>OX326949.1:15638107-16238107 GCA_946800315.1 Misopates orontium | reverse complement strand
TGCACGTTATTGGTGCTTTTGCTGAATCAACGAATGTTAGTCCGTTTTTGTTATTCACAATCTTTCCTATAAGCTTCTAAAAGTTTTTTTTTAAAAAAAGAAACCGAAACTTTCATAGAATCAAAAGCAAGAGTTAGTCGAGATAGTCCAAAATGGACTCTCGACGCTTACAAAAAATCAAACCAAACATCAAAAAATCTGAAAAAAGGAACTAATGGGGGAACCTTAAGTAAGGAACACCTCGACAATCAAGCAAAGCTAAACCAATCACTTTATGACTACATCTATCACTACCAAAACTATCAAAGGTCTTCAAATCACAAGCTTCATTAGCCAATAGATCAGCTACTGAATTTCCTTCCCGAAAGATATGCGACACCTTCACTTCCATTTGACAAAGAAGCACCCAAATCCTTTGCAGCAAAGCGGCGATCTTCCAATTCCCACAACCGCCCGAAGCCACCAACGTCACCAACACTTGTGCATCCAATTCAACATGAACCCTTAAAAAACCCTTTTCAAAACACAGCTCCAGACCACGCAACAGCCCCCAAGCTTCCGCCTCCATATTGGTACCAATACCAAAATAGTGATGAAAAGCAAAAAGAATATTGCCCTCATGATCCCGAACAACACCACCACCAGCAGCCTCCCCCGGATTCCCCCTAGAACAACCATCCGTGTTTAACTTTACCCAAGGAAACCTCGGACAACGCCAAACCACCACCTTAATCTCCTTACCACTCGGCCCCACTCTTTGAAACTTCCACAACTTCCCAACCTCAAAATGGCCCGACCAGCCAATCTTAACCCCAATAAGACGAATCGTATCAATGTATCTCAACACCTTTCCAATGATCTTAGACGGCACAATGCGAATCATCCTATGCTTCGAGTCATTACGAGCAGCCCATAAAAACCAAATGATCAAAACCGGAATCAGGCCCCGAACATGACCCGGCTTGACCCCACTCAACCATCCAACCTTTGCCTCATTCAATGTACAAAGCACATTGACATTGAAGAGGCCCCCAAAAAAACTCCAAACATGCCGAGCCGCCGCCCCTGACCAAATAATATGATCAATCGACTCCACCTCTCGACAACATTGGCACTTAGAAGCCAAACAAACACCATTAGCCTGAAGATTACTATCAGAAGGAATCCACCCAAAGTGCAACTTCCAACAAAAAAACGAAATATGAGGCATAATCGATTTATGCCAAAACCACTTAGCCTCATCCACCGGTTCATTTGGAGTTCTCACCAACTCCCACGCAGATTTTGCCGAGAAACATCCATTAGAAGAAGGTTTCCACACCGGAACATCCTTCTTCTCCACACTCGGCAGAATCTCCAAAATAGACTCAACCAAATCCTCGGCGAGCCTCTCCCTTAAGAGCGCCACATTCCAACGGCCATCAACCAAAAAATCAGCAACTCGAGCATCCACTGGACCCCTAACCCTTTGACGTGAAGCTAATGTCTCCGGGCCACACCAATGGTCATGCCAAAACGAGATATGACCTTCTCCAACAAGCCAAAAAATCTGCTTTTGAGCAGCCTCCCTCGCCTCCACAAGCCGTTTCCAAACCAAAGAACTATGGGACGTCGCCCGAGCCAGCCAAGGAGACGCCCTTTTACAATAATACCCATGCAAACAAGACGCCCAAAGGCTGTCCATTTTCCGAAACCTCCACCAAAGTTTAATCGAGAAAGAATCCACCACATCCCAAAGAGACCGAAAGCCCAAGCCACCCTCCAAAACCGGCTTGCACACCTTCTTCCAAGATGCCCAATGCATCCGCTTTCTTGTCTCAAAATCACCCCATAAAAACCTCGCAAAAATTCCATGCATTTTCTTGATCACCCCCTTAGTAGGACGCATCACCTGGAAAAAATAGACAGGAATAGTGCTCAATGTTGATTTAATGAGTGTAATCCTACCTCCAGGAGACAACAAATTCAGATTCCAGCAATTCAAATGACCCCTAATCTTATCAATAATCCCCTCAAAATGGACAGCCCTACTACGTCCCACAAAAAGAGGCACTCCAAGATAAGTTAAAGGCAAACTCGTTGGTGAAAATCCGGACAGCCTTTGTATCATCCGACGTCGAGAAGACGAAGCACGCTGTCCCAAAATAAACATACTTTTTTGCACGTTCACCTTTTGACCTGAAACAGCCCCATAAATCTCAAGGAACCTACACATCCTCCGAACACTCCTTTTAGATCCCTTCAAAAATAACATACAATCATCAGCATAAGCTAAATGAGAAAGCTTAAACCTTTTCTTCGTGTCAAAACACATATCCGGATGTTGCGCCATAAGTTGCTCCACGCCCCGTGAGAGGAACTCTGCTGCAATAACAAACAAAGCCGGAGAAATAGGGTCACCTTGTCTCAACCCCTGAGACGAAGCAAAGTACCCTGCATTCTCACCATTCACTAAAACCGAGAAGTGACTTGAAGAGATGCATGTGTAAATCAACTTCCGCCATCGCTCTCCAAAACCAAACTTTTCTAACATGGCCATCAAGAACCTCCATTGAACTTTATCATACGCTTTCTCCATGTCCAACTTGATGATCAAATTATGCCCTTTCGTCTTAGCATTTAGAGAGTGCACCATCTCCTGGCCCAGCAAAACATTATCCGCAATCGCCCTTCCTTTAATAAAACCACTTTGATTCGGAGAGATAATCCTAGGCAACACCGCAGCAAGCCTATCATTCAGAATCTTTGAACAAAGCTTATAAAAAGTTGTACAAAGACTAATAGGCCGAAAATCACTCCACCTTTCCGGATTTGCCTTTTTAGGAATCAACACAATAGTGGTGTTAGAGAATCCTAAAGGCAAAACGTTACCCGCAAAAAACCCTTGCACCGCCATGTAAACATCATCCTTAATAATCTCCCAACAATCATGAAAAAACTTTGTCGTGTAGCCATCAGGACCCGCCACACTATCCATTGGCATCCGACAAAGAGTTTCAAAAACCTCTTCCATAGAAGGGCACTCCACCAACATCCGATTCTCCACCTCTGAAACCAACGAAGGAATAAAATCCAAAGAATGCAGCTCTAAGTCCTCATTCCCACCCCCAAGAAAATTTTGAAAGTGAGACACCGCCGAAGACATCAACTCATCTTGGCCCTCAACCAATTGATCCCCCACCAAGATTTTATTGATTCTTCCCGGAGCCCTCCTTTTCTTCACACAAGCTTGATAAAACTTTGTGTTTCTCTCACCATCCCTCATCCAATTACAAGCAGCCCTTTGTTTCCACATATCCTCTTGCATAGAAACCCGCAACGTCAATTCAGCATTCCACCTATTGAGATCAATCAAATTAACCTCAGAAGGGTCACGGTCAAATGCAAGCTCCGCCTTTTTCACCTAAAAGTTGTGTCTTATTTTGGGCAAATCCATTCGTTTAGGCTCTAAAACATGCATTGCAAGTTATTGGTGCTCTTGCTGAATCTACGAATGTTGGTCCTATTTGTGTTATTCACAATCTATCCTATAAGCTTCCAAGAATTGTGTCTTATTTTGGGCTAATCCATTCGTTTAGGCTCTAAAACATGCATTGCAAGTTATTGGTGGTTTGGTGAATCAACGAATGTTAGTCCTTTTTGTGTTATTCACAATCTTTCCGATAAGCTTCCAAGAGTTGTGTTGTTTTTTTTTCAAATCCATTCGTTTAGACTCTAAAACATGCTTTGCACGATATTGGTGCTTTTGCTGAATCAACGAATGATGGTCCTTTTGTGTTTTCACAATCTTTCCTATAAGCTTCCAAGAGTTGTGTTGTTTTTTTTTTCAAATCCATTCGTTTAGGCTCTAAAACATGCATTGCACGTTATGGGTGCTTTTGGTGAATCAACAAAGGCTTGTCCTTTTTGTGTTATTCACAATCTTTCCTATTATCTTCCAAGAGTTGTGTCGTATTTTGGGCAAAGCCATTCGTTTAGGCTCTAAAACAACATGCATTGCACGTTATTGGTGCTTTGGGTGAATCAACGAATGTTGGTCCTTTTTGTGTTATTCACAATCTTTCCTATAAGTTTCCAAGAGTTTGTGTCTTATTTGGGAAAATCCATTCGTTTAGGCTCTAAAATATGCATTGCATGTTATTGGTGCTTTTGGTGAATCAACGAATGTTAGTCTTTTTTGTGTTATTCACAATCTTTTCGATAAGCTTCTAATTGTTGTGTTGTATTTTGGACAAATCCATTCGTTTAGACTCTAAAACATGCTTTGCACGTTATTGGTGCTTTTGCTGAATCAACGAATGTTAGTCCTTTTTTGTTATTCACAATCTTTCCTATAAGCTTCTAAAAGTTGTGTCTTATTTTGGGCAAATCCATTCGTTTAGACTCTAAAACATGCATTGCAAGTTATTGGTGCTTTTGCTAAATCTACGAATGTTGGTCCTTTTTGTGCTATTCACAATCTATCCTATAAGCTTCCAAGAATTGTGTCTTATTTTGGGCTAATCCATTCGTTTAGGCTCTAAAACATGCATTGCAAGTTATTGGTGGTTTGGTGAATCAACGAATGTTAGTCCTTTTTGTGTTATTCACAATCTTTCCGATAAGCTTCCAAGAGTTGTGTTGTTTTTTTTCAAATCCATTCGTTTAGACTCTAAAACATGCTTTGCACGATATTGGTGCTTTTGCTGAATCAACGAATGATGGTCCTTTTGTGTTATTCACAATCTTTCCAATAAGCTTCCAAGAGTTGTGTCTTATTTTGGCAAATCAAGTCGTTTAGGCTCTAAAACATGCATTGCAAGTTATTGGTGCTTTTGGTGAATCAACGAATGTTTTTCCTTTTTTTGTTATTTAGAATCTTTCCTATAAGCTTCCAAGAGTTGTCTCTTATCCATTCGTTTAGGCTCTAAACCATGCATTGCTCGTTATTGGTGCTTTTAATAAACCAACGAATGTTATTCCTTTTTGTGTTATTCACAATCTTTCCAATAAGTTTCCAAGATTAGTGTCTTATTTTCGGCTAATCAATCCGTTTACGCTGTAAAACATGCATTGCAAGTTATTGGTGCTTTTGGTGAATAAACGATTGTGAGTCATTTTTGTGTTATTCACAATGTTTCCTATAAGCTTCCAAGAGTTGTGTCGTATTTTGGGCAGATCCATACGTTTAGGCTCTAAAACATGCATTGCACGTTATTGGTGGTTTTGGTGAATCAACGAATGTTGGTGCTTTTTGTGTTATTCACAATCTTTCCAACAAGCTTCCAAGAGATTTGTCTTATTTTGGGCAAATCCATTCGTTTAGGCTCTAAAATATGCATTGCATGTTATTGGTGCTTTTGGTGAATCAACTAATGTTAGTCTTTTTTGTGTTATTCACAATCTTTTCTATAAGCTTCTAATAGTTGTGTTGTATTTTGGACAAATCCATTCGTTTAGACTCTAAAAATGCTTTGCACGTTATTGGTGCTTTTGCTGAATCAACGAATGTTAGTCCTTTTTTGTTATTCACAATCTTTCCTATAAGCTTCTAAAAGTTGTGTCTTATTTTGGGCAAATCCATTCGTTTAGGATCTAAAACATGCATTACAAGTTATTGGTGCTTTTGCTGAATCTACGAATGTTGGTCCTTTTTGTGTTATTCACAATCTATCCTATAAGCTTCCAAGAATTGTGTCTTATTTTGGGCTAATCCATTCGTTTAGGCTCTAAAACATGCATTGCAAGTTATTGGTGGTTTGGTGAATCAACGAATGTTAGTCCTTTTTGTGTTATTCACAATCTTTCCGATAATCTTCCAACAGTTTTGTTGTTTTTTTTTTTCAAATCCATTCGTTTAGGCTCTAAAACATGCATTGCACGTTATGGGTGCTTTTGGTGAATCAACAAAGGCTTGTCCTTTTTGTGTTATTCACAATCTTTCCTATTATCTTCCAAGAGTTGTGTCGTATTTTGGGGAAAGCCATTCGTTTAGGCTCTAAAACAACATGCATTGCACGTTATTGGTGCTTTGGGTGAATCAACGAATGTTGGTCCTTTTTGTGTTATTCACAATCTTTCCTATAACTTTCCAAGAGTTTGTGTCTTATTTGGGAAAATCCATTCGTTTAGGCTCTAAAATATGCATTGCATGTTATTGGTGCTTTTGGTGAATCAACGAATGATGGTCCTTTTGTGTTATTCACAATCTTTCCAATAAGCTTCCAAGAGTTGTGTCTTATTTTGGCAAATCAAGTCGTTTAGGCTCTAAAACATGCATTGCAAGTTATTGGTGCTTTTGGTGAATCAACGAATGTTTTTCTTTTTTTGTGTTATTTAGAATCTTTCCTATAAGCTTCCAAGAGTTGTCTCTTATCCATTCGGTTAGGCTCTAAACCATGCATTGCTCGTTATTGGTGCTTTTAATAAACCAACAAATGTTATTCCTTTTTGTGTTATTCACAATCTTTCCAATAAGTTTCCAAGATTAGTGTCTTATTTTCGGCTAATCCATCCGTTTACGCTGTAAAACATGCATTGCAAGTTATTGGTGCTTTTGGTGAATAAACGATTGTGAGTCATTTTTGTGTTATTCACAATGTTTCCTATAAGCTTCCAAGAGTTGTGTCGTATTTTGGACAAATCCATTCGTTTAGACTCTAAAAATGCTTTGCACGTTATTGGTGCTTTTGCTGAATCAACGAATGTTAGTCCTTTTTTGTTATTCACAATCTTTCCTATAAGCTTCTAAAAGTTGTGTCTTATTTTGGGCAAATCCATTCGTTTAGGATCTAAAACATGCATTACAAGTTATTGTTGCTTTTGCTGAATCTACGAATGTTGATCCTTTTTGTGCTATTCACAATCTATCCTATAAGCTTCCAAGAATTGTGTCTTATTTGGGCTAATCCATTCGTTTAGGCTCTAAAACATGCATTGCAAGTTATTGGTGGTTCGGTGAATCAACGAATGTTAGTCCTTTTTGTGTTATTCACAATCTTTCCGATAAGCTTCCAGGAGTTGTGTTGTTTTTTTTCAAATCCATTCGTTTAGACTCTAAAACATGCTTTGCACGATATTGGTGCTTTTGCTGAATCAACGAATGATGGTCCTTTTGTGTTATTCACAATCTTTCCAATAAGCTTCCAAGAGTTGTGTCTTATTTTGGCAAATCAAGTCGTTTAGGCTCTAAAACATGCATTGCAAGTTATTGGTGCTTTTGGTGAATCAACGAATGTTTTTCCTTTTTGTGTTATTTAGAATCTTTCCTATAAGCTTCCAAGAGTTGTCTCTTATCCATTCGTTTAGGCTCTAAACCATGCATTGCTCGTTATTGGTGCTTTTAATAAACCAACGAATGTTATTCCTTTTTGTGTTATTCACAATCTTTCCAATAAGTTTCCAAGATTAGTGTCTTATTTTCGGCTAATCAATCCGTTTACGCTGTAAAACATGCATTGCAAGTTATTAGTGCTTTTGGTGAATAAACGATTGTGAGTCATTTTTGTGTTATTCACAATGTTTCCTATAAGCTTCCAACAGTTGTGTCGTATTTTGGGCAAATCCATACGTTTAGGCTCTAAAACATGCATTGCACGTTATTGGTGGTTTTGGTGAATCAACGAATGTTAGTCCTTTTTGTGTTATTCACAATCTTTACGATAAGCTTCCAAGAGTTGTGTTGTTTTTTTTTCAAATCCATTCGTTTAGGCTCTAAAACATGCATTGCACGTTATGGGTGCTTTTGCTGAATCAACAAAGGCTTGTCCTTTTTGTGTTATTCACAATTTTTCCTATTTTCTTCCAAGAGTTGTGTCGTATTTTGGGCAAAGCCATTCGTTTAGGCTCTAAAACAACATGCATTGCACATTATTGGTGCTTTGGGTGAATCAACGAATGTTGGTCCTTTTTGTGTTATTCAGAATCTTTCCTATAAGTTTCCAAGAGTTTGTGTCTTATTTGGGAAAATTCATTCGTTTAGGCTCTAAAATATGCATTGCATGTTATTGGTGCTTTTGGTGAATCAACGAATGTTAGTCTTTTTTGTGTTATTCACAATCTTTTCGATAAGCTTCTAATTGTTGTGTTGTATTTTGGACAAATCCATTCGTTTAGACTCTAAAACATGCTTTGCACGTTATTGGTGCTTTTGCTGAATCAACGAATGTTAGTCCGTTTTTGTTATTCACAATCTTTCCTATAAGCTTCTAAAAGTTGTGTCTTATTTTGGGCAAATCCATTCGTTTAGGCTCTAAAACATGCATTGCAAGTTATTGGTGCTCTTGCTGAATCTACGAATGTTGGTACTTTTTGTGTTATTCACAATCTATCCTATAAGTTTCCAAGAATTGTGTGTTATTTTGGGCTAATCCATTCGTTTAGGCTCTAAAACACATGCATTGCAAGTTATTGGTGGTTTGGTGAATCAACGAATGTTAGTCCTTTTTGTGTTATTCACAATCTTTCCGGTAAGCTTCCAAGAGTTGTGTTGTTTTTTTTTCAAATCCATTCGTTTAGACTCTAAAACATGCTTGGCACGATATTGGTGCTTTTGCTGAATCAACGAATGATGGTCCTTTTTTGTTATTCACAATCTTTCCTATAAGCTTCCAAGAGTTGTGTCTTATTTTGGCAAATCCAGTCGTTTAGGCTCTAAAACATGCATTGCAAGTTATTGGTGCTTTTTGGTGAATCAACGAATGTTTGTCCTTTTTGTGTTATTTAGAATCTTTCCTATAAGCTTCCAAAAGTTGTCTCTTATCCATTCGTTTAGGCTCTAAATCATGCATTGCTCGTTATTGGTGCTTTTAATAAACCAAAAAATGTTATTCCTTTTTGTGTTATTCACAATCTTTCGAATAAGTTTCCAAGATTAGTGTCTTACTTTCGGCTAATCAATCCGTTTACGCTGTAAAACATGCATTGCAAGTTATTGGTGCTTTTGGTGAATCAACGATTGTTAGTCATTTTTGTGTTATTCACAATGTTTTCTATAAGCTTCCAAGAGTTGTGTCGTATTTTGGGCAAATCCATACATTTAGGCTCTAAAACATGCATTGCACGTTATTGGTGGTTTTGGTGAATCAACGAATGTTGGTGCTTTTTGTGTTATTCACAATCTTTCCTACAAGCTTCCAAGAGATTTGTCTTATTTTGGGCAAATCCATTCGTTTAGGCTCTAAAACATGCATTTCACGTTATTGGTGTTTTTGGTGAATCAACGAATGTTGGTCTTTTTTGTAATATTCACAATCTATCCTATAAGCTTCCAAGAATTGTGTCTTATTTTGGGCTAATCCAATCGTTTAGGCTCTAAAACATGTATTGCAAGTTAGTGGTGGTTTTGATGAATCAATGAATGTTAGTCCTTTTTGTGTTATTCACAATGTTTCCTATAAGCTTCCAAGAGTTATGTTCTTTTTTTTTTTCAAATCAATTCGTTTAGGCTCTAAAACATGCATTGCACGTTATGGTTGCTTTAGTGAATCAACAAATGCTTGTCCTTTTTGTGTTATTCACAATCTTTCCTATTATCTTCCAAGAGTTGTGTAGTATTTTGGGCAAAGCCATTCGTTTAGGCTCTCAAACAACATGCATTGCATGTTATTGGTGCTTTGGGTGAATCAACGAATGTTGGTCCTTTTTGTGTTATTCACAATCTTTCCTATAAGTTTCCAAGAGTTTGTGTCTTATTTGGGAAAATCCATTCGTTTAGGCTCTAAAATATGCATTGCATGTTATTGGTGCTTTTGGTGAATCAACGAATGTTAGTCTTTTTTGTGTTATTCACAATCTTTTCTATAAGCTTCCAATAGTTGTGATGTATTTTGGACAAATCCATTCGTTTAGACTCTAAAACATGCATTGCAAGTTATTGTTGCTTTGGGTTAATCAACGAATGACCACCTTTTTGTGTTATTCACAATCTTTCCTATAAGTTTCCAAGAGTTGTGTCTTATTTGGGAAAATCCATTCGTTTAGGCTCTAAACCATGCATTGCTCGTTATTGGTGCTTTTAATAAACCAACAAATGTTATTCCTTTTTGTGTTATTCACAATCTTTCCAATAAGTTTCCAAGATTAGTGTCTTATTTTCGGCTAATCAATCCGTTTACGCTGTAAAACATGCATTGCAAGTTATTGGTGCTTTTGGTGAATTAACGATTGTTAGTCATTTTTGTGTTATTCACAATGTTTCCTATAAGCTTCCAAGAGTTGTGTTGTATTTTGGGCAAATCCATACATTTAGGCTATAAAACATGCATTGCACGTTATTGGTGAATCAACGAATGTTGGTGCTTTTTGTGTTATTCACAATCTTTCCTACAAGCTTCCAAGTGATTTGTCTTATTTTGGGCAAAGCCATTCGTTTAGGCTCTAAAACAACATGCATTGCACGTTATTGGTGCTTTGGGTGAATCAACGAATGTTGGTCCTTTTTGTGTTATTCACAATCTTTCCTATACGTTTCCAAGAGTTGTGTCTTATTTGGGAAAATCCATTCGTTTAGGCTCGAAAATATGCATTGCATGTTATTGGTGCTTTTGGTTGAACAGGGAATGTTGATCCTTTTTGTGCTATTCACAATCATTCCTATAAGCTTCTAAGAGTTGTGTCGTATTTTGGGCATATCCATTCGTTAGGCTCTAAAACAAGCATTGCACGTTATTGGTGCTTTTAATAAACCAACAAATGTTATTCCTTTTTGTGTTATTCACAATGTTTCCTATAAGCTTCCAATAGTTGTGTTGTATTTTGGGCAAATCCATAGGTTTAGTCTCTAAAACTAGCATTGCACGTTATTGGTGCTTTTAATAAACCAACAAATGTAATTCCTTTTTGTGTTATTCACAATGTTTCCTATAAGCTTCCAAGAGTTGTGTCGTATTTTGGGCAAATCCATACGTTTAGGCTCTAAAACATGCATTGCACGTTATTGGTGGTTTTGGTGAATCAACGATTGTTAGTCATTTTTGTGTTATTCACAATGTTTCCAACAAGCTTCCAAGAGATTTGTCTTATTTTGGGCAAATCCATACGTTAAGGCTCTAAAACATGCATTGCACGTTATTGGTGGTTTTGGTGAATCAACGAATGTTGGTCCTTTTTGTGTTATTCACAGTCTTTCCTATAAGCTTCCAAGAGTTGTGTCTTATTTTAGCAAATCCATTCGTTTAGGCTCTAAAACATGCATTGCAAGTTATTGGTGCTTTTGCTGAATCAACGAATGGTTGTCTTTTTTGTGTTATTCACAGTCTATCCTATAAGCTTCCAAGAATTGTGTCTTATTTTAGGCTAATCCATTCGTTTAGACTCTAAAACATGTATTGCAAGTTATTGGTGGTTTTGATGAATCAACGAATGTTAGTCCTTTCTGTGTTATTCACAATGTTTCCTATAAGCTTCCAAGAGTTGTGTCGTATTTTGGGCAAATCCATACGTTTAGGCTCTAAAACATGCATTGCACGTTATTGGTGGTTTTGGTGAATCAACGGATGTTGGTGCTTTTTGTGTTATTCACAATCTTTCCAACAAGCTTCCAAGAGATTTGTCTTATTTTGGGCAAATCCATTCGTTTAGGCTCTATAATATGCATTGCATGTTATTGGTGCTTTTGGTGAATCAACGAATGTTAGTCTTTTTTGTGTTATTCACAATCTTTTTTGTAAGCTTCCAATAGTTGTGTTGTATTTTGGACAAATCCATTCGTTTAGACTCTAAAACATGCTTTGCACGTTATTGGTGTATTTGCTGAATCAACGAATGTTAGTCCTTTTTTGTTATTCACAATCTGTCCTATAAGCTTCTAAAAGTTGTGTCTTATTTTGGGCAAATCCATTCGTTTAGGATCTAAAACATGCATTGCAAGTTATTGGTGCTTTTGCTGAATCTACGAATGTTGGTCCTTTTTGTGTTATTCACAATCTATCCTATAAGCTTCCAAGAATTGTGTCTTATTTTGGGCTAATCCATTCGTTTAGGCTCTAAAACATGCATTGCAAGTTATTGGTGGTTTGGTGAATCAACGAATGTTAGTCCTTTATGTGTTATTCACAATCTTTTCGATAAGCTTCCAAGAGTTGTGTTGTTTTTTTTTTCAAATCCATTCGTTTAGGCTCTAAAACATGCATTGCACGTTATGGGTGCATTTGGTGAATCAACAAAGGCTTGTCCTTTTTGTGTTATTCACAATCTTTCCTATTATCTTCCAAGAGTTGTGTCGTATTTTGGGAAAAGCCATTCGTTTAGGCTCTAAAACAACATGCATTGCACGTTATTGGTGCTTTGGGTGAATCAACGAATGTTGGTCCTTTTTGTGTTATTCACAATCTTTCCTATAAGTTTCCAAGAGTTTGTGTCTTATTTGGGAAAATCCATTCGTTTAGGCTCTAAAATATGCATTGCATGTTATTGGTGCTTTTGGTGAATCAACGAAAGTTAGTCTTTTTTGTGTTATTCACAATCTTTTCTATAAGATTCCAATTGTTGTGTTTTATTTTGGACAAATCCATTCGTTTAGACTCTAAAACATGCTTTGCACGTTATTGGTGCTTTTGCTGAATCAACGAATGTTAGTCCTTTTTTGTTATTCACAATCTTTTCCATAAGCTTCTAAAAGTTGTCTTATTTTGGGCAAATCCATTCGTTTAGGCTCTAAAACATGCATTGCAAGTTATTGGTGCTTTTGCTAAATCTACGAATGTTGGTCCTTTTTGTGCTATTCACAATCTATCCTATAAGCTTCCGAGAATTGTGTCTTATTTGGGCTAATCCATTCGTTTAGGCTCTAAAACATGCATTGCAAGTTATTGGTGGTTTGGTGAATCAACGAATGTTAGTCTTTTTTGTGTTATTCACAATCTCTCCGATAAGCTTCCAAGAGTTGTGTTGTTTTTTTTCAAATCCATTCGTTTAGACTCTAAAACATGCTTTGCACGATATTGGTGCTTTTGCTGAATCAACGAATGATGGTCCTTTTGTGTTATTCACAATCTTTCCAATAAGCTTCCAAGAGTTGTGTCTTATTTTGGCAAATCAAGTCGTTTAGGCTCTAAAACATGCATTGCAAGTTATTGGTGCTTTTGGTGGATCAACGAATGTTTTTCCTTTTTGTGTTATTTAGAATCTTTCCTATAAGCTTCCATGAGTTGTCTCTTATCCATTCGTTTAGGCTCTAAACCATGCATTGCTCGTTATTGGTGCTTTTAATAAACCAACAAATGTTATTCCTTTTTGTGTTATTCACAATCATTCCAATAAGTTTCCAAGATTAGTGTCTTATTTTCGGCTAATCAATCCGTTTACGCTGTAAAACATGCATTGCAAGTTATTGGTGCTTTTGGTGAATCAGCGATTGTTAGTCATTTTTGTGTTATTCACAATGTTTCCTATAAGCTTCCAAGAGTTGTGTTGTATTTTGGGCAAATCCATACATTTAGGCTATAAAACATGCATTGCACGTTATTGGTGAATCAACTAATGTTGGTGCTTTTTGTGTTATTCACAATCTTTCCTACAAGCTTCCAAGTGATTTGTCTTATTTTGGGCAAAGCCATTCGTTTAGGCTCTAAAACAACATGCATTGCACGTTATTGGTGCTTTGGGTGAATCAACGAATGTTGGTCCTTTTTGTGTTATTCACAATCTTTTCCTATACGTTTCCAAGAGTTGTGTCTTATTTGGGAAAATCCATTCGTTTAGGCTCGAAAATATGCATTGCATGTTATTGGTGCTTTTGGTTGAACAGGGAATGTTGATCCTTTTTGTGCTATTCACAATCATTCCTATAAGCTTCTAAGAGTTGTGTCGTATTTTGGGCATATCCATTCGTTAGGCTCTAAAACAAGCATTGCACGTTATTGGTGCTTTTAATAAACCAACAAATGTTATTCCTTTTTGTGTTATTCAGAATGTTTCCTATAAGCTTCCAATAGTTGTATCGTGTTTTGGGCAAATCCATAGGTTTAGTCTCTAAAACTAGCATTGCACGTTATTGGTGCTTTTAATAAACCAACAAATGTAATTCCTTTTTGTGTTATTCACAATGTTTCCTATAAGCTTCCAAGAGTTGTGTCGTATTTTGGGCAAATCCATACGTTTAGGCTCTAAAACATGCATTGCACGTTATTGGTGGTTTTGGTGAATCAACGATTGTTAGTCATTTTTGTGTTATTCACAATGTTTCCAACAAGCTTCCAAGAGATTTGTCTTATTTTGGGCAAATCCATACGTTAAGGCTCTAAAACATGCATTGCACGTTATTGGTGGTTTTGGTGAATCAACGAATGTTGGTCCTTTTTGTGTTATTCACAGTCTTTCCTATAAGCTTCCAAGAGTTGTGTCTTATTTTAGCAAATCCATTCGTTTAGGCTCTAAAACATGCATTGCAAGTTATTGGTGCTTTTGCTGAATCAACGAATGGTTGTCTTTTTTGTGTTATTCACAGTCTATCCTATAAGCTTCCAAGAATTTTTTTTTTTTTTTTAAAAGAAACCGAAACTTTCATAGAATCAAAAGCAAGAGTTAGTCGAGATAGTCCAAAATGGACTCTCGACGCTTACAAAAAATCAAAGCAAACATCAAAACAGCTCAAAAAAGGAACTAATGAGGGAACCTTAAGTAAGGAACACCTCGACAATCAAGCAAAGCTAAACCAATCACTTTACGACTACATCTATCACTACCAAAACTATGAAAGGTCTTTAAATCACAAGCTTCATTAGCCAATAGATCAGCTACTGAATTTCCTTCCCGAAAGATATGCGACACCTTCACTTCCATTTGACAAAGAAGCACCCGAATCCTTTGCAGCAAAGCGGCGATCTTCCAATTCCCACAACCGCCCGAAGCCACCAACGTCACCAACACTTGTGCGTCCAATTCAACATGAACCCTTAAAAAACCCTTTTCAAAACACAACTCCAGACCACGCAACAGCCCCCAAGCTTCCGCCTCCATATTGGTACCAATACCAAAATAGTGATGAAAAGCAAAAAGAATATTGCCCTCATGATCCCGAACAACACCACCACCAGCAGCCTCCCCCGGATTCCCCCTCGAACAACCATCCGTGTTTAACTTTACCCAAGGAAACCTCGGGCAACGCCAAACCACCACCTTAATCTCCTTACCACTCGGCCCCACTCTTTGAAACTTCCACAACTTCCCAACCTCAAAATGGCCCGACCAGCCAATCTTAACCCCAATAAGACGAATCGTATCAACGTATCTCAACACCTTTCCAATGATCTTAGACGGCACAATGCGAATCATCCTATGCTTCGAGTCATTACGAGCAGCCCATAAAAACCAAATGATCAAAACCGGAATCAGGCCCCGAACATGACCCGGCTTGACCCCACTCAACCATCCAACCTTTGCCTCATTCAATGTACAAAGCACATTGACATTGAAGAGGCCCCCAAAAAAACTCCAAACATGCCGAGCCGCCGCCCCTGACCAAATAATATGATCAATCGACTCCACCTCTCGACAACATTGGCACTTAGAAGCCAAACAAACACCATTAGCCTGAAGATTACTATCAGAAGGAATCCACCCAAAGTGCAACTTCCAACAAAAAAACGAAATATGAGGCATAATCGATTTATGCCAAAACCACTTAGCCTCATCCACCGGTTCATTTGGAGTTCTCACCAACTCCCACGCAGATTTTGCCGAGAAACATCCATTAGAAGAAGGTTTCCACACCGGAACATCCTTCTTCTCCACACTCGGCCGAATCTCCAAAATAGACTCAACCAAATCCTCGGCGAGCCTCTCCCTTAAGAGCGCCACATTCCAACGGCCATCAACCAAAAAATCAGCAACTCGAGCATCCACTGGACCCCTAACCCTTTGACGTGAAGCTAATGTCTCCGGGCCACACCAATGGTCATGCCAAAACGAGATATGACCTTCTCCAACAAGCCAAAAAATCTGCTTTTGAGCAGCCTCCCTCGCCTCCACAAGCCGTTTCCAAACCAAAGAACTATGGGACGTCGCCCGAGCCAGCCAAGGAGACGCCCTTTTACAATAATACCCATGCAAACAAGACGCCCAAAGGCTGTCCATTTTCCGAAACCTCCACCAAAGCTTAATCGAGAACGAATCCACCACATCCCAAAGAGACCGAAAGCCCAAGCCACCCTCCAAAACCGGCTTGCACACCTTCTTCCAAGATGCCCAATGCATCCGCTTTCTTGTCTCAAAATCACCCCATAAAAACCTCGCAAAAATTCCATGCATTTTCTTGATGACCCCCTTAGTAGGACGCATCACCTGGAAAAAATAGACAGGAATAGTGCTCAATGTTGATTTAATGAGTGTAATCCTACCTCCAGGAGACAACAAATTCAGATTCCAGCCATTCAAATGACCCCTAATCTTATCAATAATCCCCTCAAAATGGACAGCCCTACTACGTCCCACAAAAAGAGGCACTCCAAGATAAGTTAAAGGCAAACTCGTTGGTGAAAAACCGGACAGCCTTTGTATCATCCGACGTCGAGAAGACGAAGCACGCCGTCCCAAAATAAACATACTTTTTTGCACGTTCACCTTTTGACCCGAAACAGCCCCATAAAGCTCAAGGAACCTACACATCCTCCGAACACTCCTTTTAGATCCCTTCAAAAATAACATACAATCATCAGCATAAGCTAAATGAGAAAGCTTAAACCTTTTCTTCGTGTCAAAACACATATCCGGATGTTGCGCCATAAGTTGCTCCACGCCCCGTGAGAGGAACTCCGCTGCAATAACAAACAAAGCCGGAGAAATAGGGTCACCTTGTCTCAACCCCTGAGACGAAGCAAAGTACCCTGCATTCTCACCATTCACTAAAACCGAGAAGTGACTTGACGAGATGCATGTGTAAATCAACTTCCGCCATCGCTCTCCAAAACCAAACTTTTCTAACATGGACATCAAGAACCTCCATTGAACTTTATCATACGCTTTCTCCATGTCCAACTTGATGATCAAATTATGCCCTTTCGTCTTAGCATTTAGAGAGTGCACCATCTCCTGGCCCAGCAAAACATTATCCGCAATCGCCCTCCCTTTAATAAAACCACTTTGATTCGGAGAGATAATCCTAGGCAACACCGCAGCAAGCCTATCATTCAGAATCTTTGAACAAAGCTTATAAAAAGTTGTACAAAGACTAATAGGCCGAAAATCACTCCACCTTTCCGGATTTGCCTTTTTAGGAATCAACACAATAGTGGTGTTAGAGAATCCTAAAGGCAAAACGTTACCCGCAAAAAACCCTTGCACCGCCATGTAAACATCATCCTTAATAATCTCCCAACAATCATGAAAAAACTTTGTCGTGTAGCCATCAGGACCCGCCACACTATCCATTGGCATCCGACAAAGAGTTTCAAAAACCTCTTCCATAGAAGGGCACTCCACCAACATCCGATTCTCCACCTCTGAAACCAACGAAGGAATAAAATCCAAAGAATGCTGCTCTAAGTCCTCATTCCCACCCCCAAGAAAATTTTGAAAGTGAGACACCGCCGAAGACATCAACTCATCTTGGCCCTCAACCAATTGATCCCCCACCAAGATTTTATTGATTCTTCCCCGAGCCCTCCTTTTCTTCACACAAGCTTGATAAAACTTTGTGTTTCTCTCACCATCCCTCATCCAATTACAAGCAGCCCTTTGTTTCCACATATCCTCTTGCATAGAAACCCGCAACGTCAATTCAGCATTCCACCTATTGAGATCAATCAAATTAACCTCAGAAGGGTCACGGTCAAATGCAAGCTCCGCCTTTTTCACCCTTTCCTCCATCTCTTTCACCTTCACATTGACATCCCCAAACTCATTCCAATTCCACGACTTTAGCCTAAACTGCAGCCGTTTCAATTTCTCCCAAAGCCCTCTCAAACCCGAAGTCCGACAAGGCAGCCTCCAATTCTCCTCCACCATCCTTTTGAACTCTCCATGCCGCAACCACATATTCTGAAACCTAAAAGAAGATTTCCTCCTCCTTTGCTGCCTCATAAATTCGAACAACAATGGACAATGATCAGATTGCCTTCTCGCAAGGTGAGTCACCGAAGAAACCTCAAATAAATCAGTCCAACCGCTATTCACCATAACACGATCCAATCTGCCCCACGCTCCCCTTTTGTTCGTCCAAGTGAATTGGCCCCCTGTAAACCCCACGTCAAACAGCCCCGTTTCAGCAAGCACCGTGTTGAAGTCATTGATCTCACCCAACTTAGGCCGACCCTTTCCCCGTCTTTCCGTCACCGAAGTAACCGTGTTAAAGTCACCCCCAACACACCACGGCTCATTGGTACAAACAGCCCTCAAACCATCCCAAAGCTCAACTCTCCCATGCCGAGTAGTAGATGCATACACAAAAGTCATAAAAACAGAAATCTGCAAAACTGAATCCTCCACCTTACAATGTACAAATTGAGGATGGTCTTCAACCACCTCAATTTGAACAGAATCCTCAAACATAATCCAAATTTTCCTCGAAGAATTAACAATCAAAGAAGGAAAATTAAATCTCCTAGGAAACCTCCAATCAGCATCAATTAAAGGTTCTAACAATACTAAAATTTTAGGCTTCAAGTCACGCCTCAAAGCCATAAGTTTATCTTGTGCGGGTTCATTCCCAACACCTCTAATATTCCAAATTAGTGTTTTAAACATTGGAACGGATAACAACACCCTTACCTCTCCTCGAAGTCATTCGAGAAAGCTGATCCTCAACCTCTTTAGACGCCGTCTCATCTCCTGACGGATCTGAAAGGCCACCCTCACTTATTGTTCCACGCCTTGACCTCCTTTTCGCCAATCTGTGTTTCTCATAAATCCGAGCAGCAACATCCAAAGCCCTCAGTTCCTGATCGTCTAAGTCCGGACTCTCAAAAGAACCATCCGACTCATCCCCTGATTCATTAATTTGGTGTTGAATTCGTTGCACCGAATTCTCAAAAAAAGGTGATTTATACGATGTGATCGCCATCGACGAACCAGCCTCATCTCCATCCAAAACCATATTTCGAACCCTTTCATAGTTTCTCCTGATTTGTTCTCCACGTTCTTGAGTGTCTAATGAATTTCCAGAGCCCTCAATACGTTCACCATCACTCAAATTCAAA
This sequence comes from Misopates orontium, assembly GCA_946800315.1. Lineage (NCBI taxonomy): Eukaryota > Viridiplantae > Streptophyta > Magnoliopsida > Lamiales > Plantaginaceae > Misopates > Misopates orontium. The sequence goes on along the minus strand of OX326949.1, from coordinate 16,218,995 downwards.
CCAGGAGAAATTTGCAAATTTTCAGAATCGGACACTCCTAGTCCCACACCCGGTAGGACTCCTAATTCCACCCCCAAGGTTTCCTTCACCAACAAGGAGTCCTGCCCCACTCCTAGTCCCACACCCGGTAGGACTCCTAATTCCACCCCCAAGGTTTCCTTCACCAACAAGGAGTCCTGCCCCACTCCTAATCCCACACCCGGTAGGACTCCTAATTCCACCCCCAAGGTTTCCTTCACCAACAAGGAGTCCTCCTTAGGCTGTGGGTCAACCAAAACAGCCTCACCACCTTGTTGCACCACCGGGGGCCGTTTCAAAATCGTAACCGGTCCGGGCATCTCCCCTTGCACACCCCGCGTGCCATGCGTGCCCGGTGTTGCGCGCGACGGGCCATCATTGGCACGGCGCGAGGGCACCTCCGTTCTCCTCACCGTACGACCCGATCCCCTCCTCAACGAACGTCCTCGACCACCACGCGACTTAGATCGACGTCCTTGCTGTTCATGAACAGCCTTATTCACCACCTTTCCATTAACAAAACACCTCTCTTTACTATGTCCGACATGATTACACACCGTGCAATAGTGGGGACGATCTCCATAAACAACTTTTTGCCAAAAACTTCCTTCCGGGCCATCAATGAAAATCTCCTTAATCTCCTCCGCAAGCAAATCAATTTCAACACAAGCCCTAGCACAACTTGGCCTAATAACCTTGGCTGTAGATTCATCAATACGTAACGGTGTCCCAATCAAAGACATAATATCATGCAACGCCTCCTTGTGATGCATGACAATGGGTAGCCGTGGCAATGATACCCAAACCGGCACTACCGAAGATTCTGACTTTGGATCAAAACTCGGGGACCACTTAAAAATCCTCATCGGAAAACCCTGAACCATCCACGATTGTCTCGACCACAACCTCGTGGAATCATCCTCCAAAGTAATCTGAATGAAAACATGCCTCGCATCAATGTCTCCCAACGAGAAAGAACCCCTTAACCCCAACTTCAAAAACCAAGTTTGCAAATCCTCCGGGGACGGACGTCCATGAGAAAATTTTCCAACCAATGCATATTTGAATTGCAACGCAAAGCAATCAAAATCAGATTTGTTAAATCTAATTGCGGGTTTCCCTTGATATGTAAACGCCTTCTTCGGTTCCGTTACACGGGTGCCAAGTGCAAAAATAGGATCATCAGCAAACGATTTGCTAATCGCCCTCGGTGACAAATCCCTCTTGCCCACCAAAGAGTGATCAAACAATCTAACAAACGAACGGCTTTGAGGCTTCACGTTAGTTTTAGGATCCAAGTTTCCTCCCTCAACTTGATCACGAATCCTATTCGGAAAAGACTCCTTGAGCGATGGGAACTCCGGTAAAATCCCATCCTTCGGCTGCTCAACGGCGGTAGGTGGTGGCTGCACCTCGGAAGAAATCAAGACGCGTCGTGGAAGTAACGCGTTGTCAACAACCGACGGAAGATTGACGTCGGAAGTTGATGCCGCCGGCTTGCATGGCGGTGGAACGGACGGGCCCGGTGGCTGATCCACCGGGCAAGGCTGATCGGAGGCGTCGGCCTCCATGCACGGCGGCTAAAGGCCACGGCGCGAAACCCTAGGAGAAAAAAGAAAAATTCGCCCAAAAGAGGAGAGAGAAAACTCTAAGCTTGCATTGTCTTGCTTCCAAGAATTGTGTCTTATTTTGGGCTAATCCATTCGTTTAGGCTCTAAAACATGTATTGCAAGTTATTGGTGGTTTTGATGAATCAACGAATGTTAGTCCTTTCTGTGTTATTCACAATGTTTCCTATAAGCTTCCAAGAGTTGTGTCGTATTTTGGGCAAATCCATACGTTTAGGCTCTAAAACATGCATTGCACGTTATTGGTGGTTTTGGTGAATCAACGGATGTTGGTGCTTTTTGTGTTATTCACAATCTTTCCAACAAGCTTCCAAGAGATTTGTCTTATTTTGGGCAAATCCATTCGTTTAGGCTCTAAAATATGCATTGCATGTTATTGGTGCTTTTGGTGAATCAACGAATGTTAGTCTTTTTTGTGTTATTCACAATCTTTTTTGTAAGCTTCCAATAGTTGTGTTGTATTTTCGACAAATCCATTCGTTTAGACTCTAAAACATGCTTTGCACGTTATTGGTGTATTTGCTGAATCAACGAATGTTAGTCCTTTTTTGTTATTCACAATCTGTCCTATAAGCTTCTAAAAGTTGTGTCTTATTTTGGGCAAATCCATTCGTTTAGGATCTAAAACATGCATTGCAAGTTATTGGTGCTTTTGCTGAATCTACGAATGTTGGTCCTTTTTGTGTTATTCACAATCTATCCTATAAGCTTCCAAGAATTGTGTCTTATTTTGGGCTAATCCATTCGTTTAGGCTCTAAAACATGCATTGCAAGTTATTGGTGGTTTGGTGAATCAACGAATGTTAGTCCTTTATGTGTTATTCACAATCTTTTCGATAAGCTTCCAAGAGTTGTGTTGTTTTTTTTTTCAAATCCATTCGTTTAGGCTCTAAAACATGCATTGCACGTTATGGGTGCATTTGGTGAATCAACAAAGGCTTGTCCTTTTTGTGTTATTCACAATCTTTCCTATTATCTTCCAAGAGTTGTGTCGTATTTTGGGAAAAGCCATTCGTTTAGGCTCTAAAACAACATGCATTGCACGTTATTGGTGCTTTGGGTGAATCAACGAATGTTGGTCCTTTTTGTGTTATTCACAATCTTTCCTATAAGTTTCCAAGAGTTTGTGTCTTATTTGGGAAAATCCATTCGTTTAGGCTCTAAAATATGCATTGCATGTTATTGGTGCTTTTGGTGAATCAACGAAAGTTAGTCTTTTTTGTGTTATTCACAATCTTTTCTATAAGATTCCAATTGTTGTGTTTTATTTTGGACAAATCCATTCGTTTAGACTCTAAAACATGCTTTGCACGTTATTGGTGCTTTTGCTGAATCAACGAATGTTAGTCCTTTTTTGTTATTCACAATCTTTTCTATAAGCTTCTAAAAGTTGTCTTATTTTGGGCAAATCCATTCGTTTAGGCTCTAAAACATGCATTGCAAGTTATTGGTGCTTTTGCTAAATCTACGAATGTTGGTCCTTTTTGTGCTATTCACAATCTATCCTATAAGCTTCCGAGAATTGTGTCTTATTTGGGCTAATCCATTCGTTTAGGCTCTAAAACATGCATTGCAAGTTATTGGTGGTTTGGTGAATCAACGAATGTTAGTCTTTTTTGTGTTATTCACAATCTCTCCGATAAGCTTCCAAGAGTTGTGTTGTTTTTTTTCAAATCCATTCGTTTAGACTCTAAAACATGCTTTGCACGATATTGGTGCTTTTGCTGAATCAACGAATGATGGTCCTTTTGTGTTATTCACAATCTTTCCAATAAGCTTCCAAGAGTTGTGTCTTATTTTGGCAAATCAAGTCGTTTAGGCTCTAAAACATGCATTGCAAGTTATTGGTGCTTTTGGTGGATCAACGAATGTTTTTCCTTTTTGTGTTATTTAGAATCTTTCCTATAAGCTTCCAAGAGTTGTCTCTTATCCATTCGTTTAGGCTCTAAACCATGCATTGCTCGTTATTGGTGCTTTTAATAAACCAACAAATGTTATTCCTTTTTGTGTTATTCACAATCTTTCCAATAAGTTTCCAAGATTAGTGTCTTATTTTCGGCTAATCAATCCGTTTACGCTGTAAAACATGCATTGCAAGTTATTGGTGCTTTTGGTGAATAAACGATTGTGAGTCATTTTTGTGTTATTCACAATGTTTCCTATAAGCTTCCAAGAGTTTTGTCGTATTTTGGGCAAATCCATACGTTTAGGCTCTAAAACATGCATTGCACGTTATTGGTGGTTTTGGTGAATCAACGAATGTTGGTGCTTTTTGTGTTATTCACAATCTTTCCAACAAGCTTCCAAGAGATTTGTCTTATTTTGGGCAAATCCATTCGTTTAGGCTCTAAAATATGCATTGCATGCTATTGGTGCTTTTGGTGAATCAACGAATGTTAGTCTTTTTTGTGTTATTCACAATCTTTTCTATAAGCTTCTAATAGTTGTGTTGTATTTTGGACAAATCCATTCTTTTAGACTCTAAAAATGCTTTGCACGTTATTGGTGCTTTTGCTGAATCAACGAATGTTAGTCCTTTTTTGTTATTCACAATCTTTCCTATAAGCTTCTAAAAGTTGTGTCTTATTTTGGGCAAATCCATTCGTTTAGGATCTAAAACATGCATTGCAAGTTATTGGTGCTTTTGCTGAATCTACAAATGTTGGTCCTTTTTGTGTTATTCACAATCTATCCTATAAGCTTCCAAGAATTGTGTCTTATTTTGGGCTAATCCATTCGTTTAGGCTCTAAAACATGCATTGCAAGTTATTGGTGGTTTGGTGAATCAACGAATGTTAGTCCTTTATGTGTTATTCACAATCTTTTCGATAAGCTTCCAAGAGTTGTGTTGTTTTTTTTTTCAAATCCATTCGTTTAGGCTCTAAAACATGCATTGCACGTTATGGGTGCTTTTGGTGAATCAACAAAGGCTTGTCCTTTTTGTGTTATTCACAATCTTTCCTATTATCTTCCAAGAGTTGTGTCGTATTTTGGGCAAAGCCATTCGTTTAGGCTCTAAAACAACATGCATTGCACGTTATTGGTGCTTTGGGTGAATCAACGAATGTTGGTCCTTTTTGTGTTATTCACAATCTTTCCTATAAGTTTCCAAGAGTTTGTGTCTTATTTGGGAAAATCCATTCGTTTAGGCTCTAAAATATGCATTGCATGTTATTGGTGCTTTTGGTGAATCAACGAATGTTAGTCTTTTTTGTGTTATTCACAATCTTTTCTATAAGCTTCCAATTGTTGTGTTTTATTTTGGACAAATCCATTCGTTTAGACTCTAAAACATGCTTTGCACGTTATTGGTGCTTTTGCTGAATCAACGAATGTTAGTCCTTTTTTGTTATTCACAATCTTTTCAATAAGCTTCTAAAAGTTGTCTTATTTTGGGTAAATCCATTCGTTTAGGCTCTAAAACATGCATTGCAAGTTATTGGTGCTTTTGCTAAATCTACGAATGTTGGTCCTTTTTGTGCTATTCACAATCTATCCTATAAGCTTCCAAGAATTGTGTCTTATTTGGGCTAATCCATTCGTTTAGGCTCTAAAACATGCATTGCAAGTTATTGGTGGTTTGGTGAATCAACGAATGTTAGTCCTTTTTTGTTATTCACAATCTTTCCGATAAGATTCCAAGAGTTGTGTTGTTTTTTTTCAAATCCATTCGTTTAGACTCTAAAACATGCTTTGCACGATATTGGTGCTTTTGCTGAATCAACGAATGATGGTCCTTTTGTGTTATTCACAATCTTTCCAATAAGCTTCCAAGAGTTGTGTCTTATTTTGGCAAATCAAGTCGTTTAGGCTCTAAAACATGCATTGCAAGTTATTGGTGCTTTTGGTGAATTAACGAATGTTTTTCCTTTTTGTGTTATTTAGAATCTTTCCTATAAGCTTCCAAGAGTTGTCTCTTATCCATTCGTTTAGGCTCTAAACCATGCATTGCTCGTTATTGGTGCTTTTAATAAACCAACAAATGTTATTCCTTTTTGTGTTATTCACAATCTTTCCAATAAGTTTCCAAGATTAGTGTCTTATTTTCGGCTAATCAATCCGTTTACGCAGTAAAACATGCATTGCAAGTTATTGGTGCTTTTGGTGAATAAACGATTGTGAGTCATTTTTGTGTTATTCACAATGTTTCCTATAAGCTTCCAAGAGTTTTTTTTTTTAAATCAAAAAGGAACCCTTCATAGAAAAACCTCGCAAAAAAATACAATGTTTAAGAGTGCCAAAACGGATGCACTCTTAGCTCATCAAACCAAAAAGCCAACTAAGCTACTAGAGAATCTTCAAGCTCAAATAAGCAACAATGCTACTTAGGAAATCTAATATAAGGAACTCCACGACTATCTAATAATGCAAGACCCCTAGCTTTCCGACTACAAATTGTAAAAAACGAATTTGTCTTCAAATCACACGCCTCGTTTGCCAAAAGGTCTGCCACGGCATTACCTTCACGAAAAATATGAGAAAACGAAACATCCATAGCTGAAACCAATTGACGAATCCTTTGAATAAACCTTGCATATTTCCAAAATCCCGCTCTCCTGGACTTCACCAATGCAATCACTGATTGAGCATCCAATTCCACTAAAAGAGTGTGAATTCCATGTTCCCAACAAAGTTCTAGTCCACGTAGAAGCCCCCGTAATTCCGCTTCCATATTTGTTGCAGTCCCAACAAAAAAATGAAAGCCCCAAATAATGTTCCCTTGATCATCCCTTAAGACGCCTCCACATGCCGACTCACCCGGATTACCCCTGGAACAGCCGTCCGTGTTCAACTTGAAACCATGCAAAGGTGGAGGACACCAATGCACAACACGAACGTCTCGGCCCGACGGCCCCAATTGCTGAAAATGAAACCTTCGACCAACCTCCCAAGCTCCAACCCAATTCAGCCGAATCCCAGCCAACCTACACGTCTCCAAGTACCGAAAGATTCTGAAAATAATCCTTCCCGGCACCATTTGGATGTCACGATACTTTGAGTCATTCCGAGCAGCCCAAAGAAACCAACCGATCAGAATTGGAATAAGGCCACGAACATGTCCCGGCTTCACCCCATCAATCCACAAAGCCCGTGCCTCATTCAACGAACCCAGACCACAACATATGCTCTAAAGTTTCCACACTACTACAACATTGACATTTAGAAGCGAGCTCCACCCCCTTAACTTGCATAAGCTGATCCGTAGGAATCCAGCCATTAACAAGTTTCCACCAAAAGAAAGAAATGTGCGGCATCACCAATGAGTTCCAAAACCAACTAGCACCCACCATCTCTTCGTGCTTCACACGCACCACCTCCCACGCTGATTTAGTACTAAAAGCACCATCAGCAGCCGGTTTCCAAATTGCACAATCCGCATTCTCCACACACGGCACAATTTGAAGGATTTCAGTCACAAACTCCTCAGGCACTCGTTCTTTCAACAACGAAACATTCCATTGTCCCTCAACCAAAAAATTGGATACCTTAATGTCTACCGGCCCCGAGACTCGCACAGTAGAACCTAAAGTACCATTCCCAATCCAATGATCATTCCAAAAAGAAACATTCCCGCGCCCAATAATCCAGAAAATTTGGGCGTGCGCCAACTCCCTACCCCTCACAAGCCTCTTCCAAATAGATGAACTATGAGAAGAGGCTCGAGCCAACCAAGGAGATGCCCTTCTACAATAATATTCAAATAAACACCTCGCCCAAAGGCTTTCTTGCTGCCTAAACCGCCACCAAAGCTTGATTGAGAAAGACCTCACCACATCCTCAAGCCACCTAAAACCCAATCCTCCTTCACATAAAGGACGGCAAACCTTTTTCCACGACGCCCAATAAAAACTCTTTCTCGTTGCATAATCACCCCATAGAAACCTCGCCAAAATGCCATGAATCTTTTTAACAACAGATTTCGGAGGCTCCATCACTTGGAAAAAATAAACCGGTATTGAGCAAAGGACCGATTTAATCAAAGTAATACGCCCCCCTGAAGAAAGAAACTTATGGTTCCATGCATTCAAATGACCCCTAATCTTCTCAATGATGATCTCAAAATGCACCGCCAAACGACGCCCAACATGCAAAGGTACCCCTAAATAAATAAGCGGGAGTTGAGTTGAAGTAAAACCCGAAACCCGACTTATCATTCTCTTCCTCGAAGAAGAGGCCCTCCGACTCAACACAAACTTACTCTTTTGTTGGTTAACTTTCTGCCCCGAAACAGCCGAATACAATTCCAAAAAATTGCAAAGCCGCTTCACACTTCGTTTATTCCCCTTCAAGAAAACCATACAATCATCAGCATAAGCCAAATGTGAAAGCTTAAACCTCTTCTTAGTATCAAAAATCATCTCGGGATGCTGCTCCATAAGTCTCTCCAATCCCCTGGAAAGAAATTCTGCCGCAAGAACAAATAGAGCCGGCGAGATAGGATCCCCTTGTCTCAAACCTTGCAATGAAGGAAAATAACCAGCCGTTTCCCCATTGACAAGCACCGAAAAATGACTAGAGGATATGCAAGTTTTGATCAAATTTCTCCACCTCTCACTAAAGCCAAATTTAGTAAGCATATTCAGCAAAAATTCCCATCGAACCTTATCATATGCTTTCTCCATATCTAATTTAACCATCAAATTATGCCCCAAAGTTTTAGCATTAAGAGAGTGCACCATCTCTTGCGCCAACAAAATATTATCCGCAATAGCTCTATTCTGAATGAATCCACTTTGATTCGGAGAAATAAGCTTTGGCAAAACCTCAGCCAACCGATCATTGAGGATTTTTGAGCAAAGCTTATAGAACGTCGTGCATAGACTAATAGGGCGAAAATCACTCCATCTCTCGGGGTTGTCCTTTTTTGGAATAAGGACAATGGTAGTATTTGAGAAGCTTTTTGGCAAAACATGACCAGCAAAAAAGCTTTGAACAGCCCCATAAACATCTCCCTTAACTACATTCCAGCAAACTTGGAAGAACCGCGCCGTAAAACCATCCGGACCCGCCACACTATCCGGCGACATAGCATCAAGAGTTGCTTTAACCTCTTCCATAGAAGGACAGCAAGCAAGCATATTGTTTTCTTCATCCGTCACCAAAGAAGGTATAAAATCCAAATCATGTGGTTGAAGAAGAGAACCATCACCCCCCAAAAAATTCTGAAAGTAATGAGCAGCCGACCCCATAAGCTCATCTTGATCGGATAACAATCTATCACCATCCAAGATTTTATGTATGCGTCCCCTAGCCCTCCTTTTTTTCACACAAGATTGGTAAAATTTAGTATTTCTTTCACCATCTTTCATCCAATTACACGCAGCCCTTTGTTTCCACATATCCTCTTCCATTGAAACACGAAGAGTATATTCAGCATTACACCTATTCAACGATTCCAAGTTCGCATCCGAAGGATCAGAATCAAAAACCATCTCCGCTAATTTCACCCTCTTTTCCATGTCTTTAATTTTGAGTTTAACATCCCCAAAAACGTTCCAATTCCACCATTTAAGCTTCTGTTGCAAACGTTTCAATTTTTCCCATAAACCTCTCATCCCCGACGCCCTAGTAGGCTGATTCCAACTCTCCATTAACATCGTCATAAAGTTAGCATGCCGAAGCCACATATTTTGAAACCGAAAACCAGATTTCCTCCTTCTATTTTGAACATTAAACTCAAAAAGTAGAGGACAATGGTCAGATTGCTTCCTAGCAAGATGAGTCACCGAAGATATCTCAAACGCCTCAACCCAACCACTATTGACCACCACACGATCAAGCCTGCTCCATGCACGTTTATTAGTCCATGTGAAAGGACCTCCCGAAAAACCTAAATCAAACAGCCCCGTCTCATTCAAAACATTACAAAAGTCCTCAATTTCCGGAAGACGAACAGAACCCCGTCCCCGCCTTTCCGTCACTGAAGTCACCGTGTTAAAGTCACCACCAACAGCCCACGCATCCGGAGTGCAAATAGCACGTAAACCCTCCCACAATTCCACCCTCCCCCGACGAGTAGTGGAAGCATACACAAACGTCATATGAACAGGAAACTCAACATCAGCACACGAAACTAAACAATGCAAAAATTGAGGATTATCCTCCAACACCACAATATTAACCGTCTCATCAAACAAAACCCAAATTTTTCCAGAAACATTCACCAACATCGATTGATAGTTAAACAAACGAGGGAACCGCCAATCAGGCACTATAAGCGGTTCAAGAAGTACCAAAACTTTCGGCTGTAATTCACGCCTCAAAGCCAAAATCTTATGTTGTGCGGGTACATTCCCAACACCTCTAACATTCCAAATTATTGTCTTAATCATTGAGAACCAAAAATAGGGGTCTTACCTCTTCTCACAGCCATTCGAGAAGATCGTTTGTCCACTCTTTCCATGTTCTCCACTTCCTCATCCTCTAATTGGTCCGATTCTTTATCAGAAGACATCAGTCTTGATCGCCTTTTCGCCAATTGATGTCGCTCATATATCCTCGCCGCAACATCAAGCGCCAAAAGTTCTTGATCATCCAACTCCGGTTCATCATCAATATAATCCGAATCAGAATCCTGAATTGCATGCCTAATCCGCAACACTGAATTCTCAAATTCTCCAGAAGGAGTATCTTGAGTTTCTCCAACTCCACTTGAAAACAAAACTGAATCCCTCGCCCTTTCATAAGTTCGACGAATCCTTTCACCCTTTCTTTGAAGCTCTAAAGAACCCAAATCCGAAGCAGCCCCCGGAGTTTCAAAATCCTCCAATCCACCACTTTGCGCCAAATCCTTAACTTGATTGACGGCTCCAGAATCACCCATCCCAACTTGTACTTCATCCAAAGGCACCGGACCCAAGACAGACCCGTCGGCCCCGGGATGCTCCAGACGTACCAAATTCCCATCCACCGGCACCGGACCCATGACAGACCCGTCGGCCCCGGGATGCTCCAGACGTGCCGGCTCTTGAACCCCCAAAAACTCCACCTGACCACCAACAGTTGACGGCCCCGCTGCCGAACCATCTATCGCCCCGCCCATCGCGGGTCGCAAATTGCGCGCAAGCGCAGGCTGCCCTTGGCGGGCGCTATCGCGCGCCGGGCCATCGCGGCCTGCCGGTGCGCGCGCCGGGCCCTCGCGCCCAGATTGCGCCGACCCCTCTCGCCCACGTATTCCACCTTGCCGATCAACCACTCGACCCCCACCACCTCTGGATTTTGATCTCCGGCGACGTGGATTGCCCGGAGGTTTTTTGTTCCCGGCAACATAGCATGACTCCAAACTATGCCCCACATGATGGCACACCGTGCAATATTTTGGACGATCCCCATAAATCACCTTTTGCCAAAAACTCCCTTCCGGACCATCAATGTAAATTTCCTTAACTTCAGATTCAAGAAGATCAATCTCAACACAAGCCCTAGCACAACTTGGACGAACAACTTTGGCCGTCGATTCATCAATCCTTAATGGTTTACCAATCAATGAAACAATATCAAATAACGCCTCCTTATGATGCATCACGATTGGCAGCCGAGGCAACGAAACCCAAATCGGCACCACTGAAGATTCAGCCTTAGGATCAAAACTTGTAGACCACTTAAAAACACGCATAGGAAAACCATGCACCATCCACGATTGTCTCGACCACAAACGTGTAGAATCATCCTCCAATGTAATCTGAATAAACACATGGCGGACATCAATGTCACCAAGCGAAAAGGATCCCCGTAATCCCAACTTTAAAAACCAATTCTGTAAATCCTCCGGTGACGGACGTCCATGAGAAAATTTTCCAACAAGAGCATACTTAAATTGTTGCGAAAAACAATCAAAATCAGTTTTGTTGAAACGAATCGCCGGTTTCCCTTGATACGTAAACGCCTTTTTTGGTTCAGTTAATCTATTCCCCAATGCAAAAATCGGATCATCTTCAAAAGATTTACTAACAGCCCTAGGAGAAAGATCACGTTTCCCGACAAGAGAATGATCAAACAAACGAACGAAAGATCGACTTTGTGGTTTAGATGCATCCTTAGCCACGGTTTTAGAGGATTCCCTAGTGTCCTTACCATCCAAGTTTCCTGTTCCCCCAACATCAATAGGTTTCTCACGAATCCTATTAGGAAAAGACTCCTTCAGAGATGGAAACTCTGGCAAACTTCCATCTTTAGGTTGTTCAACGGCAGCGGACGACGGCTGCACCACTTGAGAAATCAAAAGGCGTCTCGGAAGAAGCGCATTGCCAACTTCCGGCGGAATATTGACGGCGGAAGTCGGCGCCACCGGCTCGCATGGCGGCAAATTGGACGTGCCCGGTGGCTGCTCCACCGAGCGATGCTGATCGGAGGCTTCGGCCTCCATGCACGGCGGCTGATTGCCGCGCACAAAACCCTAGATAGGAGAGAGAAAAATCGCCAAGGAGGAGAGAGAAGAGAGCGTTTTTTTAGCTTTAGCTTCAAAAAGTTGTAAGCAGCTTCCAAGAGTTGTGTCGTATTTTGGGCAAATCCATACGTTTAGGCTCTAAAACATGCATTGCACGTTATTGGTGGTTTTGGTGAATCAACGAATGTTGGTGCTTTTTGTGTTATTCACAATCTTTCCAACAAGCTTCCAAGAGATTTGTCTTATTTTGGGCAAATCCATTCGTTTAGGCTCTAAAATATGCATTGCATGCTATTGGTGCTTTTGGTGAATCAACGAATGTTAGTCTTTTTTGTGTTATTCACAATCTTTTCTATAAGCTTCTAATAGTTGTGTTGTATTTTGGACAAATCCATTCGTTTAGACTCTAAAAATGCTTTGCACGTTATTGGTGCTTTTTCTGAATCAACGAATGTTAGTCCTTTTTTGTTATTCACAATCTTTCCTATAAGCTTCTAAAAGTTGTGTCTTATTTTGGGCAAATCCATTCGTTTAGGATCTAAAATATGCATTGCAAGTTATTGGTGCTTTTGCTGAATCTACGAATGTTGGTCCTTTTTGTGTTATTCACAATCTATCTTATAAGCTTCCAAGAATTGTGTCTTATTTTGGGCTAATCCATTCGTTTAGGCTCTAAAACATGCATTGCAAGTTATTGGTGGTTTGGTGAATCAACGAATGTTAGTCCTTTATGTGTTATTCACAATCTTTTTGATAAGCTTCCAAGAGTTGTGTTGTTTTTTTTTCAAATCCATTCGTTTAGGCTCTAAAACATGCATTGCACGTTATGGGTGCTTTTGGGGAATCAACAAAGGCTTGTCCTTTTTGTGTTATTCACAATCTTTCCTATTATCTTCCAAGAGTTGTGTCGTATTTTGGGCAAAGCCATTCGTTTAGGCTCTAAAACAACATGCATTGCACGTTATTGGTGCTTTGGGTGAATCAACGAATGTTGGTCCTTTTTGTGTTATTCACAATCTTTCCTATAAGTTTCCAAGAGTTTGTGTCTTATTTGGGAAAATCCATTCGTTTAGGCTCTAAAATATGCATTGCATGTTATTGGTGCTTTTGGTGAATCAACGAATGTTAGCCTTTTTTGTGTTATTCACAATCTTTTCTATAAGCTTCCAATTGTTGTGTTTTATTTTGGAAAAATCCATTCGTTTAGACTCTAAAACATGCTTTGCACGTTATTGGTGCTTTTGCTGAATCAACGAATGTTAGTCCGTTTTTGTTATTCACAATCTTTCCTATAAGCTTCTAAAAGTTGTGTCTTATTTCGGGCAAATCCATTCGTTTAGGCTCTAAAACATGCATTGCAAGTTATTGGTGCTTTTGCTGAATCTACGAATGTTGGTCCTTTTTGTGTTATTCACAATCTATCCTATAAGCTTCCAAGAATTGTGTCTTATTTTGGGCTAATCCATTCGTTTAGGCTCTAAAACATGCATTGCAAGTTATTGGTGGTTTGGTGAATCAACGAATGTTAGTCCTTTTTCTGTTATTCACAATCTTTCCGATAATCTTCCAAGAGTTGTGTTGTTTTTTTTTCAAATCCATTCGTTTAGGCTCTAAAACATGCATTGCACGTTATGGGTGCTTTTGGTGAATAAACAAAGGCTTGTCCTTTTTGTGTTATTCACAATCTTTCCTATTATCTTCCAAGAGTTGTGTCGTATTTTGGGCAAAGCCATTCGTTTAGGCTCTAAAACAACATGCATTGCACGTTATTGGTGCTTTGGGTGAATCAACGAATGTTGGTCGTTTTTGTGTTATTCACAATCTTTCCTATAAGTTTCCAAGAGTTTGTGTCTTATTTGGGAAAATCCATTCGTTTAGGCTCTAAAATATGCATTGCATGTTATTGGTGCTTTTGGTGAATCAACGAATGTTAGTCTTTTTTGTGTCATTCACAATCTTTTCGATAAGCTTCTAATTGTTGTGTTGTATTTTGGACAAATCCATTTGTTTAGACTCTAAAACATGCTTTGCACGTTATTGGTGCTTTTGCTGAATCAACGAATGTTAGTCCGTTTTTGTTATTCACAATCTTTCCTATAAGCTTCTAAAAGTTGTGTCTTATTTTGGGCAAATCCATTCGTTTAGGCTCTAAAACATGCATTGCAAGTTATTGGTGCTCTTGCTGAATCTACGAATGTTGGTCCTATTTGTGTTATTCACAATCTATCCTATAAGCTTCCAAGAATTGTATCTTATTTTGGGCTAATCCATTCGTTTAGGCTCTAAAACATGCATTGCAAGTTATTGGTGGTTTGGTGAATCAACGAATGTTAGTCCTTTTTGTGTTATTCACAATCTTTCCGATAAGCTTCCAAGAGTTGTGTTGTTTTTTTTTCAAATCCATTCGTTTAGACTCGAAAACATGCTTTGCACGATATTGGTGCTTTTGCTGAATCAACGAATGATGGTCCTTTTGTGTTTTCACAATCTTTCCTATAAGCTTCCAAGAGTTGTGTCTTATTTTGGCAAATCCAGTCGTTTAGGCTCTAAAACATGCATTGCAAGTTATTGGTGCTTTTGGTGAATCAACGAATGTTTGTCCTTTTTGTGTTATTTAGAATCTTTACTATAAGCTTCCAAGAGTTGTCTCGTATCCATTCGTTTAGGCTCTAAATCATGCATTGCTCGTTTTTGGTGCTTTTAATAAACCAACAAATGTTATTCCTTTTTGTGTTATTCACAATCTTTCCAATAAGTTTCCAAGATTAGTGTCTTATTTTCGGTTAATCAATCCGTTTACGCTGTAAAACATGCATTGCAAGTTATTGGTGCTTTTGATGAATCAATGATTGTTAGTCATTTTTGTGTTATTCACAATGTTTCCTATAAGCTTCCAAGAGTTGTGTCGTATTTTGGGCAAATCCATACATTTAGGCTCTAAAACATGCATTGCACGTTATTGGTGGTTTTGGTGAATCAACGAATGTTGGTGCTTTTTGTGTTATTCACAATCTTTCCTACAAGCTTCCAAGAGATTTGTCTTATTTTGGGCAAATCCATTCGTTTAGGCTCTAAAACATGCATTTCACGTTATTGGTGCTTTTGGTGAATTAACGAATGTTGGTCTTTTTTGTGTTATTCACAATCTATCCTATAAGCTTCCAAGAATTGTGTCTTATTTTGGGCTAATCCATTCGTTTAGGCTCTAAAACATGTATTGCAAGTTAGTGGTGGTTTTGATGAATCAATGAATGTTAGTCCTTTTTGTGTTATTCACAATGTTTCCTATAAGCTTCCAAGAGTTATGTTCTTCTTTTTTTTCAAATCAATTCGTTGAGGCTCTAAAACATGCATTGCACGTTATGGTTGCTTTTGGTGAATCAACAAATGCTTGTCCTTTTTGTGTTATTCACAATCTTTTCTATTATCTTCCAAGAGTTGTGTCGTATTTTGGGCAAAGCCATTCGTTTAGGCTCTCAAACAACATGCATTGCATGTTATTGGTGCTTTGGGTGAATCAACGAATGTTGGTCCTTTTTGTTTTATTCACAATCTTTCCTATAAGTTTCCAAGAGTTTTTTTTTTTTTAAAGAAACCGAAACTTTCATAGAATCAAAAGCAAGAGTTAGTCGAGATAGTCCAAAATGGACTCTCGACGCTTACAAAAAATCAAAGCAAACATCAAAAAAGCTCAAAAAAGGAACTAATGAGGGAACCTTAAGTAAGGAACACCTCGACAATCAAGCAAAGCTAAACCAATCACTTTACGACTACATCTATCACTACCAAAACTATCAAAGGTCTTCAAATCACAAGCTTCATTAGCCAATAGATCAGCTACTGAATTTCCTTCCCGAAAGATATGCGACACCTTCACTTCCATTTGACAAAGAAGCACCCGAATCCTTTGCAACAAAGCGGCGATCTTCCAATTCCCACAACCGCCCGAAGCCACCAACGTCACCAACACTTGTGCATCCAATTCAACATGAACCCTTAAAAAACCCTTTTCAAAACACAACTCCAGACCACGCAACAGCCCCCAAGCTTCCGCCTCCATATTGGTACCAATACCAAAATAGTGATGAAAAGCAAAAAGAATATTGCCCTCATGATCCCGAACAACACCACCACCAGCAGCCTCCCCCGGATTCCCCCTAGAACAACCATCCGTGTTTAACTTTACCCAAGGAAACCTCGGACAACGCCAAACCACCACCTTAATCTCCTTACCACTCGGTCCCACTCTTTGAAACTTCCACAACTTCCCAACCTCAAAATGGCCCGACCAGCCAATCTTAACCCCAATAAGACGAATCGTATAGTTTCCAAGAGTTTGTGTCTTAGTTGGGAAAATCCATTCGTTTAGGCTCTAAAATATGCATTGCATGTTATTGGTGCTTTTGGTGAATTAACGAATGTTAGTCTTTTTTGTGTTATTCACAATCTTTTCTATAAGCTTCCAATAGTTGTGTTGTATTTTGGACAAATCCATTCGTTTAGACTCTAAAACATGCATTGCAAGTTATTGGTGCTTTGGGTTAATCAACGAATGACCACCTTTTTGTGTTATTCACAATCTTTCCTATAAGTTTCCAAGAGTTGTGTCTTATTTGGGAAAATCCATTCGTTTAGGCTCTAAACCATGCATTGCTCGTTATTGGTGCTTTTAATAAACCAACAAATGTTATTCCTTTTTGTGTTATTCATAATCTTTCCAATAAGTTTCCAAGATTAGTGTCTTATTTTCGGCTAATCAATCCGTTTACGCTGTAAAACATGCATTGCAAGTTATTGGTGCTTTTGGTGAATCAACGATTGTTAGTCATTTTTGTGTTATTCACAATGTTTCCAATAAGCTTCCAAGAGTTGTGTCGTATTTTGGGCAAATCCATACATTTAGGCTCTAAAACATACATTGCACGTTATTGGTGGTTTTGGTGAATCAACGAATGTTTGTGCTTTTTGTGTTATTCACAATCTTTCCTACAAGCTTCCAAGAGATTTGTCTTATTTTGGGCAAATCCATTCGTTTAGGCTCTAAAACATGCATTTCAGGTTATTGGTGCTTTTGGTGAATCAACTAATGTTGGTCCTTTTTGTGTTATTCACAATCTATCCTATAAGCTTCCAAGAATTGTGTCGTATCTTGGGCTAATCCATTCGTTTAGGCTCTAAAACATGTATTGCAAGTTAGTGGTGGTTTTGATGAATCAATGAATGTTAGTCCTTTTTGTGTTATTCACAATGTTTCCTATAAGCTTCCAAGAGTTATGTTCTTTTTCTTTTTCAAATCAATTCGTTTAGGCTCTAAAACATGCATTGCACGTTATGGTTGCTTTTGGTGAATCAACAAATGCTTGTCCTTTTTGTGTTATTCACAATCTTTCCTATTACCTTCCAAGAGTTGTGTCGTATTTTAGGCAAAGCCATTCGTTTAGGCTCTCTAACAACATGCATTGCACGTTATTGGTGCTTTGGGTGAATCAACGAATGTTGGTCCTTTCTGTGTTATTCACAATCTTTCCTATAAGTTTCCAAGAGTTTGTGTCTTATTTGGGAAAATCCATTCGTTTAGGCTCTAAAATATGCAGTGCATGTTATTGGTGCTTTTGGTGTATCAACGAATGTTAGTCTTTTTTGTGTTATTCACAATCTTTTCTATAAGCTTCCAATAGTTGTGTTGTATTTTGGACAAATCCATTCGTTTAGACTCTAAAACATGAATTGCACGTTATTGGTGCTTTGGGTTAATCAACGAATGACCACCTTTTTCTGTTATTCACAATCTTTCTTGTAAGTTTCCAAGAGTTGTGTCTTATTTGGGAAAATCCATTCGTTTAGGCCCTAAAATATGCATTGCATGTTATTGGTGCTTTTGGTGAATCAACGAATGTTGGTCCTTTTTGTGTTATTCACAATCTTTCCTATAGGCTTCCAAGAGTGGTGTCGTATTTTGGGTAAATCCATTCGTTTAGGCTCTAAAACATGCATTGCAAGTTATTGGTGCTTTTGGTGAATCAACGAATGTTAGTCTTTTTTGTGTTATTCATAATCTTTTCTATAAGCTTCTAATAGTTGTGTTGTATTTTGGAAAAATTCATTCGTTTAGACTCTAAAACATGCTTTGCACGATATTGGTACTTTTGCTGAATCAACGAATGTTGGTCCTTTTTTGGTATTCACAATCTTTCCTATAAGCTTCTAAAAGTTGTGTCTTATTTTGGGCAAATCCATTCGTTTAGGCTCTAAAACATGCATTGCACGTTATGGGTGCTTTTGTGAATCAACAAATGCCTGTCCTTTTTGTGTTATTCACAATCTTTCCTATTATCTTCCAAGAGTTGTGTCGTATTTTGGGCAAAGCCATTCGGTTAGGCTCTAAAACAACATGCATTGCACGTTATTGGTGCTTTGGGTGAATCAATAAATGTTGGTCCTTTTTGTGTTATTCACAATCTTTCCTATAAGTTTCAAAGCGTTGTGTCTTATTTGGGAAAATCCATTCGTTTAGGCTCGAAAATATGCATTGCATGTTATAGGTGCTTTTGGTGAAACAACGAATGTTGGTCCTTTTTGTGTTATTCACAATCTTTCCTATAGGCTTCCAAGAGTTGTGTCGTATTTTGGGTAAATCCATTCGTTTAGACTCTAAAACATGCATTGCAAGTTATTGTTGCTTTTGGTGAATCAACGATGGTGAGTCATTTTTGTGTTATTCACAATGTTTCCTATAAGCTTCCAAGAGTTGTGTCGTATTTTGGGCAAATCCATACGTTTAGGCTCTAAAACATGCATTACACGTTATTGGTGGTTTTGGTGAATCAACAATGGTGAGTCATTTTTGTGTTATTCACAATGTTTCCTATAAGCTTCCAAGAGTTGTGTCGTATTTTGGGCAAATCCATACGTTTAGGCTCTAAAACATGCATTGCACGTTATTGGTGGTTTTGGTGAATCAACGAATGTTGGTGCTTTTTGTGTTATTCACAATCTTTCCAACAAGCTTCCAAGAGATTTGTCTTATTTTGGGCAAATACATTCGTTTAGGCTCTAAAATATGCATTGCATGTTATTGGTGCTTTTGGTGAATCAACGAATGTTAGTCTTTTTTGTGTTATTCACAATCTTTTCTATAAGCTTCTAATTGTTGTATTGGATTTTGGACAAATCCATTCGTTTAGACTCTAAAACATGCTTTGCACGTTATTGGTGCTTTTGCTGAATCAACGAATGTTAGTCCGTTTTTGTTATTCACAATCTTTCTTATAAGCTTCTAAAAGTTGTGTCTTATTTTGGGCTAATCCATTCGTTTAGGCTCTAAAACATGCATTGCAAGTTATTGGTGGTTTGGTGAATCAACGAATGTTAGTCCTTTTTGTGTTATTCACAATCTTTCCGATAAGCTTCCAAGAGTTGTGTTGTTTTTTTTTCAAATCCATTCGTTTAGACTCTAAAACATGCTTTGCACGATATTGGTGCTTTTGCTGAATCAACGAATGATGGTCCTTTTGTGTTATTCACAATCTTTCCTATAAGCTTCCAAGAGTTGTGTCTTATTTTGGCAAATCCAGTCGTTTAAGCTCTAAAACATGCATTGCAAGTTATTGGTGCTTTTGGTGAATCAACGAATGTTTGTCCTTTTTGTGTTATTTAGAATCTTTCCTATAAGCTTCCAAGAGTTGTCTCTTATCCATTCGTTTAGGCTCTAAACCATGTATTGCTCGTTATTGGTGCTTTTAATAAACCAACAAATGTTATTCCTTTTTGTGTTATTCACAATCTTTCCAATAAGTTTCCAAGATTAGTGTCTTATTTTCGGCTAATCAATCCGTTTACGCTGTAAAACATGCATTGCAAGTTATTGGTGCTTTTGGTGAATCAACGATTGTTAGTCATTTTTGTGTTATTCACAATGTTTCCTATGAGCTTCCAAGAGTTGTGTCGTATTTTGGGCAAATCCATACATTTAGGCTCTAAAACATACATTGCACGTTATTGGTGGTTTTGGTGAATCAACGAATGTTGGTGCTTTTTGTGTTATTCACAATCTTTCCTACAAGCTTCCAAGAGATTTGTCTTATTTTGGGCAAATCCATTCGTTTAGGCTCTAAACCATGCATTTCACGTTATTGGTGCTTTTGGTGAATCAACGAATGTTGGTCCTTTTTGTGTTATTCACAATCTATCCTATAAGCTTCCAAGAATTGTGTCTTATTTTGGGCTAATCCATTCGTTTAGGCTCTAAAACATGTATTGCAAGTTAGTGGTGGTTTTGATGAATCAATGAATGTTAGTCCTTTTTGTGTTATTCACAATGTTTCCTATAAGCTTCCAAGAGTTATGTTCTTTTTTTTTTTCAAATCAATTCGTTTAGGCTCTAAAACATGCATTGCATGTTATGGTTGCTTTTGGTGAATCAACAAATGCTTGTCCTTTTTGTGTTATTCACAATCTTTCCTATTATCTTCCAAGAGTTGTGTCGTATTTTGGGCAAATCCATTCGTTTATGCTCTCAAACAACATGCATTGCACGTTATTGGTGCTTTGGGTGAATCAACGAATGTTGGTCCTTTTTGTGTTATTCACATTCTTTCCTATAAGTTTCCAAGAGTTTGTGTCTTATTTGGGAAAATCCATTCGTTTAGGCTCTAAAATATGCATTGCATGTTATTGGTGCTTTTGGTGAATCAACGAATGTTAGTCTTTTTTGTGTTATTCACAATCTTTTCTATAAGCTTCCAATAGTTGTGTTGTATTTTGGACAAATCCATTCGTTTAGACTCTAAAACATGCATTGCAAGTTATTGGTGCTTTGGGTTAATCAATGAATGACCACCTTTTTGTGTTATTCACAATCTTTCCTATAAGTTTCCAAGAGTTGTGTCTTATTTGGGAAAATCCATTCGTTTAGGCCCTAAAATATGCATTGCATGTTATTGGTGCTTTTGGTGAATCAACGAATGTTGGTCCTTTTTGTGTTATTCACAATCTTTCCTATAGGCTTCCAAGAGTGGTGTCGTATTTTGGGTAAATCCATTCGTTTAGGCTCTAAAACATGCATTGCAAGTTATTGGCGCTTTTGGTGAATCAACGAATGTTAGTCTTTTTTGTGTTATTCACAATCTTTTCTATAAGCTTCTAATAGTTGTGTTGTATTTTGGAAAAATTCATTCGTTTAGACTCTAAAACATGCTTTGCACGATATTGGTACTTTTGCTGAATCAACGAATGTTGGTCTTTTTTTGGTATTCACAATCTTTCCTATAAGCTTCTAAAAGTTTTTTTTTTTTAAAGAAACCGAAACTTTCATAGAATCAAAAGCAAGAGTTAGTCGAGATAGTCCAAAATGGACTCTCGACGCTTACAAAAAATCAAAGCAAACATCAAAAAAGCTCAAAAAAGGAACTAATGAGGGAACCTTAAGTAAGGAACACCTCGACAATCAAGCAAAGCTAAACCAATCACTTTACGACTACATCTATCACTACCAAAACTATCAAAGGTCTTCAAATCACAAGCTTCATTAGCCAATAGATCAGCTACTGAATTTCCTTCCCGAAAGATATGCGACACCTTCACTTCCATTTGACAAAGAAGCACCCGAATCCTTTGCAACAAAGCGGCGATCTTCCAATTCCCACAACCGCCCGAAGCCACCAACGTCACCAACACTTGTGCATCCAATTCAACATGAACCCTTAAAAAACCCTTTTCAAAACACAACTCCAGACCACGCAACAGCCCCCAAGCTTCCGCCTCCATATTGGTACCAATACCAAAATAGTGATGAAAAGCAAAAAGAATATTGCCCTCATGATCCCGAACAACACCACCACCAGCAGCCTCCCCCGGATTCCCCCTAGAACAACCATCCGTGTTTAACTTTACCCAAGGAAACCTCGGACAACGCCAAACCACCACCTTAATCTCCTTACCACTCGGTCCCACTCTTTGAAACTTCCACAACTTCCCAACCTCAAAATGGCCCGACCAGCCAATCTTAACCCCAATAAGACGAATCGTATCAACGTATCTCAACACCTTTCCAATGATCTTAGACGGCACAATGCGAATCATCCTATGCTTCGAGTCATTACGAGCAGCCCATAAAAACCAAATGATCAAAACCGGAATCAGGCCCCGAACATGACCCGGCTTGACCCCACTCAACCATCCAACCTTTGCCTCATTCAATGTACAAAGCACATTGACATTGAAGAGGCCCCCAAAAAAACTCCAAACATGCCGAGCCGCCGCCCCTGACCAAATAATATGATCAATCGACTCCACCTCTCGACAACATTGGCACTTAGAAGCCAAACAAACACCATTAGCCTGAAGATTACTATCAGAAGGAATCCACCCAAAGTGCAACTTCCAACAAAAAAACGAAATATGAGGGATAATCGATTTATGCCAAAACCACTTAGCCTCATTCACCGGTTCATTTGGAGTTCTCACCAACTCCCACGCAGATTTTGCCGAGAAACATCCATTAGAAGAAGGTTTCCACACCGGAACATCCTTCTTCTCCACACTCGGCCGAATCTCCAAAATAGACTCAACCAAATCCTCGGTGAGCCTCTCCCTTAAGAGCGCCACATTCCAACGGCCATCAACCAAAAAATCAGCAACTCGAGCATCCACTGGACCCCTAACCCTTTGACGTGAAGCTAATGTCTCCGGGCCACACCAATGGTCATGCCAAAACGAGATATGACCTTCTCCAACAAGCCAAAAAATCTGCTTTTGAGCAGCCTCCCTCGCCTCCACAAGCCGTTTCCAAACCAAAGAACTATGGGACGTCGCCCGAGCCAGCCAAGGAGACGCCCTTTTACAATAATACCCATGCAAACAAGACGCCCAAAGGCTGTCCATTTTCCGAAACCTCCACCAAAGCTTAATCGAGAAAGAATCCACCACATCCCAAAGAGACCGAAAGCCCAAGCCACCCTCCAAAACCGGCTTGCACACCTTCTTCCAAGATGCCCAATGCATCCGCTTTCTTGTCTCAAAATCACCCCATAAAAACCTCGCAAAAATTCCATGCATTTTCTTAATCACCCCCTTAGTAGGACGCATCACCTGGAAAAAATAGACAGGAATAGTGCTCAATGTTGATTTAATGAGTGTAATCCTACCTCCAGGAGACAACAAATTTAGATTCCAGCCATTCAAATGACCCCTAATCTTATCAATAATCCCCTCAAAATGGACAGCCCTACTACGTCCCACAAAAAGAGGCACTCCAAGATAAGTTAAAGGCAAACTCGTTGGTGAAAAACCGGACAGCCTTTGTATCATCCGACGTCGAGAAGACGAAGCACGCCGTCCCAAAATAAACATACTTTTTTGCACGTTCACCTTTTGACCCGAAACAGCCCCATAAAGCTCAAGGAACCTACACATCCTCCGAACACTCCTTTTAGATCCCTTCAAAAATAACATACAATCATCAGCATAAGCTAAATGAGAAAGCTTAAACCTTTTCTTTGTGTCAAAACACATATCCGGATGTTGCGCCATAAGTTGCTCCACGCCCCGTGAGAGGAACTCCGCTGCAATAACAAACAAAGCCGGAGAAATAGGGTCACCTTGTCTCAACCCCTGAGACGATGCAAAGTACCCTGCATTCTCACCATTCACTAAAACCGAGAAGTGACTTGACGAGATGCATGTGTAAATCAACTTCCGCCATCGCTCTCCAAACCCAAACTTTTCTAACATGGCCATCAAGAACCTCCATTGAACTTTATCATACGCTTTCTCCATGTCCAACTTGATGATCAAATTATGCCCTTTTGTCTTAGCATTTAGAGAGTGCACCATCTCCTGGCCCAGTAAAACATTATCCGCAATCGCCCTCCCTTTAATAAAACCACTTTGATTCGGAGAGATAATCCTAGGCAACACCGCAGCAAGCCTATCATTCAGAATCTTTGAACAAAGCTTATAAAAAGTTGTACAAAGACTAATAGGCCGAAAATCACTCCACCTTTCCGGATTTGCCTTTTTAGGAATCAACACAATAGTGGTGTTAGAGAATCCTAAAGGCAAAACGTTACCCGCAAAAAACCCTTGCACCGCCATGTAAACATCATCCTTAATAATCTCCCAACAATCATGAAAAAACTTTGTCGTGTAGCCATCAGGACCCGCCACACTATCCATTGGCATCCGACAAAGAGTTTCAAAAATCTCTTCCATAGAAGGGCACTCTACCAACATCCGATTCTCCACCTCTGAAACCAACGAAGGAATAAAATCCAAAGAATGCTGCTCTAAGTCCTCATTCCCACCCCCAAGAAAATTTTGAAAGTGAGACACCGCCGAAGACATCAACTCATCTTGGCCCTCAACCAATTGATCCCCCACCAAGATTTTATTGATTCTTCCCCGAGCCCTCCTTTTCTTCACACAAGCTTGATAAAACTTTGTGTTTCTCTCACCATCCCTCATCCAATTACAAGCAGCCCTTTGTTTCCACATATCCTCTTGCATAGAAACCCGCAACGTCAATTCAGCATTCCACCTATTGAGATCAATCAAATTAACCTCAGAAGGGTCACGGTCAAATGCAAGCTCCGCCTTTTTCACCCTTTCCTCCATCTCTTTCACCTTCACATTGACATCCCCAAACTCATTCCAATTCCACGACTTTAGCCTAAACTGCAGCCGTTTCAATTTCTCCCAAAGCCCTCTCAAACCCGAAGTCCGACAAGGAAGCCTCCAATTCTCCTCCACCATCCTTTTGAACTCTCCATGCCGCAACCACATATTCTGAAACCTAAAAGAAGATTTCCTCCTCCTTTGCTGCCTCATAAATTCGAACAACAATGGACAATGATCTGATTGCCTTCTAGCAAGGTGAGTCACCAAAGAAACCTCAAATAAATCAGTCCAACCGCTATTCACCATAACACGATCCAATCTGCCCCACGCTCCCCTTTTGTTCGTCCAAGTGAATTGGCCCCCTGTAAACCCCACGTCAAACAGCCCCGTTTCAGCAAGCACCGTGTTGAAGTCATTGATCTCACCCAACTTAGGCCGACCCTTTCCCCGTCTTTCCGTCACCGAAGTAACCGTGTTAAAGTCACCCCCAACACACCACGGCTCATTGGTACAAACAGCCCTCAAACCATCCCAAAGCTCAACTCTCCCATGCCGAGTAGTAGATGCATACACAAAAGTCATAAAAACAGAAATCTGCAAAACCGAATCCTCCACCTTACAATGTACAAATTGAGGATGGTCTTCAACCACCTCAATTTGAACAGAATCCTTGTGTCTTATTTAGGGCAAAACCATTCGTTTAGGCTCTAAAACATGCATTGCACGTTATGGGTGCTTTTGTGAATCAACAAATGCTTGTCCTTTTTGTGTTATTCACAATCTTTCCTATTATCTTCCAAGAGTTGTGTCGTATTTTGGGCAAAGCCATTCGTTTAGGCTCTAAAACAACATGCATTGCACGTTATTGGTGCTTTGGGTGAATCAACGAATGTTGGTCCTTTTTGTATTATTCACAATCTTTCCTATAAGTTTCCAAGAATTGTGTCTTATTTGGGAAAATCCATTCGTTTAGGCTCGAAAATATGCATTGCATGTTATTGGTGCTTTTGGTGAAACAACGAATGTTGGTCCTTTTTGTGTTATTCTCAATCTTTCCTATAGGCTTCCAAGAGTTGTGTCGTATTTTGGGTAAATCCATTCGTTTAGACTCTAAAACATGCATTGCAAGTTATTGGTGCTTTTGGTGAATCAACGAATGTTTGTCCTTTTTGTGTTGTTATTCACAATCTTTCTTATAAGCTTCCAAGAGTTGTCTCTTATCCATTCGTTTAGGCTCTAAACCATGCATTGCTCGTTATTGGTGCTTTTAATAAACCAACAAATGTTATTCCTTTTTGTGTTATTCACAATCTTTCCTATAAGTTTCCAAGATTAGTGTCTTATTTTGGGCTAATCCATCCGTTTACGCTGTAAAACATGCATTACAAGTTATTGGTGCTTTTGGTGAATCAACGATGGTGAGTCATTTTTGTGTTATTCACAATGTTTCCTATATGCTTCGAAGAGTTGTGTCGTATTTTGGGCAAATCCATACGTTTAGGCTCTAAAACATGCATTGCACGTTATTGGTGGTTTTGGTGAATCAACGAATGTTGGTGCTTTTTGTGTTATTCACAATCTTTCCAACAAACTTCCAAGTGATTTGTCTTATTTTGGGCAAATCCATTCGTTTAGGCTCTAAAATATGCATTGCATGTTATTGGTGCTTTTGGTGAATCAACGAATGTTAGTCTTTTTTGTGTTATTCACAATCTTTTCTATAAGCTTCCAATAGTTGTGTTGTATTTTGGACAAATCCATTCGTTTAGACTCTAAAACATGCTTTGCACGTTATTGGTGCTTTTGCTTAATCAACGAATGTTAGTCCTTTTTTGTTATTCACAATCTTTCCTATAAGCTTCTAAAAGTTTTTTTTTTTTTTTTTAAAGAAACCGAAACTTTCATAGAATCAAAAGCAAGAGTTAGTCGAGATAGTCCAAAATGGACTCTCGACGCTTACAAAAAATCAAAGCAAACATCAAAAAAGCTCAAAAAAGGAACTAATGAGGGAACCTTAAGTAAGGAACACCTCGACAATCAAGCAAAGCTAAACCAATCACTTTACGACTACATCTATCACTACCAAAACTATCAAAGGTCTTCAAATCACAAGCTTCATTAGCCAATAGATCAGCTACTGAATTTCCTTCCCGAAAGATATGCGACACCTTCACTTCCATTTGACAAAGAAGCACCCGAATCCTTTGCAACAAAGCGGCGATCTTCCAATTCCCACAACCGCCCGAAGCCACCAACGTCACCAACACTTGTGCATCCAATTCAACATGAACCCTTAAAAAACCCTTTTCAAAACACAACTCCAGACCACGCAACAACCCCCAAGCTTCCGCCTCCATATTGGTACCAATACCAAAATAGTGATGAAAAGCAAAAAGAATATTGCCCTCATGATCCCGAACAACACCACCACCAGCAGCCTCCCCCGGATTCCCCCTAGAACAACCATCCGTGTTTAACTTTACCCAAGGAAACCTCGGACAACGCCAAACCACTACCTTAATCTCCTTACCACTCGGCCCCACTCTTTGAAACTTCCACAACTTCCCAACCTCAAAATGGCCCGACCAGCCAATCTTAACCCCAATAAGACGAATCGTATCAACGTATCTCAACACCTTTCCAATGATCTTAGACGGCACAATGCGAATCATCCTATGCTTCGAGTCATTACGAGCAGCCCATAAAAACCAAATGATCAAAACCGGAATCAGGCCCCGAACATGACCCGGCTTGACCCCACTCAACCATCCAACCTTTGCCTCATTCAATGTACAAAGCACATTGACATTGAAGAGGCCCCCAAAAAAACTCCAAACATGCCGAGCCGCCGCCCCTGACCAAATAATATGATCAATCGACTCCACCTCTCGACAACATTGGCACTTAGAAGCCAAACAAACACCATTAGCCTGAAGATTACTATCAGAAGGAATCCACCCAAAGTGCAACTTCCAACAAAAAAACGAAATATGAGGCATAATCGATTTATACCGAAACCACTTAGCCTCATTCACCGGTTCATTTGGAGTTCTCACCAACTCCCACGCAGATTTTGCCGAGAAACATCCATTAGAAGAAGGTTTCCACACCGGAACATCCTTCTTCTCAACACTCGGCCGAATCTCCAAAATAGACTCAACCAAATCCTCGGTGAGCCTCTCCCTTAAGAGCGCCACATTCCAACGGCCATCAACCAAAAAATCAGCAACTCGAGCATCCACTGGACCCCTAACGCTTTGACGTGAAGCTAATGTCTCCGGGCCACACCAATGGTCATGCCAAAACGAGATATGACCTTCTCCAACAAGCCAAAAAATCTGCTTTTGAGCAGCCTCCCTCGCCTCCACAAGCCGTTTCCAAACCAAAGAACTATGGGACGTCGCCCGAGCCAGCCAAGGAGACGCCCTTTTACAATAATACCCATGCAAACAAGACGCCCAAAGGCTGTCCATTTTCCGAAACCTCCACCAAAGCTTAATCGAGAAAGAATCCACCACATCCCAAAGAGACCGAAAGCCCAAGCCACCCTCCAAAACCGGCTTGCACACCTTCTTCCAAGATGCCCAATGCATCCGCTTTCTTGTCTCAAAATCACCCCATAAAAACCTCGCAAAAATTCCATGCATTTTCTTGATCACCCCCTTAGTAGGACGCATCACCTGGAAAAAATAGACAGGAATAGTGATCAATGTTGATTTAATGAGTGTAATCCTACCTCCAGGAGACAACAAATTTAGATTCCAGCCATTCAAATGACCCCTAATCTTATCAATAATCCCCTCAAAATGGACAGCCCTACTACGTCCCACAAAAAGAGGCACTCCAAGATAAGTTAAAGGCAAACTCGTTGGTGAAAAACCGGACAGCCTTTGTATCATCCGACGTCGAGAAGACGAAGCACGCCGTCCCAAAATAAACATACTTTTTTGCACGTTCACCTTTTGACCCGAAACAGCCCCATAAAGCTCAAGGAACCTACACATCCTCCGAACACTCCTTTTAGATCCCTTCAAAAATAACATACAATCA
This sequence comes from Misopates orontium, assembly GCA_946800315.1. NCBI lineage: Eukaryota > Viridiplantae > Streptophyta > Magnoliopsida > Lamiales > Plantaginaceae > Misopates > Misopates orontium. The sequence continues at coordinate 16,190,297 of OX326949.1, read as the reverse complement.
TCAGCATAAGCTAAATGAGAAAGCTTAAACCTTTTCTTTGTGTCAAAACACATATCCGGATGTTGCGCCATAAGTTGCTCCACGCCCCGTGAGAGGAACTCCGCTGCAATAACAAACAAAGCCGGAGAAATAGGGTCACCTTGTCTCAACCCCTGAGACGATGCAAAGTACCCTGCATTCTCACCATTCACTAAAACCGAGAAGTGACTTGACGAGATGCATGTGTAAATCAACTTCCGCCATCGCTCTCCAAACCCAAACTTTTCTAACATGGCCATCAAGAACCTCCATTGAACTTTATCATACGCTTTCTCCATGTCCAACTTGATGATCAAATTATGCCCTTTTGTCTTAGCATTTAGAGAGTGCACCATCTCCTGGCCCAGTAAAACATTATCCGCAATCGCCCTCCCTTTAATAAAACCACTTTGATTCGGAGAGATAATCCTAGGCAACACCGCAGCAAGCCTATCATTCAGAATCTTTGAACAAAGCTTATAAAAAGTTGTACAAAGACTAATAGGCCGAAAATCACTCCACCTTTCCGGATTTGCCTTTTTAGGAATCAACACAATAGTGGTGTTAGAGAATCCTAAAGGCAAAACGTTACCCGCAAAAAACCCTTGCACCGCCATGTAAACATCATCCTTAATAATCTCCCAACAATCATGAAAAAACTTTGTCGTGTAGCCATCAGGACCCGCCACACTATCCATTGGCATCCGACAAAGAGTTTCAAAAATCTCTTCCATAGAAGGGCACTCTACCAACATCCGATTCTCCACCTCTGAAACCAACGAAGGAATAAAATCCAAAGAATGCTGCTCTAAGTCCTCATTCCCACCCCCAAGAAAATTTTGAAAGTGAGACACCGCCGAAGACATCAACTCATCTTGGCCCTCAACCAATTGATCCCCCACCAAGATTTTATTGATTCTTCCCCGAGCCCTCCTTTTCTTCACACAAGCTTGATAAAACTTTGTGTTTCTCTCACCATCCCTCATCCAATTACAAGCAGCCCTTTGTTTCCACATATCCTCTTGCATAGAAACCCGCAACGTCAATTCAGCATTCCACCTATTGAGATCAATCAAATTAACCTCAGAAGGGTCACGGTCAAATGCAAGCTCCGCCTTTTTCACCCTTTCCTCCATCTCTTTCACCTTCACATTGACATCCCCAAACTCATTCCAATTCCACGACTTTAGCCTAAACTGCAGCCGTTTCAATTTCTCCCAAAGCCCTCTCAAACCCGAAGTCCGACAAGGAAGCCTCCAATTCTCCTCCACCATCCTTTTGAACTCTCCATGCCGCAACCACATATTCTGAAACCTAAAAGAAGATTTCCTCCTCCTTTGCTGCCTCATAAATTCGAACAACAATGGACAATGATCTGATTGCCTTCTAGCAAGGTGAGTCACCAAAGAAACCTCAAATAAATCAGTCCAACCGCTATTCACCATAACACGATCCAATCTGCCCCACGCTCCCCTTTTGTTCGTCCAAGTGAATTGGCCCCCTGTAAACCCCACGTCAAACAGCCCCGTTTCAGCAAGCACCGTGTTGAAGTCATTGATCTCACCCAACTTAGGCCGACCCTTTCCCCGTCTTTCCGTCACCGAAGTAACCGTGTTAAAGTCACCCCCAACACACCACGGCTCATTGGTACAAACAGCCCTCAAACCATCCCAAAGCTCAACTCTCCCATGCCGAGTAGTAGATGCATACACAAAAGTCATAAAAACAGAAATCTGCAAAACCGAATCCTCCACCTTACAATGTACAAATTGAGGATGGTCTTCAACCACCTCAATTTGAACAGAATCCTTGTGTCTTATTTAGGGCAAAACCATTCGTTTAGGCTCTAAAACATGCATTGCACGTTATGGGTGCTTTTGTGAATCAACAAATGCTTGTCCTTTTTGTGTTATTCACAATCTTTCCTATTATCTTCCAAGAGTTGTGTCGTATTTTGGGCAAAGCCATTCGTTTAGGCTCTAAAACAACATGCATTGCACGTTATTGGTGCTTTGGGTGAATCAACGAATGTTGGTCCTTTTTGTATTATTCACAATCTTTCCTATAAGTTTCCAAGAATTGTGTCTTATTTGGGAAAATCCATTCGTTTAGGCTCGAAAATATGCATTGCATGTTATTGGTGCTTTTGGTGAAACAACGAATGTTGGTCCTTTTTGTGTTATTCTCAATCTTTCCTATAGGCTTCCAAGAGTTGTGTCGTATTTTGGGTAAATCCATTCGTTTAGACTCTAAAACATGCATTGCAAGTTATTGGTGCTTTTGGTGAATCAACGAATGTTTGTCCTTTTTGTGTTGTTATTCACAATCTTTCTTATAAGCTTCCAAGAGTTGTCTCTTATCCATTCGTTTAGGCTCTAAACCATGCATTGCTCGTTATTGGTGCTTTTAATAAACCAACAAATGTTATTCCTTTTTGTGTTATTCACAATCTTTCCTATAAGTTTCCAAGATTAGTGTCTTATTTTGGGCTAATCCATCCGTTTACGCTGTAAAACATGCATTACAAGTTATTGGTGCTTTTGGTGAATCAACGATGGTGAGTCATTTTTGTGTTATTCACAATGTTTCCTATATGCTTCGAAGAGTTGTGTCGTATTTTGGGCAAATCCATACGTTTAGGCTCTAAAACATGCATTGCACGTTATTGGTGGTTTTGGTGAATCAACGAATGTTGGTGCTTTTTGTGTTATTCACAATCTTTCCAACAAACTTCCAAGTGATTTGTCTTATTTTGGGCAAATCCATTCGTTTAGGCTCTAAAATATGCATTGCATGTTATTGGTGCTTTTGGTGAATCAACGAATGTTAGTCTTTTTTGTGTTATTCACAATCTTTTCTATAAGCTTCCAATAGTTGTGTTGTATTTTGGACAAATCCATTCGTTTAGACTCTAAAACATGCTTTGCACGTTATTGGTGCTTTTGCTTAATCAACGAATGTTAGTCCTTTTTTGTTATTCACAATCTTTCCTATAAGCTTCTAAAAGTTTTTTTTTTTTTTTTTAAAGAAACCGAAACTTTCATAGAATCAAAAGCAAGAGTTAGTCGAGATAGTCCAAAATGGACTCTCGACGCTTACAAAAAATCAAAGCAAACATCAAAAAAGCTCAAAAAAGGAACTAATGAGGGAACCTTAAGTAAGGAACACCTCGACAATCAAGCAAAGCTAAACCAATCACTTTACGACTACATCTATCACTACCAAAACTATCAAAGGTCTTCAAATCACAAGCTTCATTAGCCAATAGATCAGCTACTGAATTTCCTTCCCGAAAGATATGCGACACCTTCACTTCCATTTGACAAAGAAGCACCCGAATCCTTTGCAACAAAGCGGCGATCTTCCAATTCCCACAACCGCCCGAAGCCACCAACGTCACCAACACTTGTGCATCCAATTCAACATGAACCCTTAAAAAACCCTTTTCAAAACACAACTCCAGACCACGCAACAACCCCCAAGCTTCCGCCTCCATATTGGTACCAATACCAAAATAGTGATGAAAAGCAAAAAGAATATTGCCCTCATGATCCCGAACAACACCACCACCAGCAGCCTCCCCCGGATTCCCCCTAGAACAACCATCCGTGTTTAACTTTACCCAAGGAAACCTCGGACAACGCCAAACCACTACCTTAATCTCCTTACCACTCGGCCCCACTCTTTGAAACTTCCACAACTTCCCAACCTCAAAATGGCCCGACCAGCCAATCTTAACCCCAATAAGACGAATCGTATCAACGTATCTCAACACCTTTCCAATGATCTTAGACGGCACAATGCGAATCATCCTATGCTTCGAGTCATTACGAGCAGCCCATAAAAACCAAATGATCAAAACCGGAATCAGGCCCCGAACATGACCCGGCTTGACCCCACTCAACCATCCAACCTTTGCCTCATTCAATGTACAAAGCACATTGACATTGAAGAGGCCCCCAAAAAAACTCCAAACATGCCGAGCCGCCGCCCCTGACCAAATAATATGATCAATCGACTCCACCTCTCGACAACATTGGCACTTAGAAGCCAAACAAACACCATTAGCCTGAAGATTACTATCAGAAGGAATCCACCCAAAGTGCAACTTCCAACAAAAAAACGAAATATGAGGCATAATCGATTTATACCGAAACCACTTAGCCTCATTCACCGGTTCATTTGGAGTTCTCACCAACTCCCACGCAGATTTTGCCGAGAAACATCCATTAGAAGAAGGTTTCCACACCGGAACATCCTTCTTCTCAACACTCGGCCGAATCTCCAAAATAGACTCAACCAAATCCTCGGTGAGCCTCTCCCTTAAGAGCGCCACATTCCAACGGCCATCAACCAAAAAATCAGCAACTCGAGCATCCACTGGACCCCTAACGCTTTGACGTGAAGCTAATGTCTCCGGGCCACACCAATGGTCATGCCAAAACGAGATATGACCTTCTCCAACAAGCCAAAAAATCTGCTTTTGAGCAGCCTCCCTCGCCTCCACAAGCCGTTTCCAAACCAAAGAACTATGGGACGTCGCCCGAGCCAGCCAAGGAGACGCCCTTTTACAATAATACCCATGCAAACAAGACGCCCAAAGGCTGTCCATTTTCCGAAACCTCCACCAAAGCTTAATCGAGAAAGAATCCACCACATCCCAAAGAGACCGAAAGCCCAAGCCACCCTCCAAAACCGGCTTGCACACCTTCTTCCAAGATGCCCAATGCATCCGCTTTCTTGTCTCAAAATCACCCCATAAAAACCTCGCAAAAATTCCATGCATTTTCTTGATCACCCCCTTAGTAGGACGCATCACCTGGAAAAAATAGACAGGAATAGTGATCAATGTTGATTTAATGAGTGTAATCCTACCTCCAGGAGACAACAAATTTAGATTCCAGCCATTCAAATGACCCCTAATCTTATCAATAATCCCCTCAAAATGGACAGCCCTACTACGTCCCACAAAAAGAGGCACTCCAAGATTAGTTAAAGGCAAACTCGTTGGTGAAAAACCGGACAGCCTTTGTATCAGCCGACGTGGAGAAGACGAAGCACGCCGTCCCAAAATAAACATACTTTTTTGCACGTTCACCTTTTGACCCGAAACAGCCCCATAAAGCTCAAGGAACCTACACATCCTCCGAACACTCCTTTTAGATCCCTTCAAAAATAACATACAATCATCAGCATAAGCTAAATGAGAAAGCTTAAACCTTTTCTTTGTGTCAAAACACATATCCGGATGTTGCGCCATAAGTTGCTCCACGCCCCGTGAGAGGAACTCCGCTGCAATAACAAACAAAGCCGGAGAAATAGGGTCACCTTGTCTCAACCCCTGAGACGATGCAAAGTACCCTGCATTCTCACCATTCACTAAAACCGAGAAGTGACTTGACGAGATGCATGTGTAAATCAACTTCCGCCATCGCTCTCCAAAACCAAACTTTTCGAACATGGCCATCAAGAACCTCCATTGAACTTTATCATACGCTTTCTCCATGTCCAACTTGATGATCAAATTATGCCCTTTTGTCTTAGCATTTAGAGAGTGCACCATCTCCTGGCCCAGTAAAACATTATCCGCAATCGCCCTCCCTTTAATAAAACCACTTTGATTCGGAGAGATAATCCTAGGCAACACCGCAGCAAGCCTATCATTCAGAATCTTTGAACAAAGCTTATAAAAAGTTGTACAAAGACTAATAGGCCGAAAATCACTCCACCTTTTCGGATTTGCCTTTTTAGGAATCAACACAATAGTGGTGTTAGAGAATCCTAAAGGCAAAACGTTACTGTGTCATATTTTGGGCAAATCCATTTGTTTAGGATCTAAAACATGCATTGCAAGTTATTGGTGCTTTTGTTGAATCTACGAATGTTGGTCCTTTTTGTGTTATTCACAATCTGTCCTATAAGCTTCCAAGAATTGTGTCTTATTTTGGGCTAATCCATTCGTTTAGGCTCTAAAACATGCATTGCAAGTTATTGGTGGTTTGGTGAATCAACGAATGTTAGTCCTTTTTGTGTTATTCACAATCTTTCCGATAAGCTTCCAAGAGTTGTGTTGTTTTTTTTTCAAATCCATTCGTTTAGGCTCTAAAACATGCATTGCACGTTATGGGTGCTTTTGGTGAATCAACAAAGGCTTGTCCTTTTTGTGTTATTCACAATCTTTCCTATTATCTTCCAAGAGTTTTTTTTTTAATCAAAAAGAAACCCTTCATAGAAAAACCTCGCAAAAAAAAAAATACAATGTTTAAGAGTGCCAAAACAGATGCACTCTTAGCTCATCAAAACAAAAAGCCAACTAAACTACTAGAGAATCTTCAAGCTCAAATAAGCAACAATGCTACTTAGGAAATCTAATATAAGGAACTCCACGACTATCTAATAATGCAAGACAGGCTTTCCGACTACAAATAGTAAAAAACGAATTTGTCTTCAAATCACACGCCTCGTTTGCCAAAAGGTCTGCCACGGCATTACCTTCACGAAAAATATGAGAAAACGAAACATTCATAGCTGAAATCAATTGACGAATCCTTTGAATAAACCTTGCATATTTCCAAAATCCCGCTCTCCTGGACTTCACCAATGCAATCACTGATTGAGCATCCAATTCCACTAAAAGAGTGTGAATTCCATGTTCCCAACAAAGCTCTAATCCACGTAGAAGCCCCCGTAATTTGCGCTTCCATATTTGTTGCAGTCCCAACAAAAAAATGAAAGCCCCAAATAATGTTCCCTTGGTCATCCCTTAAGACGCCTCCACACGCCGACTCACCCGGATTACCCCTGGAACAGCCGTCCGTGTTCAACTTGAAACCATGCAAAGGTGGAGGACACCAATGCACAACACGAACGTCTCGGCCCGACGGCCCCAATTGCTGAAAATGAAACCTTCGACCAACCTCCCAAGCTCCAACCCAATTCAGCCGAATCCCAGCCAACCTACACGTCTCCAAGTACCGAAAGATTCTGAAAATAATCCTTCCCGGCACCATTAGGATGTCACGATACTTTGAGTCATTCCGAGCAGCCCAAAGAAACCAACCGATCAGAATTGGAATAAGGCCACGAACATGTCCCGGCTTCACCCCATCAATCCACAAAGCCCATGCCTCATTCAACGAACCCACCACTCCCCTATTAACCTTAAAAAGGTTAAAGAAATAGTTCCAAACCTGTTTTGCAATCTCCCCAGACCACAACATATGCTCTAAAGTCTCCACACTACTACAGCATTGACATTTAGAAGCGAGCTCCACCCCCTTAACTTGCATAAGCTGATCCGTAGGAATCCAGCCATTAACAAGTTTCCACCAAAAGAAAGAAATGTGCGGCATCACCAATGAGTTCCAAAACCAACTAGCACCCACCATCTCTTCTTGCTTCACACGCACCACCTCCCACGCTGATTTAGTACTAAAAGCACCATCAGCAGCCGGTTTCCAAATTGCACAATCCACATTCTCCACACACGGCACAATTTGAAGGATTTCAGTCACAAACTCCTCAGGCACTCGTTCTTTCAACAACGAAACATTCCATTGTCCCTCAACCAAAAAATTGGATACCTTAATGTCTACCGGCCCCGAGACTCGCACAGTAGAACCTAAAGTACCATTCCCAATCCAATGATCATTCCAAAAAGAAACATTCCCGCGCCCAATAATCCAGAAAATTTGGGCGTGCGCCAACTCCCTACCCCTCACAAGCCTCTTCCAAATAGATGAACTATGAGAAGAGGCTCGAGCCAACCAAGGAGATGCCCTTCTACAATAATATTCAAATAAACACCTCGCCCAAAGGCTTTCTTGCTGCAGAAACCGCCACCAAAGCTTGATTGAGAAAGACCTCACCACATCCTCAAGCCACCTAAAACCCAATCCTCCTTCACATAAAGGACGGCAAACCTTTTTCCACGACGCCCAATAAAAACTCTTTCTCGTTGCATAATCACCCCATAGAAACCTCGCCAAAATGCCATGAATCTTTTTAACAACAGATTTCGGAGGCTCCATCACTTGGAAAAAATAAACCGGTATTGAGCAAAGGACCGATTTAATCAAAGTAATACGCCCCCCTGAAGAAAGAAACCTATGGTTCCATGCATTCAAATGACCCCTAATCTTCTCAATGATGATCTCAAAATGCACCGCCAAACGACGCCCAACATGCAAAGGTACCCCTAAATAAATAAGCGGGAGTTGAGTTGAAGTAAAACCCGAAACCCGACTTATCATTCTCTTCCTCGAAGAAGAGGCCCTCCGACTCAACACAAACTTACTCTTTTGTTGGTTAACTTTCTGCCCCGAAACAGCCGAATACAATTCCAAAAAATTGCAAAGCCGCTTCACACTTCGTTTATTCCCCTTCAAGAAAACCATACAATCATCAGCATAAGCCAAATGTGAAAGCTTAAACCTCTTCTTAGTATCAAAAATCATCTCGGGATGCTGCTCCATAAGTCTCTCCAATCCCCTGGAAAGAAATTCTGCCGCAAGAACAAACAGAGCCGGCGAGATAGGATCCCCTTGTCTCAAACCTTGCAATGAAGGCAAATAACCAGTCGTTTCCCCATTGACAAGCACCGAAAAATGACTAGAGGATATGCAAGTTTTGATCAAATTTCTCCACCTCTCACTAAAGCCAAATTTAGTAAGCATATTCAGCAAAAATTCCCATCGAACCTTATCATATGCTTTCTCCATATCTAATTTAACCATCAAATTATGCCCCAAAGTTTTAGCATTAAGGAGTGCACCATCTCTTGCGCCAACAAAATATTATCCGCAATAGCTCTATTCTGAATGAATCCACTTTGATTCGGAGAAATAAGCTTTGGCAAAACCTCAGCCAACCGATCATTGAGGATTTTTGAGCAAAGCTTATAGAACGTCGTGCATAGACTAATAGGGCGAAAATCACTCCATCTCTCGGGGTTGTCCTTTTTTGGAATAAGGACAATGGTAGTATTTGAGAAGCTTTTTGGCAAGACATGACCAGCAAAAAAGCTTTGAACAGCTCCATAAACATCTCCCTTAACTACATTCCAGCAAACTTGGAAGAACCACGCCGTAAAACCACCCGGACCCGCCACACTATCGGGCGACATAGCATCAAGAGTTGCTTTAACCTCTTCCATAGAAGGACAGCAAGCAAGCATATTGTTTTCTTCATCCGTCACCAAAGAAGGTATAAAATCCAAATCATGTGGTTGAAGAAGAGAACCATCACCCCCCAAAAAATTCTGAAAGTAATGAGCAGCCGACCCCATAAGCTCATCTTGATCGGATAACAATCTATCACCATCCAAGATTTTATGTATGCGTCCCCTAGCCCTCCTTTTTTTCACACAAGATTGGTAAAATTTAGTATTTCTTTCACCATCTTTCATCCAATTACACGCAGCCCTTTGTTTCCACATATCCTCTTCCATTGAAACACGAAGAGTATATTCAGCATTACACCTATTCAACGATTCCAAGTTCGCATCCGAAGGATCAGAATCAAAAACCATCTCCGCTAATTTCACCCTCTTTTCCATGTCTTTAATTTTGAGTTTAACATCCCCAAAAACGTTCCAATTCCACCATTTAAGCTTCTGTTGCAAACGTTTCAATTTCTCCCATAAACCTCTCATCCCCGACGCCCTAGTAGGCTGATTCCAACTCTCCATTAACATCGTCATAAAGTTAGCATGCCGAAGCCACATATTTTGAAACCGAAAACCAGATTTCCTCCTTCTATTTTGAACATTAAACTCAAAAAGTAGAGGACAATGGTCAGATTGCTTCCTAGCAAGATGAGTCACCGAAGATATCTCAAACGCCTCAACCCAACCACTATTGACCACCACACGATCAAGCCTGCCCCATGCACGTTTATTAGTCCATGTGAAAGGACCTCCCGAAAAACCTAAATCAAACAGCCCCGTCTCATTCAAAACATTACAAAAGTCCTCAATTTCCGGAAGACGAACAGAACCCCGTCCCCGCCTTTCCGTCACTGAAGTCACTGTGTTAAAGTCACCACCAACAGCCCACGCATCCGGAGTGCAAATAGCACGTAAACCCTCCCACAATTCTACCCTCCCCCGACGAGTAGTGGAAGCATACACAAACGTCATATGAGCAGGAAACTCAACATCAGCACACGAAACTAAACAATGCAAAAATTGAGGATTATCCTCCAACACCACAATATTAACCGTCTCATCAAACAAAACCCAAATTTTTCCAGAAACATTCACCAACATCGATTGATAGTTAAACAAACGAGGGAACCGCCAATCAGGCGCTATAAGCGGTTCAAGAAGTACCAAAACTTTCGGCTGTAATTCACGCCTCAAAGCCAAAATCTTATGTTGTGCGGGTACATTCCCAACACCTCTAACATTCCAAATTATTGTCTTAATCATTGAGAACCAAAAATAGGGGTCTTACCTCTTCTCACAGCCATTCGAGAAGATCGTTTGTCCACTCTTTCCATGTTCTCCACTTCCTCATCCTCTAATTGGTCCGATTCTTTATCAGAAGACATCACTCTTGATCGCCTTTTCGCCAATTGATGTCGCTCATATATCCTCGCCGCAACATCAAGCGCCAAAAGTTCTTGATCATCCAACTCAGGTTCATCATCAATATAATCCGAATCAGAATCCTGAATTGCATGCCTAATCCGCAACACTGAATTCTCAAATTCTCCAGAAGGAGTATCTTGAGTTTCTCCAACTCCACTTGAAAACAAAACTGAATCCCTCGCCCTTTCATAAGTTCGACGAATCCTTTCACCCTTTCTTTGAAGCTCTAAAGAACCCAAATCCGAAGCAGCCCCCGGAGTTTCAAAATCCTCCATTCCACCACTTTGCGCCAAATCCTTAACTTTATTGACGGCTCCAGAATCACCCATCCCAACTTGTACTTCATCCAAAGGCACCGGACCCAAGACAGACCCGTCGGCCCCGGGATGCTCCAGACGTACCAAATTCCCATCCACCGGCACTGGACCCATGACAGACCCGTCGGCCCCGGGATGCTCCAGACGTGCCGGCTCTTGAACCCCCAAAAACTCCACCTGACCACCAACAGTTGACGGCCCCGCTGCCGAACCATCTATCGCCCCGCCCATCGCGGGTCGCAAATTGCGCAAAAGCGCATGCTGCCCTTGGCGGGCGCTATCGCGCGGCGGGCCATCGCGGCCTGCCGGTGCGCGCGCCGGGCCGTCTCTCCCTTGCGCAGTCACGCGCACATCAGGCACGCGCGCCGGGCCCTCGCGCCCAGATTGCGCCGACCCCTCTCGCCCACGTATTCCACCTTGCCGATCAACCACTCGACCCCCACCACCTCTGGATTTTGATCTCCGGCGACGTGGATTGCCCTGAGGTTTTTTGTTCCCGGCAACATAGCATGACTCCAAACTATGCCCCACATGATGGCACACCGTGCAATATTTTGGACGATCCCCATAAATCACCTTTTGCCAAAAACTCCCTTCCGGACCATCAATGTAAATTTCCTTAACTTCAGATTCAAGAAGATCAATCTCAACACAAGCCCTAGCACAACTTGGACGAACAACTTTGGCCGTCGATTCATCAATCCTTAATGGTTTACCAATCAATGAAACAATATCAAATAACGCCTCCTTATGATGCATCACGATTGGCAGCCGAGGCAACGAAACCCAAATCGGCACCACTGAAGATTCAGCCTTAGGATCAAAACTTGTAGACCACTTAAAAACACGCATAGGAAAACCATGCACCATCCACGATTGTCTCGACCACAAACGTGTAGAATCATCCTCCAATGTAATCTGAATAAACACATGGCGGCCATCAATGTCACCAAGCGAAAAAGATCCCCGTAATCCCAACTTTAAAAACCAATTCTGTAAATCCTCCGGTGACGGACGTCCATGAGAAAATTTTCCAACAAGAGCATACTTAAATTGTTGCGAAAAACAATCAAAATCAGTTTTGTTGAAACGAATCGCCGGTTTCCCTTGATACGTAAACGCCTTTTTTGGTTCAGTTAATCTATTCCCCAATGCAAAAATCGGATCATCTTCAAAAGATTTACTAACAGCCCTAGGAGAAAGATCACCTTTCCCGACAAGAGAATGATCAAACAAACGAACGAAAGATCGACTTTGTGGTTTAGATGCATCCTTAGCCACGTTTTTAGAGGATTCCCTAGTGTCCTTACCATCCAAGTTTCCTGTTCCCCCAACATCAATAGGTTTCTCACGAATCCTATTAGGAAAAGACTCCTTCAGAGATGGAAACTCCGGCAAACTTCCATCTTTAGGTTGTTCAACGGCAGCGGACGACGGCTGCACCACTTGAGAAATCAAAAGGCGTCTAGGAAGAAACGCATTGCCAACTTCCGGCGGAATATTGACGGCGGAAGTCGGCGCCACCGGCTCGCATGGCGGCAAATTGGACGTGCCCGGTGGCTGCTCCACCGAGCGATGCTGATCGGAGGCTTCGGCCTCCATGCACGGCGTCTGATTGCCGCGCACAAAACCCTAGATAGGAGAGAGAAAAATCGCCAAGGAGGAGAGAGAAGAGAGCGTTTTTTTTCTCTTCCAAGAGTTGTGTCGTATTTTGGGCAAAGCCATTCGTTTAGGCTCTAAAACAACATGCATTGCACGTTATTGGTGCTTTGGGTGAATCAACGAATGTTGGTCCTTTTTGTGTTATTCACAATCTTTCCTATAAGTTTCCAAGAGTTTGTGTCTTATTTGGGAAAATCCATTCGTTTAGGCTCTAAAATATGCATTGCATGTTATTGGTGCTTTTGGTGAATCAACGAATGTTAGTCTTTTTTGTGTTATTCACAATCTTTTCTATAAGCTTCTAATTGTTGTGTTGTATTTTGGACAAATCCATTCGTTTAGACTCTAAAACATGCTTTGCACGCTATTGGTGCTTTTGCTGAATCAACGAATGTTAGTCCGTTTTTGTTATTCACAATCTTTGCTATAAGCTTCTAAAAGTTGTGTCTTATTTTGGGCAAATCCATTCGTTTAGGCTCTAAAACATGCATTGCAAGTTATTGGTGCTTTTGCTGAATCTACGAATGTTGGTCCTTTTTGTGTTATTCACAATCTATCCTATAAGCTTTCAAGAATTGTGTCTTATTTTGGGCTAATCCATTCGTTTAGGCTCTAAAACATGCATTGCAAGTTATTGGTGGTTTGGTGAATCAACGAATGTTAGTCCTTTTTGTGTTATTCACAATCTTTCCGATAAGCTTCCAAGAGTTGTGTTGTTTTTTTTTCAAATCCATTCGTTTAGACTCTAAAACATGCTTTGCACGATATTGGTGCTTTGCTGAATCAACGAATGATGGTCCTTTTGTGTTATTCACAATCTTTCCTATAAGCTTCCAAGAGTTGTGTCTTATTTTGGCAAATCCAGTCGTTTAGGCTCTAAAACATGCATTGCAAGTTATTGGTGCTTTTGGTGAATCAACGAATGTTTGTCCTTTTTGTGTTATTTAGAATCTTTTCTATAAGCTTCCAAGAGTTGTCTCTTATCCATTCGTTTAGGCTCTAAAACATGCATTGCACGTTACTGGTGCTTTTGGTGAATCAACGAATGTTGGTCCTTTTTGTGTTATTCACAATCTATCCTATAAGCTTCCAAGAATTGTGTCTTATTTTGGGCTAATCCATTCGTTTAGGCTCTAAAACATGTATTGCAAGTTAGTGGTGGTTTTGATGAATCAATGAATGTTAGTCCTTTTTGTGTTATTCACAATGTTTCCTATAAGCTTCCAAGAGTTATGTTCTTTTTTTTTTTCAAATCAATTCGTTTAGGCTCTAAAACATGCATTGCACGTTATGGTTGCTTTTGGTGAATCAACAAATGCTTGTCCTTTTTGTGTTATTCACAATCTTTCCTATTATCTTCCAAGAGTTGTGTCGTATTTTGGGCAAAGCCATTCGTTTAGGCCCTCAAACAACATGCATTGCACGTTATTGGTGCTTTAGGTGAATCAACGAATGTTGGTCCTTTTTGTGTTATTCACAATCTTTCCTATAAGTTTCCAAGAGTTTGTGTCTTATTTGGGAAAATCCATTCGTTTAGGCTCTAAAATATGCATTGCATGTTATTGGTGCTTTTGGTGAATCAACGAATGTTAGTCTTTTTTGTGTTATTCACAATCTTTTCTATAAGCTTCCAATAGTTGTGTTGTATTTTGGACAAATCCATTCGTTTAGACTCTAAAACATGCATTGCAAGTTATTGGTGCTTTGGGTTAATCAACGAATGACCACATTTTTGTGTTATTCACAATCTTTCCTATAAGTTTCCAAGAGTTGTGTCTTATTTTATTGATTCTTCCCCGAGCCCTCCTTTTCTTCACACAAGCTTGATAAAACTTTGTGTTTCTCTCACCATCCCTCATCCAATTACAAGCAGCCCTTTGTTTCCACATATCCTCTTGCATAGAAACCCGCAACGTCAATACAGCATTCCACCTATTGAGATCAATCAAATTAACCTCAGAAGGGTCACGGTCAAATGCAAGCTCCGCCTTTTTCACCCTTTCCTCCATCTCTTTCACCTTCACATTGACATCCCCAAACTCATTCCAATTCCACGACTTTAGCCTAAACTGCAGCCGTTTCAATTTCTCCCAAAGCCCTCTCAAACCCGAAGTCCGACAAGGCAGCCTCCAATTCTCCTCCACCATCCTTTTGAACTCTCCATGCCGCAACCACATATTCTGAAACGTAAAAGAAGATTTCCTCCTCCTTTGCTGCCTCATAAATTCGAACAACAATGGACAATGATCAGATTGCCTTCTCGCAAGGTGAGTCACCGAAGAAACCTCAAATAAATCAGTCCAACCGCTATTCACCATAACACGATCCAATCTGCCCCACGCTCCCCTTTTGTTCGTCCAAGTGAATTGGCCCCCTGTAAACCCCACGTCAAACAGCCCCGTTTCAGCAAGCACCGTGTTGAAGTCATTGATCTCACCCAACTTAGGCCGACCCTTTCCCCGTCTTTCCGTCACAGAAGTAACCGTGTTAAAGTCACCCCCAACACACCACGGCTCATTGGTACAAACAGCCCTCAAACCATCCCAAAGCTCAACTCTCCCATGCCGAGTAGTAGATGCATACACAAAAGTCATAAAAACAGAAATCTGCATAACCGAATCCTCCACCTTACAATGTACAAATTGAGGATGGTCTTCAACCACCTCAATTTGAACAGAATCCTCAAACATAATCCAAATTTTCCTCGAAGAATTAACAATCAAAGAAGGAAAATTAAATCTCCTAGGAAACCTCCAATCAGCATCAATTAAAGGTTCTAACAATACTAAAATTTTAGGCTTCAAGTCACGCCTCAAAGCCATAAGTTTATCTTGTGCGGGTTCATTCCCAACACCTCTAATATTCCAAATTAGTGTTTTAAACATTGGAACGGATAACAACACCCTTACCTCTCCTCGAAGTCATTCGAGAAAGCTGATCCTCAACCTCTTTAGACGCCGTCTCATCTCCTGACGGATCTGAAAGGCCACCCTCACTTATTGTTCCACGCCTTGACCTCCTTTTCGCCAATCTGTGTTTCTCATAAATCCGAGCAGCAACATCCAAAGCCCTCAGTTCCTGATCGTCTAAGTCCGGACTCTCAAAAGAACCATCCGACTCATCCCCTGATTCATTAATTTGGTGTTGAATTCGTTGCACCGAATTCTCAAAAAAAGGTGATTTATACGATGTGATCGCCATCGACGAACCAGCCTCATCTCCATCCAAAACCATATTTCGAACCCTTTCATAGTTTCTCCTGATTAGTTCTCCACGTTCCTGAGTGTCTAATGAATTTCCAGAGCCCTCAATACGTTCACCATCACTCAAATTCAAACCAGGAGAAATTTGCAAATTTTCAGAATTCCTAGTCCCACACCCGGTAGGACTCCTAATTCCACCCCCAAGGTTTCCTTCACCAACAAGGAGTCCTGCCCCACTTCTAGTCCCACACCCGGTAGGACTCCTAATTCCACCCGCAAGGTTTCCTTCACCAACAAGGAGTCCTGCCCCACTCCAAGTCCCACACCCGGTAGGACTCCTAATTCCACCCCCAAGGTTTCCTTCACCAACAAGGAGTCCTCCTTACGCTGTGGGTCAACCAAAACAGCCTCACCACCTTGTTGCACCACCGGGGGCCATTTCAAAATCGTAACCGGTCCGGGCATCTCCCCTTGCACACCCCGCGTGCCATGCGTGCCCGGTGTTGCGCGCGACGGGCCATCATTGGCACGACGCGAGGGCACCTCCGTCCTCCTCACGGTACGACCCGATCCCCTCCTCAACGAACGTCCTCGACCACCACGCGACTTAGATCGACGTCCTTGCTGTTCATGAACAGCCTTATTCACCACCTTTCCATTAACAAAACACCTCTCTTTACTATGTCCGACATGATTACACACCGTGCAATAGGGGGGACGATCTCCATAAACAACTTTTTGCCAAAAACTTCCTTCTGGGCCCTCAATGAAAATCTCCTTAATCTCCTCCGCAAGCAAATCAATTTCAACACAAGCCCTAGCACAACTTGGCCTAATAACCTTGGCTGTAGATTCATCAATATGTAACGGTGTCCCAATCAAAGACATAATATCATGCAACGCCTCCTTGTGATGCATGACAATGGGCAGCCGTGGCAATGATACCCAAACCGGCACTACCGAAGATTCTGACTTTGGATCAAAACTCGGGGACCACTTAAAAATCCGCATCGGAAAACCCTTAACAATCCACGATTGTCTCGACCACAACCTCGTGGAATCATCCTCCAAAGTAATCTGAATGAAAACATGCCTCGCATCAATGTCTCCCAACGAGAAAGAACCCCTTAACCCCAACTTCAAAAACCAAGTTTGCAAATCCTCCAGGGACGGACGTCCATGAGAAAATTTTCCAACCAATGCATATTTGAATTGCAACGCAAAGCAATCAAAATCAGATTTGTTAAATCTAATTGCGGGTTTCCCTTGATATGTAAACGCCTTCTTCGGTTCCGTTACACGGGTGCCAAGTGCAAAAATAGGATCATCAGCAAACGATTTGCTAATCGCCCTCGGTGACAAATCCCTCTTGCCCACCAAAGAGTGATCAAACAATCTAACAAACGAACGGCTTTGAGGCTTCACGTTAGTTTTAGGATCCAAGTTTCCTCCCTCAACTTGATCACGAATCCTATTCGGGAAAGACTCCTTGAGCGATGGGAACTCCGGTAAAATCCCATCCTTCGGCTGCTCAACGGCGGTAGGTGGTGGCTGCACCTCGGAAGAAATCAAGACGCGTCGTGGAAGTAACGCGTTGTCAACAACCGACGGAAGATTGACGTCGGAAGTTGATGCCGCCGGCTTGCATGGCGGTGGAACGGACGGGCCCGGTGGCTGATCCACCGGGCAAGGCTGATCGGAGGCGTCGGCCTCCATGCACGGCGGCTAAAGGCCACGACGCGAAACCCTAGGAGAAAAAGGAAAAATTCGCCCAAAAGAGGAGAGAGTATTTAGCTTAGCTTCTAAAACTTGTGTCTTATTTTGGGCAAAACCATTCGTTTAGGCTCTAAAACATGCATTGCACGTTATGGGTGCTTTTGTGAATCAACAAATGCTTGTCCTTTTTGTGTTATTCACAATCTTTCCTATTATCTTCCAAGAGTTGTGTCGTATTTTGGGCAAAGCCATTCGTTTAGGCTCTAAAACAACATGCATTGCACGTTATTGGTGCTTTGGGTGAATCAATGAATGTTGGTCCTTTTTGTGTTATTCACAATCTTTCCTATAAGTTTCCAAGAGTTGTGTCTTATTTGGGAAAATCCATTCGTAGAATGTTAGTCCTTTTTGTGTTATTCACAATCTTTCCGATAAGCTTCCAAGAGTTGTGTTGTTTTTTTTTTCAAATCCATTCGTTTAGGCTCTAAAACATGCATTGCACGTTATTGGCGCTTTTGGTGAATCCACAAAGTCTTGTCCTTTATGTTATATTCACAATCTTTCCTATTATCTTCCAAGAGTTGTGTCATATTTTGGGCAAAGCCATTCGTTTAGGCTCTAAAACAACATGCATTGCACGTTATTGGTGCTTTGGGTGAATCAACGAATGTTGGTCCTTTTTGTGTTATTCACAATTTTTCTTATAAGTTTCCAAGAGTTGTGTCTTATTTGGGAAAATCCATTCGTTTAGGCTCTAAAATATGCATTGCATGTTATTGGTGCTATTGGTGAATCAACGAATGTTGGTCCCTTTTGTGTTATTCACAATCTTTCCTATAGGCTTCCAAGAGTTGTGTCGTATTTTGGGTAAATCCATTTGTTTAGGCTCTAAAACATGCATTGCAAGTTATTGGTGCTTTTGGTGAATCAACGAATGTTTGTCCTTTTTGTGTTATTTAGAATCTTTTCTATAAGCTTCCAAGAGTTGTCTCTTATCCATTCGTTTAGGCTCTAAAACATGCATTGCACGTTACTGGTGCTTTTGGTGAATCAACGAATGTTGGTCCTTTTTGTGTTATTCACAATCTATCCTATAAGCTTCCAAGAATTGTGTCTTATTTTGGGCTAATCCATTCGTTTAGGCTCTAAAACATGTATTGCAAGTTAGTGGTGGTTTTGATGAATCAATGAATGTTAGTCCTTTTTGTGTTATTCACAATGTTTCCTATAAGCTTCCAAGAGTTATGTTCTTTTTTTTTTTCAAATCAATTCGTTTAGGCTCTAAAACATGCATTGCACGTTATGGTTGCTTTTGGTGAATCAACAAATGCTTGTCCTTTTTGTGTTATTCACAATCTTTCCTATTATCTTCCAAGAGTTGTGTCGTATTTTGGGCAAAGCCATTCGTTTAGGCCCTCAAACAACATGCATTGCACGTTATTGGTGCTTTAGGTGAATCAACGAATGTTGGTCCTTTTTGTGTTATTCACAATCTTTCCTATAAGTTTCCAAGAGTTTGTGTCTTATTTGGGAAAATCCATTCGTTTAGGCTCTAAAATATGCATTGCATGTTATTGGTGCTTTTGGTGAATCAACGAATGTTAGTCTTTTTTGTGTTATTCACAATCTTTTCTATAAGCTTCCAATAGTTGTGTTGTATTTTGGACAAATCCATTCGTTTAGACTCTAAAACATGCATTGCAAGTTATTGGTGCTTTGGGTTAATCAACGAATGACCACATTTTTGTGTTATTCACAATCTTTCCTATAAGTTTCCAAGAGTTGTGTCTTATTTTATTGATTCTTCCCCGAGCCCTCCTTTTCTTCACACAAGCTTGATAAAACTTTGTGTTTCTCTCACCATCCCTCATCCAATTACAAGCAGCCCTTTGTTTCCACATATCCTCTTGCATAGAAACCCGCAACGTCAATACAGCATTCCACCTATTGAGATCAATCAAATTAACCTCAGAAGGGTCACGGTCAAATGCAAGCTCCGCCTTTTTCACCCTTTCCTCCATCTCTTTCACCTTCACATTGACATCCCCAAACTCATTCCAATTCCACGACTTTAGCCTAAACTGCAGCCGTTTCAATTTCTCCCAAAGCCCTCTCAAACCCGAAGTCCGACAAGGCAGCCTCCAATTCTCCTCCACCATCCTTTTGAACTCTCCATGCCGCAACCACATATTCTGAAACGTAAAAGAAGATTTCCTCCTCCTTTGCTGCCTCATAAATTCGAACAACAATGGACAATGATCAGATTGCCTTCTCGCAAGGTGAGTCACCGAAGAAACCTCAAATAAATCAGTCCAACCGCTATTCACCATAACACGATCCAATCTGCCCCACGCTCCCCTTTTGTTCGTCCAAGTGAATTGGCCCCCTGTAAACCCCACGTCAAACAGCCCCGTTTCAGCAAGCACCGTGTTGAAGTCATTGATCTCACCCAACTTAGGCCGACCCTTTCCCCGTCTTTCCGTCACAGAAGTAACCGTGTTAAAGTCACCCCCAACACACCACGGCTCATTGGTACAAACAGCCCTCAAACCATCCCAAAGCTCAACTCTCCCATGCCGAGTAGTAGATGCATACACAAAAGTCATAAAAACAGAAATCTGCATAACCGAATCCTCCACCTTACAATGTACAAATTGAGGATGGTCTTCAACCACCTCAATTTGAACAGAATCCTCAAACATAATCCAAATTTTCCTCGAAGAATTAACAATCAAAGAAGGAAAATTAAATCTCCTAGGAAACCTCCAATCAGCATCAATTAAAGGTTCT
This sequence comes from Misopates orontium, assembly GCA_946800315.1. NCBI lineage: Eukaryota > Viridiplantae > Streptophyta > Magnoliopsida > Lamiales > Plantaginaceae > Misopates > Misopates orontium. The sequence continues at coordinate 16,170,000 of OX326949.1, read as the reverse complement.
AACAATACTAAAATTTTAGGCTTCAAGTCACGCCTCAAAGCCATAAGTTTATCTTGTGCGGGTTCATTCCCAACACCTCTAATATTCCAAATTAGTGTTTTAAACATTGGAACGGATAACAACACCCTTACCTCTCCTCGAAGTCATTCGAGAAAGCTGATCCTCAACCTCTTTAGACGCCGTCTCATCTCCTGACGGATCTGAAAGGCCACCCTCACTTATTGTTCCACGCCTTGACCTCCTTTTCGCCAATCTGTGTTTCTCATAAATCCGAGCAGCAACATCCAAAGCCCTCAGTTCCTGATCGTCTAAGTCCGGACTCTCAAAAGAACCATCCGACTCATCCCCTGATTCATTAATTTGGTGTTGAATTCGTTGCACCGAATTCTCAAAAAAAGGTGATTTATACGATGTGATCGCCATCGACGAACCAGCCTCATCTCCATCCAAAACCATATTTCGAACCCTTTCATAGTTTCTCCTGATTAGTTCTCCACGTTCCTGAGTGTCTAATGAATTTCCAGAGCCCTCAATACGTTCACCATCACTCAAATTCAAACCAGGAGAAATTTGCAAATTTTCAGAATTCCTAGTCCCACACCCGGTAGGACTCCTAATTCCACCCCCAAGGTTTCCTTCACCAACAAGGAGTCCTGCCCCACTTCTAGTCCCACACCCGGTAGGACTCCTAATTCCACCCGCAAGGTTTCCTTCACCAACAAGGAGTCCTGCCCCACTCCAAGTCCCACACCCGGTAGGACTCCTAATTCCACCCCCAAGGTTTCCTTCACCAACAAGGAGTCCTCCTTACGCTGTGGGTCAACCAAAACAGCCTCACCACCTTGTTGCACCACCGGGGGCCATTTCAAAATCGTAACCGGTCCGGGCATCTCCCCTTGCACACCCCGCGTGCCATGCGTGCCCGGTGTTGCGCGCGACGGGCCATCATTGGCACGACGCGAGGGCACCTCCGTCCTCCTCACGGTACGACCCGATCCCCTCCTCAACGAACGTCCTCGACCACCACGCGACTTAGATCGACGTCCTTGCTGTTCATGAACAGCCTTATTCACCACCTTTCCATTAACAAAACACCTCTCTTTACTATGTCCGACATGATTACACACCGTGCAATAGGGGGGACGATCTCCATAAACAACTTTTTGCCAAAAACTTCCTTCTGGGCCCTCAATGAAAATCTCCTTAATCTCCTCCGCAAGCAAATCAATTTCAACACAAGCCCTAGCACAACTTGGCCTAATAACCTTGGCTGTAGATTCATCAATATGTAACGGTGTCCCAATCAAAGACATAATATCATGCAACGCCTCCTTGTGATGCATGACAATGGGCAGCCGTGGCAATGATACCCAAACCGGCACTACCGAAGATTCTGACTTTGGATCAAAACTCGGGGACCACTTAAAAATCCGCATCGGAAAACCCTTAACAATCCACGATTGTCTCGACCACAACCTCGTGGAATCATCCTCCAAAGTAATCTGAATGAAAACATGCCTCGCATCAATGTCTCCCAACGAGAAAGAACCCCTTAACCCCAACTTCAAAAACCAAGTTTGCAAATCCTCCAGGGACGGACGTCCATGAGAAAATTTTCCAACCAATGCATATTTGAATTGCAACGCAAAGCAATCAAAATCAGATTTGTTAAATCTAATTGCGGGTTTCCCTTGATATGTAAACGCCTTCTTCGGTTCCGTTACACGGGTGCCAAGTGCAAAAATAGGATCATCAGCAAACGATTTGCTAATCGCCCTCGGTGACAAATCCCTCTTGCCCACCAAAGAGTGATCAAACAATCTAACAAACGAACGGCTTTGAGGCTTCACGTTAGTTTTAGGATCCAAGTTTCCTCCCTCAACTTGATCACGAATCCTATTCGGGAAAGACTCCTTGAGCGATGGGAACTCCGGTAAAATCCCATCCTTCGGCTGCTCAACGGCGGTAGGTGGTGGCTGCACCTCGGAAGAAATCAAGACGCGTCGTGGAAGTAACGCGTTGTCAACAACCGACGGAAGATTGACGTCGGAAGTTGATGCCGCCGGCTTGCATGGCGGTGGAACGGACGGGCCCGGTGGCTGATCCACCGGGCAAGGCTGATCGGAGGCGTCGGCCTCCATGCACGGCGGCTAAAGGCCACGACGCGAAACCCTAGGAGAAAAAGGAAAAATTCGCCCAAAAGAGGAGAGAGTATTTAGCTTAGCTTCTAAAACTTGTGTCTTATTTTGGGCAAAACCATTCGTTTAGGCTCTAAAACATGCATTGCACGTTATGGGTGCTTTTGTGAATCAACAAATGCTTGTCCTTTTTGTGTTATTCACAATCTTTCCTATTATCTTCCAAGAGTTGTGTCGTATTTTGGGCAAAGCCATTCGTTTAGGCTCTAAAACAACATGCATTGCACGTTATTGGTGCTTTGGGTGAATCAATGAATGTTGGTCCTTTTTGTGTTATTCACAATCTTTCCTATAAGTTTCCAAGAGTTGTGTCTTATTTGGGAAAATCCATTCGTAGAATGTTAGTCCTTTTTGTGTTATTCACAATCTTTCCGATAAGCTTCCAAGAGTTGTGTTGTTTTTTTTTTCAAATCCATTCGTTTAGGCTCTAAAACATGCATTGCACGTTATTGGCGCTTTTGGTGAATCCACAAAGTCTTGTCCTTTATGTTATATTCACAATCTTTCCTATTATCTTCCAAGAGTTGTGTCATATTTTGGGCAAAGCCATTCGTTTAGGCTCTAAAACAACATGCATTGCACGTTATTGGTGCTTTGGGTGAATCAACGAATGTTGGTCCTTTTTGTGTTATTCACAATTTTTCTTATAAGTTTCCAAGAGTTGTGTCTTATTTGGGAAAATCCATTCGTTTAGGCTCTAAAATATGCATTGCATGTTATTGGTGCTATTGGTGAATCAACGAATGTTGGTCCCTTTTGTGTTATTCACAATCTTTCCTATAGGCTTCCAAGAGTTGTGTCGTATTTTGGGTAAATCCATTTGTTTAGGCTCTAAAACATGCATTGCAAGTTATTGGTGCTTTTGCAGAATCAACGAATATTTAGTCTTTTTTGTGTTATTCACAATCTTTTCAATAAGCTTCTAATAGTTGTGTTGTATTTTGGACAAATCCATTCGTTTAGACTCCAAAACATGCTTTGCACGATATTGGTTGTTTTGCTGAATCAACGAATGTTGGTCCTTTTTTGTTATTCACAATCTTTCCTATAAGCTTCTAAAAGTTTTTTTTTTCAAAAAGAAACCCTTCATAGAAAAACCTCGCAAAAAAAATACAATGTTTAAGAGTGCCAAAACGGATGCACTCTTAGCTCATCAAACTAAAAAGCCAACTAAACTACTAGAGAATCTTCAAGCTCAAATAAGCAACAATGCTACTTAGGAAATCTAATATAAGGAACTCCACGACTATCTAATAATGCAAGACCCCTAGCTTTCCGACTACAAATAGTAAAAAACGAATTTGTCTTCAAATCACACGCCTCGTTTGCCAAAAGGTCTGCCACGGCATTACCTTCACGAAAAATATGAGAAAACGAAACATCCATAGCTGAAATCAATTGACGAATCCTTTGAATAAACCTTGCATATTTCCAAAATCCCGCTCTCCTGGACTTCACCAATGCAATCACTGATTGAGCATCCAATTCCACTAAAAGAGTGTGAATTCCATGTTCCCAACAAAGCTCTAATCCACGTAGAAGCCCCCGTAATTCCGCTTCCATATTTGTTGCAGTCCCAACAAAAAAATGAAAGCCCCAAATAATGTTCCCTTGATCATCCCTTAAGACGCCTCCACACGCCGACTCACCCGGATTACCCCTGGAACAGCCGTCCGTGTTCAACTTGAAACCATGCAAAGGTGGAGGACACCAATGCACAACACGAACGTCTCGGCCCGACGGCCCCAATTGCTGAAAATGAAACCTTCGACCAACCTCCCAAGCTCCAACCCAATTCAGCCGAATCCCAGCCAACCTACACGTCTCCAAGTACCGAAAGATTCTGAAAATAATCCTTCCCGGCACCATTTGGATGTCACGATACTTTGAGTCATTCCGAGCAGCCCAAAGAAACCAACCGATCAGAATTGGAATAAGGCCACGAACATGTCCCGGCTTCACCCCATCAATCCACAAAGCCCGTGCCTCATTCAACGAACCCACCACTCCCCTATTAACCTTAAAAAGGTTAAAGAAATAGTTCCAAACCTGTTTTGCAATCTCCCCAGACCACAACATATGCTCTAAAGTCTCCACACTACTACAGCATTGACATTTAGAAGCGAGCTCCACCCCCTTAACTTGCATAAGCTGATCCGTAGGAATCCAGCCATTAACAAGTTTCCACCAAAAGAAAGAAATGTGCGGCATCACCAATGAGTTCCAAAACCAACTAGCACCCACCATCTCTTCATGCTTCACACGCACCACCTCCCACGCTGATTTAGTACTAAAAGCACCATCAGCAGCCGGTTTCCAAATTGCACAATCCGCATTCTCCACACACGGCACAATTTGAAGGATTTCAGTCACAAACTCCTCAGGCACTCGTTCTTTCAACAACGAAACATTCCATTGTCCCTCAACCAAAAAATTGGATACCTTAATGTCTACTGGCCCCGAGACTCGCACAGTAGAACCTAAAGTACCATTCCCAATCCAATGATCATTCCAAAAAGAAACATTCCCGCGCCCAATAATCCAGAAAATTTGGGCGTGCGCCAACTCCCTACCCCTCACAAGCCTCTTCCAAATAGATGAACTATGAGAAGAGGCTCGAGCCAACCAAGGAGATGCCCTTCTACAATAATATTCAAATAAACACCTCGCCCAAAGGCTTTCTTGCTGCCGAAACCGCCACCAAAGCTTGATTGAGAAAGACCTCACCACATCCTCAAGCCACCTAAAACCCAATCCTCCTTCACATAAAGGACGGCAAACCTTTTTCCACGACGCCCAATAAAAACTCTTTCTCGTTGCATAATCACCCCATAGAAACCTCGCCAAAATGCCATGAATCTTTTTAACAACAGATTTCGGAGGCTCCATCACTTGGAAAAAATAAACCGGTATTGAGCAAAGGACCGATTTAATCAAAGTAATACGCCCCCCTGAAGAAAGAAACCTATGGTTCCATGCATTCAAATGACCCCTAATCTTCTCAATGATGATCTCAAAATGCACCGCCAAACGACGCCCAACATGCAAAGGTACCCCTAAATAAATAAGCGGGAGTTGAGTTGAAGTAAAACCCGAAACCCGACTTATCATTCTCTTCCTCGAAGAAGAGGCCCTCCGACTCAACACAAACTTACTCTTTTGTTGGTTAACTTTCTGCCCCGAAACAGCCGAATACAATTCCAAAAAATTGCAAAGCCGCTTCACACTTCGTTTATTCCCCTTCAAGAAAACCATACAATCATCAGCATAAGCCAAATGTGAAAGCTTAAACCTCTTCTTAGTATCAAAAATCATCTCGGGATGCTGCTCCATAAGTCTCTCCAATCCCCTGGAAAGAAATTCTGCCGCAAGAACAAACAGAGCCGGCGAGATAGGATCCCCTTGTCTCAAACCTTGCAATGAAGGCAAATAACCAGTCGTTTCCCCATTGACAAGCACCGAAAAATGACTAGAGGATATGCAAGTTTTGATCAAATTTCTCCACCTCTCACTAAAGCCAAATTTAGTAAGCATATTCAGCAAAAATTCCCATCGAACCTTATCATATGCTTTCTCCATATCTAATTTAACCATCAAATTATGCCCCAAAGTTTTAGCATTAAGGAGTGCACCATCTCTTGCGCCAACAAAATATTATCCGCAATAGCTCTATTCTGAATGAATCCACTTTGATTCGGAGAAATAAGCTTTGGCAAAACCTCAGCCAACCGATCATTGAGGATTTTTGAGCAAAGCTTATAGAACGTCGTGCATAGACTAATAGGGCGAAAATCACTCCATCTCTCGGGGTTGTCCTTTTTTGGAATAAGGACAATGGTAGTATTTGAGAAGCTTTTTGGCAAGACATGACCAGCAAAAAAGCTTTGAACAGCCCCATAAACATCTCCCTTAACTACATTCCAGCAAACTTGGAAGAACCACGCCGTAAAACCACCCGGACCCGCCACACTATCGGGCGACATAGCATCAAGAGTTGCTTTAACCTCTTCCATAGAAGGACAGCAAGCAAGCATATTGTTTTCTTCATCCGTCACCAAAGAAGGTATAAAATCCAAATCATGTGGTTGAAGAAGAGAACCATCACCCCCCAAAAAATTCTGAAAGTAATGAGCAGCCGACCCCATAAGCTCATCTTGATCGGATAACAATCTATCACCATCCAAGATTTTATGTATGCGTCCCCTAGCCCTCCTTTTTTTCACACAAGATTGGTAAAATTTAGTGTTTCTTTCACCATCTTTCATCCAATTACACGCAGCCCTTTGTTTCCACATATCCTCTTCCATTGAAACACGAAGAGTATATTCAGCATTACACCTATTCAACGATTCCAAGTTCGCATCCGAAGGATCAGAATCAAAAACCATCTCCGCTAATTTCACCCTCTTTTCCATGTCTTTAATTTTGAGTTTAACATCCCCAAAAACGTTCCAATTCCACCATTTAAGCTTCTGTTGCAAACGTTTCAATTTCTCCCATAAACCTCTCATCCCCGACGCCCTAGTAGGCTGATTCCAACTCTCCATTAACATCGTCATAAAGTTAGCATGCCGAAGCCACATATTTTGAAACCGAAAACCAGATTTCCTCCTTCTATTTTGAACATTAAACTCAAAAAGTAGAGGACAATGGTCAGATTGCTTCCTAGCAAGATGAGTCACCGAAGATATCTCAAACGCCTCAACCCAACCACTATTGACCACCACACGATCAAGCCTGCCCCATGCACGTTTATTAGTCCATGTGAAAGGACCTCCCGAAAAACCTAAATCAAACAGCCCCGTCTCATTCAAAACATTACAAAAATCCTCAATTTCCGGAAGACGAACAGAACCCCGTCCCCGCCTTTCCGTCACTGAAGTCACTGTGTTAAAGTCACCACCAACAGCCCACGCATCCGGAGTGCAAATAGCACGTAAACCCTCCCACAATTCCACCCTCCCCCGACGAGTAGTGGAAGCATACACAAACGTCATATGAACAGGAAACTCAACATCAGCACACGAAACTAAACAATGCAAAAATTGAGGATTATCCTCCAACACCACAATATTAACCGTCTCATCAAACAAAACCCAAATTTTTCCAGAAACATTCACCAACATCGATTGATAGTTAAACAAACGAGGGAACCGCCAATCAGGCGCTATAAGCGGTTCAAGAAGTACCAAAACTTTCGGCTGTAATTCACGCCTCAAAGCCAAAATCTTATGTTGTGCGGGTACATTCCCAACACCTCTAACATTCCAAATTATTGTCTTAATCATTGAGAACCAAAAATAGGGGTCTTACCTCTTCTCACAGCCATTCGAGAAGATCGTTTGTCCACTCTTTCCATGTTCTCCACTTCCTCATCCTCTAATTGGTCCGATTCTTTATCAGAAGACATCACTCTTGATCGCCTTTTCGCCAATTGATGTCGCTCATATATCCTCGCCGCAACATCAAGCGCCAAAAGTTCTTGATCATCCAACTCAGGTTCATCATCAATATAATCCGAATCAGAATCCTGAATTGCATGCCTAATCCGCAACACTGAATTCTCAAATTCTCCAGAAGGAGTATCTTGAGTTTCTCCAACTCTACTTGAAAACAAAACTGAATCCCTCGCCCTTTCATAAGTTCGACGAATCCTTTCACCCTTTCTTTGAAGCTCTAAAGAACCCAAATCCGAAGCAGCCCCCGGAGTTTCAAAATCCTCCATTCCACCACTTTGCGCCAAATCCTTAACTTGATTGACGGCTCCAGAATCACCCATCCCAACTTGTACTTCATCCAAAGGCACCGGACCCAAGACAGACCCGTCGGCCCCGGGATGCTCCAAACGTACCAAATTCCCATCCACCGGCACCGGACCCATGACAGACCCGTCGGCCCTGGGATGCTCCAGACGTGCCGGCTCTTGAACCCCCAAAAACTCCACCTGACCACCAACAGTTGACGGCCCCGCTGCCGAACCATCTATCGCCCCGCCCATCGCGGGTCGCAAATTGCGCGCAAGCGCAGGCTGCCCTTGGCGGGCGCTATCGCGCGCCGGGCCATCGCGGCCTGCCGGTGCGCGCGCCGGGCCGTCTCTCCCTTGCGCAGTCACGCGCACATCAGGCACGCGCGCCGGGCCCTCGCGCCCAGATTGCGCCGACCCCTCTCGCCCACGTATTCCACCTTGCCGATCAACCACTCGACCCCCACCACCTCTGGATTTTGATCTCCGGCGACGTGGGTTGCCCTGATGTTTTTTGTTCCCGGCAACATAGCATGACTCCAAACTATGCCCCACATGATGGCACACCGTGCAATATTTTGGACGATCCCCATAAATCACCTTTTGCCAAAAACTCCCTTCCGGACCATCAATGTAAATTTCCTTAACTTCAGATTCAAGAAGATCAATCTCAACACAAGCCCTAGCACAACTTGGACGAACAACTTTGGCCGTCGATTCATCAATCCTTAATGGTTTACCAATCAATGAAACAATATCAAATAACGCCTCCTTATGATGCATCACGATTGGCAGCCGAGGCAACGAAACCCAAATCGGCACCACTGAAGATTCAGCCTTAGGATCAAAACTTGTAGACCACTTAAAAACACGCATAGGAAAACCATGCACCATCCACGATTGTCTCGACCACAAACGTGTAGAATCATCCTCCAATGTAATCTGAATAAACACATGGCGGCCATCAATGTCACCAAGCGAAAAAGATCCCCGTAATCCCAACTTTAAAAACCAATTCTGTAAATCCTCCGGTGACGGACGTCCATGAGAAAATTTTCCAACAAGAGCATACTTAAATTGTTGCGAAAAACAATCAAAATCAGTTTTGTTGAAACGAATCGCCGGTTTCCCTTGATACGTAAACGCCTTTTTTGGTTCAGTTAATCTATTCCCCAATGCAAAAATCGGATCATCTTCAAAAGATTTACTAACAGCCCTAGGAGAAAGATCACGTTTCCCGACAAGAGAATGATCAAACAAACGAACGAAAGATCGACTTTGTGGTTTAGATGCATCCTTAGCCACGTTTTTAGAGGATTCCCTAGTGTCCTTACCATCCAAGTTTCCTGTTCCCCCAACATCAATAGGTTTCTCACGAATCCTATTAGGAAAAGACTCCTTCAGAGATGGAAACTCCTGCAAACTTCCATCTTTAGGTTGTTCAACGGTAGCGGACGACGGCTGCACCACTTGAGAAATCAAAAGGCGTCTAGGAAGAAACGCATTGCCAACTTCCGGCGGAATATTGACGGCGAAAGTCGGCGCCACCGGCTCGCATGGCGGCAAATTGGACGTGCCCGGTGGCTGCTCCACCGAGCAATGCTGATCGGAGGCTTCGGCCTCCATGCACGGCGGCTGATTTCCGCGCACAAAACCCTAGATAGGAGAGAGAAAAATCAAGCTTCTAAAAGTTGTGTCTTATTTTGGGCAAATCCATTCCAGCTTCTAAAAGTTGTGTCTTATTTTGGGCAAATCCATTCGTTTATTTTGGGCAAATCCATTCGTTTAGGCTCTAAAACATGCATTGCAAGTTATGGGTGCTTTTGGTGAATCAACAAATGCTTGTCCTTTTTGTGTTATTCACAATCTTTTCTATTATCTTCCAAGAGTTGTGTCGAATTTTGGGCAAAGCCATTCGTTTAGGCTCTAAAACAACATGCATTGCTCGTTATTGGTGCTTTGGGTGAATCAACGAATGTTGGTCCTTTTTGTGTTATTCACAATCTTTCTTATAAGTTTCCAAGAGTTTGTGTCTTATTTGGGAAAATCCATTCGTTTAGGCTCTAAAATATGCATTGCATGTTATTGGTGCTTTTGGTGAATCAACGAATGTTAGTCTTTTTTGTGTTATTCACAATCTTTTCTATAAGCTTCCAATAGTTGTGTTGTATTTTGGACAAATCCATTCGTTTAGACTCTAAAACATGCATTGCACGTTATTGGTGATTTGGGTTAATCAACGAATGACCACCTTTTTGTGTTATTCACAATCTTTCCTATAAGTTTCCAAGAGTTGTGTCTTATTTGGGAAAATCCATTCGTTTAGGCCCTAAAATATGCATTGCATGTTATTGGTGCTTTTGGTGAATCAACGAATGTTGGTCCTTTTTGTGTTATTCACAATCTTTCCTATAGGCTTCCAAGAGTGGTGTCGTATTTTTGGTAAATCCATTCGTTTAGGCTCTAAAACATGCATTGCAAGTTATTGGTGCTTTTGGTGAATCAACGAATGTTAGTCTTTTTTGTGTTATTCACAATCTTTTCTATAAGCTTCTAATAGTTGTGTTGTATTTTGGACAAATTCATTCGTTTAGACTCTAAAACATGCTTTGCACGATATTGGTACTTTTGCTGAATCAACGAATGTTGGTCCTTTTTTGGTATTCACAATCTTTCCTATAAGCTTCTAAAAGTTGTGTCTTATTTTGGGCAAAACCATTCGTTTAGGCTCTAAAACATGCATTGCACGTTATGGGTGCTTTTGTGAATCAACAAATGCTTGTCCTTTTTGTGTTATTCACAATCTTTCCTATTATCTTCCAAGAGTTGTGTCGTATTTTGGGCAAAGCCATTCGTTTAGGCTCTAAAACAACATGCATTGCACGTTATTGGTGCTTTGGGTGAATCAATGAATGTTGGTCCTTTTTGTGTTATTCACAATCTTTCCTATAAGTTTCCAAGAGTTGTGTCTTATTTGGGAAAATCCATTCGTAGAATGTTAGTCCTTTTTGTGTTATTCACAATCTTTCCGATAAGCTTCCAAGAGTTGTGTTGTTTTTTTTTCAAATCCATTCGTTTAGGCTCTAAAACATGCATTGCACGTTATAGGCGCTTTTGGTGAATCAACAAAGGCTTGTCCTTTATGTTATATTCACAATCTTTCCTATTATCTTCCAAGAGTTGTGTCGTATTTTGGGCAAAGCCATTCGTTTAGGCTCTAAAAAAACATGCATTGCACGTTATTGGTGCTTTGTGTGAATCAACGAATGTTGGTCCTTTTTGTGTTATTCACAATTTTTCTTATAAGTTTCCAAGAGTTGTGTCTTATTTGGGAAAATCCATTCATTTAGGCTCTAAAATATGCATTGCATGTTATTGGTGCTATTGGTGAATCAACGAATGTTGGTCCCTTTTGTGTTATTCACAATCTTTCCTATAGGCTTCCAATAGTTGTGTCGTATTTTGGGTAAATCCATTTGTTTAGGCTCTAAAACATGCATTGCAAGTTATTGGTGCTTTTGCTGAATCAACGAATTTTTAGTCTTTTTTGTGTTATTCACAATCTTTTCAATAAGCTTCTAATAGTTGTGTTGTATTTTGGACAAATCCATTCGTTTAGACTCCAAAACATGCTTTGCACGATATTGGTTGTTTTGCTGAATCAACGAATGTTGGTCCTTTTTTGTTATTCACAATCTTTCCTATAAGCTTCTAAAAGTTTTTTTTTTTTTTTTAAATCAAAGCAAACATCAAAAAAGCTCAAAAAATGAACTAATGAGGGAACCTTAAGTAAGGAACACCTCGACAATCAAGCAAAGCTAAACCAATCACTTTACGACTACATCTATCACTACCAAAACTATCAAAGGTCTTCAAATCACAAGCTTCATTAGCCAATAGATCAGCTACTGAATTTCCTTCCCGAAAGATATGCGACACCTTCACTTCCATTTGACAAAGAAGCACCCGAATCTTTTGCAGCAAAGCGGCGATCTTCCAATTCCCACAACCGCCCGAAGCCACCAACGTCACCAACACTTGTGCATCCAATTCCACATGAACCCTTAAAAAACCCTTTTCAAAACACAACTCCAGACCACGCAACAGCCCCCAAGCTTCCGCCTCCATATTGGTACCTATACCAAAATAGTGATGAAAAGCAAAAAGAATATTGCCCTCATGATCCCGAACAACACCACCACCAGCAGCCTCCCCCGGATTCCCCCTAGAACAACCATCCGTGTTTAACTTTACCCAAGGAAACCTCGGACAACGCCAAACCACCACCTTAATCTCCTTACCACTCGGCCCCACTCTTTGAAACTTCCACAACTTCCCAACCTCAAAATGGCCCGACCAGCCAATCTTAACCCCAATAAGACGAATCGTATCAACGTATCTCAACACCTTTCCAATGATCTTAGACGGCACAATGCGAATCATCCTATGCTTCGAGTCATTACGAGCAGCCCATAAAAACCAAATGATCAAAACCGGAATCAGGCCCCGAACATGACCCGGCTTGACCCCACTCAACCATCCAACCTTTGCCTCATTCAATGTACAAAGCACATTGACATTGAAGAGGCCCCCAAAAAAACTCCAAACATGCCGAGCCGCCGCCCCTGACCAAATAATATGATCAATCGACTCCACCTCTCGACAACATTGGCACTTAGAAGCCAAGCTTCTAAAAGTTGTGTCTTATTTTGGGCAAATCCATTCGTTTAGGCTCTAAAACATGCATTGCAAGTTACGGGTGCTTTTGGTGAATCAACAAATGCTTGTCCTTTTTATGTTATTCACAATCTTTTCTATTATCTTCCAAGAGTTGTGTCGAATTTTGGGCAAAGCCATTCGTTTAGGCTCTAAAACAACATGCATTGCACGTTATTGGTGCTTTGGGTGAATCAACGAATGTTGGTCCTTTTTGTGTTATTCACAATCTTTCTTATAAGTTTCCAAGAGATTGTGTCTTATTTGGGAAAATCCATTCGTTTAGGCTCTAAAATATGCATTGCATGTTATTGGTGCTTTTGGTGAATCAACGAATGTTAGTCTTTTTTGTGTTATTCACAATCTTTTCTATAAGCTTCCAATAGTTGTGTTGTATTTTGGACAAATCCATTCGTTTAGACTCTAAAACATGCATTGCACGTTATTGGTGATTTGGGTTAATCAACGAATAACCACCTTTTTGTGTTATTCACAATCTTTCCTATAAGTTTCCAAGAGTTGTGTCTTATTTGGGAAAATCCATTCGTTTAGGCTCTAAAATATGCATTGCATGTTATTGGTGCTATTGGTGAATCAACGAATGTTGGTCCTTTTTGTGTTATTCACAATCTTTCCTATAGGCTTCCAAGAGTTGTGTCGTATTTTGGGTAAATCCATTTGTTTAGGCTCTAAAACATGCATTGCAAGTTATTGGTGCTTTTGCTGAATCAACGAATTTTTAGTCTTTTTGTGTTATTCACAATCTTTTCAATAAGCTTCTAATAGTTGTGTTGTATTTTGGACAAATCCATTCGTTTAGACTCCAAAACATGCTTTGCACGATATTGGTTGTTTTGCTGAATCAACGAATGTTGGTCCTTTTTTGTTATTCACAATCTTTCCTATAAGCTTCTAAAAGTTGTGTCTTATTTTGGGCAAATCCATTCGTTTAGGCTCTAAAACATGCATTGCAAGTTATGGGTGCTTTTGGTGAATCAACAAATGCTTGTCCTTTTTGTGTTATTCACAATCTTTTCTATTATCTTCCAAGAGTTTTGTCGAATTTTGGGCAAAGCCATTCGTTTAGGCTCTAAAACAACATGCATTGCTCGTTATTGGTGCTTTGGGTGAATCAACGAATGTTGGTCCTTTTTGTGTTATTCACAATCTTTCTTATAAGTTTCCAAGAGTTTGTGTCTTATTTGGGAAAATCCATTCGTTTAGGCCCTAAAATATGCATTGCATGTTATTGGTGCTATTGGTGAATCAACGAATGTTGGTCCCTTTTGTGTTATTCACAATCTTTCCTATAGGCTTCCAATAGTTGTGTCGTATTTTGGGTAAATCCGTTTGTTTAGGCTCTAAAACATGCATTGCAAGTTATTGGTGCTTTTGCTGAATCAACGAATTTTTAGTCTTTTTTGTGTTATTCACAATCTTTTCAATAAGCTTCTAATAGTTGTGTTGTATTTTGGACAAATCCATTCGTTTAGACTCCAAAACATGCTTTGCACGATATTGGTTGTTTTGCTGAATCAACGAATGTTGGTCCTTTTTTGTTATTCACAATCTTTCCTATAAGCTTCTAAAAGTTTTTTTTTTTTTTTTAAATCAAAGCAAACATCAAAAAAGCTCAAAAAATGAAATAATGAGGGAACCTTAAGTAAGGAACACCTCGACAATCAAGCAAAGCTAAACCAATCACTTTACGACTACATCTATCACTACCAAAACTATCAAAGGTCTTCAAATCACAAGCTTCATTAGCCAATAGATCAGCTACTGAATTTCCTTCCCGAAAGATATGCGACACCTTCACTTCCATTTGACAAAGAAGCACCCGAATCCTTTGCAGCAAAGCGGCGATCTTCCAATTCCCACAACCGCCCGAAGCCACCAACGTCACCAACACTTGTGCATCCAATTCCACATGAACCCTTAAAAAACCCTTTTCAAAACACAACTCCAGACCACGCAACAGCCCCCAAGCTTCCGCCTCCATATTGGTACCTATACCAAAATAGTGATGAAAAGCAAAAAGAATATTGCCCTCATGATCCCGAACAACACCACCACCAGCAGCCTCCCCCGGATTCCCCCTAGAACAACCATCCGTGTTTAACTTTACCCAAGGAAACCTCGGACAACGCCAAACCACCACCTTAATCTCCTTACCACTCGGCCCCACTCTTTGAAACTTCCACAACTTCCCAACCTCAAAATGGCCCGACCAGCCAATCTTAACCCCAATAAGACGAATCGTATCAACGTATCTCAACACCTTTCCAATGATCTTAGACGGCACAATGCGAATCATCCTATGCTTCGAGTCATTACGAGCAGCCCATAAAAACCAAATGATCAAAACCGGAATCAGGCCCCGAACATGACCCGGCTTGACCCCACTCAACCATCCAACCTTTGCCTCATTCAATGTACAAAGCACATTGACATTGAAGAGGCCCCCAAAAAAAATCCAAACATGCCGAGCCGCCGCCCCTGACCAAATAATATGATCAATCGACTCCACCTCTCGACAACATTGGCACTTAGAAGCCAAGCTTCTAAAAGTTGTGTCTTATTTTGGGCAAATCCATTCGTTTAGGCTCTAAAACATGCATTGCAAGTTACGGGTGCTTTTGGTGAATCAACAAATGCTTGTCCTTTTTATGTTATTCACAATCTTTTCTATTATCTTCCAAGAGTTGTGTCGAATTTTGGGCAAAGCCATTCGTTTAGGCTCTAAAACAACATGCATTGCACGTTATTGGTGCTTTGGGTGAATCAACGAATGTTGGTCCTTTTTGTGTTATTCACAATCTTTCTTATAAGTTTCCAAGAGATTGTGTCTTATTTGGGAAAATCCATTCGTTTAGGCTCTAAAATATGCATTGCATGTTATTGGTGCTTTTGGTGAATCAACGAATGTTAGTCTTTTTTGTGTTATTCACAATCTTTTCTATAAGCTTCCAATAGTTGTGTTGTATTTTGGACAAATCCATTCGTTTAGACTCTAAAACATGCATTGCACGTTATTGGTGATTTGGGTTAATCAACGAATAACCACCTTTTTGTGTTATTCACAATCTTTCCTATAAGTTTCCAAGAGTTGTGTCTTATTTGGGAAAATCCATTCGTTTAGGCTCTAAAATATGCATTGCATGTTATTGGTGCTATTGGTGAATCAACGAATGTTGGTCCTTTTTGTGTTATTCACAATCTTTCCTATAGGCTTCCAAGAGTTGTGTCGTATTTTGGGTAAATCCATTTGTTTAGGCTCTAAAACATGCATTGCAAGTTATTGGTGCTTTTGCTGAATCAACGAATTTTTAGTCTTTTTGTGTTATTCACAATCTTTTCAATAAGCTTCTAATAGTTGTGTTGTATTTTGGACAAATCCATTCGTTTAGACTCCAAAACATGCTTTGCACGATATTGGTTGTTTTGCTGAATCAACGAATGTTGGTCCTTTTTTGTTATTCACAATCTTTCCTATAAGCTTCTAAAAGTTGTGTCTTATTTTGGGCAAATCCATTCGTTTAGGCTCTAAAACATGCATTGCAAGTTATGGGTGCTTTTGGTGAATCAACAAATGCTTGTCCTTTTTGTGTTATTCACAATCTTTTCTATTATCTTCCAAGAGTTTTGTCGAATTTTGGGCAAAGCCATTCGTTTAGGCTCTAAAACAACATGCATTGCTCGTTATTGGTGCTTTGGGTGAATCAACGAATGTTGGTCCTTTTTGTGTTATTCACAATCTTTCTTATAAGTTTCCAAGAGTTTGTGTCTTATTTGGGAAAATCCATTCGTTTAGGCTCTAAAATATGCATTGCATGTTATTGGTGCTTTTGGTGAATCAACGAATGTTAGTCTTTTTTGTGTTATTCACAATCTTTTCTATAAGCTTCCAATAGTTGTGTTGTATTTTGGACAAATCCATTCGTTTAGACTCTAAAACATGCATTGCACGTTATTGGTGATTTGGGTTAATCAACGAATGACCACCTTTTTGTGTTATTCACAATCTTTCCTATAAGTTTCCAAGAGTTGTGTCTTATTTGGGAAAATCCATTCGTTTAGGCCCTAAAATATGCATTGCATGTTATTGGTGCTTTTGGTGAATCAACGAATGTTGGTCCTTTTTGTGTTATTCACAATCTTTCCTATAGGCTTCCAAGAGTGGTGTCGTATTTTGGGTAAATCCATTCGTTTAGGCTCTAAAACATGCATTGCAAGTTATTGGTGCTTTTGGTGAATCCACGAATGTTAGTCTTTTTTGTGTTATTCACAATCTTTTCTATAAGCTTCTAATAGTTGTGTTGTATTTTGGACAAATCCATTCGTTTAGACTCTAAAACATGCTTTGCACGATATTGGTACTTTTGCTGAATCAACGAATGTTGGTCCTTTTTTGGTATTCACAATCTTTCCTATAAGCTTCTAAAAGTTGTGTCTTATTTTGAGCAAAACCATTCGTTTAGGCTCTAAAACATGCATTGCACGTTATGGGTGCTTTTGTGAATCAACAAATGCTTGTCCTTTTTGTGTTATTCACAATCTTTCCTATTATCTTCCAAGAGTTGTGTCGTATTTTGGGCAAAGCCATTCGTTTAGGCTCTAAAACAACATGCATTGCACGTTATTGGTGCTTTGGGTGAATCAACGAATGTTGGTCCTTTTTGTGTTATTCACAATCTTTCTTATAAGTTTCCAAGAGTTTGTGTCTTATTTGGGAAAATCCATTCGTTTAGGCTCTAAAATATGCATTGCATGTTATTGGTGCTTTTGGTGAATCAACGAATATTAGTCTTTTTTGTGTTATTCACAATCTTTTCTATAAGCTTCCAATAGTTGTGTTTTATTTTGGACAAATCCATTCGTTTAGACTCTAAAACATGCATTGCACGTTATTGGTGATTTGGGTTAATCAACGAATGACCACCTTTTTGTGTTATTCACAATCTTTCCTATAAGTTTCCAAGAGTTGTGTCTTATTTGGGAAAATCCATTCGTTTAGGCCCTAAAATATGCATTGCATGTTATTGGTGCTTTTGGTGAATCAACGAATGTTGGTCCTTTTTGTGTTATTCACAATCTTTCCTATAGGCTTCCAAGAGTGGTGTCGTATTTTGGGTAAATCCATTCGTTTAGGCTCTAAAACATGCATTGCAAGTTATTGGTGCTTTTGGTGAATCCACGAATGTTAGTCTTTTTTGTGTTATTCACAATCTTTTCTATAAGCTTCTAATAGTTGTGTTGTATTTTGGACAAATTCATTCGTTTAGACTCTAAAACATGCTTTGCACGATATTGGTACTTTTGCTGAATCAACGAATGTTGGTCCTTTTTTGGTATTCACAATCTTTCCTATAAGCTTCTAAAAGTTGTGTCTTATTTTGAGCAAAACCATTCGTTTAGGCTCTAAAACATGCATTGCACGTTATGGGTGCTTTTGTGAATCAACAAATGCTTGTCCTTTTTGTGTTATTCACAATCTTTCCTATTATCTTCCAAGAGTTGTGTCGTATTTTGGGCAAAGCCATTCGTTTAGGCTCTAAAACAACATGCATTGCACGTTATTGGTGCTTTGGGTGAATCAACGAATGTTGGTCCTTTTTGTGTTATTCACAATCTTTCTTATAAGTTTCCAAGAGTTTGTGTCTTATTTGGGAAAATCCATTCGTTTAGGCTCTAAAATATGCATTGCATGTTATTGGTGCTTTTGGTGAATCAACGAATATTAGTCTTTTTTGTGTTATTCACAATCTTTTCTATAAGCTTCCAATAGTTGTGTTTTATTTTGGACAAATCCATTCGTTTAGACTCTAAAACATGCATTGCACGTTATTGGTGATTTGGGTTAATCAACGAATGACCACCTTTTTGTGTTATTCACAATCTTTCCTATAAGTTTCCAAGAGTTGTGTCTTATTTGGGAAAATCCATTCGTTTAGGCCCTAAAATATGCATTGCATGTTATTGGTGCTTTTGGTGAATCAACGAATGTTGGTCCTTTTTGTGTTATTCACAATCTTTCCTATAGG
Source organism: Misopates orontium (assembly GCA_946800315.1). Classification (NCBI taxonomy): domain Eukaryota; kingdom Viridiplantae; phylum Streptophyta; class Magnoliopsida; order Lamiales; family Plantaginaceae; genus Misopates; species Misopates orontium. The sequence goes on along the minus strand of OX326949.1, from coordinate 16,151,299 downwards.
CTTCCAAGAGTGGTGTCGTATTTTGGGTAAATCCATTCGTTTAGGCTCTAAAACATGCATTGCAAGTTATTGGTGCTTTTGGTGAATCCACGAATGTTAGTCTTTTTTGTGTTATTCACAATCTTTTCTATAAGCTTCTAATAGTTGTGTTGTATTTTGGACAAATTCATTCGTTTAGACTCTAAAACATGCTTTGCACGATATTGGTACTTTTGCTGAATCAACGAATGTTGGTCCTTTTTTGGTATTCACAATCTTTCCTATAAGCTTCTAAAAGTTGTGTCTTATTTTGAGCAAAACCATTCGTTTAGGCTCTAAAACATGCATTGCACGTTATGGGTGCTTTTGTGAATCAACAAATGCTTGTCCTTTTTGTGTTATTCACAATCTTTCCTATTATCTTCCAAGAGTTTTTTTTTTTTTTTTTTTAAATCAAAAAGGAACCCTTCATAGAAAAACCTCGCAAAAAAATACAATGTTTAAGAGTGCCAAAACGGATGCACTCTTAGCTCATCAAACCAAAAAGCCAACTAAGCTACTAGAGAATCTTCAAGCTCAAATAAGCAACAATGCTACTTAGGAAATCTAATATAAGGAACTCCACGACTATCTAATAATGCAAGACCCCTAGCTTTCCGACTACAAATTGTAAAAAACGAATTTGTCTTCAAATCACACGCCTCGTTTGCCAAAAGGTCTGCCACGGCATTACCTTCACGAAAAATATGAGAAAACGAAACATCCATAGCTGAAACCAATTGACGAATCCTTTGAATAAACCTTGCATATTTCCAAAATCCCGCTCTCCTGGACTTCACCAATGCAATCACTGATTGAGCATCCAATTCCACTAAAAGAGTGTGAATTCCATGTTCCCAACAAAGTTCTAGTCCACGTAGAAGCCCCCGTAATTCCGCTTCCATATTTGTTGCAGTCCCAACAAAAAAATGAAAGCCCCAAATAATGTTCCCTTGATCATCCCTTAAGACGCCTCCACATGCCGACTCACCCGGATTACCCCTGGAACAGCCGTCCGTGTTCAACTTGAAACCATGCAAAGGTGGAGGACACCAATGCACAACACGAACGTCTCGGCCCGACGGCCCCAATTGCTGAAAATGAAACCTTCGACCAACCTCCCAAGCTCCAACCCAATTCAGCCGAATCCCAGCCAACCTACACGTCTCCAAGTACCGAAAGATTCTGAAAATAATCCTTCCCGGCACCATTTGGATGTCACGATACTTTGAGTCATTCCGAGCAGCCCAAAGAAACCAACCGATCAGAATTGGAATAAGGCCACGAACATGTCCCGGCTTCACCCCATCAATCCACAAAGCCCGTGCCTCATTCAACGAACCCACCACTCCCCTATTAACCTTAAAAAGGTTAAAGAAATAGTTCCAAACCTGTTTTGCAATCTCCCCAGACCACAACATATGCTCTAAAGTTTCCACACTACTACAACATTGACATTTTGAAGCGAGCTCCACCCCCTTAACTTGCATAAGCTGATCCGTAGGAATCCAGCCATTAACAAGTTTCCACCAAAAGAAAGAAATGTGCGGCATCACCAATGAGTTCCAAAACCAACTAGCACCCACCATCTCTTCGTGCTTCACACGCACCACCTCCCACGCTGATTTAGTACTAAAAGCACCATCAGCAGCCGGTTTCCAAATTGCACAATCCGCATTCTCCACACACGGCACAATTTGAAGGATTTCAGTCACAAACTCCTCAGGCACTCGTTCTTTCAACAACGAAACATTCCATTGTCCCTCAACCAAAAAATTGGATACCTTAATGTCTACCGGCCCCGAGACTCGCACAGTAGAACCTAAAGTACCATTCCCAATCCAATGATCATTCCAAAAAGAAACATTCCCGCGCCCAATAATCCAGAAAATTTGGGCGTGCGCCAACTCCCTACCCCTCACAAGCCTCTTCCAAATAGATGAACTATGAGAAGAGGCTCGAGCCAACCAAGGAGATGCCCTTCTACAATAATATTCAAATAAACACCTCGCCCAAAGGCTTTCTTGCTGCCTAAACCGCCACCAAAGCTTGATTGAGAAAGACCTCACCACATCCTCAAGCCACCTAAAACCCAATCCTCCTTCACATAAAGGACGGCAAACCTTTTTCCACGACGCCCAATAAAAACTCTTTCTCGTTGCATAATCACCCCATAGAAACCTCGCCAAAATGCCATGAATCTTTTTAACAACAGATTTCGGAGGCTCCATCACTTGGAAAAAATAAACCGGTATTGAGCAAAGGACCGATTTAATCAAAGTAATACGCCCCCCTGAAGAAAGAAACTTATGGTTCCATGCATTCAAATGACCCCTAATCTTCTCAATGATGATCTCAAAATGCACCGCCAAACGACGCCCAACATGCAAAGGTACCCCTAAATAAATAAGCGGGAGTTGAGTTGAAGTAAAACCCGAAACCCGACTTATCATTCTCTTCCTCGAAGAAGAGGCCCTCCGACTCAACACAAACTTACTCTTTTGTTGGTTAACTTTCTGCCCCGAAACAGCCGAATACAATTCCAAAAAATTGCAAAGCCGCTTCACACTTCGTTTATTCCCCTTCAAGAAAACCATACAATCATCAGCATAAGCCAAATGTGAAAGCTTAAACCTCTTCTTAGTATCAAAAATCATCTCGGGATGCTGCTCCATAAGTCTCTCCAATCCCCTGGAAAGAAATTCTGCCGCAAGAACAAATAGAGCCGGCGAGATAGGATCCCCTTGTCTCAAACCTTGCAATGAAGGAAAATAACCAGCCGTTTCCCCATTGACAAGCACCGAAAAATGACTAGAGGATATGCAAGTTTTGATCAAATTTCTCCACCTCTCACTAAAGCCAAATTTAGTAAGCATATTCAGCAAAAATTCCCATCGAACCTTATCATATGCTTTCTCCATATCTAATTTAACCATCAAATTATGCCCCAAAGTTTTAGCATTAAGAGAGTGCACCATCTCTTGCGCCAACAAAATATTATCCGCAATAGCTCTATTCTGAATGAATCCACTTTGATTCGGAGAAATAAGCTTTGGCAAAACCTCAGCCAACCGATCATTGAGGATTTTTGAGCAAAGCTTATAGAACGTCGTGCATAGACTAATAGGGCGAAAATCACTCCATCTCTCGGGGTTGTCCTTTTTTGGAATAAGGACAATGGTAGTATTTGAGAAGCTTTTTGGCAAAACATGACCAGCAAAAAAGCTTTGAACAGCCCCATAAACATCTCCCTTAACTACATTCCAGCAAACTTGGAAGAACCGCGCCGTAAAACCATCCGGACCCGCCACACTATCCGGCGACATAGCATCAAGAGTTGCTTTAACCTCTTCCATAGAAGGACAGCAAGCAAGCATATTGTTTTCTTCATCCGTCACCAAAGAAGGTATAAAATCCAAATCATGTGGTTGAAGAAGAGAACCATCACCCCCCAAAAAATTCTGAAAGTAATGAGCAGCCGACCCCATAAGCTCATCTTGATCGGATAACAATCTATCACCATCCAAGATTTTATGTATGCGTCCCCTAGCCCTCCTTTTTTTCACACAAGATTGGTAAAATTTAGTATTTCTTTCACCATCTTTCATCCAATTACACGCAGCCCTTTGTTTCCACATATCCTCTTCCATTGAAACACGAAGAGTATATTCAGCATTACACCTATTCAACGATTCCAAGTTCGCATCCGAAGGATCAGAATCAAAAACCATCTCCGCTAATTTCACCCTCTTTTCCATGTCTTTAATTTTGAGTTTAACATCCCCAAAAACGTTCCAATTCCACCATTTAAGCTTCTGTTGCAAACGTTTCAATTTTTCCCATAAACCTCTCATCCCCGACGCCCTAGTAGGCTGATTCCAACTCTCCATTAACATCGTCATAAAGTTAGCATGCCGAAGCCACATATTTTGAAACCGAAAACCAGATTTCCTCCTTCTATTTTGAACATTAAACTCAAAAAGTAGAGGACAATGGTCAGATTGCTTCCTAGCAAGATGAGTCACCGAAGATATCTCAAACGCCTCAACCCAACCACTATTGACCACCACACGATCAAGCCTGCTCCATGCACGTTTATTAGTCCATGTGAAAGGACCTCCCGAAAAACCTAAATCAAACAGCCCCGTCTCATTCAAAACATTACAAAAGTCCTCAATTTCCGGAAGACGAACAGAACCCCGTCCCCGCCTTTCCGTCACTGAAGTCACCGTGTTAAAGTCACCACCAACAGCCCACGCATCCGGAGTGCAAATAGCACGTAAACCCTCCCACAATTCCACCCTCCCCCGACGAGTAGTGGAAGCATACACAAACGTCATATGAACAGGAAACTCAACATCAGCACACGAAACTAAACAATGCAAAAATTGAGGATTATCCTCCAACACCACAATATTAACCGTCTCATCAAACAAAACCCAAATTTTTCCAGAAACATTCACCAACATCGATTGATAGTTAAACAAACGAGGGAACCGCCAATCAGGCGCTATAAGCGGTTCAAGAAGTACCAAAACTTTCGGCTGTAATTCACGCCTCAAAGCCAAAATCTTATGTTGTGCGGGTACATTCCCAACACCTCTAACATTCCAAATTATTGTCTTAATCATTGAGAACCAAAAATAGGGGTCTTACCTCTTCTCACAGCCATTCGAGAAGATCGTTTGTCCACTCTTTCCATGTTCTCCACTTCCTCATCCTCTAATTGGTCCGATTCTTTATCAGAAGACATCAGTCTTGATCGCCTTTTCGCCAATTGATGTCGCTCATATATCCTCGCCGCAACATCAAGCGCCAAAAGTTCTTGATCATCCAACTCCGGTTCATCATCAATATAATCCGAATCAGAATCCTGAATTGCATGCCTAATCCGCAACACTGAATTCTCAAATTCTCCAGAAGGAGTATCTTGAGTTTCTCCAACTCCACTTGAAAACAAAACTGAATCCCTCGCCCTTTCATAAGTTCGACGAATCCTTTCACCCTTTCTTTGAAGCTCTAAAGAACCCAAATCCGAAGCAGCCCCCGGAGTTTCAAAATCCTCCAATCCACCACTTTGCGCCAAATCCTTAACTTGATTGACGGCTCCAGAATCACCCATCCCAACTTGTACTTCATCCAAAGGCACCGGACCCAAGACAGACCCGTCGGCCCCGGGATGCTCCAGACGTACCAAATTCCCATCCACCGGCACCGGACCCATGACAGACCCGTCGGCCCCGGGATGCTCCAGACGTGCCGGCTCTTGAACCCCCAAAAACTCCACCTGACCACCAACAGTTGACGGCCCCGCTGCCGAACCATCTATCGCCCCGCCCATCGCGGGTCGCAAATTGCGCGCAAGCGCAGGCTGCCCTTGGCGGGCGCTATCGCGCGCCGGGCCATCGCGGCCTGCCGGTGCGCGCGCCGGGCCCTCGCGCCCAGATTGCGCCGACCCCTCTCGCCCACGTATTCCACCTTGCCGATCAACCACTCGACCCCCACCACCTCTGGATTTTGATCTCCGGCGACGTGGATTGCCCGGAGGTTTTTTGTTCCCGGCAACATAGCATGACTCCAAACTATGCCCCACATGATGGCACACCGTGCAATATTTTGGACGATCCCCATAAATCACCTTTTGCCAAAAACTCCCTTCCGGACCATCAATGTAAATTTCCTTAACTTCAGATTCAAGAAGATCAATCTCAACACAAGCCCTAGCACAACTTGGACGAACAACTTTGGCCGTCGATTCATCAATCCTTAATGGTTTACCAATCAATGAAACAATATCAAATAACGCCTCCTTATGATGCATCACGATTGGCAGCCGAGGCAACGAAACCCAAATCGGCACCACTGAAGATTCAGCCTTAGGATCAAAACTTGTAGACCACTTAAAAACACGCATAGGAAAACCATGCACCATCCACGATTGTCTCGACCACAAACGTGTAGAATCATCCTCCAATGTAATCTGAATAAACACATGGCGGACATCAATGTCACCAAGCGAAAAGGATCCCCGTAATCCCAACTTTAAAAACCAATTCTGTAAATCCTCCGGTGACGGACGTCCATGAGAAAATTTTCCAACAAGAGCATACTTAAATTGTTGCGAAAAACAATCAAAATCAGTTTTGTTGAAACGAATCGCCGGTTTCCCTTGATACGTAAACGCCTTTTTTGGTTCAGTTAATCTATTCCCCAATGCAAAAATCGGATCATCTTCAAAAGATTTACTAACAGCCCTAGGAGAAAGATCACGTTTCCCGACAAGAGAATGATCAAACAAACGAACGAAAGATCGACTTTGTGGTTTAGATGCATCCTTAGCCACGGTTTTAGAGGATTCCCTAGTGTCCTTACCATCCAAGTTTCCTGTTCCCCCAACATCAATAGGTTTCTCACGAATCCTATTAGGAAAAGACTCCTTCAGAGATGGAAACTCTGGCAAACTTCCATCTTTAGGTTGTTCAACGGCAGCGGACGACGGCTGCACCACTTGAGAAATCAAAAGGCGTCTCGGAAGAAGCGCATTGCCAACTTCCGGCGGAATATTGACGGCGGAAGTCGGCGCCACCGGCTCGCATGGCGGCAAATTGGACGTGCCCGGTGGCTGCTCCACCGGGCAAAGCCATTCGTTTAGGCTCTAAAACAACATGCATTGCACGTTATTGGTGCTTTGGGTGAATCAACGAATGTTGGTCCTTTTTGTGTTATTCACAATCTTTCTTATAAGTTTCCAAGAGTTTGTGTCTTATTTGGGAAAATCCATTCGTTTAGGCTCTAAAATATGCATTGCATGTTATTGGTGCTTTTGGTGAATCAACGAATATTAGTCTTTTTTGTGTTATTCACAATCTTTTCTATAAGCTTCCAATAGTTGTGTTTTATTTTGGACAAATCCATTCGTTTAGACTCTAAAACATGCATTGCACGTTATTGGTGATTTGGGTTAATCAACGAATGACCACCTTTTTGTGTTATTCACAATCTTTCCTATAAGTTTCCAAGAGTTGTGTCTTATTTGGGAAAATCCATTCGTTTAGGCCCTAAAATATGCATTGCATGTTATTGGTGCTTTTGGTGAATCAACGAATGTTGGTCCTTTTTGTGTTATTCACAATCTTTCCTATAGGCTTCCAAGAGTGGTGTCGTATTTTGGGTAAATCCATTCGTTTAGGCTCTAAAACATGCATTGCAAGTTATTGGTGCTTTTGGTGAATCCACGAATGTTAGTCTTTTTTGTGTTATTCACAATCTTTTCTATAAGCTTCTAATAGTTGTGTTGTATTTTGGACAAATTCATTCGTTTAGACTCTAAAACATGCTTTGCACGATATTGGTACTTTTGCTGAATCAACGAATGTTGGTCCTTTTTTGGTATTCACAATCTTTCCTATAAGCTTCTAAAAGTTGTGTCTTATTTTGAGCAAAACCATTCGTTTAGGCTCTAAAACATGCATTGCACGTTATGGGTGCTTTTGTGAATCAACAAATGCTTGTCCTTTTTGTGTTATTCACAATCTTTCCTATTATCTTCCAAGAGTTGTGTCTTATTTTGGGCAAAGCCATTCGTTTAGGCTCTAAAACAACATGCATTGCACGTTATTGGTGCTTTGGGTGAATCAATGAATGTTGGTCCTTTTTGTGTTATTCACAATCTTTCCTATAAGTTTCCAAGAGTTGTGTCTTATTTGGGAAAATCCATTCGTAGAATGTTAGTCCTTTTTGTGTTATTCACAATCTTTCCGATAAGCTTCCAAGAGTTGTGTTGTTTTTTTTTCAAATCCATTCGTTTAGGCTCTAAAACATGCATTGCACGTTATAGGCGCTTTTGGTGAATCAACAAAGGCTTGTCCTTTATGTTATATTCACAATCTTTCCTATTATCTTCCAAGAGTTGTGTCGTATTTTGGGCAAAGCCATTCGTTTAGGCTCTAAAAAAACATGCATTGCACGTTATTGGTGCTTTGGGTGAATCAACGAATGTTGGTCCTTTTTGTGTTATTCACAATTTTTCTTATAAGTTTCCAAGAGTTGTGTCTTATTTGGGAAAATCCATTCGTTTAGGCTCTAAAATATGCATTGCATGTTATTGGTGCTATTGGTGAATCAACGAATGTTGGTCCCTTTTGTGTTATTCACAATCTTTCCTATAGGCTTCCAATAGTTGTGTCGTATTTTGGGTAAATCCATTTGTTTAGGCTCTAAAACATGCATTGCAAGTTATTGGTGCTTTTGCTGAATCAACGAATTTTTAGTCTTTTTTGTGTTATTCACAATCTTTTCAATAAGCTTCTAATAGTTGTGTTGTATTTTGGACAAATCCATTCGTTTAGACTCCAAAACATGCTTTGCACGATATTGGTTGTTTTGCTGAATCAACGAATGTTGGACCTTTTTTGTTATTCACCTTAATCTCCTTACCACTCGGCCCCACTCTTTGAAACTTCCACAACTTCCCAACCTCAAAATGGCCCGACCAGCCAATCTTAACCCCAATAAGACGAATCGTATCAACGTATCTCAACATCTTTCCCATGATCTTAGACGGCACAATGCGAATCATCCTATGCTTCGAGTCATTACGAGCAGCCCATAAAAACCAAATGATCAAAACCGGAATCAGGCCCCGAACATGACCCGGCTTGACCCCACTCAACCATCCAACCTTTGCCTCATTCAATGTACAAAGCACATTGACATTGAAGAGGCCCCCAAAAAAACTCCAAACATGCCGAGCCGCCGCCCCTGACCAAATAATATGATCAATCGACTCCACCTCTCGACAACTTTGGCACTTAGAAGCCAAACAAACACCATTAGCCTGAAGATTACTATCAGAAGGAATCCACCCAAAGTGCAACTTCCAACAAAAAAACGAAATATGAGGCATAATCGATTTATGCCAAAACCACTTAGCCTCATCCACCGGTTCATTTGGAGTTCTTACCAACTCCCACGCAGATTTTGCCGAGAAACATCCATTAGAAGAAGGTTTCCACACCGGAACATCCTTCTTCTCCACACTCGGCCGAATCTCCAAAATAGACTCAACCAAATCCTCGGCGAGCCTCTCCCTTAAGAGCGCCACATTCCAACGGCCATCAACCAAAAAATCAGCAACTCGAGCATCCACTGAACCCCTAACCCTTTGACGTGAAGCTAATGTCTCCGGGCCACACCAATGGTCATGCCAAAACGAGATATGACCTTCTCCAACAAGCCAAAAAATCTGCTTTTGAGCAGCCTCCCTCGCTTCCACAAGCCGTTTCCAAACCAAAGAACTATGGGACGTCGCCCGAGCCAGCCAAGGAGACGCCCTTTTACAATAATACCCATGCAAACAAGACGCCCAAAGGCTGTCCATTTTCCGAAACCTCCACCAAAGCTTAATCGAGAACGAATCCACCACATCCCAAAGAGACCGAAAGCCCAAGCCACCCTCCAAAACCGGCTTGCACACCTTCTTCCAAGATGCCCAATGCATCCGCTTTCTTGTCTCAAAATCACCCCATAAAAACCTCGCAAAAATTCCATGCATTTTCTTGATCACCCCCTTAGTAGGACGCATCACCTGGAAAAAATAGACAGGAATAGTGCTCAATGTTGATTTAATGAGTGTAATCCTACCTCCAGGAGACAACAAATTCAGATTCCAGCCATTCAAATGACCCCTAATCTTATCAATAATCCCCTCAAAATGGACAGCCCTACTACGTCCCACAAAAAGAGGCACTCCAAGATAAGTTAAAGGCAAACTCGTTGGTGAAAAACCGGACAGCCTTTGTATCATCCGACGTCGAGAAGACGAAGCACGCCGTCCCAAAATAAACATACTTTTTTGCACGTTCACCTTTTGACCCGAAACAGCCCCATAAAGCTCAAGGAACCTACACATCCTCCGAACACTCCTTTTAGATCCCTTCAAAAATAACATACAATCATCAGCATAAGCTAAATGAGAAAGCTTAAACCTTTTCTTCGTGTCAAAACACATATCCGGATGTTGCGCCATAAGTTGCTCCACGCCCCGTGAGAGGAACTCCGCTGCAATAACAAACAAAGCCGGAGAAATAGGATCACCTACTCTCAACCCCTGAGACGAAGCAAAGTACCCTGCATTCTCACCATTCACTAAAACCGAGAAGTGACTTGACGAGATGCATGTGTAAATCAACTTCCGCCATCGCTCTCCAAAACCAAACTTTTCTAACATGGCCATCAAGAACCTCCATTGAACTTTATCATACGCTTTCTCCATGTCCAACTTGATGATCAAATTATGCCCTTTCGTCTTAGCATTTAGAGAGTGCACCATCTCCTGGCCCAGCAAAACATTATCCGCAATCGCCCTCCCTTTAATAAAACCACTTTGATTCGGAGAGATAATCCTAGGCAACACCGCAGCAAGCCTATCATTCAGAATCTTTGAACAAAGCTTATAAAAAGTTGTACAAAGACTAATAGGCCGAAAATCACTCCACCTTTCCGGATTTGCCTTTTTAGGAATCAACACAATAGTGGTGTTAGAGAATCCTAAAGGCAAAACGTTACCCGCAAAAAACCCTTGCACCGCCATGTAAACATCATCCTTAATAATCTCCCAACAATCATGAAAAAACTTTGTCGTGTAGCCATCAGGACCCGCCACACTATCCATTGGCATCCGACAAAGAGTTTCAAAAACCTCTTCCATAGAAGGGCACTCCACCAACATCCGATTCTCCACCTCTGAAACCAACGAAGGAATAAAATCCAAAGAATGCTGCTCTAAGTCCTCATTCCCACCCCCAAGAAAATTTTGAAAGTGAGACACCGCCGAAGACATCAACTCATCTTGGCCCTCAACCAATTGATCCCCCACCAAGATTTTATTGATTCTTCCCCGAGCCCTCCTTTTCTTCACACAAGCTTGATAAAACTTTGTGTTTCTCTCACCATCCCTCATCCAATTACAAGCAGCCCTTTGTTTCCACATATCCTCTTGCATAGAAACCCGCAACGTCAATTCAGCATTCCACCTATTGAGATCAATCAAATTAACCTCAGAAGGGTCACGGTCAAATGCAAGCTCCGCCTTTTTCACCCTTTCCTCCATCTCTTTCACCTTCACATTGACATCCCCAAACTCATTCCAATTCCACGACTTTAGCCTAAACTGCAGCCGTTTCAATTTCTCCCAAAGCCCTCTCAAACCCGAAGTCCGACAAGGCAGCCTCCAATTCTCCTCCACCATTCTTTTGAACTCTCCATGCCGCAACCACATATTCTGAAACCTAAAAGAAGATTTCCTCCTCCTTTGCTGCCTCATAAATTCGAACAACAATGGACAATGATCAGATTGCCTTCTCACAAGGTGAGCCACAGAAGAAACCTCAAATAAATTTGTCCAACCGCTATTCACCATAACACGATCCAATCTGCCCCACGCTCCCCTTTTGTTCGTCCAAGTGAATTGGCCCCCTGTAAACCCCACGTCAAACAGCCCCGTTTCAGCAAGCACCGTTTTGAAGTCATTGATCTCACCCAACTTAGGCCGACCTTTTCCCCGTCTTTCCGTCACAGAAGTAACCGTGTTAAAGTCACCCCCAACACACCACGGCTCATTGGTACAAACAGCCCTCAAACCATCCCAAAGCTCAACTCTCCCATGCCGAGTAGTAGATGCATACACAAAAGTCATAAAAACAGAAATCTGCATAACCGAATCCTCCACCTTACAATGTACAAATTGAGGATGGTCTTCAACCACCTCAATTTGAACAGAATCCTCAAACATAATCCAAATTTTCCTCGAAGAATTAACAATCAAAGAAGGAAAATTAAATCTCCTAGGAAACCTCCAATCAGCATCAATTAAAGGTTCTAACAATACTAAAATTTTAGGCTTCAAGTCACGCCTCAAAGCCATAAGTTTATCTTGTGCGGGTTCATTCCCAACATCTCTAATATTCCAAATTAGTGTTTTAAACATTGGAACGGATAACAACACCCTTACCTCTCCTCGAAGTCATTCGAGAAAGCTGATCCTCAACCTCTTTAGACGCCGTCTCATCTCCTGACGGATCTGAAAGGCCACCCTCACTTATTGTTCCACGCCTTGACCTCCTTTTCGCCAATCTGTGTTTCTCATAAATCCGAGCAGCAACATCCAAAGCCCTCAGTTCCTGATCGTCTAAGTCCGGACTCTCAAAAGAACCATCCGACTCATCCCCTGATTCATTAATTTGGTGTTGAATTCGTTGCACCGAATTCTCAAAAAAAGGTGATTTATACGATGTGATCGCCATCGACGAACCAGCCTCATCTCCATCCAAAACCATATTTCGAACCCTTTCATAGTTTCTCCTGATTAGTTCTCCACGTTCCTGAGTGTCTAATGAATTTCCAGAGCCCTCAATACGTTCACCATCACTCAAATTCAAACCAGGAGAAATTTGCAACATGCATTGCACGTTATTGGTGCTTATGGTGAATCAACGAATGTTGGTCCTTTTATTGTTATTCACAATCTTTCCTATAAGCTTCCAAGAATTGTGTCTTATGTTTGGCTAATTCATTCGTTTAGGTTCTAAAACATGCATTGCAAGTTATTGGTGCTTTTGGTGAATCAACGAATGTTGGTCATTTTTGTGTTATTCACAATCTTTCCTATAAGCTTCCAATAGTTGTGTCGTATTTTAGGCAAAGCCATTCGTGTAGGCTCTAAAACAACATGCACTGCAAGTTATTGGTGCTTTTGGTGAATCAACGTATGTTTGTTCTTTTTGCGTTATTCATAATCTTTCCTATAAGCTTCCAAGAGTCGTGTCTCATCCATTCGTTAGGCTCTAAAACATGCATTGCACGTGATTGGTGCTTTTGGTGAATCAACGAATGTTGGCCTTTTTTTGTTATTCACAATCTTTCCTATAAACTTCCAAAAGTTTTGTCTTATTTTAGGCAAATCCATTCGTTTAGGCTCTAAAACATGCATTGCGAGTTATTGGTGCTTTTGGTGAATCAACGAATGTTGCTCCTTTTTGGGTTATTAACAATCTTTCTTATAAGCTTCCAAGAGTTATGTCTTATTTTGGATAAATCCATATGTTTAGGCTTTAAAACATGCATTGCAAGTTATTGGTGCTTTTGGTGAATCAACGAAATTTTGTCCTTTTTGTGTTATTCACAATCTTTCCTATAAGCTTCCAAGATTTGTTTCTTATTTTGGGTTAATCCATTCGTTTAGGCTCTAAAACATGCATTGCAAGTTATTGGTGGTTTTGGAGAATCAACGAATGTTGGTCATTTTTGTGTTATTCACAATCTTTCCTATAAGGTTCCAATAGTTGTGTCGTATTTTGGGAAAAGCCATTCGTTTAGGCTCTAAAACAACATGCATTTCAAGTTATTCGTGCTTTTGGTGAAAACGTATGTTGGCCCTTTTTGCGTTATTCATAATCTTTCCTATAAGCTTCCAAGAGTCGTGTCTTATCCATTCGTTAGGCTCGAAAACATGCATTGCAAGTTATTGGTGATTTTTTGTGAATAAACGAATGTTGTTCCTTTTTTTTGTTATTTACAATCTTTCCTATAAGCTTATAAAAGTTTTTTTTTTTTTTTTTTTTTTTTTTTAAAAAAAAAAAAAAAGGAACCGAAACTTGCATAGAATCAAAAGCAAGAATTAGTCGAGATAGTCCAAAGTGGACTCTCGACTCTTACAAAAAAATCAAAGCAAACATCAAAAAAGCTCAAAAAAGGAACTAATGAGGGAACCTTAATTAAGGAACACCTCGACAATCAAGCAAAGCTAAACCAATCAATTTACGACTACATCCATCACTACCAAAACTATCATAGGTCTTCAAATCACATGCTTCATTAGCCAATAGATCATCTACTGAATTTCCTTCCCGAAAGATATGCGACAACTTCACTTCCATTTGACATAGAAGCACCCGAATCCTTTGCAGCAAAGCGGCGATCTTCCAATTCCCACAACCGCCCGAAGCCACCAACGTCACCAACACTTGTGCATCCAATTCAACATTAACCTTCCAAAAACCCTTTTCAAAACACAACTCCAACCCACGCAACAGCCCCCAAGCTTCTGCCTCCATATTGGTACCAATACCAAAATAGTGATGAAAAGCAAAAAGAATATTGCCCTCATGATCCCGATTAACACCGCCACCAGCAGCCTCCCCCGGATTCCCCCTAGAACAACCATTCGCGTTTAACTTTACCCAAGGAAACCTCGGACAACGCCAAACCACCACCTTAATCTCCTTACCACTCGGCCCCACTCTCTGAAACTTCCACAACTTCCCAACCTCAAAATGGCCCAACCAGCCAATCTTAACCCCAATAAGACGAATCGTATCAATGTATCTCAACCCCTTTCCAATGATCTTAGACGGCACAATGCGAATCATCCTATGCTTCGAGTCATTATGAGCAGCCCATAAAAACCAAATGATCAAAACCGGAATCAGGCCCCGAACATGACCTGGCTTGACCCCACTCAACCTTTGCCTCATTCAATGTACCAAGCACCTTGACATTGAAGAGGCCCCCAAAAAAATTCCAAACATGCCGAGCCGCCGCCCCTGACCAAATAATATGATCAATCGACTCCACCTCTCGACAACATTGGCACTTCGAAGCCAAACAAACACCATAATCTTTCCTATAAGCTTAGGCTTTAAAACACCTCTCCGACTCGTGTCTTATTTTGGACAAATCCAGACGTTTAGGCTTTAAAACATGCATTGCACGTTATTGGTGCTTTTGGTGAATCAGGGAATGTTGGTCCTTTTTGTGCTATTCACAATCTTTCCTATAAGTTTCTAAGAGTTGTGTCTTAGTTTGGGAAAAATCCATTCGTTTAGGTTCTAAAATATGCATTGCAAGCTATTGTTGCTTTTGGTAAATCAACGAATATTGGTTCTTTTTGTGTTATTCATAATCTTTCCTATAAGCTTCCAAGAGTTGTGTCTTATTTTGGACAAATCCATACGTTTAGGCTTTAAAACATGCATTGCACGTTATTGGTGCTTTTGGTGAATTAGGGAATGTTGATCCTTTTTGTGCTATTCACAATCATTCCTATAAGCTTCTAAGAGTTGTGTCTTATTTTGGGCATGTCCATTCGTTTAGGCTTTAAAACATGCATTGCAAGTTATTGTTGCTTTTGGTGAATCAACGAATGTTGGTTCTTTTTTTGTTATTCATAATCTTTCGTATAAGCTTCCAACAGTCGTGTCTTATCCATTCGTTAGGCTCTAAAACATGCATTGCACATTATTGGTGCTTTTGGTGAATCAGCGAAATTTTGTCCCTTTTGTGTAATTCACAATCTTTCCTATAAGCTTCCAAGATTTGTTTCTTATTTTGGGCTAATCCATTCGTTTAGGCTCTAAAACATGCATTGCGAGTTATTGGTGCTTTTGGTGAATCAACGAATGTTGCTCCTTTTTGGGTTATTAACAATCTTTCCTATAAGCTTCCAAGAGTTGTGTCTTATTTTGGACAAATCTACACGTTTAGGCTTTAAAACATGCATTGCAAGTTATTGGTGCTTTTGGTGAAATCAACGAAATTTTGTCTTTTTTGTGTTATTCACAATCTTTCCTATAAGCTTCCAAGATTTGTTTCTTATTTTGGGCTAATCCATTCGTTTAGGCTCTAAAACATGCATTGCAAGTTATTGGTAGTTTTGGAGAATCAACGAATGTTGGTCATTTTTGTGTTATTCACAATATTTCCAATAAGCTTCCAATAGTTGTGTTGTATTTTGGGCAAAGCCATTCGTTTAGGCTCTAAAACAACATGCATTGCAAGTTATTGGTGCTTTTGGTGAATCAACGTATGTTGGTCCTTTTTGCGTTATTCGTAATCTTTCCTATAAGCTTCCAAGAGTCGTGTCTTAACGATTCGTTAGGCTCTAAAACATGCATTGCAAGTTATTGGTGATTTTGGTGAATAAACAAATGTTGGTCCTTTTTTTGTTATTCACAATCTTTCCTATAAGCTTCTAAAAGTTGTTTTTTTTTTTTTTAAAGAAACCGAAACTTTCATAGAATCAAAAGAAAGAATTAGTCGAGATAGTCCAAAATGGACTCTCGACGCTTACAAAAAATCAAAGCAAACATCAAAAAAGCTCAAAAAAGGAACTAATGAGGGAACCTTAAGTAAGGAACACCTCGACAATCAAGCAAAGCTAAACCAATCACTTTACGACTACATCTATCACTACCAAAACTATCAAAGGTCTTCAAATCACAAGCTTCATTAGCCAATAGATCAGCTACTGAATTTCCTTCCCGAAAGATATGCGACACCTTCACTTCCATTTGACAAAGAAGCACCCGAATCCTTTGCAGCAAAGCGGAGATCTTCCAATTCCCACAACCGCCCGAAGCCACCAACGTCACCAACACTTGTGCATCCAATTCAACATGAACCCTTAAAAAACCCTTTTCAAAACACAACTCCAGACCACGCAACAGCCCCCAAGCTTCCGCCTCCATATTGGTACCAATACCAAAATAGTGATGAAAAGCAAAAAGAATATTGCCCTCATGATCCCGAACAACACCACCACCAGCAGCCTCCCCCGGATTCCCCCTAGAACAACCATCCGTGTTTAACTTTACCCAAGGAAACCTCGGACAACGCCAAACCACCACCTTAATCTCCTTACCACTCGGCCCCACTCTTTGAAACTTCCACAACTTCCCAACCTCAAAATGGCCCGACCAGCCAATCTTAACCCCAATAAGACGAATCGTATCAACGTATCTCAACACCTTTCCAATGATCTTAGACGGCACAATGCGAATCATCCTATGCTTCGAGTCATTACGAGCAGCCCATAAAAACCAAATGATCAAAACCGGAATCAGGCCCCGAACATGACTCGGCTTGAGCCCACTCACCCATCCAACCTTTGCCTCATTCAATGCCGAGCCGCCGCCCCTGACCAGATAATATGATCAATCGACTCCACCTCTCGACAACATTGGCACTTAGAAGCCAAACAAACACCATTAGCCTGAAGATTACTATCAGAAGGAATCCACCCAAAGTGCAACTTCTAACAAAAAAATGAAATATGAGGCATAATCGATTTATGCCAAAACCACTTAGCCTCACCCACCGGTTCATTTGGAGTTCTCACCAACTCCCACGCAGATTTTGCCTAGAAACATCCATTAGAAGAAGGTTTCCACACCAGAACATCCTTCTTCTCCACACTCGGCCGAATCTCCAAAATAGACTCAACCAAATCCTCGGCGAGCCTCTCCCTTAAGAGCGCCACATTCCAACGGCCATCAACCAAAAAATCAGCAACTCGAGCATCCACTGGACCCCTAACCCTTTGACGTGAAGCTAATGTCTCCGGGCCACACCAATGGTCATGCCAAAACGAGATATGACCTTCTCCAACAAGCCAAAAAATCTGCTTTTGAGCAGCCTCCCTCGCCTCCACAAGCCGTTTCCAAACCAAAGAACTATGGGACGTCGCCCGAGCCGGCCAAGGAGACGCCCTTTTACAATAATACCCATGCAAACAAGACGCCCAAAGGCTGTCCATTTTCCGAAACCTCCACCAAAGCTTAATCGAGAAAGAATCCACCACATCCCAAAGAGACCGAAAGCCCAAGCCACCCTCAAAAACCGGCTTGCACACCTTCTTCCAAGATGCCCAATGCATCCGCTTTCTTGTCTCAAAATCACCCCATAAAAACCTCGCAAAAATTTCATGCATTTTCTTGATCACCCCCTTAGTAGGACGCATCACCTGGAAAAAATAGACAGGAATAGTGCTCAATGTTGATTTAATGAGTGTAATCCTACCTCCAGGAGACAACAAATTCAGATTCCAACCATTCAAATGACCCCTAATCTTATCAATAATCCCCTCAAAATGGACAGCCCTACTACGTCCCACAAAAAGAGGCACTCCAAGATAAGTTAAAGGCAAACTCGTTGGTGAAAAACCGGACAGCCTTTGTATCATCCGACGTCGAGAAGACGAAGCACGCCGTCCCAAAATAAACATACTTTTTTGCACGTTCACCTTTTGACCCGAAACAGCCCCATAAAGCTCAAGGAACCTACACATCCTCCGAACACTCCTTTTAGATCCCTTCAAAAATAACATACAATCATCAACATAAGCTAAATGAGAAAGCTTACCTTTTCTTTGTGTCAAAACACATATCCTGATGTTGCGCCATAAGTTGCTCCACGCCCCGTGAGAGGAACTCCGCTGCAATAACAAACAAAGCCGGAGAAATAGGGTCACCTTGTCTCAACCCCTGAGACGAAGCAAAGTACCCTGCATTCTCACCATTCACTATAACCGAGAAGTGACTTGACGAGATGCATGTGTAAATCAACTTCCGCCATCGCTCTCCAAAACCAAACTTTTCTAACATGGCCATCAAGAACCTCCATTGAACTTTATCATACGCTTTCTCCATGTCCAACTTGATGATCAAATTATGCCCTTTCGTCTTAGCATTTAGAGAGTGCACCATCTCCTGGCCCAGCAAAACATTATCCGCAATCGCCCTCCCTTTAATAAACCACTTTGATTCGGAGAGATAATCCTAGGCAACACCGCAGCACGCCTATCATTCAGAATCTTTGAACAAAGCTTATAAAAAGTTGTACAAAGACTAATAGGCCGAAAATCACTCCACCTTTCCGGATTTGCATTTTTAGGAATCAACACAATAGTGGTGTTAGAGAATCCTAAAGGCAAAACGTTACCCGCAAAAAACCCTTGCACCGCCATGTAAACATCATCCTTAATAATCTCCCAACAATCATGAAAAAACTTTGTCGTGTAGCCATCAGGACCCGCCACACTATCCATTGGAATCCGACAAAGAGTTTCAAAAACCTCTTCCATAGAAGGGCACTCCACCAACATCCGATTCTCCACCTCTGAAACCAACGAAGGAATAAAATCCAAAGAATGCTGCTCTAAGTCCTCATTCCCACCCCCAAGAAAATTTTGAAAGTGAGACACCGCCGAAGACATCAACTCATCTTGGCCCTCAACCAATTGATCCCCCACCAAGATTTTATTGATTCTCCCCCGAGCCCTTCTTTTCTTCACAGAAGCTTGATAAAACTTTGTGTTTCTCTCACCATCCCTCATCCAATTACAAGCAGCCCTTTGTTTCCACATATCCTCTTGCATAGAAACCAGCAACGTCAATTCAACATTCCACCTATTGAGATCAATCAAATTAACCTCAGAAGGTCACGGTCAAATGCAAGCTCCGCCTTTTTCACCCTTTCCTCAATCTCTTTCACCTTCACATTGACATCCCCAAACTCATTCCAATTCCACGACATTAGCCTAAACTGCAGTCGTTTCAATTTCTCCCAAAGCCCTCTCCAACCCGAAGTCCGACAAGGCAGCCTCCAATTCTCCTCCACCATCCTTTTGAACTCTCCATGCCGCAACCACATATTCTGAAACCTAAAAGAAGATTTCCTCCTCCTTTGCTGCCTCATAAATTCGAACAAAAATGGACAATGATCAGATTGCCTTCTCGCAAGGTGAGTCACCGAAGAAACCTCAAATAAATCAGTCCAACCGCTATTCACCATAACACGATCCAATCTGCCCCAAGCTCCCCTTTTGTTCGTCCAAGTGAATTGGCCCCCTGTAAACCCCACGTCAAACAGCCCCGTTTCAGCAAGCACCGTGTTGAAGTCATTGATCTCACCCAAATTAGGCCGACCCTTTCCCCGTCTTTCCGTAACCGAAGTAACCGTGTTAAAGTCACCCCCAACACACCACGGCTCATTGGTACAAACAGCCCTCAAACCATCCCAAAGCTCAACTCTCCCATGCCGAGTAGTAGATGCATACACAAAAGTCATAAAAATAGAAATCTGCAAAACCGAATCCTCCACCTTACAATGTACAAATTGAGGATGGTCTTCAACCACCTCAATTTAAACAGAATCCTCAAACATAATCCAAATTTTCCTCGAAGAATTAACAATCAAAGAAGGAAAATTAAATCTCCTAGGAAACCTCCAATCAGCATCAATAAAAGGTTCTAACAATACTAAAATTTTAGGCTTCAAGTCACGCCTCAAAGCCATAAGTTTATCTTGTGCGGGTTCATTCCCAACACCTGTAATATTCCAAATTAGTGTTTTAAACATTGGAACGGATAACAACACCCTTACCTCTCCTCGAAGTCATTCGAGAAAGCTGATCCTCAACCTCTTTAGACGCCGTCTCATCTCCTGACTGATCTGAAAGGCCACCCTCACTTATTGTTCCACGCCTCGACCTCCTTTTCGCCAATCTGTGTTTCTCATAAATCCGAGCAGCAACATCCAAAGCCCTCAGTTCCTGATCGTCTAAGTCCGGACTCTCATAAATCCGAGCAGCAACATCCGACTCATCCCCTGATTCATTAATTTGGTGTTGAATTCGTTGCACCGAATTCTCAAAAAAAGGTGATTTATACGATGTGATCGCCATCGACGAACCAGCCTCATCTCCATCCAAAACCATATTTCGAACCCTTTCATAGTTTCTCCTGATTTGTTCTCCACGTTCCTGAGTGTCTAATGAATTTCCAGAGCCCTCAATACGTTCA
Source organism: Misopates orontium (assembly GCA_946800315.1). Classification (NCBI taxonomy): domain Eukaryota; kingdom Viridiplantae; phylum Streptophyta; class Magnoliopsida; order Lamiales; family Plantaginaceae; genus Misopates; species Misopates orontium. The sequence goes on along the minus strand of OX326949.1, from coordinate 16,130,645 downwards.
CCATCACTCAAATTCAAACCAGGAGAAATTTGCAAATTTTCAGAATCGGACACCCCTGCGCGCGCGCCAAGTTCCTTGTGCCCCACTCCTAGTCCCACACCCGGTAGGACTCCAAATTCCACCCCCAAGGTTTCCTTCACCAACAAGGAGTCCTGCCCCACTCCTAGTCCCACACCCGGTAGGACTCCTAATTCCACCCGCAAGGTTTCCTTCACCAACAAGGAGTCCTGCCCCACTCCTAGTCCCACACCCGGTAGGACTCCTAATTCCACCCCCTAGGTTTCCTTCACCAACAAGGAGTCCTCCTTAGGCTGTGGGTCAACCAAAACAGCCTCACCACCTTGTTGCACCACCGGGGGCCGTTTCAAAATCGTAACCGGTCCGGGCATCTCCCCTTGCACACCCCGCGTGCCATGCGTGCCCGGTGTTGCTCGCGACGGGCCATCATTGGCACGGCGCGAGGGCACCTTCGTTCTCCTCACGGTACGACCCGATCCCCTCCTCAACGAACGTCCTCGACCACCACGCGACTTAGATCGACGTCCTTGCTGTTCATGAACAGCCTTATTCACCACCTTTCCATTTACAAAACACCTCTCTTTACTATGTCCGACATGATTATGTCTTATTTTGGGCAAATCCATTCGTTTAGGCTCTAAATCATGCATTGCAAGTTATTGGTGCTTTTGGTGAATCAACGAATGTTGGTTCATTTTGTGTTATTCATAATCTTTCCTATAAGCTTCCAAGACTCGTGTCTTATTTTCGACAAATCCAGACGTTTAGGCTTTAAAACATGCATTGCACGTTATTGGTGCTTTTGGTGAATCAGGGAATGTTGATCTTTTTTGTGCTATTCACAATCATTCCTATAAGCTTCTAAGAGTTGTGTCTTATTTTGGGCATATCCATTCGTTTAGGCTCTAAAACATTCATTGCAAGTTATTGTTGCTTTTGGTGAATCAACGAATGTTGGTTCTTTTTGTGTTATTCATAATCTTTCCTATAAGCTTCCAACAGTCGTGTCTTATCCATTCGTTAGGCTCTAAAACATGCGTTGCACGTTATTGGTGCTTTGGGTGAATCAACGAAATTTTGTCCTTTTTGTGTAATTCACAATCTTTCCTATAAGATTCCAAGATATGTTTCTTATTTTGGGCTAATCCATTCGTTTCAGATCTAAAACATGCATTGCAAGTTATTGGTGCTTTTGGTGAATCAAAGAATGTTGGTCATTTTTGTGTTATTCACAATCTTTCCTATAAGCTTCCAATAGTTGTTTCTTATTTTCGGCAAATCCATTCGTTTAGGCTCTAAAACATGCATTGCACGTTATTGGTGCTTTTGGTGAATCAACGAATGTAGATCCTTTTTTTGTTATTCACAATCTTTCGTATTAGCTTCTAAGATTTTTTTTTTTTTTTTTAAAGAAACCGAAACTTTCATAGAATCAAAAGCAAGAGTTAGTCGAGATAGTCCAAAATGGACTCTCGACGCTTACAAAAAACCAAAGCAAACATCAAAAAAGCTCAAAAAAGGAACTAATGAGGGAACCTTAAGTAAGGAACACCTCGACAATCAAGCAAAGCTAAACCAATCACTTTACGACTACATCTATCACTACCAAAACTATCAAATGTCTTCAAATCACAAGCTTCATTAGCCAATAGATCAGCTACTGAATTTCCTTCCCGAAAGATATGCGACACCTTCACTTCCATTTGACAAAGAAGCACCCGAATCCTTTGCAACAAAGCGGCAATCTTCCAATTCCCACAACCGCCCGAAGCCACCAACGTCACCAACACTTGTGCATCCAATTCAACATGAACCCTTAAAAAACCCTTTTCAAAACACAACTCCAGACCACGCAACAGCCCCCAAGCTTCCGCCTCCATATTGGTACAAATACCAAAATAGTGATGAAAAGCAAAAAGAATATTGCCCTCATGATCCCGAACAACACCACCACCAGCAGCCTCCCCCGGATTCCCCCTAGAACAACCATCCGTGTTTAACTTTACCCAAGGAAACCTCGGACAACGCCAAACCACCACCTTAATCTCCTTACCACTCGGCCCCACTCTTTGAAACTTCCACAACTTCCCAACCTCAAAATGGCCCGACCAGCCAATCTTAACCCCAATAAGACGAATCGTATCAACGTATCTCAACACCTTTCCAATGATCTTAGACGGCACAATGCGAATCATCCTATGCTTCGAGTCATTACGAGCAGCCCATAAAAACCAAATGATCAAAACCGGAATCAGGCCCCGAACATGACCCGGCTTGACCCCACTCAACCATCCAACCTTTGCCTCATTCAATGTACAAAGCACATTGACATTGAAGAGGCCCCCAAAAAAACTCCAAACATGCCGAGCCGCCGCCCCTGACCAAATAATATGATCAATCGACTCCACCTCTCGACAACATTGGCACTTAGAAGCCAAACAAACACCATTAGCCTGAAGATTACTATCAGAAGGAATCCACCCAAAGTGCAACTTCCAACAAAAAAACGAAATATGAGGCATAATCGATTTATGCCAAAACCACTTAGCCTCATCCACCGGTTCATTTGGAGTTCTCACCAACTCCCACGCAGATTTTGCCGAGAAACATCCATTAGAAGAAGGTTTCCACACCGGAACATCCTTCTTCTCCACACTCGGCCGGATCTCCAAAATAGACTCAACCAAATCCTCGGTGAGCCTCTCCCTTAAGAGCGCCACTTTCCAACGGCCATCAACCAAAAAATCAGCAACTCGAGCATCCACTGGACCCCTAACCCTTTGACGTGAAGCTAATGTCTCCGGGCCACACCAATGGTCATGCCAAAACGAGATATGACCTTCTCCAACAAGCCAAAAAATCTGCTTTTGAGCAGCCTCCCTCGCCTCCACAAGCCGTTTCCAAACCAAAGAACTATGGGACGTCGCCCGAGCCAGCCAAGGAGACGCCCTTTTACAATAATACCCATGCAAACAAGACGCCCAAAGGCTGTCCATTTTCCGAAACCTCCACCAAAGCTTAATCGAGAAAGAATCCACCACATCCCAAAGAGACCGAAAGCCCAAGCCACCCTCCAAAACCGGCTTGCACACCTTCTTCCAAGATGCCCAATGCATCCGCTTTCTTGTCTCAAAATCACCCCATAAAAACCTCGCAAAAATTCCATGCATTTTCTTGATCACCCCCTTAGTAGGACGCATCACCTGGAAAAAATAGACAGGAATAGTGCTCAATGTTGATTTAATGAGTGTAATCCTACCTCCAGGAGACAACAAATTTAGATTCCAGCCATTCAAATGACCCCTAATCTTATCAATAATCCCCTCAAAATTGACAGCCCTACTACGTCCCACAAAAAGAGGCACTCCAAGATAAGTTAAAGGCAAACTCGTTGGTGAAAAACCGGACAGCCTTTGTATCATCCGACGTCGAGAAGACGAAGCACGCCGTCCCAAAATAAACATACTTTTTTGCACGTTCACCTTTTGACCCGAAACAGCCCCATAAAGCTCAAGGAACCTACACATCCTCCGAACACTCCTTTTAGATCCCTTCAAAAATAACATACAATCATCAGCATAAGCTAAATGAGAAAGCTTAAACCTTTTCTTTGTGTCAAAACACATATCCGGATGTTGCGCCATAAGTTGCTCCACGCCCCGTGAGAGGAACTCCGCTGCAATAACAAACAAAGCCGGAGAAATAGGGTCACCTTGTCTCAACCCCTGAGACGATGCAAAGTACCCTGCATTCTCACCATTCACTAAAACCGAGAAGTGACTTGACGAGATGCATGTGTAAATCAACTTCCGCCATCGCTCTCCAAAACCAAACTTTTCTAACATGGCCATCAAGAACCTCCATTGAACTTTATCATACGCTTTCTCCATGTCCAACTTGATGATCAAATTATGCCCTTTCGTCTTAGCATTTAGAGAGTGCACCATCTCCTGGCCCAGTAAAACATTATCCGCAATCGCCCTCCCTTTAATAATACACCGCAGCAAGCCTATCATTCAGAATCTTTGAACAAAGCTTATAAAAAGTTGTACAAAGACTAATATGCCGAAAATCACTCCACCTTTCCGGATTTGCCTTTTTAGAAATCAACACAATAGTGGTGTTAGAGAATCCTAAAGGCAAAACGTTACCCGCAAAAAACCCTTGCACCGCCATGTAAACATCATCCTTAATAATCTCCCAACAATCATGAAAAAACTTTGTCGTGTAGCCATCAGGACCCGCCACACTATCCATTGGCATCCGACAAAGAGTTTCAAAAACCTCTTCCATAGAAGGGCACTCTACCAACATCCGATTCTCCACCTCTGAAACCAACGAAGGAATAAAATCCAAAGAATGCTGCTCTAAGTCCTCATTCCCACCCCCAAGAAAATTTTGAATGTGAGACACCGCCGAAGACATCAACTCATCTTGGCCCTCAACCAATTGATCCCCCACCAAGATTTTATTGATTCTTCCCCGAGCCCTCCTTTTCTTCACACAAGCTTGATAAAACTTTGTGTTTCTCTCACCATCCCTCATCCAATTACAAGCAGCCCTTTGTTTCCACATATCCTCTTGCATAGAAACCCGCAACGTCAATTCATCATTCCACCTATTGAGATCAATCAAATTAACCTCAGAAGGGTCACGGTCAAATGCGAGCTCCGCCTTTTTCACCCTTTCCTCCATCTCTTTCACCTTCACATTGACATCCCCAAACTCATTCCAATTCCACGACTTTAGCCTAAACTGCAGCCGTTTCAATTTCTCCCAAAGCCCTCTCAAACCCGAAGTCCGACAAGGAAGCCTCCAATTCTCCTCCACCATCCTTTTGAACTCTCCATGCCGCAACCACATATTCTGAAACCTAAAAGAAGATTTCCTCCTCCTTTGCTGCCTCATAAATTCGAACAACAATGGACAATGATCTGATTGCCTTCTCGCAAGGTGAGTCACCGAAGAAACCTCAAATAAATCAGTCCAACCGCTATTCACCATAACACGATCCAATCTGCCCCACGCTCCCCTTTTGTTCGTCCAAGTGAATTAGCTTCTAAGATTTGTGTCTTATTTTGGGCAAATCTATTCGTTTAGGCTCCAAAACATGCAGTGCAAGTTATTGGTGCTTTTGAATCAACGAATGTTGGTCCTTTTTTTGTTATTCATAATCTTTCCTATAAGCTTCCAAGAGTCGTGTCTTATCCATTCGTTAGGCTCTAAAACATGCATTGCACGTTATTGGTGCTTTTGGTAAATCAACGAATGTTGGTCCTTTTTGTGTTATTCAAAATCTTTTCTATAAGCTTCCAAGATTTGTTTCTTACTTTGGGCTAATCCATTCATTTAGGCTCTAAAACATGCATTCCGAGTTATTGGTGCTTTTGGTGAATCAACGAATGTTGCTCCTTTTTGGGTTATTTACAATCTTTATAAGCTTCCAAGTTTTGTGTCTTATTTTTGACAAATCCATACGTTTAGGCTTTAAAACATGCATTGCAAATTATTGGTGCTTTTGGTGAATCAACGAAATTTTGTCCTTTTTGTGTTATTCACAATCTTTCCTATAAGCTTCCATGATTTGTTTCTTATTTTGGGCAAATCCATTAGTTTAGGCTCTAAAACATGCATTGCAAGTTATTGGTGCTTTTGGTGAATCAACGAATGTTGGTCATTTTTGTGTTATTCACAATCTTTCCTATAAGCTTCTAGTAGTTGTGTCGTATTTTGGGCAAAGCCATTCGTTTAGGCTCTAAAACAACATGCATTGCACGTTATTGGTGCTTTTGGTGAATCAACGAATGTTGGTCCTTTTTTTTGTTATTCACAATCTTTCCTATAAGCTTCCAAGAATTGTGTCTTCTTTTTGGCTAATCCATTCGTTTAGGCTCTAACACATGCATTGCAAGTTATTGGGGCTTTTGGTGAATCAACGAATGTTGGTTCTTTTTGTGTTATTCACAATCTTTCCTATAAGCTTCCAAGTGTTTTGTCTTATTTTGGGCAAATCCATTCGTTTAGGCTCTAAAACATACATTGCACGTTATTGGTGCTTTTGGTGGAGCAACGAATGTTGGTCCTTTTTGTGTTATTCACAATCTTTCCTATAAGCTTCCAAGAGATTTGTCTTATTTTGGGCAAATCCATTCGTTTAGGCTCTAAAACATGCATTGCACGTTATTGGTGCTTTTGGTGAATCAACGAATGTTGGTCATTTTTGTGTTATTCACAATCTTTCCTATAAGCTTCCATTAGTTGTGTCGTATTTTGGGCAAAGCCATTCGTTTAGGCTCTAAAACAACATGCATTGCACGTTATTGGTGCTTTTGGTGAATCAACGAATGTTGGTCCTTTTTTTGTTATTCACAATCTTTCCTATAAGCTTCCAAGAATTGTGTCTTATTTTTGGCTAATCCATTCGTTTAGGCTCCTAAAACATGCATTGCAAGTTATTGGTGCTTTTGGTGAATCAACGAATGTTGGTTCTTTTTTTGTTATTCACAATCTTTCCTATAAGCTTCCAAGAATTGTGTCTTATTTTTGGCTAATCCATTCGTTTAGGTTCTAAAACATGCATTGCAAGTTATTGGTGCTTTTGGTGAATCAACGAATATTGGTCATTTTTGTGTTATTCACAATCTTTCCTATAAGCTTCCAATTGTTGTGTCGTATTTTGGGCAAAGCCATTCGTTTAGGCTCTAAAACAACATGCATTGCAAGTTATTAGTTCTTTTGGTGAATCAACGTATGTTTGTCCTTTTTGCGTTATTCATAATCTTTCCTATAAGCTTCCAAGAGTCGTGTCTTATCCATTCGTTAGGCTCTAAAACATGCATTGCACGTTATTGGTGCTTTTGGTGAATCAAGGAATGTTGGTCCTTTTTGTGTTATTCATAATCTTTCGTATAAGCTTCCAAGAGTTTTTTTTTTTTAAAGAAACCGAAACTTTCATAGAATCAAAAGCTCTTAGTCGAGATAGTCCAAAATGGACTCTCGACGCTTACAAAAAATCAAAGCAAACATCAAAAAAGCTCAAAAAAGGAACTAATGAGGGAACCTTAAGTAAGGAACACCTCGACAATCAAGCAAAGCTAAACCAATCACTTTACGACTACATCTATCACTACCAAAACTATCAAAGGTCTTCAAATCACAAGCTTCATTAGCCAATAGATCAGCTACTGAATTTCCTTCCCGAAAGATATGCGACACCTTCACTTCCATTTGACAAAGAAGCACCCGAATCCTTTGCAACAAAGCGGCGATCTTCCAATTCCCACAACTGCCCGAAGCCACCAACGTCACCAACACTTGTGCATCCAATTCAACATGAACCCTTAAAAAACCCTTTTCAAAACACAACTCCAGACCACGCAACAACCCCCAAGCTTCCGCCTCCATATTGGTACCAATACCAAAATAGTGATGAAAAGCAAAAAGAATATTGCCCTCATGATCCCGAACAACACCACCACCAGCAGCCTCCCCCGGATTCCCCCTAGAACAACCATCCGTGTTTAACTTTACCCAAGGAAACCTCGGACAACGCCAAACCACCACCTTAATCTCCTTACCACTCGGCCCCACTCTTTGAAACTTCCACAACTTCCCAACCTCAAAATGGCCCGACCAGCCAATCTTAACCCCAATAAGACGAATCGTATCAACGTATCTCAACACCTTTCCAATGATCTTAGACGGCACAATGCGAATCATCCTATGCTTCGAGTCATTACGAGCAGCCCATAAAAACCAAATGATCAAAACCGGAATCAGGCCCCGAACATGACCCGGCTTGACCCCACTCAACCATCCAACCTTTGCCTCATTCAATGTACAAAGCACATTGACATTGAAGAGGCCCCCAAAAAAACTCCAAACATGCCGAGCCGCCGCCCCTGACCAAATAATATGATCAATCGACTCCACCTCTCGACAACATTGGCACTTAGAAGCCAAACAAACACCATTAGCCTGAAGATTACTATCAGAAGGAATCCACACAAAGTGCAACTTCCAACAAAAAAACGAAATATGAGGCATAATCGATTTATGCCAAAACCACTTAGCCTCATTCACCGGTTCATTTGGAGTTCTCACCAACTCCCACGCAGATTTTGCCGAGAAACATCCATTAGAAGAAGGTTTCCACACCGGAACATCCTTCTTCTCCACACTCGGCCGAATCTCCAAAATAGACTCAACCAAATCCTCGGTGAGCCTCTCCCTTAAGAGCGCCACATTCCAACGGCCATCAAACAAAAATTCAGCAACTCGAGCATCCACTGGACCCCTAACCCTTTGACGTGAAGCTAATGTCTCCGGGCCACACCAATGGTCATGCCAAAACGAGATATGACCTTCTCCAACAAGCCAAAAAATTTGCTTTTGAGCAGCCTCCCTCGCCTCCACAAGCCGTTTCCAAACCAAAGAACTATGGGACGTCGCCCGAGCCAGCCAAGGAGACGCCCTTTTACAATAATACCCATGCAAACAAGACGCCCAAAGGCTGTCCATTTTCCGAAACCTCCACCAAAGCTTAATCGAGAAAGAATCCACCACATCCCAAAGAGACCGAAAGCCCAAGCCACCCTCCAAAACCGGCTTGCACACCTTCTTCCAAGATGCCCAATGCATCCGCTTTCTTGTCTCAAAATCACCCCATAAAAACCTTGCAAAAATTCCATGCATTTTCTTGATCACCCCCTTAGTAGGACGCATCACCTGGAAAAAATAGACAGGAATAGTGCTCAATGTTGATTTAATGAGTGTAATCCTACCTCCAGGAGACAACAAATTTAGATTCCAGCCATTCAAATGACCCCTAATCTTATCAATAATCCCCTCAAAATGGACAGCCCTACTACGTCCCACAAAAAGAGGCACTCCAAGATAAGTTAAAGGCAAACTCGTTGGTGAAAAACCGGACAGCCTTTGTATCATCCGACGTCGAGAAGACGAAGCACGCCGTCCCAAAATAAACATACTTTTTTGCACGTTCACCTTTTGACCCGAAACAGCCCCATAAAGCTCAAGGAACCTACACATCCTCCGAACACTCCTTTTAGATCCCTTCAAAAATAACATACAATCATCAGCATAAGCTAAATGAGAAAGCTTAAACCTTTTCTTTGTGTCAAAACACATATCCGGATGTTGCGCCATAAGTTGCTCCACGCCCCGTGAGAGGAACTCCGCTGCAATAACAAACAAAGCCGGAGAAATAGGGTCACCTTGTCTCAACCCCTGAGACGATGCAAAGTACCCTGCATTCTCACCATTCACTAAAACCGAGAAGTGACTTGACGAGATGCATGTGTAAATCAACTTCCGCCATCGCTCTCCAAAACCAAACTTTTCTAACATGGCCATCAAGAACCTCCATTGAACTTTATCATACGCTTTCTCCATGTCCAACTTGATGATCAAATTATGCCCTTTCGTCTTAGCATTTAGAGAGTGCACCATCTCCTGGCCCAGTAAAACATTATCCGCAATCGCCCTCCCTTTAATAAAACCACTTTGATTCGGAGAGATAATCCTAGGCAACACCGCAGCAAGCCTATCATTCAGAATCTTTGAACAAAGCTTATAAAAAGTTGTACAAAGACTAATAGGCCGAAAATCACTCCACCTTTCCGGATTTGCCTTTTTAGGAATCAACACAATAGTGGTGTTAGAGAATCCTAAAGGCAAAACGTTACCCGCAAAAAACCCTTGCACCGCCATGTAAACATCATCCTTAATAATCTCCCAACAATCATGAAAAAACTTTGTCGTGTAGCCATCAGGACCCGCCACACTATCCATTGGCATCCGACAAAGAGTTTCAAAAACCTCTTCCATAGAAGGGCACTCTACCAACATCCGATTCTCCACCTCTGAAACCAACGAAGGAATAAAATCCAAAGAATGCTGCTCTAAGTCCTCATTCCCACCCCCAAGAAAATTTTGAAAGTGAGACACCGCCGAAGACATCAACTCATCTTGGCCCTCAACCAATTGATCCCCCACCAAGATTTTATTGATTCTTCCCCGAGCCCTCCTTTTCTTCACACAAGCTTGATAAAACTTTGTGTTTCTCTCACCATCCCTCATCCAATTACAAGCAGCCCTTTGTTTCCACATATCCTCTTGCATAGAAACCCGCAACGTCAATTCAGCATTCCACCTATTGAGATCAATCAAATTAACCTCAGAAGGGTCACGGTCAAATGCAAGCTCCGCCTTTTTCACCCTTTCCTCCATCTCTTTCACCTTCACATTGACATCCCCAAACTCATTCCAATTCCACGACTTTAGCCTAAACTGCAGCCGTTTCAATTTCTCCCAAAGCCCTCTCAAACCCGAAGTCCGACAAGGAAGCCTCCAATTCTCCTCCACCATCCTTTTGAACTCTCCATGCCGCAACCACATATTCTGAAACCTAAAAGAAGATTTCCTCCTCCTTTGCTGCCTCATAAATTCGAACAACAATGGACAATGATCTGATTGCCTTCTCGCAAGGTGAGTCACCGAAGAAACCTCAAATAAATCAGTCCAACCGCTATTCACCATAACACGATCCAATCTGCCCCACGCTCCCCTTTTGTTCGTCCAAGTGAATTGGCCCCCTGTAAACCCCACGTCAAACAGCCCCGTTTCAGCAAGCACCGTGTTGAAGTCATTGATCTCACCCAACTTAGGCCGACCCTTTCCCCGTCTTTCCGTCACCGAAGTAACCGTGTTAAAGTCACCCCCAACACACCACGGCTCATTGGTACAAACAGCCCTCAAACCATCCCAAAGCTCAACTCTCCCATGCCGAGTAGTAGATGCATACACAAAAGTCATAAAAACAGAAATCTGCAAAACCGAATCCTCCACCTTACAATGTACAAATTGAGGATGGTCTTCAACCACCTCAATTTGAACAGAATCCTCAAACATAATCCAAATTTTCCTCGAAGAATTAACAATCAAAGAAGGAAAATTAAATCTCCTAGGAAACCTCCAATCAGCATCAATTAAAGGTTCTAACAATACTAAAATTTTAGGCTTCAAGTCACGCCTCAAAGCCATAAGTTTATCTTGTGCGGGTTCATTCCCAACACCTCTAATATTCCAAATTAGTGTTTTAAACATTGGAACGAATAACAACACCCTTACCTCTCCTCGAAGTCATTCGAGAAAGCTGATCCTCAACCTCTTTAGACGCCGTCTCATCTCCTGACGGATCTGAAAGGCCACCCTCACTTATTGTTCCACGCCTTGACCTCCTTTTCGCCAATCTGTGTTTCTCATAAATCCGAGCAGCAACATCCAAAGCCCTCAGTTCCTGATCGTCTAAGTCCGGACTCTCAAAAGAACCATCCGACTCATCCCCTGATTCATTAATTTGGTGTTGAATTCGTTGCACCGAATTCTCAAAAAAAGGTGATTTATACGATGTGATCGCCATCGACGAACCAGCCTCATCTCCATCCAAAACCATATTTCGAACCCTTTCATAGTTTCTCCTGATTTGTTCTCCACGTTCCTGAGTGTCTAATGAATTTCCAGAGCCCTCAATACGTTCACCATCACTCAAATTCAAACCAGGAGAAATTTGCAAATTTTCAGAACCAAGTTCCTTGTGCCCCACTCCTAGTCCCACACCCGGTAGGACTCCTAATTCCATCCCCAAGGTTTCCTTCACCAACAAGGAGTCCTGCCCCACTCCTAGTCCCACACCCGGTAGGACTCCTAATTCCACCCCCAAGGTTTCCTTCACCAACAAGGAGTCCTGCCCCACTCCTAGTCCCACACCCGGTAGGACTCCTAATTCCACCCCCAAGGTTTCCTTCACCAACAAGGAGTCCTCCTTAGGCTGTGGGTCAACCAAAACAGCCTCACCACCTTTTTGCATCACCGGGGGCCTTTTTAAAATCGTAACCGGTCCGGGCATCTCCCCTTGCACACCCCGCGTGCCATGCGTGCCTGGTGTTGCGCGCGACGGGCCATCATTGGCACGGCGCGAGGGCACCTCCGTTCTCCTCACGGTACGACCCAATCCCCTCCTCAACGAACGTCCTCGACCACCACGCGACTTAGATCGACGTCCTTGCTGTTCATGAACAGCCTTATTCACCACCTTTCCATTAACAAAACACCTCTCTTTACTATGTCCGACATGATTACACACCGTGCAATAATGGGGACGATCTCCATAAACAACTTTTTGCCAAAAACTTCCTTCCGGGCCATCAATGAAAATCTCCTTAATCTCCTCCGCAAGCAAATCAATTTCAACACAAGCCCTAGCACAACTTGGCCTAATTACCTTGGCTGTAGATTCATCAATACGTAACGGTGTCCCAATCAAAGACATAATATCATGCAACGCCTCCTTGTGATGCATGACAATGGGCAGCCGTGGCAATGATACCCAAACCGGCACTACCGAAGATTCTGACTTTGGATCAAAACTCGGGGACCACTTAAAAATCCGCATCGGAAAACCCTGAACCATCCACGATTGTCTCGACCACAACCTCGTGGAATCATCCTCCAAAGTAATCTGAATGAAAACATGCCTCGCATCAATGTCTCCCAACGAGAAAGAACCCCTTAACCCCAACTTCAAAAACCAAGTTTGCAAATCCTCCGGGGACGGACGTCCATGAGAAAATTTTCCAACCAATGCATATTTGAATTGCAACGCAAAGCAATCAAAATCAGATTTGTTAAATCTAATTGCGGGTTTCCCTTGATATGTAAACGCCTTCTTCGGTTCCGTTACACGGGTGCCAAGTGCAAAAATAGGATCATCAGCAAACGATTTGCTAATCGCCCTCGGTGACAAATCCCTCTTGCCCACCAAAGAGTGATCAAACAATCTAACAAACGAACGGCTTTGAGGCTTCACGTTAGTTTTAGGATCCAACTTTCCTCCCTCAACTTGATCACGAATCCTATTCGAAAAAGACTCCTTGAGCGATGGGAACTCCGGTAAAATCCCATCCTTCGGCTGCTCAACGGCGGTAGGTGGTGGCTGCACATCGGAAGAAATCAAGACGCGTCGTGGAAGTAACGCGTTGTCAACAACCGACGGAAGATTGACGTCGGAAGTTGATGCCGCCGACTTGCATGGCGGTGGAACGGACGGGCCCGGTGGCTGATCCACCGGGCAAGGCTGATCGGAGGCGTCGGCCTCCATGCACGGCGGCTAAAGGCCGCGGCGCGAAACCCTAGGAGAAAAAAGAAAAATTCGCCCAAAGAGGAGAGAGTTTTTTTAAGTGTTGCTAGCTTCCAAGAGTTGTGTCTTATTTTAGGCAAATCCATTCGTTTAGGCTCTAAAACATGCATTGCGAGTTATTGGTGCTTTTGGTGAATCAACGAATGTTGCTCCTTTTTGGGTTATTAACAATCTTTCCTATAAGCTTCCAAGAGTTGTGTCTTATTTTGGACAAATCCATTCGTTTAGGCTTTAAAACATGCATTGCAAGTTCTTTGTGCTTTTGGTGAATCAACGAAATTTTGTCCTTTTTGTGTTATTCACAATCTTTCCTATAAGCTTCCAAGATTTGTTTCTTATTTTGGGCTAATACATTCGTTTAGGCTCTAAAACATGCATTGGAAGTTATTGGTGGTTTTGGAGAATCAACAAATGTTGGTCATCTTTGTGTTATTCAAATTCTTTCCTATAAGCTTCCAATAGTAGTTTTGTATTTTGGGCTAAGCCATTTGTTTAGGCTCTAAAACAACATGTATTGCACGTTATTGGCGCTTATGGTGAATCCACGAATGCTGGTCCTTTTTTTGTTATTCACAATCTTTCCAATAAGCTTCCAAGAAAAGTGTGTCTTATTTTGGGCTAATCCATTCGTTTAGGCTCTAAAACATGCATTGCAAGTTATTGTGGTTTTGGAGACTCAACGAATGTTGGTCCTTTTTGTGTCATTCACAAGCTTTCCTATAAGCTTCCAAGATTTGTTTCTTATTTTGGGCTCATCCATTCGTTTAGGCTCTAAAACATGCATTGCGAGTTATTGGTGCTTTTGGTGAATCAACGAATGTTGCTCCTTTTTGGGTTATTAACAATCTTTCCTATAAGCTTCCAAGAGTTGTGTCTTATTTTGGATAAATCCATACGTTTAGACTCTAAAACATGCATTGCAAGTTATTGGTGATTTGTGCGAATCAACGAATGTTGGTCCTTTTTGTGTTATTCACAATCTTTTCTATAAGCTACCAAGAGTTGTGTCTTATTTTTGGCGAATCCATTCGTTTAGGCTCTAAAACATGCATTGCACGTTATTGGTGCTTTTGGTGAATCAACGAATGTTCGTCCTTTTTGTGTTATTCACAATCTTTCTTATAAGTTTCCAATATTTGTTTCTTATTTTGGGCTAATCCATTCGTTTAGGCTCTAACACATGCATTGCAAGTTATTGGTGCTTTTGGTGAATCAACGAATGTTGGTCATTTTTGTGTTATTCACAATCTTTACTATAAGCTTCCATTAGTTGTGTCGTATTTTGGGTAAAGCCATTCGTTTAGGCTCTAAAACAACATGCATTGCACGTTATTGGTGCTTTTGGTGAATCAACGAATGTTGGTCCTTTTTTTGTTATTCACAATCTTTCCTATAAGCTTCCAAGAATTGTGTCTTATTTTTGGCTAATCCATTCGTTTAGGCTCTAAAACATGCATTGCAAGTTATTGGTGCTTTTGGTGAATCAACGAATGTTGGTTCTTTTTGTGTTATTCACAATCTTTCCTGTAAGTTTCCAAGATTAGTGTCTTATTTTGGGCTAATCCATCCGTTTACGCTGTAAAACATGCATCGCAAGTTATTGGTGCTTTTGGTGAATCAACGATTGTTGGTCATTTTTGTGTTATTCACAATCTTTCCTATAAGCTTCCAAGAGTTGTGTCGTTTTTTGGGCAAATCCATACGTTTAGGCTCTAAAACATGCATCGCACGTTATTGGTGGTTTTGGTGAATCAATGAATGTTGGTGCTTTTTGTGTTGTTCACAATCTTTCCTACAAGCTTCCAAGAGATTTGTCTTATTTTGGGCAAATCCATTCGTTTAGGCTCTAAAACATGCATTGCACGTTATTGGTACTTTTGGTGAATCAACGAATGTTGGTCATTTTTGTGTTATTCACAATCTATCCTATAAGCTTCCAAGAGTTGTGTCTTATTTTGGGCAAATCCATTCGTTTAGGCTCTAAAACATGCATTGCAAGTTATTTGTGCTTTTGGTGAATCAACAAATGGTTGTCCTTCTGGTGTTATTTACATACTTTCATATAAGCTTCGAAGAGTAGTGTCGTATTTTAGGAAAATCCCTTCGTTTCGGCGCGAAATCATGCATTGCACGTTATTTTTGCTTTTGCTGAATCAACGAATGTTGGTCCTTTTTTTGTTATTCACAATCTTTCCTATAAGCTTCCAAGAATTGTGTCTTATTTTTGGCTAATCCATTCGTTTAGGTTCTAAAACATGCATTGCAAGTTATTGGTGCTTTTGGTGAATCAACGAATATTGGTCATTTTTGTGTTATTCACAATCTTTCCTATAAGCTTCCAATAGTTGTGTCGTATTTTGGGCAAAGCCATTCGTTTAGGCTCTAAAACAACATGCATTGCAAGTTATTAGTTCTTTTGGTGAATCAACGTATATTTGTCCTTTTTGCGTTATTCATAATCTTTCCTATAAGCTTCAAAGAGTCGTGTCTTATCCATTCGTTAGGCTCTAAAACATGCATTGCACGTTATTGGTGCTTTTGGTGAATCAACGAATGTTGGTCCTTTTTGTGTTATTCATAATCTTTCGTATAAGCTTCCAAGAGTTGTGTCTTATTTTAGGCAAATCCATTCGTTTAGGCTCTAAAACATGCATTGCGAGTTATTGGTGCTTTTGGTGAATCAACGAATGTTGCTCCTTTTTGGGTTATTAACAATCTTTCCTATAAGCTTCCAAGAGTTGTGTCTTATTTTGGACAAATCCATTCGTTTAGGCTTTAAAACATGCATTGCAAGTTCTTTGTGCTTTTGGTGAATCAACGAAATTTTGTCCTTTTTGTGTTATTCACAATCTTTCCTATAAGCTTCCAAGATTTGTTTCTTATTTTGGGCTAATACATTCGTTTAGGCTCTAAAACATGCATTGGAAGTTATTGGTGGTTTTGGAGAATCAACAAATGTTGGTCATCTTTGTGTTATTCACAATCTTTCCTATAAGCTTCCAATAGTAGTTTTGTATTTTGGGCTAAGCCATTTGTTTAGGCTCTAAAACAACATGTATTGCACGTTATTGGCGCTTATGGTGAATCCACGAATGCTGGTCCTTTTTTTGTTATTCACAATCTTTCCAATAAGCTTCCAAGAAAAGTGTGTCTTATTTTGGGCTAATCCATTCGTTTAGGCTCTAAAACATGCATTGCAAGTTATTGGTGGTTTTGGAGACTCAACGAATGTTGGTCCTTTTTGTGTTATTCACAAGCTTTCCTATAAGCTTCCAAGATTTGTTTCTTATTTTGGGCTCATCCATTCGTTTAGGCTCTAAAACATGCATTGCGAATTATTGGTGCTTTTGGTGAATCAACGAATGTTGCTCCTTTTTGGGTTATTAACAATCTTCCCTATAAGCTTCCAAGAGTTGTGTCTTATTTTGGATAAATCCATACGTTTAGACTCTAAAACATGCATTGCAAGTTATTGGTGATTTGTGCGAATCAACGAATGTTGGTCCTTTTTGTGTTATTCACAATCTTTTCTATAAGCTACCAAGAGTTGTGTCTTATTTTTGGCGAATCCATTCGTTTAGGCTCTAAAACATGCATTGCACGTTATTGGTGCTTTTGGTGAATCAACGAATGTTCGTCCTTTTTGTGTTATTCACAATCTTTCTTATAAGTTTCCAATATTTGTTTCTTATTTTGGGCTAATCCATTCGTTTAGGCTCTAACACATGCATTGCAAGTTATTGGTGCTTTTGGTGAATCAACGAATTTTGGTCATTTTTGTGTTATTCACAATCTTTACTATAAGCTTCCAAGAGTTGTGTCGTATTTTGGGTAAATCCATTTGTTTAGGCTCTAAAATATTCATTGCACGTTATTGGTGCTTTTGGTGAATCAACGAGTGTTGGTCCTTTTTGTGTTATTCACAATCTTTACTTTAAGTTTCCAAGAGTTGTGTCGTATCTTGGGTAAGTCCATTCGTTTAGGCTCTAAAACATGCATTGCAAGTTATTGGTGCTTTGTGTGAATCAACGAATGTTGGTCCTTTTTGTGTTATTCACAATCTTTTCTAAAAGCTACCAGGAGGTGTGTCTTATTTTTGGCGAATCCATTCGTTTAGGCTCTAAAACATGCATAGCAAGTTATTGATGCTTTTGGTGAATAAACGAATTTTGGTCCTTTTTGTGTTATTCACAGTCTTTCCTATAAGCTTCCAAGAGTTGTGTCTTATCCATTCGTTGAGGCTCTAAAACAAGCATTGCACGTTATTGGTGCTTTAGGTGAATAAAAGAATGTTGGTCCTTTTTGTGTTATTCACATTCTTTCCTATAAGCTTCAAAGAGTTGTGTCTTATTTTGGGCAAATCCATTCATTTAGGCTCTAAAACATGCATTGCACGTTACTGGTGCTTTTGGTGAATCAACGAATGTGTGTCATTTTTGTGTTATTCACAATCTTTTCTATTATCTTCCAAGAGTTGTGTTGTATTTTGGGCAAAGCCCTTTGTTTAGGCTCTAAAACAACATGCATTGCACGTTATTAGTGCTTTTGGTGAATCAACGAATGTTGGTCCTTTTTGTGTTATTGACAATCTTTCCTAAAAGTTTCCAAGAGTTGTATCTTATTAGGGAAAATCCATTCTTTTAGGCTCTAAAATATGCATTGCACGTTATAGGTGCTTTTGGTGAATCAACGAATTTTGGTCATTTTTGTGTTATTCACAATCTTTCCTATAGGCTTCGAAGAGTTGTGTCGTATTTTGGGTAAATCCATTCGTTTAGACTCCAAAACATGCATTGCAAGTTATTGGTGCTTTTGGTGAATCAACGAATGTTGGTCCCACTCAACCATCCAACCTTTGCCTCATTCAATGTACATAGCACATTGACATTGAAGAGGCCCCCAAAAAAACTCCAAACATGCCGAGCCGCCGCCCCTGACCAAATAATATGATCAATCGACTCCACCTCTCGACAACATTGGCACTTAGAAGCCAAACAAACACCATTAGCCTGAAGATTACTATCAGAAGGAATCCACCCAAAGTGCAACTTCCAACAAAAAAACGAAATATGAGGCATAATCGATTTATGCCAAAACCACTTAGCCTCATTCACCGGTTCATTTGGAGTTCTCACCAACTCCCACGCAGATTTTGCCGAGAAACATCCATTAGAAGAAGGTTTCCACACCGGAACATCCTTCTTCTCCACACTCGGCCGAATCTCCAAAATAGACTCAACCAAATCCTCGGTGAGCCTCTCCCTTAAGAGCGCCACATTCCAACGGCCATCAACCAAAAAATCAGCAACTCGAGCATCCACTGGACCCCTAACCCTTTGACGTGAAGCTAATGTCTCCGGGCCACACCAATGGTCATGCCAAAACGAGATATGACCTTCTCCAACAAGCCAAAAAATCTGCTTTTGAGCAGCCTCCCTCGCCTCCACAAGCCGTTTCCAAACCAAAGAACTATGGGACGTCGCCCGAGCCAGCCAAGGAGACGCCCTTTTACAATAATACCCATGCAAACAAGACGCCCAAAGGCTGTCCATTTTCCGAAACCTCCACCAAAGCTTAATCGAGAAAGAATCCACCACATCCCAAAGAGACCGAAAGCCCAAGCCACCCTCCAAAACCGGCTTGCACACCTTCTTCCAAGATGCCCAATGCATCCGCTTTCTTGTCTCAAAATCACCCCATAAAAACCTCGCAAAAATTTCATGCATTTTCTTGATCACCCCCTTAGTAGGACGCATCACCTGGAAAAAATAGACAGGAATAGTGCTCAATGTTGATTTAATGAGTGTAATCCTACCTCCAGGAGACAACAAATTTAGATTCCAGCCATTCAAATGACCCCTAATCTTATTAATAATCCCCTCAAAATGGACAGCCCTACTACGTCCCACAAAAAGAGGCACTCCAAGATAAGTTAAAGGCAAACTCGTTGGCGAAAAACCGGACAGCCTTTGTATCATCCGACGTCGAGAAGACGAAGCACGCCGTCCCAAAATAAACATACTTTTTTGCACGTTCACCTTTTGACCCGAAACAGCCCCATAAAGCTCAAGGAACCTACACATCCTCCGAACACTCCTTTTAGATCCCTTCAAAAATAACATACAATCATCAGCATAAGCTAAATGAGAAAGCTTAAACCTTTTCTTCGTGTCAAAACACATATCCGGATGTTGCGCCATAAGTTGCTCCACGCCCCGTCAGAGGAACTCCGCTGCAATAACAAACAAAGCCGGAGAAATAGGGTCACCTTGTCTCAACCCCTGAGACGATGCAAAGTACCCTGCATTCTCACCATTCACTAAAACCGAGAAGTGACTTGACGAGATGCATGTGTAAATCAACTTCCGCCATCGCTCTCCAAAACCAAACTTTTCTAACATGGCCATCAAGAACCTCCATTGAACTTTATCATACGCTTTCTCCATGTCCAACTTGATGATCAAATTATGCCCTTTCGTCTTAGCATTTAGAGAGTGCACCATCTCCTGGCCCAGTAAAACATTATCCGCAATCGCCCTCCCTTTAATAAAACCACTTTGATTCGGAGAGATAATCCTAGGCAACACCGCAGCAAGCCTATCATTCAGAATCTTTGAACAAAGCTTATAAAAAGTTGTACAAAGACTAATAGGCCGAAAATCACTCCACCTTTCCGGATTTGCCTTTTTAGGAATCAACACAATAGTGGTGTTAGAGAATCCTAAAGGCAAAACGTTACCCGCAAAAAACCCTTGCACCGCCATGTAAACATCATCCTTAATAATCTCCCAACAATCATGAAAAAACTTTGTCGTGTAGCCATCAGGACCCGCCACACTATCCATTGGCATCCGACAAAGAGTTTCAAAAACCTCTTCCATAGAAGGGCACTCTACCAACATCCGATTCTCCACCTCTGAAACCAACGAAGGAATAAAATCCAAAGAATGCTGCTCTAAGTCCTCATTCCCACCCCCAAGAAAATTTTGAAAGTGAGACACCGCCGAAGACATCAACTCATCTTGGCCCTCAACCAATTGATCCCCCACCAAGATTTTATTGATTCTTCCCCGAGCCCTACTTTTCTTCACACAAGCTTGATAAAACTTTGTGTTTCTCTCACCATCCCTCATCCAATTACAAGCATCCCTTTGTTTCCACATATCCTCTTGCATAGAAACCCGCAACGTCAATTCAGCATTCCACCTATTGAGATCAATCAAATTAACCTCAGAAGGGTCACGGTCAAATGCAAGCTCCGCCTTTTTCACCCTTTCCTCCATCTCTTTCACCTTCACATTGACATCCCCAAACTCATTCCAATTCCACGACTTTAGCCTAAACTGCAGCCGTTTCAATTTCTCCCAAAGCCCTCTCAAACCCGAAGTCCGACAAGGAAGCCTCCAATTCTCCTCCACCATCCTTTTGAACTCTCCATGCCGCAACCACATATTCTGAAACCTAAAAGAAGATTTCCTCCTCCTTTGCTGCCTCATAAATTCGAACAACAATGGACAATGATCTGATTGCCTTCTCTCAAGGTGAGTTACCGAAGAAACCTCAAATAAATCAGTCCAACCGCTATTCACCATAACACGATCCAATCTGCCCCACGCTCCCCTTTTGTTCGTCCAAGTGAATTGGCCCCCTGTAAACCCCACGTCAAACAGCCCCGTTTCAGCAAGCACCGTGTTGAAGTCATTGATCTCACCCAACTTAGGCCGACCCTTTCCCCGTCTTTCCGTCACCGAAGTAACCGTGTTAAAGTCACCCCCAACACACCACGGCTCATTGGTACAAACAGCCCTCAAACCATCCCAAAGCTCAACTCTCCCATGCCGAGTAGTAGATGCATACACAAAAGTCATAAAAACAGAAATCTGCAAAACCGAATCCTCCACCTTACAATGTACAAATTGAGGATGGTCTTCAACCACCTCAATTTGAACAGAATCCTCAAACATAATCCAAATTTTCCTCGAAGAATTAACAATCAAAGAAGGAAAATTAAATCTCCTAGGAAACCTCCAATCAGCATCAATTAAAGGTTCTAACAATACTAAAATTTTAGGCTTCAAGTCACGCCTCAAAGCCATAAGTTTATCTTGTGCGGGTTCATTCCCAACACCTCTAATATTCCAAATTAGTGTTTTAAACATTGGAACGAATAACAACACCCTTACCTCTCCTCGAAGTCATTCGAGAAAGCTGATCCCCAACCTCTTTAGACGCCGTCTCATCTCCTGACGGATCTGAAAGGCCACCCTCACTTATTGTTCCACGCCTTGACCTCCTTTTCGCCAATCTGTGTTTCTCATAAATCCGAGCAGCAACATCCAAAGCCCTCAGTTCCTGATCGTCTAAGTCCGGACTCTCAAAAGAACCATCCGACTCATCCCCTGATTCATTAATTTGGTGTTGAATTCGTTGCACCGAATTCTCAAAAAAAGGTGATTTATACGATGTGATCGCCATCGACGAACCAGCCTCATCTCCATCCAAAACCATATTTCGAACCCTTTCATAGTTTCTCCTGATTTGTTCTCCACGTTCCTGAGTGTCTAATGAATTTCCAGAGCCCTCAATACGTTCACCATCACTCAAATTCAAACCAGGAGAAATTTGCAAATTTTCAGAACCAAGTTCCTTGTGCCCCACTCCTAGTCCCACACCCGGTAGGACTCCTAATTCCATCCCCAAGGTTTCCTTCACCAACAAGGAGTCCTGCCCCACTCCTAGTCCCACACCCGGTAGGACTCCTAATTCCACCCCCAAGGTTTCCTTCACCAACAAGGAGTCCTGCCCCACTCCTAGTCCCACACCCGGTAGGACTCCTAATTCCACCCCCAAGGTTTCCTTCACCAACAAGGAGTCCTCCTTAGGCTGTGGGTCAACCAAAACAGCCTCACCACCTTTTTGCACCACCGGGGGCCTTTTTAAAATCGTAACCGGTCCGGGCATCTCCCCTTGCACACCCCGCGTGCCATGCGTGCCTGGTGTTGCGCGCGACGGGCCATCATTGGCACGGCGCGAGGGCACCTCCGTTCTCCTCACGGTACGACCCAATCCCCTCCTCAACGAACGTCCTCGACCACCACGCGACTTAGATCGACGTCCTTGCTGTTCATGAACAGCCTTATTCACCACCTTTCCATTAACAAAACACCTCTCTTTACTATGTCCGACATGATTACACACCGTGCAATAATGGGGACGATCTCCATAAACAACTTTTTGCCAAAAACTTCCTTCCGGGCCATCAATGAAAATCTCCTTAATCTCCTCCGCAAGCAAATCAATTTCAACACAAGCCCTAGCACAACTTGGCCTAATTACCTTGGCTGTAGATTCATCAATACGTAACGGTGTCCCAATCAAAGACATAATATCATGCAACGCCTCCTTGTGATGCATGACAATGGGCAGCCGTGGCAATGATACCCAAACCGGCACTACCGAAGATTCTGACTTTGGATCAAAACTCGGGGACCACTTAAAAATCCGCATCGGAAAACCCTGAACCATCCACGATTGTCTCGACCACAACCTCGTGGAATCATCCTCCAAAGTAATCTGAATGAAAACATGCCTCGCATCAATGTCTCCCAACGAGAAAGAACCCCTTAACCCCAACTTCAAAAACCAAGTTTGCAAATCCTCCGGGGACGGACGTCCATGAGAAAATTTTCCAACCAATGCATATTTGAATTGCAACGCAAAGCAATCAAAATCAGATTTGTTAAATCTAATTGCGGGTTTCCCTTGATATGTAAACGCCTTCTTCGGTTCCGTTACACGGGTGCCAAGTGCAAAAATAGGATCATCAGCAAACGATTTGCTAATCGCCCTCGGTGACAAATCCCTCTTGCCCACCAAAGAGTGATCAAACAATCTAACAAACGAACGGCTTTGAGGCTTCACGTTAGTTTTAGGATCCAACTTTCCTCCCTCAACTTGATCACGAATCCTATTCGAAAAAGACTCCTTGAGCGATGGGAACTCCGGTAAAATCCCATCCTTCGGCTGCTCAACGGCGGTAGGTGGTGGCTGCACATCGGAAGAAATCAAGACGCGTCGTGGAAGTAACGCGTTGTCAACAACCGACGGAAGATTGACGTCGGAAGTTGATGCCGCCGACTTGCATGGCGGTGGAACGGACGGGCCCGGTGGCTGATCCACCGGGCAAGGCTGATCGGAGGCGTCGGCCTCCATGCACGGCGGCTAAAGGCCGCGGCGCGAAACCCTAGGAGAAAAAAGAAAAATTCGCCCAAAGAGGAGAGAGTTTTTTTAAGTGTTGCTAGCTTCCAAGAGTTGTGTCTTATTTTAGGCAAATCCATTCGTTTAGGCTCTAAAACATGCATTGCGAGTTATTGGTGCTTTTGGTGAATCAACGAATGTTGCTCCTTTTTGGGTTATTAACAATCTTTCCTATAAGCTTCCAAGAGTTGTGTCTTATTTTGGACAAATCCATTCGTTTAGGCTTTAAAACATGCATTGCAAGTTCTTTGTGCTTTTGGTGAATCAACGAAATTTTGTCCTTTTTGTGTTATTCACAATCTTTCCTATAAGCTTCCAAGATTTGTTTCTTATTTTGGGCTAATACATTCGTTTAGGCTCTAAAACATGCATTGGAAGTTATTGGTGGTTTTGGAGAATCAACAAATGTTGGTCATCTTTGTGTTATTCAAATTCTTTCCTATAAGCTTCCAATAGTAGTTTTGTATTTTGGGCTAAGCCATTTGTTTAGGCTCTAAAACAACATGTATTGCACGTTATTGGCGCTTATGGTGAATCCACGAATGCTGGTCCTTTTTTTGTTATTCACAATCTTTCCAATAAGCTTCCAAGAAAAGTGTGTCTTATTTTGGGCTAATCCATTCGTTTAGGCTCTAAAACATGCATTGCAAGTTATTGTGGTTTTGGAGACTCAACGAATGTTGGTCCTTTTTGTGTCATTCACAAGCTTTCCTATAAGCTTCCAAGATTTGTTTCTTATTTTGGGCTCATCCATTCGTTTAGGCTCTAAAACATGCATTGCGAGTTATTGGTGCTTTTGGTGAATCAACGAATGTTGCTCCTTTTTGGGTTATTAACAATCTTTCCTATAAGCTTCCAAGAGTTGTGTCTTATTTTGGATAAATCCATACGTTTAGACTCTAAAACATGCATTGCAAGTTATTGGTGATTTGTGCGAATCAACGAATGTTGGTCCTTTTTGTGTTATTCACAATCTTTTCTATAAGCTACCAAGAGTTGTGTCTTATTTTTGGCGAATCCATTCGTTTAGGCTCTAAAACATGCATTGCACGTTATTGGTGCTTTTGGTGAATCAACGAATGTTCGTCCTTTTTGTGTTATTCACAATCTTTCTTATAAGTTTCCAATATTTGTTTCTTATTTTGGGCTAATCCATTCGTTTAGGCTCTAACACATGCATTGCAAGTTATTGGTGCTTTTGGTGAATCAACGAATGTTGGTCATTTTTGTGTTATTCACAATCTTTACTATAAGCTTCCATTAGTTGTGTCGTATTTTGGGTAAAGCCATTCGTTTAGGCTCTAAAACAACATGCATTGCACGTTATTGGTGCTTTTGGTGAATCAACGAATGTTGGTCCTTTTTTTGTTATTCACAATCTTTCCTATAAGCTTCCAAGAATTGTGTCTTATTTTTGGCTAATCCATTCGTTTAGGCTCTAAAACATGCATTGCAAGTTATTGGTGCTTTTGGTGAATCAACGAATGTTGGTTCTTTTTGTGTTATTCACAATCTTTCCTGTAAGTTTCCAAGATTAGTGTCTTATTTTGGGCTAATCCATCCGTTTACGCTGTAAAACATGCATCGCAAGTTATTGGTGCTTTTGGTGAATCAACGATTGTTGGTCATTTTTGTGTTATTCACAATCTTTCCTATAAGCTTCCAAGAGTTGTGTCGTTTTTTGGGCAAATCCATACGTTTAGGCTCTAAAACATGCATCGCACGTTATTGGTGGTTTTGGTGAATCAATGAATGTTGGTGCTTTTTGTGTTGTTCACA
The DNA here is from genome assembly GCA_946800315.1 of Misopates orontium. Lineage (NCBI taxonomy): Eukaryota > Viridiplantae > Streptophyta > Magnoliopsida > Lamiales > Plantaginaceae > Misopates > Misopates orontium. The sequence goes on along the minus strand of OX326949.1, from coordinate 16,105,372 downwards.
ATCTTTCCTACAAGCTTCCAAGAGATTTGTCTTATTTTGGGCAAATCCATTCGTTTAGGCTCTAAAACATGCATTGCACGTTATTGGTACTTTTGGTGAATCAACGAATGTTGGTCATTTTTGTGTTATTCACAATCTATCCTATAAGCTTCCAAGAGTTGTGTCTTATTTTGGGCAAATCCATTCGTTTAGGCTCTAAAACATGCATTGCAAGTTATTTGTGCTTTTGGTGAATCAACAAATGGTTGTCCTTCTGGTGTTATTTACATACTTTCATATAAGCTTCGAAGAGTAGTGTCGTATTTTAGGAAAATCCCTTCGTTTCGGCGCGAAATCATGCATTGCACGTTATTTTTGCTTTTGCTGAATCAACGAATGTTGGTCCTTTTTTTGTTATTCACAATCTTTCCTATAAGCTTCCAAGAATTGTGTCTTATTTTTGGCTAATCCATTCGTTTAGGTTCTAAAACATGCATTGCAAGTTATTGGTGCTTTTGGTGAATCAACGAATATTGGTCATTTTTGTGTTATTCACAATCTTTCCTATAAGCTTCCAATAGTTGTGTCGTATTTTGGGCAAAGCCATTCGTTTAGGCTCTAAAACAACATGCATTGCAAGTTATTAGTTCTTTTGGTGAATCAACGTATATTTGTCCTTTTTGCGTTATTCATAATCTTTCCTATAAGCTTCAAAGAGTCGTGTCTTATCCATTCGTTAGGCTCTAAAACATGCATTGCACGTTATTGGTGCTTTTGGTGAATCAACGAATGTTGGTCCTTTTTGTGTTATTCATAATCTTTCGTATAAGCTTCCAAGAGTTGTGTCTTATTTTAGGCAAATCCATTCGTTTAGGCTCTAAAACATGCATTGCGAGTTATTGGTGCTTTTGGTGAATCAACGAATGTTGCTCCTTTTTGGGTTATTAACAATCTTTCCTATAAGCTTCCAAGAGTTGTGTCTTATTTTGGACAAATCCATTCGTTTAGGCTTTAAAACATGCATTGCAAGTTCTTTGTGCTTTTGGTGAATCAACGAAATTTTGTCCTTTTTGTGTTATTCACAATCTTTCCTATAAGCTTCCAAGATTTGTTTCTTATTTTGGGCTAATACATTCGTTTAGGCTCTAAAACATGCATTGGAAGTTATTGGTGGTTTTGGAGAATCAACAAATGTTGGTCATCTTTGTGTTATTCACAATCTTTCCTATAAGCTTCCAATAGTAGTTTTGTATTTTGGGCTAAGCCATTTGTTTAGGCTCTAAAACAACATGTATTGCACGTTATTGGCGCTTATGGTGAATCCACGAATGCTGGTCCTTTTTTTGTTATTCACAATCTTTCCAATAAGCTTCCAAGAAAAGTGTGTCTTATTTTGGGCTAATCCATTCGTTTAGGCTCTAAAACATGCATTGCAAGTTATTGGTGGTTTTGGAGACTCAACGAATGTTGGTCCTTTTTGTGTTATTCACAAGCTTTCCTATAAGCTTCCAAGATTTGTTTCTTATTTTGGGCTCATCCATTCGTTTAGGCTCTAAAACATGCATTGCGAATTATTGGTGCTTTTGGTGAATCAACGAATGTTGCTCCTTTTTGGGTTATTAACAATCTTCCCTATAAGCTTCCAAGAGTTGTGTCTTATTTTGGATAAATCCATACGTTTAGACTCTAAAACATGCATTGCAAGTTATTGGTGATTTGTGCGAATCAACGAATGTTGGTCCTTTTTGTGTTATTCACAATCTTTTCTATAAGCTACCAAGAGTTGTGTCTTATTTTTGGCGAATCCATTCGTTTAGGCTCTAAAACATGCATTGCACGTTATTGGTGCTTTTGGTGAATCAACGAATGTTCGTCCTTTTTGTGTTATTCACAATCTTTCTTATAAGTTTCCAATATTTGTTTCTTATTTTGGGCTAATCCATTCGTTTAGGCTCTAACACATGCATTGCAAGTTATTGGTGCTTTTGGTGAATCAACGAATTTTGGTCATTTTTGTGTTATTCACAATCTTTACTATAAGCTTCCAAGAGTTGTGTCGTATTTTGGGTAAATCCATTTGTTTAGGCTCTAAAATATTCATTGCACGTTATTGGTGCTTTTGGTGAATCAACGAGTGTTGGTCCTTTTTGTGTTATTCACAATCTTTACTTTAAGTTTCCAAGAGTTGTGTCGTATCTTGGGTAAGTCCATTCGTTTAGGCTCTAAAACATGCATTGCAAGTTATTGGTGCTTTGTGTGAATCAACGAATGTTGGTCCTTTTTGTGTTATTCACAATCTTTTCTAAAAGCTACCAGGAGGTGTGTCTTATTTTTGGCGAATCCATTCGTTTAGGCTCTAAAACATGCATAGCAAGTTATTGATGCTTTTGGTGAATAAACGAATTTTGGTCCTTTTTGTGTTATTCACAGTCTTTCCTATAAGCTTCCAAGAGTTGTGTCTTATCCATTCGTTGAGGCTCTAAAACAAGCATTGCACGTTATTGGTGCTTTAGGTGAATAAAAGAATGTTGGTCCTTTTTGTGTTATTCACATTCTTTCCTATAAGCTTCAAAGAGTTGTGTCTTATTTTGGGCAAATCCATTCATTTAGGCTCTAAAACATGCATTGCACGTTACTGGTGCTTTTGGTGAATCAACGAATGTGTGTCATTTTTGTGTTATTCACAATCTTTTCTATTATCTTCCAAGAGTTGTGTTGTATTTTGGGCAAAGCCCTTTGTTTAGGCTCTAAAACAACATGCATTGCACGTTATTAGTGCTTTTGGTGAATCAACGAATGTTGGTCCTTTTTGTGTTATTGACAATCTTTCCTAAAAGTTTCCAAGAGTTGTATCTTATTAGGGAAAATCCATTCTTTTAGGCTCTAAAATATGCATTGCACGTTATAGGTGCTTTTGGTGAATCAACGAATTTTGGTCATTTTTGTGTTATTCACAATCTTTCCTATAGGCTTCGAAGAGTTGTGTCGTATTTTGGGTAAATCCATTCGTTTAGACTCCAAAACATGCATTGCAAGTTATTGGTGCTTTTGGTGAATCAACGAATGTTGGTCCCACTCAACCATCCAACCTTTGCCTCATTCAATGTACATAGCACATTGACATTGAAGAGGCCCCCAAAAAAACTCCAAACATGCCGAGCCGCCGCCCCTGACCAAATAATATGATCAATCGACTCCACCTCTCGACAACATTGGCACTTAGAAGCCAAACAAACACCATTAGCCTGAAGATTACTATCAGAAGGAATCCACCCAAAGTGCAACTTCCAACAAAAAAACGAAATATGAGGCATAATCGATTTATGCCAAAACCACTTAGCCTCATTCACCGGTTCATTTGGAGTTCTCACCAACTCCCACGCAGATTTTGCCGAGAAACATCCATTAGAAGAAGGTTTCCACACCGGAACATCCTTCTTCTCCACACTCGGCCGAATCTCCAAAATAGACTCAACCAAATCCTCGGTGAGCCTCTCCCTTAAGAGCGCCACATTCCAACGGCCATCAACCAAAAAATCAGCAACTCGAGCATCCACTGGACCCCTAACCCTTTGACGTGAAGCTAATGTCTCCGGGCCACACCAATGGTCATGCCAAAACGAGATATGACCTTCTCCAACAAGCCAAAAAATCTGCTTTTGAGCAGCCTCCCTCGCCTCCACAAGCCGTTTCCAAACCAAAGAACTATGGGACGTCGCCCGAGCCAGCCAAGGAGACGCCCTTTTACAATAATACCCATGCAAACAAGACGCCCAAAGGCTGTCCATTTTCCGAAACCTCCACCAAAGCTTAATCGAGAAAGAATCCACCACATCCCAAAGAGACCGAAAGCCCAAGCCACCCTCCAAAACCGGCTTGCACACCTTCTTCCAAGATGCCCAATGCATCCGCTTTCTTGTCTCAAAATCACCCCATAAAAACCTCGCAAAAATTTCATGCATTTTCTTGATCACCCCCTTAGTAGGACGCATCACCTGGAAAAAATAGACAGGAATAGTGCTCAATGTTGATTTAATGAGTGTAATCCTACCTCCAGGAGACAACAAATTTAGATTCCAGCCATTCAAATGACCCCTAATCTTATTAATAATCCCCTCAAAATGGACAGCCCTACTACGTCCCACAAAAAGAGGCACTCCAAGATAAGTTAAAGGCAAACTCGTTGGCGAAAAACCGGACAGCCTTTGTATCATCCGACGTCGAGAAGACGAAGCACGCCGTCCCAAAATAAACATACTTTTTTGCACGTTCACCTTTTGACCCGAAACAGCCCCATAAAGCTCAAGGAACCTACACATCCTCCGAACACTCCTTTTAGATCCCTTCAAAAATAACATACAATCATCAGCATAAGCTAAATGAGAAAGCTTAAACCTTTTCTTCGTGTCAAAACACATATCCGGATGTTGCGCCATAAGTTGCTCCACGCCCCGTCAGAGGAACTCCGCTGCAATAACAAACAAAGCCGGAGAAATAGGGTCACCTTGTCTCAACCCCTGAGACGATGCAAAGTACCCTGCATTCTCACCATTCACTAAAACCGAGAAGTGACTTGACGAGATGCATGTGTAAATCAACTTCCGCCATCGCTCTCCAAAACCAAACTTTTCTAACATGGCCATCAAGAACCTCCATTGAACTTTATCATACGCTTTCTCCATGTCCAACTTGATGATCAAATTATGCCCTTTCGTCTTAGCATTTAGAGAGTGCACCATCTCCTGGCCCAGTAAAACATTATCCGCAATCGCCCTCCCTTTAATAAAACCACTTTGATTCGGAGAGATAATCCTAGGCAACACCGCAGCAAGCCTATCATTCAGAATCTTTGAACAAAGCTTATAAAAAGTTGTACAAAGACTAATAGGCCGAAAATCACTCCACCTTTCCGGATTTGCCTTTTTAGGAATCAACACAATAGTGGTGTTAGAGAATCCTAAAGGCAAAACGTTACCCGCAAAAAACCCTTGCACCGCCATGTAAACATCATCCTTAATAATCTCCCAACAATCATGAAAAAACTTTGTCGTGTAGCCATCAGGACCCGCCACACTATCCATTGGCATCCGACAAAGAGTTTCAAAAACCTCTTCCATAGAAGGGCACTCTACCAACATCCGATTCTCCACCTCTGAAACCAACGAAGGAATAAAATCCAAAGAATGCTGCTCTAAGTCCTCATTCCCACCCCCAAGAAAATTTTGAAAGTGAGACACCGCCGAAGACATCAACTCATCTTGGCCCTCAACCAATTGATCCCCCACCAAGATTTTATTGATTCTTCCCCGAGCCCTACTTTTCTTCACACAAGCTTGATAAAACTTTGTGTTTCTCTCACCATCCCTCATCCAATTACAAGCATCCCTTTGTTTCCACATATCCTCTTGCATAGAAACCCGCAACGTCAATTCAGCATTCCACCTATTGAGATCAATCAAATTAACCTCAGAAGGGTCACGGTCAAATGCAAGCTCCGCCTTTTTCACCCTTTCCTCCATCTCTTTCACCTTCACATTGACATCCCCAAACTCATTCCAATTCCACGACTTTAGCCTAAACTGCAGCCGTTTCAATTTCTCCCAAAGCCCTCTCAAACCCGAAGTCCGACAAGGAAGCCTCCAATTCTCCTCCACCATCCTTTTGAACTCTCCATGCCGCAACCACATATTCTGAAACCTAAAAGAAGATTTCCTCCTCCTTTGCTGCCTCATAAATTCGAACAACAATGGACAATGATCTGATTGCCTTCTCTCAAGGTGAGTTACCGAAGAAACCTCAAATAAATCAGTCCAACCGCTATTCACCATAACACGATCCAATCTGCCCCACGCTCCCCTTTTGTTCGTCCAAGTGAATTGGCCCCCTGTAAACCCCACGTCAAACAGCCCCGTTTCAGCAAGCACCGTGTTGAAGTCATTGATCTCACCCAACTTAGGCCGACCCTTTCCCCGTCTTTCCGTCACCGAAGTAACCGTGTTAAAGTCACCCCCAACACACCACGGCTCATTGGTACAAACAGCCCTCAAACCATCCCAAAGCTCAACTCTCCCATGCCGAGTAGTAGATGCATACACAAAAGTCATAAAAACAGAAATCTGCAAAACCGAATCCTCCACCTTACAATGTACAAATTGAGGATGGTCTTCAACCACCTCAATTTGAACAGAATCCTCAAACATAATCCAAATTTTCCTCGAAGAATTAACAATCAAAGAAGGAAAATTAAATCTCCTAGGAAACCTCCAATCAGCATCAATTAAAGGTTCTAACAATACTAAAATTTTAGGCTTCAAGTCACGCCTCAAAGCCATAAGTTTATCTTGTGCGGGTTCATTCCCAACACCTCTAATATTCCAAATTAGTGTTTTAAACATTGGAACGAATAACAACACCCTTACCTCTCCTCGAAGTCATTCGAGAAAGCTGATCCCCAACCTCTTTAGACGCCGTCTCATCTCCTGACGGATCTGAAAGGCCACCCTCACTTATTGTTCCACGCCTTGACCTCCTTTTCGCCAATCTGTGTTTCTCATAAATCCGAGCAGCAACATCCAAAGCCCTCAGTTCCTGATCGTCTAAGTCCGGACTCTCAAAAGAACCATCCGACTCATCCCCTGATTCATTAATTTGGTGTTGAATTCGTTGCACCGAATTCTCAAAAAAAGGTGATTTATACGATGTGATCGCCATCGACGAACCAGCCTCATCTCCATCCAAAACCATATTTCGAACCCTTTCATAGTTTCTCCTGATTTGTTCTCCACGTTCCTGAGTGTCTAATGAATTTCCAGAGCCCTCAATACGTTCACCATCACTCAAATTCAAACCAGGAGAAATTTGCAAATTTTCAGAACCAAGTTCCTTGTGCCCCACTCCTAGTCCCACACCCGGTAGGACTCCTAATTCCATCCCCAAGGTTTCCTTCACCAACAAGGAGTCCTGCCCCACTCCTAGTCCCACACCCGGTAGGACTCCTAATTCCACCCCCAAGGTTTCCTTCACCAACAAGGAGTCCTGCCCCACTCCTAGTCCCACACCCGGTAGGACTCCTAATTCCACCCCCAAGGTTTCCTTCACCAACAAGGAGTCCTCCTTAGGCTGTGGGTCAACCAAAACAGCCTCACCACCTTTTTGCACCACCGGGGGCCTTTTTAAAATCGTAACCGGTCCGGGCATCTCCCCTTGCACACCCCGCGTGCCATGCGTGCCCGGTGTTGCGCGCGACGGGCCATCATTGGCACGGCGCGAGGGCACCTCCGTTCTCCTCACGGTACGACCCAATCCCCTCCTCAACGAACGTCCTCGACCACCACGCGACTTAGATCGACGTCCTTGCTGTTCATGAACAGCCTTATTCACCACCTTTCCATTAACAAAACACCTCTCTTTACTATGTCCGACATGATTACACACCGTGCAATAATGGGGACGATCTCCATAAACAACTTTTTGCCAAAAACTTCCTTCCGGGCCATCAATGAAAATCTCCTTAATCTCCTCCGGAAGCAAATCAATTTCAACACAAGCCCTAGCACAACTTGGCCTAATTACCTTGGCTGTAGATTCATCAATACGTAACGGTGTCCCAATCAAAGACATAATATCATGCAACGCCTCCTTGTGATGCATGACAATGGGCAGCCGTGGCAATGATTGTGTCTTATTTTGGGCAAATCCATTCGTTTAGGCTCTAAAACGTGCATTGCACGTTATTGTTGCTTTTTGTGAATCAACGAATGTTGGTCCTTTTTGTGTTATTCACAATCTTTCTCACAAGCTTCCAAGAGTCGTGTCTTATCCATTCGTAAGGCTCTTAAACATGCATTGCACGTTATTGGTGCTTTTGGTGAATCAACGAATGTTCGTCCTTTTTGTGTTATACCCAATCTATCCTATAAGCTTCGAATATTTGTTTCTTATTTTGGACTAATCCATTCGTTTAGGCTCTAAAACATGCATTGCAAGTTATTGGTGCTTTTGGTGAATCAACTAATGTTGGTCATTTTTGTGTTATTCTCAATCTTTCCTATAAGCTTCCAATAGTTGTTTCGTATTTTGCGAAAATCCATTCGTTTAGGCTTTAAAACATGCATTGCAAGTTATTGGTGCTTTTGGAGAATCAACGAATGTTGGTCCTTTTTGTGTTAATCATAATCTTTCTTATAAGATTCCAAGAGTTGTGTCTTATCCATTCGTTTAGGCTCTAAAACATGCATTGCACGTTATTGGGGCTTTTGGTGAATCAACAAATGTTGGTTCTTTTTGTGTTATTCACAATTATTCCTATAAGCTTCCAAGAGTTTTTTTTTTTTTTTAAAGAAACCGAAACATCCATAGAACCAAAAGCAAGAGTTAGTCGAGAAAGGCCAATGTGGACGCTCGACCCTTACAAGAAATCAAAGCAAACATCAAAAAAGCTCAAAAAAGGAAACTAATGAGGGAACCTTAAGTAAGGAACACCTCTACTATCAAGCAAAGCTAAACCAATCACTTTACGACTACCTCTATCACTACCAAAACTATCAAAAGTCTTCAAATCACAAGCTTCAATAGCCAATAGATCAGCTACTGAATTTCCTTCCCAAAAGATATGCGACAACTTCACTTCCATTTGACAAAGAAGCACCCGAATCCTTTGCAGCAAAGCGGCGATCTTCCAATTCCCACAACCACCCGAAGCCACCAACTTCACCAACACTTGTGCATCCAATTCAACATGAACCCACCTAAAACCCTTTTCAAAACACAACTCCAAGCCACGCAACAGCCCCCAAGCTTCCGCCTCCATATTGGTACCAATACCAAAATAGTGATGAAAAGGAAAAAGAATATTGCCCTCATGATCCCGAACAACACCGCCACCAGCAGCCTCCCGCGGATTCCCCCTAGAACAACCATCCGTGTTTAACTTTACCCAAGGAAACCTCGGACAACGCCAAACCACCACCTTAATCTCCTTACCACTCGGCCCCATTCTCTGAAACTTCCACAACTTCCCAACCTCAAAATGGCCCGACCAGCCAATCTTAACCCCAATAAGACGAATCGTATCAATGTATCTCAACACCTTTCCAATGATCTTAGACGGCACAATGCGAATCATCCTATGCTTCGAGTCATTCCGAGCAGCCCATAAAAACCAAATGATCAAAACCGTAATCAGGCCCCGAACATAACCCGGCTTGACCCCACTCAACCATCCAACCTTTGCCTCATTCAATGTACAAATATAAGCTTCCAAGAGTTGTGTCTTATTTTGGGCAAATCCATTCGTTTAGGCTCTAAAACATGCATTGCAAGTTATTGGTGCTTTTGGTGAAACAACGAATTTTGGTCCTTTTTGTGCTATTCACAGTCTTTCCTATAAGCTTCCAAAAGTTGTGTCTTATTTCGGGCTAATCCATTCGTTTAGGCTCTAAAACATGCATTGCACGTTATTGGTGAACCAACGAATGTTTGTCCTTTTTGTGTTATTCACAATCTTTCCTATAAGCTTCCAAGATTTGTGTCTTATTTTGGGCTAATCCATTCGTTTAGGCTCTAAAACATGCATTGCAAGTTATTGGTGCTTTTCGTGAATCAAAGAATGTTCGTCCTTTTTGTGTTATTCACATTCTTTCCTATAAGCTTCCAAGAGTTGTGTCTTATTTTGGGCAAATCCATTCGTTTAGGCTCTAAAACATGCATTGCACGTTATTGGTGCTTTTGGTGAATCAACGAATGTTTGTCCTTTTTGTGTTATTCACAATCTTTCCTATTATCTTCCAAGAGTTGTGTTGTATTTTGGGCAATGACCTTCGTTTAGGCTCTAAAATATGCATTGCACGTTATTGGTGCTTTTGGTGAATCATAGAGTGTTGGTCCTTTTTGTGTTATTCACAATCTTTACTATAAGCTTCCAAGAGTTGTGTCGTAGTTTGGGTAAGTCCATTGGTTTAGGCTCTAAAACATGCATAGCAAGTTATTGGTGCTTTGTGCGAATCAACGAATGTTAGTCCTTTTTGTGTTATTCACAATCTTTTCTATAAGTTACCAAGAGTTGTGTCTTATTTTTGGCGAATCCATTCGTTTAGGCTCTAAAACATGCATTGCACATTATTGGTGCTTTTGGTGAATCAACGAATGTTCGTCCTTTTTGTGTTATTCACAATCTTTCCTATAAGTTTCCAATATTTGTTTCTTATTTTGGGCTAATCCATTTGTTTAGGGTTTAACACATGCATTGCAAGTTATTGGTGCTTTTGGTGAATCAACGAATGTTGGTCATTTTTGTGTTATTTACAATCTTTACTATAAGCCCATGAGTTGTGTCGTATTTTGGGTAAATCCATTCGTTTAGGCTCTAAAATATGCATTGCACGTTATTGGTGCTTTTGGTGAATCAACGAGTGTTGGTCCTTTTTGTGTTATTCACAATCGTTACTTTAAGTTTCCAAGAGTTGTGTTGTATCTTGGGTAAGTCCATTCGTTTAGGCTCTAAAATATGCATTGCAAGTTATTGGTGCTTTGTGTGAATCAACGAATGTTGGTCCGTTTTGTGTTATTCACAATCTTTTCTATAAGCTACCAGGAGTTGTGTCTTATTTTTGGCGAATCCATTCGTTTAGGCACTAAAACATGCATAGCAATTTATTGATGCTTTTGGTGAATCAACGAATTTTGGTCCTTTTTGTGTTATTCACAGTCTTTCCTATAATCTTCCAAGAGTTGTGTCTTATCCATTCGTTTAGGCTCTAAAACAAGCACTGCACGTTATTGGTGCTTTAGGTGAATAAAAGAATGTTGGTCCTTTTTGTGTTATTCACATTCTTTCCTATAAGCTTCCAAGAGTTTTTTTTTTTAAAAAAAAAGAAACCGAAACTTTCATAGAATCAAAAGCAAGAGTTAGTCGAGATAGTCCAAAATGGATTCTCGACGCTTACAAAAAATCAAACCAAACATCAAAAAATCTGAAAAAAGGAACTAATGAGGGAACCTTAAGTAAGGAACACCTCGACAATCAAGCAAAGCTAAACCAATCACTTTACGACTACATCTATCACTACCAAAACTATCAAAGGTCTTCAAATCACAAGCTTCATTAGCCAATAGATCAGCTACTGAATTTCCTTCCCGAAAGATATGCGACACCTTCACTTCCATTTGACAAAGAAGCACCCGAATCCTTTGCAGCAAAGCGGCGATCTTCCAATTCCCACAACCGCCCGAAGCCACCAACGTCACCAACACTTGTGCATCCAATTCAACATGAACCCACCTAAAAAATCCTTTTCAAAACACAACTCCAGACCACGCAACAGCCCCCAAGCTTCCGCCTCCATATTGGTACCTATACCAAAATAGTGATGAAAAGCAAAAAGAATATTGCCCTCATGATCCCGAACAACACCACCACCAGCAGCCTCCCCCGGATTCCCCCTAGAACAACCATCCGTGTTCTCAAAAAAAGGTGATTTATACGATGTGATCGCCATCGACGAACCAGCCTCATCTCCATCCAAAACCATATTTCGAACCCTTTCATAGTTTCTCCTGATTTGTTTCTCCACGTTCCTGAGTGTCTAATGAATTTCCAGAGCCCTCAATACGTTCACCATCACTCAAATTCAAACCAGGAGAAATTTGCAAATTTTCAGAATCGGACACCCCTAGTCCCACACCCGGTAGGACTCCTAAATCCACCCCCAAGGTTTCCTTCACCAACAAGGAGTCCTGCCCCACTCCTAGTCCCACACCCGGTAGGACTCCTAATTCCACCCGCAAGGTTTCCTTCACCAACAAGGAGTCCTGCCCCACTCCTAGTCCCACACCCGGTAGGACTCCTAATTCCACCCCCAAGGTTTCCTTCACCAACAAGGAGTCCTCCTTAGGCTGTGGGTCAACCAAAACAGCCTCACCACCTTGTTGCACCACCGGGGGCCATTTCAAAATCGTAACCGGTCCGGGCATCTCCCCTTGCACACCCCGCGTGCCATGCGTGCCCGGTGTTGCGCGCGACGGGCCATCATTGGCACGGCGCGAGGGCACCTCCGTTCTCCTCACGGTACGACCCGATCCCCTCCTCAACGAACGTCCTCGACCACCACGCGACTTAGATCGACGTCCTTGCTGTTCATGAACAGCCTTATTCACCACCTTTCCATTAACAAAACACCTCTCTTTACTATGTCCGACATGATTACACACCGTGCAATAGTGGGGACGATCTCCATAAACAACTTTTTGCCAAAAACTTCCTTCCGGGCCATCAATGAAAATCTCCTTAATCTCCTCCGCAAGCAAATCAATTTCAACACAAGCCCTTGCACAACTTGGCCTAATAACCTTGGCTGTAGATTCATCAATACGTAACGGTGTCCCAATCAAAGACATAATATCATGCAACGCCTCCTTGTGATGCATGACAATGGGCAGCCGTGGCAATGATACCCAAACCGGCACTACCGAAGATTCTGACTTTGGATCAAAACTCGGGGACCACTTAAAAATCCGCATCGGAAAACCCTGAACCATCCACGATTGTCTCGACCACAACCTCGTGGAATCATCCTCCAAAGTAATCTGAATGAAAACATGCCTCGCATCAATGTCTCCCAACGAGAAAGAACCCCTTAACCCCAACTTCAAAAACCAAGTTTGCAAATCCTCCGGGGACGGACGTCCATGAGAAAACTTTCCAACCAATGCATATTTGAATTGCAACGCAAAGCAATCAAAATCAGATTTGTTAAATCTAATTGCGGGTTTCCCTTGATATGTAAACGCCTTCTTCGGTTCCGTTACACGGGTGCCAAGTGCAAAAATAGGATCATCAGCAAACGATTTGCTAATCGCCCTCGGTGACAAATCCCTCTTGCCCACCAAAGAGTGATCAAACAATCTAACAAACGAACGGCTTTGAGGCTTCACGTTAGTTTTAGGATCCAAGTTTCCTCCCTCAACTTGATCACGAATCCTATTCGGAAAGGACTCCTTGAGCGATGGGAACTCCGGTAAAATCCCATCCTTCGGCAGCTCAACGGCGGTAGGTGGTGGCTGCACCTTGGAAGAAATCAAGACGCGTCGTGGAAGTAACGCGTTGTCAACAACCGACGGAAGATTGACGTCGGAAGTTGATGCCGCCGTTTTGCATGGCGGTGGAACGGACGGGCCCGGTGGCTGATCCACCGGGCAAGGCTGATCGGAGGCGTCGGCCTCCATGCACGGCGGCTAAAGGCCACGGCGCGAAACCCTAGGAGAAAAAAGAAAAATTCGCCCAAAAGAGGAGAGCTATTGGTGCTTTTGGAGAATCCATTCGTTTCGTATCTAAAACATGCATGGCAAGTTATTGGTGCTTTTGGAGAATCAAGGAATGTTGGTCATTTTTGTGTTATTCACAATTTTTCCTATAAGCTTCCAAGAGTTGTGTCTTATTTTGGACAATTCCATTCGTTATGCTTTAAAACATGCATTGCACGTTATTGGTGCTTTTGGTGAATCAACGAATGTTGGTCCTTTTTGTGTTATTTACAATCTTTCCTATAAGCTTCTAAGAGTTGTGTCTTATTTTGGGCAAATCCATTCGTTTAGGGTCTACAACATGCATTGCACGTTATTGTTGCTTTTTGTGAATCAACGAATGTTGGTTCTTTTTGTGTTATTCACAATCTTTCTCAAAAGCTTCCAAGAGTCGTGTCTTGTCCATTCGTTAGACTCTAAAACATGCATTGCACGTTATTGGTGCTTTTGGTGAATCAACGAATGTTGGTCCTTTTTGTGTTATTTTCAATCTTTCCTATAAGCTTCTAAGAGTTGTGTCTTATTTAGGGCAAATCCATTCGTTTAGGCTCTAAAACATGCATTGCACGTTATTGTTGCTTTTTGTGAATCAACGAAGGTTGGTCCTTTTTGTGTTATTCACAATCTTTCTCACAAGCTTCCAAGAGTCGTGTCTTATCCATTCGTTAGGCTCTAAAACATGCAATGCACGTTTTTGGTGCTTTTGGTGAACAACGAATGTTCGTCGTTTTTGTGTTATTTACAATCTTTCCTATAAGCTTCTAAGAGTTGTGTCTTATTTTGGGCAAATCCATTCGTTTAGGCTCTAAAACATGCATTGCACGTTATTGTTCCTTTTTGTGAATCAACGAATGTTGGTCCTTTTTGTGTTATTCACAATCTTTCTCACAAGCTTCCAAGAGTCGTGTCTTATCCATTCGTTAGGCTCTTAAACATGCATTGCACGTTATTGGTGCTTTTGGTGAATCAACGAATGTTCTTCCTTTTTGTGTTATACACAATCTTTCCTATAAGCTTCGAATATTTGTTTCTTATTTTGGGCTAATCCATTCGTTTAGGCTCTAAAACATGCATTGCAAGTTATTGGTGCTTTTGGTGAATCAACTAATGTTGGTCATTTTTGTGTTATTCTCAATCTTTCCTATAAGCTTCCAATAGTTGTGTCGTATTTTGGGAAAATCCATTCGTTTAGGCTTTAAAACATGCATTGCAAGTTATTGGTGCTTTTGACGAATCAACGAATGTTGGTCCTTTTGTGTTATTCACAATCATTCCTATAAGCTTCCAAGAATTTTTTTTTTTTTTAAAGAAACCGAAACATCCACAGAACCAAAAGCAAGAGTTAGTCGAGAAAGGCCAATGTGGAAGCTCGACCCTTACAAGAAATCAAAGAAAAAATCAGAAAAGCTCAAAAAAGGAAACTAATGAGGGAACGTTAAGTAAGGAACACCTCTACAATCAAGCAAAGCTAAACCAATCACTTTACGACTACCTCTATCACTACCAAAACTATCAAAAGTCTTCAAATCACAAGCTTCATTAGCCAATAGATCATCGACTGAATTTCCTTCCCGAAAGGTATGCGACAACTTCACTTCCATTTTACAAAGAAGCACCCGAATCCTTTGCAGCAAAGCGGCGATCTTCCAATTCCCACAACCACCCGATGCCACAAACGTCACCAACACTTGTGCATCCAATTCAACATGAACCCACCTAAAACCCTTTTCAAAACACAACTCCAAGCCACGCAACAGCCCCCAAGCTTCCGCCTCCATATTGGTACCAATACCAAAATAGTGATGAAAAGGAAAAGAATATTGCCCTCATGATCCCGAACAACACCGCCACAAGCAGCCTCCCCCGAATTCCCCCTAGAACAACCATCCGTGTTTAACTTTACCCAAGGAAACCTCGGACAACGCCAAACCACCACCTTAATCTCCTTACCACTCGGCCCCATTCTCTGAAACTTCCACAACTTCCCAACCTCAAAATGGCCCGACCAGCCAATCTTAACCCCAATAAGACAAATCGTATCAATGTATCTCAACACCTTTCCAATGATCTTAGACGGCACAATGCGAATCATCCTATGCTTCGAGTCATTCCGAGCAGCCCATAAAAACCAAATGATCAAAACCGTAATCAGGCCCCAAACATAACCCGGCTTGACCCCACTCAACCATCCAACCTTTGCCTCATTCAATGTACAAAGATAAGCTTCCAAGAGTTGTGTCTTATTTTGGGCAAATCCATTCGTTTAGGCTCTAAAACATGCATTGCAAGTTATTGGTGCTTTTGGTGAATCCACGAATGTTGGTCCTTATTGTGTTATTCACAATCTTTCTCATAAGCTTCCAAGAGTTGTGTCTTATTTCGGGCTAATCCATTCGTTTAGGCTCTAAAACATGCATTGCACGTTATTGGTGAACCAACGAATGTTTGTCCTTTTTGTGTTATTCACAATCTTGCCTATAAGCTTCCAAGATTTGTGTCTTATTTTGGGCTAATCCATTCGTTTAGGTTCTAAAACATGCATTGCAAGTTATTGGTGCTTTTGGTGAATCAACAATTGTTGGTCCTTTTTGTGTTATTTACAATCTTTCCTATAAGTTTCCAAGAGTTGTGTCGTATCTTGGGTAAGTCCATTCGTTTAGGCTCTAAAATATGCATTGCAAGTTATTGGTGCTTTGTGTGAATCGACGAATGTTGGTCCTTTTTGTGTTATTCCCAATCTTTTCTATAAGCTACCAGGAGTTGTGTCTTATTTTTGGCGAATCCATTCGTTTAGGCTCTAAAACATGCATAGCAATTTATTGATGCTTTTGGTGAATCAACGAATTTTGGTCCTTTTTGTGTTATTGACAGTCTTTCCTATAAGCTTCCAAGAGTTGTGTCTTATCCATTCGTTTAGGCTCTAAAACAAGCATTGCACGTTATTGGTGCTTTAGGTGAATAAAAGAATGTTGGTCCTTTTTGTGTTATTCACATTCTTTCCTATAAGCTTCCAAGAGTTGTGTCTTATTTTGGGCAAATCCATTCGTTTAGGCTCTAAAACATGCATTGCACGTTATTGGTGCTTTTGGTGAATCAACGAATGTTTGTCCTTTTTGTGTTATTCACAATCTTTCCTATTATCTTCCCAGAGTTGTGTTGTATTTTGGGCAAAGCCCTTCGTTTAGGCTCTAAAACAACATGCATTGCACGTTATTGGTGCTTTTGGTGAATCATAGAGTGTTGGTCCTTTTTGTGTTATTCACAATCTTTACTATAAGCTTCCAAGAGTTGTGTCGTATTTTGGGTAAGTCCATTGGTTTAGGCTATAAAACATGCATTGCAAGTTATTGGTGCTTTGTGCGAATCAACGAATGTTGGTCCTTTTTGTGTTATTCACAATCTTTTCTATAAGTTACCAAGAGTTGTGTCTTATTTTTGGCAAATCCATTCGTTTAGGCTCTAAAACATGCATTGCACGTTATTGGTGCTTTTGGTGAATCAACGAATGTTCGTCCTTTTTGTGTTATTCACAATCTTTCCTATAAGTTTCCATTATTTGTTTCTTATTTTTGGCTAATCCATTAGTTTAGGCTCTAACACATGCATTGCAAGTTATTGGTGCTTTTGGTGAATCAACGAATGTTGGTCATTTTTGTGTTATTCACAATCTTTACTATAAGCTTCCATGAGTTGTGTCGTATTTTGGGTAAATCCATTCGTTTAGGCTCTAAAATATGCATTGCACGTTATTGGTGCTTTTGGTGAATCAACGAGTGTTGGTCCTTTTTGTGTTATTCACAATCTTTACTTTAAGTTTCCAAGAGTTGTGTCGTATCTTGGGTAAGTCCATTCGTTTAGGCTCTAAAATATGCATTGCAAGTTATTGTGCTTTGTGTGAATCAACGAATGTTGGTCCTTTTTGTGTTATTCACAATCTTTTCTATAAGCTACCAGGAGTTGTGTCTTATTTTTGGCGAATCCATTCGTTTAGGCTCTAAAACATGCATAGCAATTTATTGATGCTTTTGGTGAATCAACGAATTTTGGTCCTTTTTGTGTTATTCACAGTCTTTCCTATAAGCTTCCAAGAGTTGTGTCTTATCCATTCGTTTAGGCTCTAAAACAAGCATTGTACGTTATTGGTGCTTTAGGTGAATAAAAGAATGTTGGTCCTTTTTGTGTTATTCACAATGTTTCCTATTATCTTCCAAGAGTTGTGTTGTATTTTGGGCAAAGCCCTTCGTTTAGGCTCTAAAACAACATGCATTGCACGTTATTAGTGCATTTGGTGAATCAACGAATGTTGGTCCTTTTTGTGTTATTCACAATCTTTCCTATAAGTTTCCAAGAGTTGTATCTTATTAGGGAAAATCCATTGTTTCGAGCTCTAAAATATGCATTGCACGTTATTGGTGCTTTTGGTGAATCAACGAATTTTTGTCCTTTTTCTGTTATTCACAATCTTTCCTATAGGCTTCGAAGAGTTGTGTCGTATTTTGGGTAAATCCATTCGTTTAGACTCCAAAACATGCATTGCAAGTTATTGGTGCTTTTGGTGAATCAACAAATGTTGGTCCTTTTTGTGTTATTCACAATCTTTCCTCTAAGCTTCCAACAGTTGTGTCTTATTTTGGGCGAATCCATTCGTTTCGGCTCTAAGACATGCATGGCAAGTGATTGGTGCTTTTGGAGAATCAAGGAATGTTGGTCATTTTTGTGTTATTCACAATTTTTCCTATAAGCTTCCAAAAGTTGTGTCTTATTTTGGACAATTCCATTTGTTATGCTTTAAAACATGCATTGCACGTTATTGGTGCTTTTGGTGAATCAACGAATGTTGGTCCTTTTTGTGTTATTTACAATCTTTTCTATAAGCTTCTAAGAGTTGTGTCTTATTTTGGGCAAATCCATTCATTTTGGCTCTACAACATGCATTGCACGTTATTGTTGCTTTTTGTGAATCAACGAATGTTGGTTCTGTTTGTGTTATTCACAATCTTTCTCATAAGCTTCCAAGAGTCGTGTCTTATCCATTCGTTAGACTCTAAAACATGCATTGCACGTTATTAGTGCTTTTGGTAAATCAACGAATGTTGGTCCTTTTTGTGTTATTTACAATCTTTTCTATAAGCTTCTAAGAGTTGTGTCTTATTTTGGGTAAATCCATTCGTTTAGGCTCTAAAACATGCATTGCACGTTATTGTTGATTTTGTGAATCAACGAATGTTGGTCCTTTTTGTGTTATTCACAATCTTTCTCACAAGCTTCCAAGAGTCGTGTCTTATCCATTCGTTAGGCTCTTAAACATGCATTGCACGTTATTGGTGCTTTTGGTGAATCAACGAATGTTCGTCCTTTTTGTGTTATACACAATCTTTTCTATAAGCTTCGGATATTTGTTTCTTATTTTGGGCTAATCCATTCGTTTAGCCTCTAAAACATGCATTGCAAGTTATTGGTGCTTTTGGTGAATCAACTAATGTTGGTCATTTTTGTGTTATTCTCAATCTTTCCTATAAGCTTCCAATAGTTGTGTCGTATTTTGGGAAAATCCATTCGTTTAGGCTTTAAAACATGCATTGCAAGTTATTGGTGCTTTTGGAGAATCAACGAATGTTGGTCGTTTTTGTGTTATTCATAATCTTTCCTATAAGCTTCCAAGAGTTGTGTCTTATCCATTCGTTTAGGCTCTAAAACATGCATTGCACGTTATTGGGGCTTTTGGTGAATCAACAAATGTTGGTCCTTTTTGTGTTATTCACAATCATTCCTATAAGCATCCAAGAGTGTTTTTTTTTTTAAAGAAACCGAAACTTCCATAGAACCAAAAGCAAGAGTTAGTAGAGAAAGGCCAATGTGGACGCTTGACCCTTACAAGAAATCAAAGAAAAAATAAAAAAAGCTCAAAAAAGGAAACTAATGAGGGAACCTTAAGTAAGGAACACCTCTACAATCAAGCAAAGCTAAACCAATCACTTTACGACTACCTCTATCACTACCAAAACTATCAAAAGTCTTCAAATCACAAGCTTCATTAGCCAATAGATCAGCTACTGAATTTCCTTCCCGAAAGATATGCGACAACTTCACTTCCATTTTACAAAGAAGCACCCGAATCCTTTGCAGCAAAGCGGCGATCTTCCAATTCCCACAACCACCCGAAGCCACGAACGTCACCAAGCACCGTGTTGAAGTCATTGATCTCACCCAACTTAGGCCGACCCTTTCCCCATCTTTCCGTCACCGAAGTAACCGTGTTAAAGTCACCCCCAACACAACACGGCTCATTGGTACAAACAGCCCTCAAACCATCCCAAAGCTCAACTCTCCCATGCCGAATAGTAGATGCATACACAAAAGTCATAAAAACAGAAATCTGCAAAACCGAATCCTCCACCTTACAATGTACAAATTGAGGATGGTCTTCAACCACCTCAATTTGAACAGAATCTTCAAACATAATCCAAATTTTCCTCGAAGAATTAACAATCAAATAAGGAAAATTAAATCTCCTAGGAAACCTCCAATCAGCATCAATTAAAGGTTCTAACAATACTAAAATTTTAGGCTTCAAGTCACGCCTCAAAGCCATAAGTTTATCTTGTGCGGGTTCATTCCCAACACCTCTAATATTCCAAATTAGTGTTTTAAACATTGGAACGGATAACAACACCCTTACCTCTCCTCGAAGTCATTCGAGAAAGCTAATCCTCAACCTCTTTAGACGCCGTCTCATCTCCTGACGGATCTGAAAGGCCACCCTCACTTATTGTTCCACGCCTTGACCTCCTTTTCGCCAATCTGTGTTTCTCATAAATCCGAGCAGCAACATCCAAAGCCCTCATTTCCTGATCGTCTAAGTCCGGACTCTCAAAAGAACCATCCGACTCATCCCCAGATTCATTAATTTGGTGTTGAATTCGTTGCACCGAATTCTCAAAAAAAGGTGATTTATACGATGTGATCGCCATCGACGAACCAGCCTCATTTCCATCCAAAACCATATTTCGAACCCTTTCATAGTTTCTCCTGATTTGTTCTCCACGTTCCTGAGTGTCTAATGAATTTCCAGAGCCCTCAATACGTTCACCATCACTCAAATTCAAACCAGGAGAAATTTGCAAATTTTCAGAATCGGACACCCCTGCGCGCGCGCCAAGTTCCTTGTCCCACTCCTAGTCCCACACCCGGTAGGACTCCTAATTCCACCCCCAAGGTTTCCTTCACCAACAAGGAGTCCTGCCCCACTCCTAGTCCCACACCCGGTAGGACTCCTAATTCCACCCCCAAGGTTTCCTTCACCAACAAGGAGTCCTGCCCCACTCCTAGTCCCACACCCGGTGGGACTCCTAATTCCACCCCCAAGGTTTCTTTCACCAACAAGGAGTCCTCCTTAGGCTGTGGGTCAACCAAAACAGCCTCACCACCTTGTTGCACCACCGGGGGCCGTTTCAAAATCGTAACCGGTCCGGACACCTCCCCTTGCACACCCCGCGTGCCATGCGTGCCCGGTGTTGCGCGCGACGGGCCATCATTGGCACGGCGCGAGGGCACCTCCGTTCTCCTCACGGTACGACCCGATCCCCTCCTCAACGAACGTCCTCGACCACCACGCGACTTAGATCGACGTCCTTGCTGTTCATGAACAGCCTTATTCACCACCTTTCCATTAACAAAACACCTCTCTTT
This sequence comes from Misopates orontium, assembly GCA_946800315.1. Classification (NCBI taxonomy): domain Eukaryota; kingdom Viridiplantae; phylum Streptophyta; class Magnoliopsida; order Lamiales; family Plantaginaceae; genus Misopates; species Misopates orontium. Next base: position 16,084,405 of record OX326949.1, on the reverse strand, counting down.
ACTATGTCCGACATGATTACACACCGTGCAATAATGGGGACGATCTCCATAAACAACTTTTTGCCAAAAACTTCCTTCCGGGCCATCAATGAAAATCTCCTTAATCTCCTCCGCAAGCAAATCAATTTCAACACAAGCCCTAGCACATCTTGGCCTAATTACCTTGGCTGTAGATTCATCAATACGTAACGGTGTCCCAATCAAAGACATAATATCATGCAACGCCTCCTTGTGATGCATGACAATGGGCAGCCGTGGCAATGATACCCAAACCGGCACTACCGAAGATTCTGACTTTGGAACAAAACTCGGGGACCACTTAAAAATCTGCATCGGAAAACCCTGAACCATCCACGATTGTCTCGACCACAACCTCGTGGAATCATCCTCCAAAGTAATCTGAATGAAAACATGCCTCGCATCAATGTCTCCCAACGAGAAAGAACCCCTTAACCCCAACTTCAAAAACCAAGTTTGCAAATCCTCCGGGGACGGACGTCCATGAGAAAACTTTCCAACCAATGCATATTTGAATTGCAATGCAAAGCAATCAAAATCAGATTTGTTAAATCTAATTGCGGGTTTCCCTTGATATGTAAACGCCTTCTTCGGTTCCGTTACACGGGTGCCAAGTGCAAAAATAGGATCATCAGCAAACGATTTGCTAATCGCCCTCGGTGACAAATCCCTCTTGCCCACCAAAGAGTGATCAAACAATCTAACAAACGAACGGCTTTGAGGCTTCACGTTAGTTTTAGGATCCAACTTTCCTCCCTCAACTTGATCACGAATCCTATTCGGAAAAGACTCCTTGAGCGATGGGAACTCCAGTAAAATCCCATCCTTCGGCTGCTCAACGGCGGTAGGTGGTGGCTGCACCTCGGAAGAAATCAAGACGCGTCGTGGAAGTAACGCGTTGTCAACAACCGACGGAAGATTGACGTCGGAAGTTGATGCCGCCGGCTTGCATGGCGGTGGAACGGACGGGCCTGGTGGCTGATCCACCGGGCAAGGCTGATCGGAGGCGTCGGCCTCCATGCACGGCGGCTAAAGGCCGCGGCGCGAAACCCTAGGAGAAAAAAAAAATTCGCCCAAAGAGGAGAGAGTATTTTTAGCTTCGAATATTTGTTTCTTATTTTGGGCTTATCCATTCGTTTAGGCTCTGAAACATGCATTGCAAGTTATTGGTGCTTTTGGTGAATCAACTAAGTTGGTCATTTTTGTGTTATTCTCAATGTTTCCTATAAGCTTCCAATAGTTGTGTCGTATTTTGGGAAAATCCATTCGTTTAGGCTTTAAAACATGCATTGCAAGTTATTGGTGCTTTTGGAGAATCAACGAATGTTGGTCCTTTTTGTGTTATTCATAATCTTTCCTATAAGCTTCCAAGAGTTGTGTCTTATCCATTCGTTTAGGCTCTAAAACATGCATTGCACGTTATTGGGGCTTTTGGTGAATCAACAAATGTTGGTCCTTTTTGTGTTATTCACAATCATTCCTATAAGCTTCCAAGACTTTTTTTTTTTTTTTAAAGAAACCGAAACTTCCATATAACCAATAGCAAGAGTTAGTCGAGAAAGGCCAATGTGGACGCTCTATCAAGTAAGAAACACCTCTACAATCAAGCAAAGCTAAACCAATCACTTTACTACTACCTCTATCACTACCAAAACTATCAAAAGTCTTCAAATCACAAGCTTCATTAGCCAATAGATCAGCTACTGAATTTCCTTCCCGAAAGATATGCGACAACTTCACTTCCATTTGACAAAGAAGCACCCGAATCCTTTGCAGCAAAGCGGCGATCTTCCAATTCCCACAACCACCCGAAGCCACCAACGTCACCAACACTTGTGTATCCAATTCAACATGAACCCACCTAAAACCCTTTTCAAAACCCAACTCCAAGCCACGCAACAGCCCCCAAGCTTCCGCCTCCATATTGGTACCAATACCAAAATACTGATGAAAAGCAAAAAGAATATTGCCCTCATGATCCTGAACAACACCGCCACCAGCAGCCTCCCCCGGATTCCCCCTAGAACAACCATCCGTGTTTAACTTTACCCAAGGAAACCTCGGACAACGCCAAACCACCACCTTAATCTCCTTACCACTCGGCCCCATTCTCTGAAACTTCCACAACTTCCCAACCTCAAAATGGCCCGACCAGCCAATCTTAACCCCAATAAGACGAATCGTATCAATGTATCTGAACACCTTTCCAATGATCATAGACGGCACAATGCGAATCATCCTATGCTTCGAGTCATTCCGAGCAGCCCATAAAAACCAAATGATCAAAACCGGAATCAGGCCCCGAACATCACCCGGCTAGACCCCACTCAACCATCCAACCTTTGCCTCACTCAATGTACAAAGATAAGCTTCCAAGAGTTTTTTTTTTTTTTAGAATCAAAAGCAAGAGTTAGTCGAGATAGTCCAAAATGGACTCTCGACGCTTACAAAAAATCAAAGCAAACATCAAAAAAGCTCAAAAAAGGAACTAATGAGGGAACCTTAAGTAAGGAACACCTCGACAATCAAGCAAAGCTAAACCAATCACTTTACGACTACATCTATCACTACCAAAACTATCAAAGGTCTTCAAATCACAAGCTTCATTAGCCAATAGATCAGCTACTGAATTTCCTTCCCGAAAGATATGCGACACCTTCACTTCCATTTGACAAAGAAGCACCCGAATCCTTTGCAACAAAGCGGCGATCTTCCAATTCCCACAACCGCCCGAAGCCACCAACGTCACCAACACTTGTGCATCCAATTCAACATGAACCCTTAAAAAACCCTTTTCAAAACACAACTCCAGACCACGCAACAGCCCCCAAGCTTCCGCCTCCATATTGGTACCAATACCAAAATAGTGATGAAAAGCAAAAAGAATATTGCCCTCATGATCCCGAACAACACCACCACCAGCAGCCTCCCCCGGATTCCCCCTAGAACAACCATCCGTGTTTAACTTTACCCAAGGAAACCTCGGACAACGCCAAACCACCACCTTAATCTCCTTACCACTCGGCCCCACTCTTTGAAACTTCCACAACTTCCCAACCTCAAAATGGCCCGACCAGCCAATCTTAACCCCAATAAGACGAATCGTATCAACGTATCTCAACACCTTTCCAATGATCTTAGACGGCACAATGCGAATCATCCTATGCTTCGAGTCATTACGAGCAGCCCATAAAAACCAAATGATCAAAACCGGAATCAGGCCCCGAACATGACCCGGCTTGACCCCACTCAACCATCCAACCTTTGCCTCATTCAATGTACAAAGCACATTGACATTGAAGAGGCCCCCAAAAAAACTCCAAACATGCCGAGCCGCCGCCCCTGACCAAATAATATGATCAATCGACTCCACCTCTCGACAACATTGGCACTTAGAAGCCAAACAAACACCATTAGCCTGAAGATTACTATCAGAAGGAATCCACCCAAAGTGCAACTTCCAACAAAAAAACGAAATATGAGGCATAATCGATTTATGCCAAAACCACTTAGCCTCATCCACCAGTTCATTTGGAGTACTCACCAACTCCCACGCAGATTTTGCCGAGAAACATCCATTAGAAGAAGGTTTCCACACCGGAACATCCTTCTTCTCCACACTCGGCCGAATCTCCAAAATAGACTCAACCAAATCCTCGGTGAGCCTCTCCCTTAAGAGCGCCACATTCCAACGGCCATCAACCAACAAATCAGCAACTCGAGCATCCACTGGACTCCTAACCCTTTGACGTGAAGCTAATGTCTCCGGGCCACACCAATGGTCATGCCAAAACGAGATATGACCTTCTCCAACAAGCCAAAAAATCTGCTTTTGAGCAGCCTCCCTCGCCTCCACAAGCCGTTTCCAAACCAAAGAACTATGGGACGTCGCCCGAGCCAGCCAAGGAGACGCCCTTTTACAATAATACCCATGCAAACAAGACGCCCAAAGGCTGTCCATTTTCCGAAACCTCCACCAAAGCTTAATCGAGAAAGAATCCACCACATCCCAAAGAGACCGAAAGCCCAAGCCACCCTCCAAAACCGGCTTGCACACCTTCTTCCAAGATGCCCAATGCATCCGCTTTCTTGTCTCAAAATCACCCCATAAAAACCTCGCAAAAATTCCATGCATTTTCTTGATCACCCCCTTAGTAGGACGCATCACCTGGAAAAAATAGACAGGAATAGTGCTCAATGTTGATTTAATGAGTGTAATCCTACCTCCAGGAGACAACAAATTTAGATTCCAGCCATTCAAATGACCCCTAATCTTATCAATAATCCCCTCAAAATGGACAGCCCTACTACGTCCCACAAAAAGAGGCACTCCAAGATAAGTTAAAGGCAAACTAGTTGGTGAAAAACCGGACAGCCTTTGTATCATCCGACGTCGAGAAGACGAAGCACGCCGTCCCAAAATAAACATACTTTTTTGCACGTTCACCTTTTGACCCGAAACAGCCCCATAAAGCTCAAGGAACCTACACATCCTCCGAACACTCCTTTTAGATCCCTTCAAAAATAACATACAATCATCAGCATAAGCTAAATGAGAAAGCTTAAACCTTTTCTTTGTGTCAAAACACATATCCAGATGTTGCGCCATAAGTTGCTCCACGCCCCGTGAGAGGAACTCCGCTGCAATAACAAACAAAGCCGGAGAAATAGGGTCACCTTGTCTCAACCCCTGAGACGATGCAAAGTACCCTGCATTCTCACCATTCACTAAAACCGAGAAGTGACTTGACGAGATGCATGTGTAAATCAACTTCCGCCATCGCTCTCCAAAACCAAACTTTTCTAACATGGCCATCAAGAACCTCCATTGAACTTTATCATACGCTTTCTCCATGTCCAACTTGATGATCAAATTATGCCCTTTCGTCTTAGCATTTAGAGAGTGCACCATCTCCTGGCCCAGTAAAACATTATCCGCAATCGCCCTCCCTTTAATAAAACCACTTTGATTCGGAGAGATAATCCTAGGCAACACCGCAGCAAGCCTATCATTCAGAATCTTTGAACAAAGCTTATAAAAAGTTGTACAAAGACTAATAGGCCGAAAATCACTCCACCTTTCCGGATTTGCCTTTTTAGGAATCAACACAATAGTGGTGTTAGAGAATCCTAAAGGCAAAACGTTACCCGCAAAAAACCCTTGCACCGCCATGTAAACATCATCCTTAATAATCTCCCAACAATCATGAAAAAACTTTGTCGTGTAGCCATCAGGACCCGCCACACTATCCATTGGCATCCGACAAAGAGTTTCAAAAACCTCTTCCATAGAAGGGCACTCTACCAACATCCGATTCTCCACCTCTGAAACCAACGAAGGAATAAAATCCAAAGAATGCTGCTCTAAGTCCTCATTCCCACCCCCAAGAAAATTTTGAAAGTGAGACACCGCCGAAGACATCAACTCATCTTGGCCCTCAACCAATTGATCCCCCACCAAGATTTTATTGATTCTTCCCCGAGCCCTCCTTTTCTTCACACAAGCTTGATAAAACTTTGTGTTTCTCTCACCATCCCTCATCCAATTACAAGCAGCCCTTTGTTTCCACATATCCTCTTGCATAGAAACCCGCAACGTCAATTCAGCATTCCACCTATTGAGATCAATCAAATTAACCTCAGAAGGGTCACGGTCAAATGCAAGCTCCGCCTTTTTCACCCTTTCCTCCATCTCTTTCACCTTCACATTGACATCCCCAAACTCATTCCAATTCCACGACTTTAGCCTAAACTGCAGCCGTTTCAATTTCTCCCAAAGCCCTCTCAAACCCGAAGTCCGACAAGGAAGCCTCCAATTCTCCTCCACCATCCTTTTGAACTCTCCATGCCGCAACCACATATTCTGAAACCTAAAAGAAGATTTCCTCCTCCTTTGCTGCCTCATAAATTCGAACAACAATGGACAATGATCTGATTGCCTTCTCGCAAGGTGAGTCACCGAAGAAACCTCAAATAAATCAGTCCAACCGCTATTCACCATAACACGATCCAATCTGCCCCACGCTCCCCTTTTGTTCGTCCAAGTGAATTGGCCCCCTGTAAACCCCACGTCAAACAGCCCCGTTTCAGCAAGCACCGTGTTGAAGTCATTGATCTCACCCAACTTAGGCCGACCCTTTCCCCGTCTTTCCGTCACCGAAGTAACCGTGTTAAAGTCACCCCCAACACACCACGGCTCATTGGTACAAACAGCCCTCAAACCATCCCAAAGCTCAACTCTCCCATGCCGAGTAGTAGATGCATACACAAAAGTCATAAAAACAGAAATCTGCAAAACCGAATCCTCCACCTTACAATGTACAAATTGAGGATGGTCTTCAACCACCTCAATTTGAACAGAATCCTCAAACATAATCCAAATTTTCCTCGAAGAATTAACAATCAAAGAAGGAAAATTAAATCTCCTAGGAAACCTCCAATCAGCATCAATTAAAGGTTCTAACAATACTAAAATTTTAGGCTTCAAGTCACGCCTCAAAGCCATAAGTTTATCTTGTGCGGGTTCATTCCCAACACCTCTAATATTCCAAATTAGTGTTTTAAACATTGGAACGAATAACAACACCCTTACCTCTCCTCGAAGTCATTCGAGAAAGCTGATCCTCAACCTCTTTAGACGCCGTCTCATCTCCTGACGGATCTGAAAGGCCACCCTCACTTATTGTTCCACGCCTTGACCTCCTTTTCGCCAATCTGTGTTTCTCATAAATCCGAGCAGCAACATCCAAAGCCCTCAGTTCCTGATCGTCTAAGTCCGGACTCTCAAAAGAACCATCCGACTCATCCCCTGATTCATTAATTTGGTGTTGAATTCGTTGCACCGAATTCTCAAAAAAAGGTGATTTATACGATGTGATCGCCATCGACGAACCAGCCTCATCTCCATCCAAAACCATATTTCGAACCCTTTCATAGTTTCTCCTGATTTGTTCTCCACGTTCCTGAGTGTCTAATGAATTCCAACAGCAACCGAGTGCACGCGGGGACCGCGTGCTATGTTTGTTTGGTGATAAAAGTTATTTTTGGTGCAAATTTTCACTTTATATAATTTATGTTATCGGTAAATATGAAATATTGTATATCAGTTAATTACTCTTAGGTGCCTAAAATAATACAAATGAATTTTCAAATAATAACTTACCTGTCAACTTTTAAATTATTTAAATTTTAGTTGTTTAAAAAAAGTTAAATGTCAAAATTGATGAAAAAGTCAAACATAAAAGAAACGTTAAATTTATAAATGATAAAGAAAAAAAAATCAGACATAAAAAGAAGAATCAAGTTTCATTTATCGGGCACCGATTAGCTGTTCCAAAGATATTAAATCTTTCACTGTAACAATATTTTGACTTCTGAAATTCTGTCAACAAAATATTATAAGGTATATAACTAAAAGATTCAAATCACTATTGTTATAATCATAAAAAAATAAATTAATCTTGTTATAACAGTAAGAAATTTTTAGAAGCTGATAAAATTAATTTGGAAATAGAACGTGTAGCTTCAACCCAGCAATATGTTATAACTCAAATAACTCAATCATATCTTTACTGAAAAGTAGGATTTTACTTAATACTCATAATCTGACATTAGAAAAACATATGAGTAGATCATCAAAACTATGCTCGATTAGTTTGGTATTTAAATGGCAAAATCAGACCAATAAAATATATAATAAATTTTATGGTTTACAACACAATTCAACAACATAATAGGAGTTACAAATGTAAAGTTTTTTATTGTTTGTATAAGAGATAAGAAAATGAGAATAAATGAAAGGTTATTTTATGGACAGGTACTGCTTGTTTGAAAATTCGTTAACCATTTTTTATAACAGAAAATGGTGAAAAGTCTAAACAAAATAATGATACAAAAAGAATATAAAAAATATAAGGAAAAAAGGGAATTTATGAAATGTAAACTTTATATAGACATAAAACTTATGAATTATTTGACATTAACTTATTAATTTGATGTAAACATAATATGACACAATCCAAAGTAACTGATAATAATATGTTTGAAACACAAAAGAAAACGGCAAACCTTATAGAATGTAGTTTATATAAATTTACACGCGGAAAGGACTTTACCAAAGTACCACATCCAAATCTTAATTCTTTTTTTGATTGAAGATGAGCTTGAAGATTGTATGAATGATATATGGAACAATATTATTCCAAAATTTTCCTTTGTCACCCACACTTAAATATTGTCTGCCATATGAAATAAAAAGGAGATTCAGTTATTTATTTTTCACCAACATATTTTTTTTTTTTGGTAGCTAAAAGCGTAAATGGAGTAGTAAAATTAACAAACCTTTGGTGCGTTTGGTGCGCCTGGAGACGTTGGGTCACAGAGAAAGAAAGTGTTTAGAAGTCATCCATTTCCATTGTCGCCCACATTTAATTACTGCATGTCATACAAAATAAGGAGAATCGGTTAATATACAATTAAAATAATATTTTTCAAAACATAAATGGAGTAGTAATTAAACCAAACATTTAGTGGGTAAGGTAGTGAAAATTCAGGAAGAGAAAGTGCTTAGAATTTAGTACGCTTAATTAAAGAGCACACAATGTAAGCCTATTTTAAAGGAAAATAACCGAATGTGAGTGGGTAGTGGAGGAGTGGGGAGTTTACATTTTGAATTTGAGCTCAAAATATTTGGATTAGTTGTTTGGTCCGATGGTCCAACAACTACCTATTTTGTGAGACAAAATGTCTTATTTTGGGCAAATCCATTCGTTTAGGCTCTAAAACATGCATTGCAAGTTATTGGTGCTTTTGGTGAATCCACGAATGTTGGTCCTTATTGTGTTATTCACAATCTTTCTCATAAGCTTCCAAGAGTTGTGTCTTATTTCGGGCTAATCCATTCGTTTAGGCTCTAAAACATGCATTGCACGTTATTGGTGAATCAACGAATGTTTGTCCTTTTTGTTTTATTCACAATCTTTCCTATAAGCTTCCAAGATTTGTGTCTTATTTTGGGCTAATCCATTCGTTTAGGCTCTAAAACATGCATTGCAAGTTATTGGTGCTTTTGGTGAATCAACAATTGTAGGTCCCTTTTGTGTTATTCACAATCTTTCCTATAAGCTTCTAAGAGTTGTGTCGTATTTTGGGAAAATCCATTCGTTTAGGCTCTAAAACATGCATTGCACGTTATTGGTGCTTTTGGTGAATCTACGAATGTTGGTGATGTTTATGTTATTCAAAATCTATCCTATAGGCTTCCAAGAGTTGTGTCGTATTTTGGGTAAATCCATTCGTTTAGGCTCTAAAACATGCATTGCATGTTATTGTTGCTTTTTGTGAATCAACGAATGTTGGTTCTTTTTGTGTTATTCACAATCTTTCTCAAAAGCTTCCAAGAGTCGTGTCTTGTCCATTCGTTAGACTCTAAAACATGCATTGCACGTTATTGGTGCTTTTGGTGAATCAACGAATGTTGGTCCTTTTTGTGTTATTTTCAATCTTTCCTATAAGCTTCTAAGAGTTTTTTTTTTTTTTTTAAAGAAACCGAAACTTTCATAGAATCAAAAGCAAGAGTTAGTCGAGATAGTCCAAAATGGACTCTCGACGCTTACAAAAAATCAAAGCAAACATCAAAAAAGCTCAAAAAAGGAACTAATGAGGGAACCTTAAGTAAGGAACACCTCGACAATCAAGCAAAGCTAAACCAATCACTTTACGACTACATCTATCACTACCAAAACTATCAAAGGTCTTCAAATCACAAGCTTCATTAGCCAATAGATCAGCTACTGAATTTCCTTCCCGAAAGATATGCGACACCTTCACTTCCATTTGACAAAGAAGCACCCGAATCCTTTGCAACAAAGCGGCGATCTTCCAATTCCCACAACCGCCCGAAGCCACCAACGTCACCAACACTTGTGCATCCAATTCAACATGAACCCTTAAAAAACCCTTTTCAAAACACAACTCCAGACCATGCAACAGCCCCCAAGCTTCCGCCTCCATATTGGTACCAATACCAAAATAGTGATGAAAAGCAAAAAGAATATTGCCCTCATGATCCCGAACAACACCACCACCAGCAGCCTCCCCCGGATTCCCCCTAGAACAACCATCCGTGTTTAACTTTACCCAAGGAAACCTCGGACAACGCCAAACCACCACCTTAATCTCCTTACCACTCGGCCCCACTCTTTGAAACTTCCACAACTTCCCAACCTCAAAATGGCCCGACCAGCCAATCTTAACCCCAATAAGACGAATCGTATCAACGTATCTGAACACCTTTCCAATGATCTTAGACGGCACAATGCGAATCATCCTATGCTTCGAGTCATTACGAGCAGCCCATAAAAACCAAATGATCAAAACCGGAATCAGGCCCCGAACATGACCCGGCTTGACCCCACTCAACCATCCAACCTTTGCCTCATTCAATGTACAAAGCACATTGACATTGAAGAGGCCCCCAAAAAAACTCCAAACATGCCGAGCCGCCGCCCCTGACCAAATAATATGATCAATCGACTCCACCTCTCGACAACATTGGCACTTAGAAGCCAAACAAACACCATTAGCCTGAAGATTACTATCAGAAGGAATCCACCCAAAGTGCAACTTCCAACAAAAAAACGAAATATGAGGCATAATCGATTTATGCCAAAACCACTTAGCCTCATTCACCGGTTCATTTGGAGTTCTCACCAACTCCCACGCAGATTTTGCCGAGAAACATCCATTAGAAGAAGGTTTCCACACCGGAACATCCTTCTTCTCCACACTCGGCCGAATCTCCAAAATAGACTCAACCAAATCCTCGGTGAGCCTCTCCCTTAAGAGCGCCACATTCCAACGGCCATCAACCAAAAAATCAGCAACTCGAGCATCCACTGGACCCCTAACCCTTTGACGTGAAGCTAATGTCTCCGGGCCACACCAATGGTCATGCCAAAACGAGATATGACCTTCTCCAACAAGCCAAAAAATCTGCTTTTGAGCAGCCTCCCTCGCCTCCACAAGCCGTTTCCAAACCAAAGAACTATGGGACGTCGCCCGAGCCAGCCAAGGAGACGCCCTTTTACAATAATACCCATGCAAACAAGACGCCCAAAGGCTGTCCATTTTCCGAAACCTCCACCAAAGCTTAATCGAGAAAGAATCCACCACATCCCAAAGAGACCGAAAGCCCAAGCCACCCTCCAAAACCGGCTTGCACACCTTCTTCCAAGATGCCCAATGCATCCGCTTTCTTGTCTCAAAATCACCCCATAGAAACCTCGCAAAAATTCCATGCATTTTCTTGATCACCCCCTTAGTAGGACGCATCACCTGGAAAAAATAGACAGGAATAGTGCTCAATGTTGATTTAATGAGTGTAATCCTACCTCCAGGAGACAACAAATTTAGATTCCAGCCATTCAAATGACCCCTAATCTTATCAATAATCCCCTCAAAATGGACAGCCCTACTACGTCCCACAAAAAGAGGCACTCCAAGATAAGTTAAAGGCAAACTCGTTGGTGAAAAACCGGACAGCCTTTGTATCATCCGACGTCGAGAAGACGAAGCACGCCGTCCCAAAATAAACATACTTTTTTGCACGTTCACCTTTTGACCCGAAACAGCCCCATAAAGCTCAAGGAACCTACACATCCTCCGAACACTCCTTTTAGATCCCTTCAAAAATAACATACAATCATCAGCATAAGCTAAATGAGAAAGCTTAAACCTTTTCTTTGTGTCAAAACACATATCCGGATGTTGCGCCATAAGTTGCTCCACGCCCCGTGAGAGGAACTCCGCTGCAATAACAAACAATGCCGGAGAAATAGGGTCACCTTGTCTCAACCCCTGAGACGAAGCAAAGTACCCTGCATTCTCACCATTCACTAAAACCGAGAAGTGACTTGACGAGATGCATGTGTAAATCAACTTCCGCCATCGCTCTCCAAAACCAAACTTTTCTAACATGGCCATCAAGAACCTCCATTGAACTTTATCATACGCTTTCTCCATGTCCAACTTGATGATCAAATTATGCCCTTTCGTCTTAGCATTTAGAGAGTGCACCATCTCCTGGCCCAGCAAAACATTATCCGCAATCGCCCTCCCTTTAATAAAACCACTTTGATTCGGAGAGATAATCCTAGGCAACACCGCAGCAAGCCTATCATTCAGAATCTTTGAACAAAGCTTATAAAAAGTTGTACAAAGACTAATAGGCCGAAAATCACTCCACCTTTCCGGATTTGCCTTTTTAGGAATCAACACAATAGTGGTGTTAGAGAATCCTAAAGGCAAAACGTTACCCGCAAAAAACCCTTGCACCGCCATGTAAACATCATCCTTAATAATCTCCCAACAATCATGAAAAAACTTTGTCGTGTAGCCATCAGGACCCGCCACACTATCCATTGGCATCCGACAAAGAGTTTCAAAAACCTCTTCCATAGAAGGGCACTCCACCAACATCCGATTCTCCACCTCTGAAACCAACGAAGGAATAAAATCCAAAGAATGCTGCTCTAAGTCCTCATTCCCACCCCCAAGAAAATTTTGAAAGTGAGACACCGCCGAAGACATCAACTCATCTTGGCCCTCAACCAATTGATCCCCCACCAAGATTTTATTGATTCTTCCCCGAGCCCTCCTTTTCTTCACACAAGCTTGATAAAACTTTGTGTTTCTCTCACCATCCCTCATCCAATTACAAGCAGCCCTTTGTTTCCACATATCCTCTTGCATAGAAACCCGCAACGTCAATTCAGCATTCCACCTATTGAGATCAATCAAATTAACCTCAGAAGGGTCACGGTCAAATGCAAGCTCCGCCTTTTTCACCCTTTCCTCCATCTCTTTCACCTTCACATTGACATCCCCAAACTCATTCCAATTCCACGACTTTAGCCTAAACTGCAGCCGTTTCAATTTCTCCCAAAGCCCTCTCAAACCCGAAGTCCGACAAGGCAGCCTCCAATTCTCCTCCACCATCCTTTTGAACTCTCCATGCCGCAACCACATATTCTGAAACCTAAAAGAAGATTTCCTCCTCCTTTGCTGCCTCATAAATTCGAACAACAATGGACAATGATCAGATTGCCTTCTCGCAAGGTGAGTCACCGAAGAAACCTCAAATAAATCAGTCCAACCGCTATTCACCATAACACGATCCAATCTGCCCCACGCTCCCCTTTTGTTCGTCCAAGTGAATTGGCCCCCTGTAAACCCCACGTCAAACAGCCCCGTTTCAGCAAGCACCGTGTTGAAGTCATTGATCTCACCCAACTTAGGCCGACCCTTTCCCCGTCTTTCCGACACCGAAGTAACCGTGTTAAAGTCACCCCCAACACACCACGGCTCATTGGTACAAACAGCCCTCAAACCATCCCAAAGCTCAACTCTCCCATGCCGAGTAGTAGATGCATACACAAAAGTCATAAAAACAGAAATCTGCAAAACCGAATCCTCCACCTTACAATGTACAAATTGAGGATTGTCTTCAACCACCTCAATTTGAACAGAATCCTCAAACATAATCCAAATTTTCCTCGAAGAATTAACAATCAAAGAAGGAAAATTAAATCTCCTAGGAAACCTCCAATCAGCATCAATTAAAGGTTCTAACAATACTAAAATTTTAGGCTTCAAGTCACGCCTCAAAGCTATAAGTTTATCTTGTGCGGGTTCATTCCCAACACCTCTAATATTCCAAATTAGTGTTTTAAACATTGGAACGAATAACAACACCCTTACCTCTCCTCGAAGTCATTCGAGAAAGCTGATCCTCAACCTCTTTAGACGCCGTCTCATCTCCTGACGGATCTGAAAGGCCACCCTCACTTATTGTTCCACGCCTTGACCTCCTTTTCGCCAATCTGTGTTTCTCATAAATCCGAGCAGCAACATCCAAAGCCCTCAGTTCCTGATCGTCTAAGTCCGGACTCTCAAAAGAACCATCCGACTCATCCCCTGATTCATTAATTTGGTGTTGAATTCGTTGCACCGAATTCTCAAAAAAAGGTGATTTATACGATGTGATCGCCATCGACGAACCAGCCTCATCTCCATCCAAAACCATATTTCGAACCCTTTCATAGTTTCTCCTGATTTGTTCTCCACGTTCCTGAGTGTCTAATGAATTTCCAGAGCCCTCAATACGTTCACCATCACTCAAATTCAAACCAGGAGAAATTTGCAAATTTTCAGAACCAAGTTCCTTGTGCCCCACTCCTAGTCCCACACCCGGTAGGACTCCTAATTCCATCCCCAAGGTTTCCTTCACCAACAAGGAGTCCTGCCCCACTCCTAGTCCCACACCCGGTAGGACTCCTAATTCCACCCCCAAGGTTTCCTTCACCAACAAGGAGTCCTGCCCCACTCCTAGTCCCACACCCGGTAGGACTCCTAATTCCACCCCCAAGGTTTCCTTCACCAACAAGGAGTCCTCCTTAGGCTGTGGGTCAACCAAAACAGCCTCACCACCTTTTTGCACCACCGGGGGCCTTTTTAAAATCGTAACCGGTCCGGGCATCTCCCCTTGCACACCCCGCGTGCCATGCGTGCCCGGTGTTGCGCGCGACGGGCCATCATTGGCACGGCGCGAGGGCACCTCCGTTCTCCTCACGGTACGACCCAATCCCCTCCTCAACGAACGTCCTCGACCACCACGCGACTTAGATCGACGTCCTTGTTGTTCATGAACAGCCTTATTCACCACCTTTCCATTAACAAAACACCTCTCTTTACTATGTCCGACATGATTACACACCGTGCAATAATGGGGACGATCTCCATAAACAACTTTTTGCCAAAAACTTCCTTCCGGGCCATCAATGAAAATCTCCTTAATCTCCTCCGCAAGCAAATCAATTTCAACACAAGCCCTAGCACAACTTGGCCTAATTACCTTGGCTGTAGATTCATCAATACGTAACGGTGTCCCAATCAAAGACATAATATCATGCAACGCCTCCTTGTGATGCATGACAATGGGCAGCCGTGGCAATGATACCCAAACCGGCACTACCGAAGATTCTGACTTTGGATCAAAACTCGGGGACCACTTAAAAATCCGCATCGGAAAACCCTGAACCATCCACGATTGTCTCGACCACAACCTCGTGGAATCATCCTCCAAAGTAATCTGAATGAAAACATGCCTCGCATCAATGTCTCCCAACGAGAAAGAACCCCTTAACCCCAACTTCAAAAACCAAGTTTGCAAATCCTCCGGGGACGGACGTCCATGAGAAAATTTTCCAACCAATGCATATTTGAATTGCAACGCAAAGCAATCAAAATCAGATTTGTTAAATCTAATTGCGGGTTTCCCTTGATATGTAAACGCCTTCTTCGGTTCCGTTACACGGGTGCCAAGTGCAAAAATAGGATCATCAGCAAACGATTTGCTAATCGCCCTCGGTGACAAATCCCTCTTGCCCACCAAAGACTGATCAAACAATCTAACAAACGAACGGCTTTGAGGCTTCACGTTAGTTTTAGGATCCAACTTTCCTCCCTCAACTTGATCACGAATCCTATTCGGAAAAGACTCCTTGAGCGATGGGAACTCCGGTAAAATCCCATCCTTCGGCTGCTCAACGGCGGTAGGTGGTGGCTGCACATCGGAAGAAATCAAGACGCGTCGTGGAAGTAACGCGTTGTCAACAACCGACGGAAGATTGACGTCGGAAGTTGATGCCGCCGACTTGCATGGCGGTGGAACGGACGGGCCCGGTGGCTGATCCACCGGGCAAGGCTGATCGGAGGCGTCGGCCTCCATGCACGGCGGCTAAAGGCCGCGACGCGAAACCCTAGGAGAAAAAAGAAAAATTCGCCCAAAGAGGAGAGAGTTTTTTTGCTTCCTAAGAGTTGTGTCTTAACTTCCAAGAGTTCCTTTTTTTCTTGTGTCTTATTTTGGGCAAATCCATTCGTTTAGGCTCTAAAACATGCATTGCACGTTATTGTTGCTTTTTGTGAATCAACGAAGGTTGGTCCTTTTTGTGTTATTCACAATCTTTCTCACAAGCTTCCAAGAGTCGTGTCTTATCCATTCGTTAGGCTCTAAAACATGCAATGCACGTTTTTGGTGCTTTTGGTGAACAACGAATGTTCGTCCTTTTTGTGTTATTTACAATCTTTCCTATAAGCTTCTAAGAGTTGTGTCTTATTTTGGGCAAATCCATTCGTTTAGGCTCTAAAACATGCATTGCACGGTATTGTTGCTTTTTGTGAATCAACGAATGTTGGTCCTTTTTGTGTTATTCACAATCTTTCTCACAAGCTTCCAAGAGTCGTGTCTTATCCATTCGTTAGGCTCTTAAACATGCATTGCACGTTATTGGTGCTTTTGGTGAATCAACGAATGTTCGTCCTTTTTGTGTTATACACAATCTTTCCAATAAGCTTCGAATATTTGTTTCTTATTTTGGGCTAATCCATTCGTTTAGGCTCTGAAACATGCATTGCAAGTTATTGGTGCTTTTGGTGAATCAACTAATGTTGGTCATTTCTGTGTTATTCTCAATCTTTCCTATAAGCTTCCAATAGTTGTGCCGTATTTTGGGAAAATCCATTCGTTTAGGCTTTAAAACATGCATTGCAAGTTATTGGTGCTTGTGGAGAATCAACGAATGTTGGTCCTTTTTGTGTTATTCATAATCTTTCCTATAAGCTTCCAACAGTTGTGTCTTATCCATTCGTTTAGGCTCTAAAACATGCATTGCACGTTATTGGGGCTTTTGGTGAATCAACAAATGTTGGTCCTTTTAATGTTATTCACAATCATTCCTATAAGCTTCCAAGAGTTTGTTTTTTTTTTTTAAAGAAACCGAAACTTCCATATAACCAATAGCAAGAGTTAGTCGAGAAAGGCCAATGTGGACGCTCGACCCTTATATGAAATCAAAGCAAACATCAAAAAAAGCTCAAAAAAGGAAACTAATGAGGGAACCTTAAGTAAGGAACACCTCTACAATCAAGCAAAGCTAAACCAATCACTTTACGACTACCTCTATCACTACCAAAACTATCAAAAGTCTTCAAATCACAAGCTTCATTAGCCAATAGATCAGCTACTGAATTTCCTTCCCGAAAGATATGCGACAACTTCACCTCCATTTGACAAAGAAGCACCCGAATCCTTTGCAGCAAAGCGGCGATCTTCCAATTCCCACAACCAACCGAAGCCACCAACGTCACCAACACTTGTGCATCCAATTCAGCATGAACCCAACTAAAACCCTTTTCAAAACCCAACTCCAAGCCACGCAACAGCCCCCAAGCTTCCGCCTCCATATTGGTACCAATACCAAAATAGTGATGAAAAGGAAAAAGAATATTGCCCTCATGATCCCGAACAACACCGCCACCAGCAGTCTCCCCCGGATTCCCCCTAGAACAACCATCCGTGTTTAACTTTACCCAAGGAAACCTCGGACAACGCCAAACCACCACCTTAATCTCCTTACCACTCGGCCCCATTCTCTGAAACTTCCACAACTTTCCAACCTCAAAATGGCCCGACCAGCCAATCTTAACCCCAATAAGACGAATCGTATCAATGTATCTGAACACCTTTCCAATGATCTTAGACGGCACAATGCGAATCATCCTATGCTTCGAGTCATTACGAGCAGCCCATAAAAACCAAATGATCAAAACCGGAATCAGGCCCCGAACATGACCCGGCTTGACCCCACTCAACCATCCAACCTTTGCCTCATTCAATGTACAAAGATAAGCTTCCAAGAGTTGTGTCTTATTTTGGGCAAATCCATTCGTTTAGGCACTAAAACATGCATTGCAAGTGATTGATGCTTTTGGTGAATCAACGAATTTTGGTCCTTTTTGTGTTATTCACACTCTTTTCTATAAGCTTCCAAGAGTTGTGTCTTATCCATTCGTTTAGGCTCTAAAACAAGCATTGCACGTTATTGGTGCTTTTGGTGAATAAAAGAATGTTGGTCCTTTTTGTGTTATTCACATTCTTTCTTATAAGCTTCCAAGAGTTGTGTCTTATTTTGGGCAAATCCATTCGTTTAGGCTCAAAAACATGCATTGCAAGTTGTTGGTGCTTTTGGTAAATCAACGAATGTTGGTCATTTTTGTGTTATTCACAATCTTTACTATAAGCTTCCAAGAGTTGTGTCGTATTTTGGGTAAATCCATTCGTTTAGGCTCTAAAATATGCATTGCACGTTGTTGGTGCTTTTGGTGAATCAACGAGTGTTCGTCCTTTTTTTGTTATTCACAATCTTTACTATAAGCTTCCAAGAGTTGTGTCGTATTTTGGGTAAGTCCATTCGTTTAGGCTCTAAAACATGCATTGCAAGTTATTGGTGCTTTGTGTGAATCAACGAATGTTGATCCTTTTTGTGTTATTCACAATCTTTTCTATAAGCTACCAGGAGTTGTGTCTTATTTTTGGCGAATCCATTCGTTTAGGCTCTAAAACATGCATAGCAAGTTATTGATGCTTTTGGTGAATCAACGAATTTTGGTCCTTTTTGTGTTATTCACAGTCTTTCCTATAAGCTTCCAAGAGTTGTAACGTATTTTGGGTAAGTCCATTCGTTTAGGCTCTAAAACATGTGTTGCACGTTATTGGTGCTTTTGGTAAATCAACGAATTTTGGTCCTTTTTGTGTTATTCACAATCTTTCCTATAGGCTTCCAAGAGATGTGTCGTATTTTGGGCAAATCCATTCGTTTAGGCTCTAAAACATGCATTGCAAGTTATTGGTGCTTTTGGGGAATCAACAAATGTTGGTCCTTTTTGTGTTATTCACAATCTTTCCTCTAAGCTTCCAACAGTTGTGTCTTATTTTGGGCGAATCCAGTCGGTTCGGCTCTAAAACATGCATGGCAAGTTATTGGTGCTTTTGGAGAATCAAGGAATGTTGGTCATTTTTGTGTTATTCACAATTTTTCCTATAAGCTTCCAAGAGTTGTGTCTTATTTTGGACAATTCCATTCGTTATGCTTTAAAACATGCATTGCACGTTATTGGTGCTTTTGGTGAATCAACGAATGGTGGTCCTTTTTGTGTTATTTACAATCTTTCCTATAAGCTTCTAAGAGTGGTGTCTTATTTTGGGCAAATCCATTCGTTCAGGCTCTAAAACATGCTTTGCAAGTTATTGGTGCTTTTGGTGAATCCACGAATGTTGGTCCTTATTGTGTTATTCACAATCTTTCCCATAAGCTTCCAAGAGTTGTGCCTTATTTCGGGCTAATCCATTCGTTTAGGCTCTAAAACATGCATTGCACGTTATTGGTGAATCAACGAATGTTTGTTCTTTTTGTGTTATTCACAATCTTTCCTATAAGCTTCCAAGATTTGTGTCTTATTTTGGGGCTAATCCATTCGTTTAGGCTCTAAAACATGCATTGCAAGTTATTGGTGCTTTTGGTGAATCAACGAATGTTGGTCATTTTTGTGTTATTCACAATCTTTACTATAAGCTTCCAAAAGTTGTGTCGTATTTTGGGTAAATCCATTCGTTTAGGCTCTAAAATTTGCATTGCACGTTATTGGTGCTTTTGGTGAATCAACGAATGTTGGTCCTTTTTATGTTATTCACAATCTTTACTATAAGCTTCCAAGAGTTGTGTCGTATTTTGGGTAAGTCCATTCGTTTAGGATCTAAAACATGCTTTGGAAGTTATTGGTGCTTTGTGTGAATCAACGATTGTTGGTCCTTTTGGTGTTATTCACAATCTTTTCTATAAGCTACTAGGAGTTGTGTCTTATTTTTGGCGAATCCATTCGTTTAGGCACTAAAACATTCATGGCAAGTTATTGATGCTTTTGGTGAATCAACGAACTTTGGTCCTTTTTGTGTTATTCACAGTCTTTCCTATAAGCTTCCAAGAGTTGTGTCTTATCCATTCGTTTAGGCTCTAAATCAAGCATTGCACGTTATTGGTGCTTTTGGTGAATAAAAGAATGTTGGTCATTTTTGTGTTATTCACATTCTTTCCTATAAGCTTCCAAGAGTTTTTTTTTTTTTTTTTTTTTTTTTTTTTTTAAAGAAACCGAAACTTTCATAGAATCAAAAGCAAGAGTTAGTCGAAATAGTCCAAAATGGACTCTCGACGCTTACAAAAAATCAAAGCAAACATCAAAAAAGCTCAAAAAAGGAACTAATGAGGGAACCTTAAGTAAGGAACACCTCGACAATCAAGCAAAGCTAAACCAATCACTTTACGACTACATCTATCACTACCAAAACTATCAAAGGTCTTCAAATCACAAGCTTCATTAGCCAATAGATCAGCTACTGAATTTCCTTCCCGAAAGATATGCGACACCTTCACTTCCATTTGAGGGTTCATGTTGAATTGGATGCACAAGTGTTGGTGACGTTGGTGGCTTCGGGCGGTTGTGGGAATTGGAAGATCGCCGCTTTGTTGCAAAGGATTCGGGTGCTATAAGCTTCCAAGAGTTGTGTCTTATTTTGGGCAAATCCATTCGTTTAGGCTCTAAAACATGCATTGCAAGTTATTGGTGCTTTTGGTGAATCAACGAATTTTGGTCCTTTTTCTGTTATTCACAATCTTTCCTATAGGCTTCCAAGAGTTGTATCGTATTTTGGGTAAATCCATTCGTTTAGGCTCTAAAACATGCATTGCATGTTATTGTTGCTTTTTGTGAATCAACGAATGTTGGTTCTTTTTGTGTTATTCACAATCTTTCTCAAAAGCTTCCAAGAGTTGTGTCTTGTCCATTCGTTAGACTCTAAAACATGCATTGCACATTATTGGTGCTTTTGGTGAATCAACGAATATTGGTCCTTTTTGTGTTATTTTCAATCTTTCCTATAAGCTTCTAAGAGTTGTGTCTTATTTTGGGCAAATCCATTCGTTTAGGCTCTAAATGCATTGCTCGTTATTGTTGCTTTTTGTGAATCAACGAAGGTTGGTCCTTTTTGTGTTATTCACAATCTTTCTCACAAGCTTCCAAGAGTCGTGTCTTATCCATTCGTTAGGCTCTAAAACATGCCATGCACGTTATTGGTGCTTTTGGCGAATCAACGAATGTTCGTCCTTTTTGTGTTATTTACAATCTTTCCTATAAGTTTCTAAGAGTTGTGTCTTATTTTGGGCAAATCCATTTGTTTAGGCTCTAAAATATGCATTGCACGTTATTGTTGCTTTTTGTGAATCAACGAATGTTGGTCCTTTTTGTGTTATTCACAATCTTTCTCACAAGCTTCCAAAAGTCGTGTCTTATCCATTCGTTAGGCTCTTAAACATGCATTGCACGTTATTGGTGCTTTTGGTGAATCAACGAATGTTCGTCCTTTTTGTGTTATACACAATCTTTCCTATAAGCTTCGAATATTTGTTTCTTATTTTGGGCTAATCCATTCGTTTAGGCTCTGAAACATGCATTGCAAGTTATTGGTGCTTTTGGTGAATCAACTAATGTTGGTCATTTTTGTGTTATTCTCAATCTTTCCTATAAGCTTCCAATAGTTTTTTTTTTTTTTTTTTTTAAAGAAACCGAAACTTTCATAGAATCAAAAGCAAGAGTTAGTCGAGATAGTCCAAAATGGACTCTCGACGCTTACAAAAAATCAAAGCAAACATCAAAAAAGCTCAAAAAAGGAACTAATGAGGGAACCTTAAGTAAGGAACACCTCGACAATCAAGCAAAGCTAAACCAATCACTTTACGACTACATCTATCACTACCAAAACTATCAAAGGTCTTCAAATCACAAGCTTCATTAGCCAATAGATCAGCTACTGAATTTCCTTCCCGAAAGATATGCGACACCTTCACTTCCATTTGACAAAGAAGCACCCGAATCCTTTGCAACAAAGCGGCGATCTTCCAATTCCCACAACCGTCCGAAGCCACCAACGTCACCAACACTTGTGCATCCAATTCAACATGAACCCTTAAAAAACCCTTTTCAAAACACAACTCCAGACCACGCAACAACCCCCAAGCTTCCGCCTCCATATTGGTACCAATACCAAAATAGTGATGAAAAGCAAAAAGAATATTGCCCTCATGATCCCGAACAACACCACCACCAGCAGCCTCCCCCGGATTCCCCCTAGAACAACCATCCGTGTTTAACTTTACCCAAGGAAACCTCGGACAACGCCAAACCACCACCTTAATCTCCTTACCACTCGGCCCCACTCTTTGAAACTTCCACAACTTCCCAACCTCAAAATGGCCCGACCAGCCAATCTTAACCCCAATAAGACGAATCGTATCAACGTATCTCAACACCTTTCCAATGATCTTAGACGGCACAATGCGAATCATCCTATGCTTCGAGTCATTACGAGCAGCCCATAAAAACCAAATGATCAAAACCGGAATCAGGCCCCGAACATGACCCGGCTTGACCCCACTCAACCATCCAACCTTTGCCTCATTCAATGTACAAAGCACATTGACATTGAAGAGGCCCCCAAAAAAACTCCAAACATGCTGAGCCGCCGCCCCTGACCAAATAATATGATCAATCGACTCCACCTCTCGACAACATTGGCACTTAGAAGCCAAACAAACACCATTAGCCTGAAGATTACTATCATAAGGAATCCACCCAAAGTGCAACTTCCAACAAAAAAACGAAATATGAGGCATAATCGATTTATGCCAAAACCACTTAGCCTCATTCACCGGTTCATTTGGAGTTCTCACCAACTCCCACGCAGATTTTGCCGAGAAACATCCATTAGAAGAAGGTTTCCACACCGGAACATCCTTCTTCTGCACACTCGGCCGAATCTCCAAAATAGACTCAACCAAATCCTCGGTGAGCCTCTCCCTTAAGAGCGCCACATTCCAACGGCCATCAACCAAAAAATCAGCAACTCGAGCATCCACTGGACCCCTAACCCTTTGACGTGAAGCTAATGTCTCCGGGCCACACCAATGGTCATGCCAAAACGAGATATGACCTTCTCCAACAAGCCAAAAAATCTGCTTTTGAGCAGCCTCCCTCGCCTCCACAAGCCGTTTCCAAACCAAAGAACTATGGGACGTCGCCCGAGCCAGCCAAGGAGACGCCCTTTTACAATAATACCCATGCAAACAAGACGCCCAAAGGCTGTCCATTATCCGAAACCTCCACCAAAGCTTAATCGAGAAAGAATCCACCACATCCCAAAGAGACCGAAAGCCCAAGCCACCCTCCAAAACCGGCTTGCACACCTTCTTCCAAGATGCCCAATGCATCCGCTTTCTTGTCTCAAAATCACCCCATAGAAACCTCGCAAAAATTCCATGCATTTTCTTGATCACCCCCTTAGTAGGACGCATCACCTGGAAAAAATAGACAGGAATAGTGCTCAATGTTGATTTAATGAGTGTAATCCTACCTCCAGGAGACAACAAATTCAGATTCCAGCCATTCAAATGACCCCTAATCTTATCAATAATCCCCTCAAAATGGACAGCCCTACTACGTCCCACAAAAAGAGGCACTCCAAGATAAGTTAAAGGTAAACTCGTTGGTGAAAAACCGGACAGCCTTTGTATCATCCGACGTCGAGAAGACGAAGCACGCCGTCCCAAAATAAACATACTTTTTTGCACGTTCACCTTTTGACCCGAAACAGCCCCATAAAGCTCAAGGAACCTACACATCCTCCGAACACTCCTTTTAGATCCCTTCAAAAATAACATACAATCATCAGCATAAGCTAAATGAGAAAGCTTAAACCTTTTCTTCGTGTCAAAACACATATCCGGATGTTGCGCCATAAGTTGCTCCACGCCCCGTCAGAGGAACTCCGCTGCAATAACAAACAAAGCCGGAGAAATAGGGTCACCTTGACGATGCAAAGTACCCTGCATTCTCACCATTCACTAAAACCGAGAAGTGACTTGACGAGATGCATGTGTAAATCAACTTCCGCCATCGCTCTCCAAAACCAAACTTTTCTAACATGGCCATCAAGAACCTCCATTGAACTTTATCATACGCTTTCTCCATGTCCAACTTGATGATCAAATTATGCCCTTTCATCTTAGCATTTAGAGAGTGCACCATCTCCTGGCCCAGTAAAACATTATCCGCAATCGCCCTCCCTTTAATAAAACCACTTTGATTCGGAGAGATAATCCTAGGCAACACCGCAGCAAGCCTATCATTCAGAATCTTTGAACAAAGCTTATAAAAAGTTGTACAAAGACTAATAGGCCGAAAATCACTCCACCTTTCCGGATTTGCCTTTTTAGGAATCAACACAATAGTGGTGTTAGAGAATCCTAAAGGCAAAACGTTACCCGCAAAAAACCCTTGCACCGCCATGTAAACATCATCCTTAATAATCTCCCAACAATCATGAAAAAACTTTGTCGTGTAGCCATCAGGACCCGCCACACTATCCATTGGCATCCGACAAAGAGTTTCAAAAACCTCTTCCATAGAAGGGCACTCTACCAACATCCGATTCTCCACCTCTGAAACCAACGAAGGAATAAAATCCAAAGAATGCTGCTCTAAGTCCTCATTCCCACCCCCAAGAAAATTTTGAAAGTGAGACACCGCCGAAGACATCAACTCATCTTGGCCCTCAACCAATTGATCCCCCACCAAGATTTTATTGATTCTTCCCCGAGCCCTCCTTTTCTTCACACAAGCTTGATAAAACTTTGTGTTTCTCTCACCATCCCTCATCCAATTACAAGCAGCCCTTTGTTTCCACATATCCTCTTGCATAGAAACCCGCAACGTCAATTCAGCATTCCACCTATTGAGATCAATCAAATTAACCTCAGAAGGGTCACGGTCAAATTCTAGCTCCGCCTTTTTCACTCTTTCCTCCATCTCTTTCACCTTCACATTGACATCCCCAAACTCATTCCAATTCCACGACTTTAGCCTAAACTGCAGCCGTTTCAATTTCTCCCAAAGCCCTCTCAAACCCGAAGTCCGACAAGGAAGCCTCCAATTCTCCTCCACCATCCTTTTGAACTCTCCATGCCGCAACCACATATTCTGAAACCTAAAAGAAGATTTCCTCCTCCTTTGCTGCCTCATAAATTCGAACAACAATGGACAATGATCTGATTGCCTTCTCGCAAGGTGAGTCACCGAAGAAACCTCAAATAAATCAGTCCAACCGCTATTCACCATAACACGATCCAATCTGCCCCACGCTCCCCTTTTGTTCGTCCAAGTGAATTGGCCCCCTGTAAACCCCACGTCAAACAGCCCCGTTTCAGCAAGCACCGTGTTGAAGTCATTGATCTCACCCAACTTAGGCCGACCCTTTCCCCGTCTTTCCGTCACCGAAGTAACCGTGTTAAAGTCACCCCCAACACACCACGGCTCATTGGTACAAACAGCCCTCAAACCATCCCAAAGCTCAACTCTCCCATGCCGAGTAGTAGATGCATACACAAAAGCCATAAAAACAGAAATCTGCAAAACCGAATCCTCCACCTTACAATGTACAAATTGAGGATGGTCTTCAACCACCTCAATTTGAACAGAATCCTCAAACATAATCCAAATTTTCCTCGAAGAATTAACAATCAAAGAAGGAAAATTAAATCTCCTAGGAAACCTCCAATCAGCATCAATTAAAGGTTCTAACAATACTAAAATTTTAGGCTTCAAGTCACGCCTCAAAGCCATAAGTTTATCTTGTGCGGGTTCATTCCCAACACCTCTAATATTCCAACTTAGTGTTTTAAACATTGGAACGAATAACAACACCCTTACCTCTCCTCGAAGTCATTCGAGAAAGCTGATCCTCAACCTCTTTAGACGCCGTCTCATCTCCTGACGGATCTGAAAGGCCACCCTCACTTATTGTTCCACGCCTTGACCTCCTTTTCGCCAATCTGTGTTTCTCATAAATCCGAGCAGCAACATCCAAAGCCCTCAGTTCCTGATCGTCTAAGTCCGGACTCTCAAAAGAACCATCCGACTCATCCCCTGATTCATTAATTTGGTGTTGAATTCGTTGCACCGAATTCTCAAAAAAAGGTGATTTATACGATGTGATCGCCATCGACGAACCAGCCTCATCTCCATCCAAAACCATATTTCGAACCCTTTCATAGTTTCTCCTGATTTGTTCTCCACGTTCCTGAGTGTCTAATGAATTTCCAGAGCCCTCAATACGTTCACCATCACTCAAATTCAAACCAGGAGAAATTTGCAAATTTTCAGAACCAAGTTCCTTGTGCCCCACTCCTAGTCCCACACCCGGTAGGACTCCTAATTCCATCCCCAAGGTTTCCTTCACCAACAAGGAGTCCTGCCCCACTCCTAGTCCCACACCCGGTAGGACTCCTAATTCCACCCCCAAGGTTTCCTTCACCAACAAGGAGTCCTCCTTAGGCTGTGGGTCAACCAAAACAGCCTCACCACCTTTTTGCACCACCGGGGGCCTTTTTAAAATCGTAACCGGTCCGGGCATCTCCCCTTGCACACCCTGCGTGCCATGCGTGCCCGGTGTTGCGCGCGACGGGCCATCATTGGCACCGCGCGAGGGCACCTCCGTTCTCCTCACGGTACGACCCAATCCCCTCCTCAACGAACGTCCTCGACCACCACGCGACTTAGATCGACGTCCTTGCTGTTCATGAACAGCCTTATTCACCACCTTTCCATTAACAAAGCACCTCTCTTTACTATGTCCGACATGATTACACACCGTGCAATAATGGGGACGATCTCCATAAACAACTTTTTGCCAAAAACTTCCTTCCGGGCCATCAATGAAAATCTCCTTAATCTCCTCCGCAAGCAAATCAATTTCAACACAAGCCCTAGCACAACTTGGCCTAATTACCTTGGCTGTAGATTCATCAATACGTAACGGTGTCCCAATCAAAGACATAATATCATGCAACGCCTCCTTGTGATGCATGACAATGGGCAGCCGTGGCAATGATACCCAAACTGGCACTACCGAAGATTCTGACTTTGGATCAAAACTCGGGGACCACTTAAAAATCCGCATCGGAAAACCCTGAACCATCCACGATTGTCTCGACCACAACCTCGTGGAATCATCCTCCAAAGTAATCTGAATGAAAACATGCCTCGCATCAATGTCTCCCAACGAGAAAGAACCCCTTAACCCCAACTTCAAAAACCAAGTTTGCAAATCCTCCGGGGACGGACGTCCATGAGAAAATTTTCCAACCAATGCATATTTGAATTGCAACGCAAAGCAATCAAAATCAGATTTGTTAAATCTAATTGCGGGTTGTGTCGTATTTTGGGAAAATCCATTCTTTTAGGCTTTAAAACATGCATTGCAAGTTATTGGTGCTTGTGGAGAATCAACGAATGTTGGTCCTTTTTGTGTTATTCATAATCTTTCTTATAAACTTCCAAGAGTTGTGTCTTATCCATTCGTTTAGGCTCTAAAACATGCATTGCACGTTATTGGGGCTTTTGGTGAATCAACAAATGTTGGTCCTTTTAGTGTTATTCACAATCATTCCTATAAGCTTCCAAGAGTTTTTTTTTTTTTTTAAAGAAACCGAAATTTCCATAGAACCAAAAGCTAGAGTTAGTCGAGAAAGGCCAATGTGGACGCTCGACCCTTATAAGAAATCAAAGCAAACATCAAAAAAGCTCAAAAAAGGAAACTAATGAGGGAACCTTAAGTAAGGAACACCTCTACAATCAAGCAAAGCTAAACCAATCACTTTACGACTACCTCTATCACTACCAAAACTATCAAAAGTCTTCAAATCACAAGCTTCATTAGCCAATAGATCAGCTACTGAATTTCCTTCCCGTAAGATATGCGACAACTTCACTTCCATTTGACAAAGAAGCACCCGAATTCTTTGCAGCAAAGCGGCGATCTTCCAATTCCCACAACCACCCGAAGCCACCAAGGTCACCAACACTTGTGCATCCAATTCAACATGAACCCACCTAAAACCCTTTTCAAAACACAACTCCTAGCCACGCAACAGCCCCAAGCTTCCGCCTCCATATTGGTACCAATACCAAAATAGTGATGAAAAGGAAAAAGAATATTGCCCTCATGATCCCGAACAACACTGCCACCAGCAGCCTCCCCCAGATTCCCCCTAGAACAACCATCCGTGTTTAACTTTACCCAAGGAAACCTCGGACAACGCCAAACCACCACCTTAATCTCCTTACCACTCGGCCCCATTTTCTGAAACTTCCACAACTTCCCAACCTCAAAATGGCCCGACCAGCCAATCTTAACCCCAATAAGACGAATCGTATCAATATATCTCAACACCTTTCCAATGATCTTAGACGGCAAAATGCGAATCATCCTATGCTTCGAGTCATTCCGAGCAGCCCATAAAAACCAAATTATCAAAACCGGAATCAGGCCCCGAACATGACCCGGCTTGACCCCACTCAACCATCCAACCTTTGCCTCATTCAATGTACAAAGATAAGCTTCCAAGAGTTGTGTCTTATTTTGGGCAAATCCATTCGTTTAGGCTCTAAAACATGCATTGCAAGTTATTGGTGCTTTTGGTGAATCAACGAATTTTGGTCTTTTTTGTGTTATTCACAGTCTTTCCTATAAGCTTCCAAGAGTTGTGTCTTATTTCGGGCTAATCCATTCGTTTAGGCTCTAAAACATGAATTGCACGTTATTGGTGAATCAACGAATGTTTGTCCTTTTTGTGTTATTCACAATGTTTCCTATAAGCTTCCAAGATGTGTGTCTTATTTTGGGCTAATCCATTTGTTTAGGCTATAAAACATGCATTGCAAGTTATTGGTGCTTTTGGTGAATCAACAATTGTTGGTTCCTTTTGTTTTATTCTCAATCTTTCCTATAAGCTTCCAATAGTTGTGTCGTATTTTGGGAAAATCCATTCGTTTAGGCTTTAAAACATGCATTGCTCGTTATTGGTGCTTTTGGTGAATCTACGAATGTTGGTGATGTTTGTGTTATTCACAATCTTTACTATAAGCTTCCAAAAGTTGTGTCGTATTTTGGGTAAATCCATTCGTTTAGGCTCTAAAATATGCATTGCACGTTATTGGTGCTTTTGGTGAATCAACGAATGTTGGTCCTTTTTATGTTATTCACTATCTTTACTATAAGCTTCCAAGAGTTTTGTCGTATTTTGGGTAAGTCCATTCTTTTAGGCTCTAAAACATGCATTTGAAGTTATTGGTGCTTTGTGTGAATCAACGAATGTTGGTCCTTTTGGTGTTATTCACAATCTTTTCTATAAGCTACTAGGAGTTGTGTCTTATTTTTGGAGAATCCATTCGTTTAGGCACTAAAACATACATTGCAAGTTATTGATGCTTTTGGTGAATCAACGAATTTTGGTCCTTTTTGTGTTATTCACACTCTTTCCTATAAGCTTCCAAGAGTTGTGTCTTATCCATTCCTTTAGGCTCTAAAACAAGCATTGCACGTTATTGGTGCTTTTGGTGAATAAAAGAATGTTGGTCCTTTTTGTGTTATTCACATTCTTTCCTATAAGCTTCCAAGAGTTGTGTCTTATTTTGGGCAAATCCATTCGTTTAGGCTCAAAAACATGCATTGCAAGTTATTGGTGCTTTTGGTAAATCAACGAATGTTGGTCATTTTTATGTTATTAACAATCTTTACTATAAGCTTCCAAGAGTTGTGTCGTATTTTGGGTAAATCCATTCGTTTAGGCTCTAAAATATGCATTGCACGTTATTGGTGCTTTTGGTGAATCAACGAGTGTTCGTCCTTTTTTTGTTATTCACAATCTTTACTATAAGCTTCCAAGAGTTGTGTCGTATTTTGGGTAAGTCCATTCGTTTAGGCTCTAAAACATGCATTGCAAGTTATTGGTGCTTTGTGTGAATAAACGAATGTTGGTCCTTTTAGTGTTATTCACAATCTTTCTATAAGCTACCAGGAGTTGTGTCTTATTTTTGGCGAATCCATTCGTTTAGGCTCTAAAACATGCATAGCAAGTTATTGATGCTTTTGGTGAATCAACGAATTTTGGTCCTTTTTGTGTTATTCACAGTCCTTCCTATAAGCTTCCAAGAGTTGTGTCTTATCCATTCGTTTAGGCTCTAAAACAAGCATTGCACGTTATTGGTGCTTTAGGTGAATAAAAGAATGTTGGTCATTTTTGTGTTATTCACAATCTTTACTATAAGCTTCCAAGAGTTGTGTCGTATTTTGGGTAAGTCCATTCGTTTAGGCTCTAAAACATGCGTTGCACGTTATTGGTGCTTTTGGTGAATCAACGAATTTTGGTCCTTTTTGTGTTATTCACAATATTTCCTATAGGCTTCCAAGAGTTGTGTCGCATTTTGGGCAAATTCATTCGTTAGGCTCTTAAACATGCATTTAACGTTATTGGTGCTTTCGGTGAATCAACGAATGTTCGTCCTTTTTGTGTTATACACAATCTTTCCTATAAGCTTCGAATATTTGTTTCTTATTTTGGGCTAATCCATTCGTTTAGGCTCTGAAACATGCATTGCAAGTTATTGGTGCTTTTGGTGAATCAACTAATGTTGGTCATTTTTGTGTTATTCTCAATCTTTCCTATAAGCTTCCAATAGTTGTGTCGTATTTTGGGAAAATCCATTCTTTTAGGCTTTAAAACATGCATTGCAAGTTATTGGTGCTTGTGGAGAATCAACGAATGTTGGTCCTTTTTGTGTTATTCATAATCTTTCTTATAAGCTTCCAAGAGTTGTGTCTTATCCATTCGTTTAGGCTCTAAAACATGCATTGCACGTTATTGGGGCTTTTGGTGAATCAACAAATGTTGGTCCTTTTAGTGTTATTCACAATCATTCCTATAAGCTTCCAAGAGTTTTTTTTTTTTTTAAAGAAACCGAAATTTCCATAGAACCAAAAGCTAGAGTTAGTCGAGAAAGGCCAATGTGGACGCTCGACCCTTATAAGAAATCAAAGCAAACATCAAAAAAGCTCAAAAAAGGAAACTAATGAGGGAACCTTAAGTAAGGAACACCTCTACAATCAAGCAAAGCTAAACCAATCACTTTACGACTACCTCTATCACTACCAAAACTATCAAAAGTCTTCAAATCACAAGCTTCATTAGCCAATAGATCAGCTACTGAATTTCCTTCCCGAAAGATATGCGACAACTTCACTTCCATTTGACAAAGAAGCACCCGAATCCTTTGCAGCAAAGCGGCGATCTTCCAATTCCCACAACCACCCGAAGCCACCAAGGTCACCAACACTTGTGCATCCAATTCAACATGAACCCACCTAAAACCCTTTTCAAAACACAACTCCTAGCCACGCAATAGCCCCAAGCTTCCGCCTCCATATTGGTACCAATACCAAAATAGTGAAGAAAAGGAAAAAGAATATTGCCCTCATGATCCCGAACAACACTGCCACCAGCAGCCTCCCCCAGATTCCCCCTAGAACAACCATCCGTGTTTAACTTTACCCAAGGAAACCTCGGACAACGCCAAACAACCACCTTAATCTCCTTACCACTCGGCCCCATTCTCTGAAACTTCCACAACTTCCCAACCTCAAAATGGCCCGACCAGCCAATCTTAACCCCAATAAGACGAATCGTATCAATATATCTCAACACCTTTCCAATGATCTTAGACGGCAAAATGCGAATCATCCTATGCTTCGAGTCATTCCGAGCAGCCCATAAAAACCAAATTATCAAAACCGGAATCAGGCCCCGAACATGACCCGGCTTGACCCCACTCAACCATCCAACCTTTGCCTCATTCAATGTACAAAGATAAGCTTCCAAGAGTTGTGTCTTATTTTGGGCAAATCCATTCGTTTAGGCTCTAAAACATGCATTGCAAGTTATTGGTGCTTTTGGTGAATCAACGAATTTTGGTCTTTTTTGTGTTATTCACAGTCTTTCCTATAAGCTTCCAAGAGTTTTTTTTTTTTTTTTTTAAAGAAACCGAAACTTTCATAGAATCAAAAGCAAGAGTTAGTCGAGATAGTCCAAAATGGACTCTCGACGCTTACAAAAAATCAAAGCAAACATCAAAAAAGCTCAAAAAAGGAACTAATGAGGGAACCTTAAGTAAGGAACACCTCGACAATCAAGCAAAGCTAAACCAATCACTTTACGACTACATCTATCACTACCGAAACTATCAAAGGTCTTCAAATCACAAGCTTCATTAGCCAATAGATCAGCTACTGAATTTCCTTCCCGAAAGATATGCGACACCTTCACTTCCATTTGACAAAGAAGCACCCGAATCCTTTGCAACAAAGCGGCGATCTTCCAATTCCCACAACCGCCCGAAGCCACCAACGTCACCAACACTTGTGCATCCAATTCAACATGAACCCTTAAAAAACCCTTTTCAAAACACAACTCCAGACCATGCAACAGCCCCCAAGCTTCCGCCTCCATATTGGTACCAATACCAAAATAGTGATGAAAAGCAAAAAGAATATTGCCCTCATGATCCCGAACAACACCACCACCAGCAGCCTCCCCCGGATTCCCCCTAGAACAACCATCCGTGTTTAACTTTACCCAAGGAAACCTCGGACAACGCCAAACCACCACCTTAATCTCCTTACCACTCGGCCCCACTCTTTGAAACTTCCACAACTTCCCAACCTCAAAATGGCCCGACCAGCCAATCTTAACCCCAATAAGACGAATCGTATCAACGTATCTCAACACCTTTCCAATGATCTTAGACGGCACAATGCGAATCATCCTATGCTTCGAGTCATTACGAGCAGCCCATAAAAACCAAATGATCAAAACCGGAATCAGGCCCCGAACATGACCCGGCTTGACCCCACTCAACCATCCAACCTTTGCCTCATTCAATGTACAAAGCACATTGACATTGAAGAGGCCCCCAAAAAAACTCCAAACATGCCGAGCCGCCGCCCCTGACCAAATAATATGATCAATCGACTCCACCTCTCGACAACATTGGCACTTAGAAGCCAAACAAACACCATTAGCCTGAAGATTACTATCAGAAGGAATCCACCCAAAGTGCAACTTCCAACAAAAAAACGAAATATGAGGCATAATCGATTTATGCCAAAACCACTTAGCCTCATTCACCGGTTCATTTGGAGTTCTCACCAACTCCCACGCAGATTTTGCCGAGAAACATCCATTAGAAGAAGGTTTCCACACCGGAACATCCTTCTTCTCCACACTCGGCCGAATCTCCAAAATAGACTCAACCAAATCCTCGGTGAGCCTCTCCCTTAAGAGCGCCACATTCCAACGGCCATCAACCAAAAAATCAGCAACTCGAGCATCCACTGGACCCCTAACCCTTTGACGTGAAGCTAATGTCTCCGGGCCACACCAATGGTCATGCCAAAACGAGATATGACCTTCTCCAACAAGCCAAAAAATCTGCTTTTGAGCAGCCTCCCTCGCCTCCACAAGCCGTTTCCAAACCAAAGAACTATGGGACGTCGCCCGAGCCAGCCAAGGAGACGCCCTTTTACAATAATACCCATGCAAACAAGACGCCCAAAGGCTGTCCATTTTCCGAAACCTCCACCAAAGCTTAATCGAGAAAGAATCCACCACATCCCAAAGAGACCGAAAGCCCAAGCCACCCTCCAAAACCGGCTTGCACACCTTCTTCCAAGATGCCCAATGCATCCGCTTTCTTGTCTCAAAATCACCCCATAGAAACCTCGCAAAAATTCCATGCATTTTCTTGATCACCCCCTTAGTAGGACGCATCACCTGGAAAAAATAGACAGGAATAGTGCTCAATGTTGATTTAATGAGTGTAATCCTACCTCCAGGAGACAACAAATTTAGATTCCAGCCATTCAAATGACCCCAAATCTTATCAATAATCCCCTCAAAATGGACAGCCCTACTACGTCCCACAAAAAGAGGCACTCCAAGATAAGTTAAAGGCAAACTCGTTGGTGAAAAACCGGACAGCCTTTGTATCATCCGACGTCGAGAAGACGAAGCACGCCGTCCCAAAATAAACATACTTTTTTGCACGTTCACCTTTTGACCCGAAACAGCCCCATAAAGCTCAAGGAACCTACACATCCTCCGAACACTCCTTTTAGATCCCTTCAAAAATAACATACAATCATCAGCATAAGCTAAATGAGAAAGCTTAAACCTTTTCTTTGTGTCAAAACACATATCCGGATGTTGCGCCATAAGTTGCTCCACGCCCCGTGAGAGGAACTCCGCTGCAATAACAAACAATGCCGGAGAAATAGGGTCACCTTGTCTCAACCCCTGAGACGAAGCAAAGTACCCTGCATTCTCACCATTCACTAAAACCGAGAAGTGACTTGACGAGATGCATGTGTAAATCAACTTCCGCCATCGCTCTCCAAAACCAAACTTTTCTAACATGGCCATCAAGAACCTCCATTGAACTTTATCATACGCTTTCTCCATGTCCAACTTGATGATCAAATTATGCCCTTTCGTCTTAGCATTTAGAGAGTGCACCATCTCCTAGCCCAGCAAAACATTATCCGCAATCGCCCTCCCTTTAATAAAACCACTTTGATTCGGAGAGATAATCCTAGGCAACACCGCAGCAAGCCTATCATTCAGAATCTTTGAACAAAGCTTATAAAAAGTTGTACAAAGACTAATAGGCCGAAAATCACTCCACCTTTCCGGATTTGCCTTTTTAGGAATCAACACAATAGTGGTGTTAGAGAATCCTAAAGGCAAAACGTTACCCGCAAAAAACCCTTGCACCGCCATGTAAACATCATCCTTAATAATCTCCCAACAATCATGAAAAAACTTTGTCGTGTAGCCATCAGGACCCGCCACACTATCCATTGGCATCCGACAAAGAGTTTCAAAAACCTCTTCCATAGAAGGGCACTCCACCAACATCCGATTCTCCACCTCTGAAACCAACGAAGGAATAAAATCCAAAGAATGCTGCTCTAAGTCCTCATTCCCACCCCCAAGAAAATTTTGAAAGTGAGACACCGCCGAAGACATCAACTCATCTTGGCCCTCAACCAATTGATCCCCCACCAAGATTTTATTGATTCTTCCCCGAGCCCTCCTTTTCTTCACACAAGCTTGATAAAACTTTGTGTTTCTCTCACCATCCCTCATCCAATTACAAGCAGCCCTTTGTTTCCACATATCCTCTTGCATAGAAACCCGCAACGTCAATTCAGCATTCCACCTATTGAGATCAATCAAATTAACCTCAGAAGGGTCACGGTCAAATGCAAGCTCCGCCTTTTTCACCCTTTCCTCCATCTCTTTCACCTTCACATTGACATCCCCAAACTCATTCCAATTCCACGACTTTAGCCTAAACTGCAGCCGTTTCAATTTCTCCCAAAGCCCTCTCAAACCCGAAGTCCGACAAGGCAGCCTCCAATTCTCCTCCACCATCCTTTTGAACTCTCCATGCCGCAACCACATATTCTGAAACCTAAAAGAAGATTTCCTCCTCCTTTGCTGCCTCATAAATTCGAACAACAATGGACAATGATCAGATTGCCTTCTCGCAAGGTGAGTCACCGAAGAAACCTCAAATAAATCAGTCCAACCGCTATTCACCATAACACGATCCAATCTGCCCCACGCTCCCCTTTTGTTCGTCCAAGTGAATTGGCCCCCTGTAAACCCCACGTCAAACAGCCCCGTTTCAGCAAGCACCGTGTTGAAGTCATTGATCTCACCCAACTTAGGCCGACCCTTACCCCGTCTTTCCGACACCGAAGTAACCGTGTTAAAGTCACCCCCAACACACCACGGCTCATTGGTACAAACAGCCCTCAAACCATCCCAAAGCTCAACTCTCCCATGCCGAGTAGTAGATGCATACACAAAAGTCATAAAAACAGAAATCTGCAAAACCGAATCCTCCACCTTACAATGTACAAATTGAGGATTGTCTTCAACCACCTCAATTTGAACAGAATCCTCAAACATAATCCAAATTTTCCTCGAAGAATTAACAATCAAAGAAGGAAAATTAAATCTCCTAGGAAACCTCCAATCAGCATCAATTAAAGGTTCTAACAATACTAAAATTTTAGGCTTCAAGTCACGCCTCAAAGCCATAAGTTTATCTTGTGCGGGTTCATTCCCAACACCTCTAATATTCCAAATTAGTGTTTTAAACATTGGAACGAATAACAACACCCTTACCTCTCCTCGAAGTCATTCGAGAAAGCTGATCCTCAACCTCTTTAGACGCCGTCTCATCTCCTGACGAGCTTCCAAGAGTTGTGTCTTATTTCGGGCTAATCCATTCGTTTAGGCTCTAAAACATGAATTGCACGTTATTGGTGAATCAACGAATGTTTGTCCTTTTTGTGTTATTCACAATGTTTCCTATAAGCTTCCAAGATGTGTGTCTTATTTTGGGCTAATCCATTTGTTTAGGCTCTAAAACATGCATTGCAAGTTATTGGTGCTTTTGGTGAATCAACAATTGTTGGTTCCTTTTGTTTTATTCTCAATCTTTCCTATAAGCTTCCAATAGTTGTGTCGTATTTTGGGAAAATCCATTCGTTTAGGCTTTAAAACATGCATTGCTCGTTATTGGTGCTTTTGGTGAATCTACGAATGTTGGTGATGTTTGTGTTATTCACAATCTTTACTATAAGCTTCCAAAAGTTGTGTCGTATTTTGGGTAAATCCATTCGTTTAGGCTCTAAAATATGCATTGCACGTTATTGGTGCTTTTGGTGAATCAACGAATGTTGGTCCTTTTTATGTTATTCACTATCTTTACTATAAGCTTCCAAGAGTTTTGTCGTATTTTGGGTAAGTCCATTCTTTTAGGCTCTAAAACATGCATTTGAAGTTATTGGTGCTTTGTGTGAATCAACGAATGTTGGTCCTTTTGGTGTTATTCACAATCTTTTCTATAAGCTACTAGGAGTTGTGTCTTATTTTTGGAGAATCCATTCGTTTAGGCACTAAAACATACATTGCAAGTTATTGATGCTTTTGGTGAATCAACGAATTTTGGTCCTTTTTGTGTTATTCACTCTTTTCTATAAGCTTCCAAGAGTTGTGTCTTATCCATTCCTTTAGGCTCTAAAACAAGCATTGCACGTTATTGGTGCTTTTGGTGAATAAAAGAATGTTGGTCCTTTTTGTGTTATTCACATTCTTTCCTATAAGCTTCCAAGAGTTGTGTCTTATTTTGGGCAAATCCATTCGTTTAGGCTCAAAAACATGCATTGCAAGTTATTGGTGCTTTTGGTAAATCAACGAATGTTGGTCATTTTTATGTTATTAACAATCTTTACTATAAGCTTCCAAGAGTTGTGTCGTATTTTGGGTAAATCCATTCGTTTAGGCTCTAAAATATGCATTGCACGTTATTGGTGCTTTTGGTGAATCAACGAGTGTTCGTCCTTTTTTTGTTATTCACAATCTTTACTATAAGCTTCCAAGAGTTGTGTCATATTTTGGGTAAGTCCATTCGTTTAGGCTCTAAAACATGCATTGCAAGTTATTGGTGCTTTGTGTGAATCAACGAATGTTGGTCCTTTTTGTGTTATTCACAATCTTTCTATAAGCTACCAGGAGTTGTGTCTTATTTTTGGCGAATCCATTCGTTTAGGCTCTAAAACATGCATAGCAAGTTATTGATGCTTTTGGTGAATCAACGAATTTTGGTCCTTTTTGTGTTATTCACAGTCCTTCCTATAAGCTTCCAAGAGTTGTGTCTTATCCATTCGTTTAGGCTCTAAAACAAGCATTGCACGTTATTGGTGCTTTAGGTGAATAAAAGAATTTTGGTCCTTTTTGTGTTATTCACATTCTTTCCTATAAGCTTCCAAGAGTTGTGTCTTATTTTGGGCAAATCCATTCGTTTAGGTTCTAAAACATGCATTGCAAGTTATTGGTGCTTTTGGTGAATCAACGAATGTTGGTCATTTTTGTGTTATTCACAATCTTTACTATAAGCTTCCAAGAGTTGTGTCGTATTTTGGGTAAGTCCATTCGTTTAGGCTCTAAAACATGCGTTGCACGTTATTGGTGCTTTTGGTGAATCAACGAATTTCGGTCCTTTTTGTGTTATTCACAATATTTCCTATAGGCTTCCAAGAGTTGTGTCGTATTTTGGGCAAATCCATTCGTTAGGCTCTTAAACATGCATTTAACGTTATTGGTGCTTTCGGTGAATCAACGAATGTTCGTCCTTTTTGTGTTATACACAATCTTTCCTATAAGCTTCGAATATTTGTTTCTTATTTTGGGATAATCCATTCGTTTAGGCTCTGAAACATGCATTGCAAGTTATTGGTGCTTTTGGTGAATCAACTAATGTTGGTCATTTTTGTGTTATTCTCAATCTTTCCTATAAGCTTCCAATAGTTGTGTCGTATTTTGGGAACATCCATTCTTTTAGGCTTTAAAACATGCATTGCAAGTTATTGGTGCTTGTGGAGAATCAACGAATGTTGGTCCTTTTTGTGTTATTCATAATCTTTTCTATAAGCTTTCAAGAGTTGTGTCTTATCCATTCGTTTAGGCTCTAAAACATGCATTGCACGTTATTGGGGCTTTTGGTGAATCAACAAATGTTGGTCCTTTTTGTTTTATTCACAATCATTCCTATAAGCTTCCAAGAATATTTTTTTTTAAAGAAACCGAAACTTCCATAGAACCAAAAGCAAGAGTTAGTTGAGAAAGGCCAATGTGGAAGCTCGACCCTTACAAGAAATCAAAGAAAAAATCAAAAAAGCTCAAAAAAGGAAACTAATGAGGGAACCTTAAGTAAGGAACACCTCTACAATCAAGCAAAACTAAACCAATCACTTTACGACTACCTCTATCACTACCAAAACTATCAAAAGTCTTCAAATCACAAGCTTCATTAGCCAATAGATCAGCTACTGAATTTCCTTCCCGAAAGGTATGCGACAACTTCACTTCCATTTTACAAAGAAGCACCCGAATCCTTTGCAGCAAAGCGGCGATCTTCCAATTCCCACAACCACCCGAAGCCACCAACGTCACCAACACGTGTGCATCCAATTCAACATGAACCCACCTAAAACCCTTTTCAAAACACAACTCCAAGCCACGCAACAGCCCTCAAGCTTCCGCCTCCATATTGGTACCAATACCAAAATAGTGATGAAAAGGAAAAAGAATATTGCCCTCATGATCTCGAACAACACCGCCACCAGCAGCCTCCCCCGAATTCCCCCTAGAACAACCATCCGTGTTTTTCAAGGAAACCTCGGACAACGCCAAACCACCACCTTAATCTCCTTACCACTCGGCCCCATTCTCTGAAACTTCCACAACTTCCCAACCTCAAAATGGCCCGACCAGCCAATCTTAACCCCAATAAGACGAATCGTATCAATGTATCTGAACACCTTTCCAATGATCTTAGACGGCACAATGCGAATCATCCTATGCTTCGAGTCATTCCGAGCAGCCCATAAAAACCAAATGATCAAAACCGTAATCAGGCCCCGAACATAACCCGGCTTGACCCCACTCAACCATCCAACCTTTGCCTCATTCAATGTACAAAGATAAGCTTCCAAGAGTTGTGTCTTATTTTGGGCAAAAAGACCTCAGAGATTTTGGTGTTTGGAGTTGACCGGTCCGAGTTATAGATTAGAGTAACGTATTTGAGTTTCTTCTGTATTTATGAGTTTGACTCTCAGCTATCATGTTAATTATCTCTTGTTTAATTAGTTTAGTTATTCTTGTGCTATTTTGTTTAGGATTGAATTTTGGGGATGTTACATTTATATATATATATATGTATACATATATGTATATATATGTATACATATATGTATATATATGTATATGTATATCTATATATATGTATATGTATATCTATATATATGTATATGTATATATATGTATATGTATATCTATATATGTATATGTATATCTATACATATATATGTATATATACGCATATATATACAGATATATATATATATACATATATATATATATACATATATATATATATATATACATATATATATATATATATATATCACATTCTACTTCTAACTTTTCTTATTTAATTATGTATGAATAATCACGGTGATGTACTATATCTGAATTGTACAATTGACAACTCTGATTCGACACGTGCTACCTCCTAAAATTCGCAAGTACAAGTGCTATTGAAGTATAAACTTCATATAACAAGGCTACTAAACCGTGGACTTACCAAATCCCAAAGTTACTAGATCTAGTCCGACAGGGTGACAAAGGTTATTGGACCTTAGAGCTACAGGGTTGGGAATTTAGCAATAATAGTCCTATAACTTGGCACATTTGTAGAATTAGTCCAGTAACTTTTTTAATTGCAATTTTAATCTTTTAAGTTGGTACATGTTACAATTTTGGTCCTCCGACTAATTTTCAACCAATTTTTGACTAGTTATTGTCGAAATTTTCTCATTTTCTATCCAATCCTTGGCCAACTTTGGACAACACGACTTTCTTGTGTCTATAGCAATATTATTAAATTAAAAATGAAATTAAAAAGAGAAAATTCCGACAAAACTTTGTCGAGAATTGGTCAAAGGATCAAAATTGTAACAAGTGTCAACTCAGAGTACCAGAATTACAATTAAAAAAGTTACAAGACTAATTTTGTAAAAGTGCCAAGTTATAGGACTATTATTACAAAATTCCCTACAAGGTCACGTGATAACAAGGTTATTGAATCACAGATTTACAGGTTACAAGATCATAGAGTTATTAGGTCATAAAAGTCCAGACCTCTATGTTAGCTATATGAGGTTGGGCCAAGGTGAGAAGCTCATCAACTAGCCTATTTATTATCTAGAGACTATAAATACCACTATGGAAAATCCTTAAAAGTCTATGAATCTCACTTCTATTCTTTCTTTCTAGTTGTATGTGTATCTTTAATCCTCTAAAGTTCTACATCTCTGACTTAAACATCAGAGGATCTAACCAAGCAACATATTTATATGACTTTAGAGTATAAGTGGTCTGCACTCAAACCGATTATTATCGTGTTTCTAAAGCCAATCATATGAATCTAGTCTGAAATGGAATATACAAGGA
Organism: Misopates orontium; assembly: GCA_946800315.1. Classification (NCBI taxonomy): domain Eukaryota; kingdom Viridiplantae; phylum Streptophyta; class Magnoliopsida; order Lamiales; family Plantaginaceae; genus Misopates; species Misopates orontium. The sequence continues at coordinate 16,043,405 of OX326949.1, read as the reverse complement.
GGAAGTCAAAAAGAAACCTATTACTAGTGTGATTTCTCGATGAGGTGCAACAAAGAAAATTCTATGTGAGGTTGAGTGGAGAATAGCCCCCCAACACATGAAATTCACAATTTTACCATATTACTATAAAATAAAGGGTTTCTAGAAATGTACCCCCTTGTTATGTCAATTAGTAAATTATCCCTATGTGAAAAGTAAAGAGGGAAATTACCCCCTTGTGTTACGTCAAATTGCCAAATTACCCCCTGTGAAAAATAATTTCTCAAATTACCCCTTTATGTAGGAAGGTGTAGCTCACTTGCCCAAACTTGAGAGTGGGGATAGTTTTTGGCAAAAAAATAGACAATCATATCGCAATTTTTCAAATAATAAATAGATACATTGGTTTAGTACTTTAAATTGTTGCAATATAAAAAATGAAATGTAAAAATAAATTATGATTTCTTAGTGTATATATATATTATAATATTTTTATACTTTTACTACAATTTTTGCAAAGAGAAGCTATAATTAAATTTGAAATTACAAAAAGAAAAGTATTAGAAATAACAAAGGCATTTTGATCATTAAATATAAAAATACACTAAAAAATTTACATGGAGGTGGTGTGCAACTTTTTAGTATCATATGGAGGTAATTTGCCTATTTGTTTTTCACAAGAGGTAAGTCGCCAATTTAGTATAACACATGGGATAAATTTTCAAAACCTCTAAAATAAATAAATAAATTGAAAATTTAGCTATGGCTAAATCAGATTTAAAATAAGAAACTTTTCATCATCATAATTATAAACTTATAGTTGTTTCCCCCGCTTCCAAAGCGACACAATGGTATATACATACAAATCATGGCAAAGCGCGTGGTTGTATAGTTATGGACTCATATCCGCAACCATAATTAAATTAATCTAAGTATTATTATTATTAATTAATTAATGTCTCACAACAACAAAATGATGGCAAATAACAAGGCTACTAAACTGTGGACTTACCAAATCACAAAGTTACTAGGTCTAGTCTGACAAGGTGATCAAGTTATTGAACCTTAGAGCTATAAGAATCACGTAATAACAAGGTTATTGAATCACAGATTAAAGGTTACAAGAAAATAGGGTTACTACGTCATAAAAGTCCAGAGACCTCTACTTTAGCTAAAAGAGGTTGGGCCAAGATGAGAAGCTCATCAACTAGCTATCTATTATCTTTTTAGTTCATAACTGGTCTCCTCGCAAATCGATTATTATCGTAGTTCTAAAGCCAATCATGTGAATCTAGTCTGAAATGGAATATACAACCAGGAAATAACTTCAGTAACTTGAAGAGCAACCTGAACTTGACCTCCTGCGGATTAAAGAAATGACGAAGTCAAAAAGAGACCTATCACTAGTGTGATTTCTCGATGAGGTGCAACAAAAGAAGATCTAGATGATGTTGATAGGAGAGGGTTTCTAGCAATTTATGCCCTTGTGTTATGTCAAATTGGTAAATTATCCCCCTGTGAGAAATAGATAGACAAATTATCACCTTATGTTATGTCAAATGGACAAATTACCCCCTTATAAAAAATAAATATGCAAATTACCCCTTATGTAGGAAGGTGTAGCTCACTTGCCCAAACTTGAGAGTGAGCATATTTTTTTGCAAAAAAGGACAATTATATCCCTTTTTTGGTCAAAAATTACGTAGATATTTTGATTTAATACTTTAAATTGTTTACAAATTGCAAAATAAAAAATGAAATATAAAAATAAGTTATGATTTCAAATATGTATATGTTTTATGATATTTTTATACTTTTACTTATAATTTTTGTAAAGAGAAGCTATAATTTTTGAAATTACAAAAAATATGTATCAGAAATAACAAGGGTGTTTTGACCATTAAACATAAAAGAATAAACAAAAAAGTTACGGAGAGGAGGTGTGCAGCTTTTTAGTATCAGAAGGAGGGAATTAGCGTATGTATTTTTCACAGGGGGTAAGTCGCCAATTTGGTATAACACACGGGGTAAATTGCCAAAACCTCTAAAATAAATTGAATATTTCACTTAAGATTTATAGATTAATCAGATTTAAAATAAGAAACTTTGCATCATCATAATTTTAAAGTTATAATCGATTCCCCCGCTTCCAAAGCGACACAATGATACATACATACAAACCGTGGGAGCGCGTGGTGTTATATATTGTTCATCACAAGTCACAACCATAATTAAAATTAATTTAATTAATATTAATAATATTACTATGAAATATTACTATTATTAATTAATGTCTCACAATAACAAAACGGTGGCAAAGACCTGGCAACTCAAGTCAATTTCTCTCATCGAAATCCTCTTCTGATCTCACTTTACATAAATCAAATGATAGCTGTTAGGATCGTGCGTCCGTTAACTTTTTATTTCCTTGTTTTGCAAAATTGGTTTAAGAAAAATTCATTTTTATTATCTACCCAAATATTCTTTTGAGTTTTTATGGAAAACCTATTTCAAAAGAGTGTGAGTATTTTGGTAAGTTTGAAAAGATTTAGAATATATTTATTTATTAAATATTTCCTTGAGTTTGTATGGGAATAGTCTTCTAAAAGGAAAGGGAGTATTTTGGTAAGTCTTGATAGATTGGGTAAAGATTTAGTATTATCTTGAATATCATATCTTCTGGAAAGTAAATCTATATCTATCTTTTGTTTATATCCAGTTGTAATTGCTTCCATTTGGGAGTCTATTTCATTCTTTGTTGTGCAGGAATAGAAGATTGCAAGATCTTATCAAAAGGGAAGAATTCGGATATTTTGGGAAGATAGGAGTCCAGACTGGATTAGGAGACTGCCAGAGGAAGACTTATTTTCTAAGGAGTGTTAACCCGATAAATAGTAGAATTCTAAGGAATAAACTTAGAACACACGAGTATATTGAAAATCATATTGTGTTCATTGTTTTTGTGTATTCCATAGTTTTCATTCTGTGTTTATCGAAGAACCTTTGTGAAAAGCCGATCAAGAGTTGAAGGGAGTTCAACGGGAAAGTAGCTCACTAGTTGGAGAGAGTTCAACAAAACGTGTTCTACGCTTGGAAGCTTGTTTACTTGAACAAGGTCTACGGGAGTTGATCTTCGGAATTTAAACGGAGTATCGTGGAACAAGTGTTCTAGTGGTTTTCAACAATAGAGGGATTCTAGTTGTTAGAGTAAAAGTCCAGTAGTTGTAACAGCTTTTATTCATAAGAAAGAAGTTTGAATTCTTGGGCAAAAGCCTCGTGGAGTAGGACGATGTCCAAACCCCGTTAAATCTGCGAGTCTACTTTACTATTTTTAGTACTCTCACGACAGGTTTCACGACTAGTGATCTTAAAACTTAAAAATTGTAGACTTAAGATCTAACAATTGGCATCAAGAGCTTGTCACCGTTCTAGTGAGATTCAGGTATAGTTTAGATCTTGCAGATGGCATAGAACGTTGAAGGTGCATCTGCGTCCAAGCCGCCTCTTATTAATGAGTTTAATTACTCATACTGGAAAGTTCGTATGAAAGCCTTCATCAAACGAGAAAATCAGAAGGCCTGGAAAAGCATTCTCAGAGGATGGTCCCCACCAAAAGGAGAAGACAAAAAGTACAAAGATGAACTTGAATGGACTGATGCAGAGGACCTTGAAGCGAGTCACAACCCCATTGCACTCAATGCAATTCTGAATGGAGTTGATCTTAATTAGTATAAACTCGTCTCCACATGCGAGTCTGCCAAAGATGCATAGAATGCTCTTCAAATTTTTCATGAAGGAACACCATCAGTCAAAATATCAAACAGACAGATCCTTGGTACCCGTTTTGAAGAACTCCAGATGGAGGAACATGAGACCATTGCACAATTCAATGCCAAACTCCGTGACATTGCAAACAAGGGATTCCTTCTTGGAGATGATTACAATGACGCAAATCTTGTCTAGAAAACTATTTGGTCATTTCCAGCTAGATTTGACATGAAAATTGAAGCTATTGAAGAAGCAAGAGACGTGGAAAATCTACCACTTGAAGAGTTAATGGGAGCTCTTGCCACCTTTCTGTTGAAGAAAAATATGAATGGTGTCACTCAAAAAGGTGTTGCTCTGAAAGCTGAAATCAAAGAACAACCTCAACCGGAAGAAAAGGAGGACTTTGAGAATACCATTGCTTTTCTTACCAAAGGGATGCAATAATTTTCAAAACCATGGAAATTGATAGGTTGCAGCATTTTGCTAGATGGTTGGATGGGCTCAAATGACCAAAACCTTCTCAATATTTTAGTTAGTTGCCCAAGAGGTGTCATTTATCTCAAATCATCTAATATTTCCACTATGGTTGGTAACGTTGGTGAACAACAACCTGCAAACTGGGTACATATATGAAATAATCGATCAAGCTAAGCAAACAATCAGACAAGAGTTGAAGCTCAAGAATCTGTATAAGCCGTTTTGGAATAGAATTTATGATCTGGAATGATAATCTCTACACTCCCCTCATTCAACGGCTTATTATTTGAACCCATCTTTCTTTAATTCAAATAGTTTTTTGTTGCAAAGTGGTAACTGGTCTAAGTCGTGTCCCTTATATGACTCAAGATCATCATGTTAGGGCCTTGGTCCGTCTCCATATTGCAGAGTATATTTGGATGAAACGTACGTCTAGTAAAAGTGCCGCTGTCATAGCAAGAAATTCTTCTCCAGGTATTGGACCTAAATTTTCTACTATTATAATCATTTTCCCATTAAGTTTGTCATGTAATGTTTCAATGTTTAACTACAGTTGATTGGTGGTTGACATATGGAGGAAGACTTCCTGAATTGTAAATACTTGCTCTTCGGATTCTCAGTCAGACGTGTGATGGTGCCTCGAAGTTCGACCTTAAGAGGGATCTAGCGGAGAAGCTATTTCGGCATGGAGGGAATCCATTTGAACAACAAATGCTAAATGATTTGGTGTTTGTGCAATACAATATGCAACAACAGAATTCTAAATCTAATGTGAGCACTACGATCTCACTAGATGAGAATGTTTCATTGAATGATTGGATATTTGTTAAATTGACTGGACTTGAAATTGTGTGTAGCTAGAATTTTAGGCATTAAAGGATTAGTACATGTGTATTGCATCTGCGTAGCACAATGCACTTTTGTTGCTTATTTTCATTATAATGCATTGGAAAAACGTTAGTTTCTCAAGATCTGTTGTTTTCTTGAATATTTGCTTAAAATTGTTATGATATTATTTGATTAATGTATTCTCATATAGAGTTGAATTATTTATTGTCCAAATTTAAGCTTACATGTTTATGAATTTTTTACGTTATAGGTATTAAATGGCACACAGATTGTACATAGAATTGAATAACCATAGCTCAGGAGGCCAAGACATTGAAGTATAAGAAACTTGAACATTTCAAAAGAAAAAAACAATGTGTGTGAAACTTAACTATCTATTGTATGTAAAAGTAAAGTAAGTAGATAATTTGGATAGCAAAGTAATGGAGTTATAGTGTCTCTAATATCACAAACAAAAATACATTTTCATCTCCAAGTTAAACATTAATGAAGATCCATAGTACAAAAATCGGAATGCAAATGGCACTTTAAGCGCAGACCGAGCTTGTTGTTTCTCAAAACTATACATGTCGTAATAATCTTGTGCTAGAGAATGGTGTAAAACATGATGTTACAATTTGATTTCAATAAACTGAGTGGACTAAAGCGTCGAATTGCTAATACGTTGTACGAGTAATTCGTACCAAGGGTTCGATGTCATGTTTTCAGTAAACGGAAAATGAAAAGAGAATAGTTCTTTTTTTTTTGAAAATAAAAGAGAAGAGTTCACGAGTCAAGACTAGAGTATGCATATATAGAGGTGGCTTTATTCTAGTTCTCATCAAAGACTTGTGGCATGATAGAAGTTGTATTATTATCACATGTTTTATTTAATCGTAATTTGAGACACAAGTCATATCTTCTGTTTCTAATAACCAAGGAGCAATTTGATCCCATAGTAACCAAAGCCCAATATAGAGATTATTAGGTGCAGCGGCTGCACGATGAGTTGGTACAACAAGTTGGTTATTAGTGTAAATGCATAGTTGAGATGAGTTGTGGAGAAGTCGCTCCCCTATAATTTAAGGATTATATTTAATCTCAACATTTGGTTGTACCACGTTATCATACATTTATTGCACCTGATAATTTTTCCAATACTACAACTATAACATCTCAAAACTTTTGAAGTTAATTATGTAAGTTTTCATACATCAGTCAGTGAAAATGTGAAATATTGAGTTACAGTAATCCAAAATGTAAGTTCATTTAGGTATCTAATATAAATTCTACTTTCACTGCTTATTATTATTAGTAAAGTTGGAGATAAGGATGTACTATTATATAACTAGCCATAAGCTTCACATCATACTCTTTTCTCCCTTTTCTATCTCCTAAACTAATCAACAAAATTCATACACCATGAAATTTATCTCAACTGTTTTCCATATAGAGGATATGGCCCAATCAAGGAGTTATTGGTGCACATTAGAATTCTTTTACGTTTATAAATATGAAGATAATTAAGTGAGCGTCTCTTGTGAGGATGGAATAAACCAATGATTTTCACCTTTGATTTTTGATTCTTGTGAGGACAATGGTTTTACCATTTATTACCATATTGTATCTTTCATGCTTTTTCCAATCATTATGGTTTTCTTTAGAGATCTGCTTTATTATTGTGAAGTTGACTGATTTTAGGTAAACGTCAAATTCTTCGACCTTTACAACGTTATGAGGTTACCCTTTAACTTCTCAAAATGGGTAAAATGTGGTGTAGCCACTAGTTTATATGATGAATCACAAACGATTCCTAAACCTATTAAAAGTGAACTGGCCTCTTTACCTTTTATGAAATGTGTAACATTCTCTTAGCTCTTTGAACAGATGCATTCTTTGCGAAAAGTTTATTTTTTTCTTAGATTTTCAAACAGAATTATAGGAGTTCATCTCGATTTAACCTCAATTTCACTAGAAATCTCCTTTTTATTCCTTCAATTAGATCTCAATGCCTAAAATTAGGTTTTGAAATGAATTATCAAACATTAGGATTTGAAATTAAGAAACATGTAACAAAAACCGGAGGTCAAATAGGATATTTTATTAAAATCGAGGTTAAATTAAGATGAAACCCCATGTTCGCGATTTAAAATCTACCAAAAAATAAATTTTGCAGCAAAAGGAATCAACCAAAACGTTGATAAGGGGGCAATTTTCCTCACTTGGCATATGTTCGGGCGTAGATTTCTCTTTTTAAAAGGTTCGTGAGCAGATTTTGGTTGACCATGTGTTCCAGGGTGTGACACTCTTTTACGCATTGAAAATGTGTGATTTTGCCAAAGCCTTTGTTTATGTGTGCAACAAGACCCTGGTTAACTTTCCATCGGCATATTCTACCACGTATATTGTTTACCAAAATATTAAGTGCAAACATGGTTGTTTTCCTCAATTAATCCCAATTACGAGTGAGAACCATCTTTTTTCTTTAATATTGTTATTTGTGTATTAATCTCATTCTTGTTCCTATTTTACAAACCCTAACCTTTCGACATAGAATGAGTTGAAGCCGCATATTGTTTATTAAAGAGTTAATAACTTGATAGAAGAATTAATAATTTACCTTAGTTGTAACAATCCCAGCTTTTCAAGCTTAAAAAAAAAAATATAGAGCAACTTCAAAGAATGAAACTTAAACTTAAAAGTACAAATTTCTTAAGACACTATAAGTAAGGTTTTTCTTGAAATGAGTAGAAAACAAAAATACCAAATACCAAACTACTATCTTAAGATAGGAACAATAAACTCAAAATCTGACCAAACATCTAATTCTATACGCAGCCCGATTTCACCATCTCTCTCCAAAGGATGCCCCCAAGGTCTCTTCGGGATTAAGACCTACTTCTGGAAGGAAGAAAAAGAAAAATATTTTATGAGACGAAAATCACAGTAAGTGCTCATGGTATGTGTTAGGTGCAAAATTTAGAATAACATATTCAAATGCAGAGGCACATCACAATATTAATTTACATAATGCCAAACAATATGCACTAAACCAAAACAGCCGTCCATTTATAAATACAAATTCAAAATTCAATTTTTAGTTTCAGTATCATCCCACCTTATTTCCTCTAACTAATTTCCCTTGAAAATAATAGACTGCATGCCATGGTAAATGTGACAAGTGACCCCATAAAGACACAACAAACCTCCCGTTGTGTCTGAGAGAAGGGGATAAAGGGGACACAAAGCTCCAATTGGCAAGCCCTTTGATTTCGAGTTCTATTCCGTGCTTACCTAAGCCAAGGATCCCATTAACAAATCAATTAATTTCATATTATCAATCACCACAATGAACTACAACACTGTAACGATACGAACATGATGGTAATCATCTTAATTGAAATTTTCTTTTGAAATAACATATAACTTCTCACGTACTTTAATCGAAAAAATTCAATAAACTAAGTATATACATAATGTATACGTATATAGATATCTATGCATCCTTACTATTTAAAACTAATAGAGTTTAGGAAGAACTCTCACCTAAATTCACAATCGCAAATAGTGCAGTTCACCAAAATGATACCGCATATCTCCTATTAGAACAAAGAAAAGACAATCTTTATATCTACCAGAGAACTTAAATATTAAGTTTACTGTGGCTGATTTAGCTCAAATATCCTAATGCATGGTATTCCTATTTCGATTTATATTAATAAGAAAATGGGTCAATAACACCCCCTGTCGTTTGGTGTGTTTTGCGAAGTGCCCTCTATCATTTCAAAAGTAGCACTTTACCCCCTAGTGTTTCATTAAATGTGTGAATCGCCCCTAGAGCGTTGACCGAGGGAATATTCTGCCGGAGATTTGAAAACGTGCCGATCACGTGCCTGACGGAAGGGCATATTTGTCTGCCAATTTTGATAGTTATCCCCTAAAAATTTTTACCAACGTTTTCCCCTTAACATTTTGACTCTGCGCCCTAAAGTTTGCATACTTTGAGCAGTACACCCCCTAACGTTTGTCCGAGTAAACAGATTGCCACCTATGTAATAGCCCAACTTTTCAAGCCTAAAAGTAACAACCTCGAAAAGAGTCAGTAAACATAAATGGCCAAATCAATCCATAACTACCAACACTACAAGTCGATCAACCAGTAAAAAAGGTCTAGTAAAAGTAGATCTAGCTTAAACTACAACTGTTAAATTACAAAACTATGAAGCTCATCTTTGACTCTCTCACCAGAATACCCCCAAAGCCTTGTCCGGGTTAACGCCTAGGTAATAAAGGAAGGAAGAAAAAGAAAATATTTTTGTGAGATAAAAATCTCAGTGACTTCTCGATGTGTGTGAAGTGCAAGATTTTCTTTAAAAAAAAAACCTCTTGGGATGTAGAGGCACAACATAATGCTAATTCACATACAATGGCGTGCAATATGCACTAGACAAAAAGTATCATTCATTTACAGATATCAATATCCAATTTCAATTTCAATTCTCAATATCGTCCATCCTTACTGCCATATACAAATTTCCTTATCGCCCCGTCGAAGGAGCTACCTTGAAAACTGTTCAGCATGCCATGGTACATGCATATCAATTGATCCCACAAGACACTAATGAACCTCCCACAGTGTTTAGAGAGAAAGGACAAGGGGGACACGAATCCCAACCTGCGAGCCCCGTGCTGCCCAGTTGCACTCTGTGCATACCCAAGCCAATTGGATCCATCATCTATCATCGTTTGTGTTCATTAAACCTCAATATTTCATTTTCTTTAAAGTACAGAACTCATAAAATGTAACATTTCATTCAATAAGCAGAACTTCTAGTAAAGACATGAATGACAGTTAGATAAAATATTTTCTTTAAAAATAACATTCAATTTACTGTTGCATGATTGACACATATCATATAATTACTAATACTGCCAATATACCAGCATCCCCAGTGGTTAGAAAAGTGTACCTAATCTCTTGGGAGCACTTTGTATAGAAAAAGTACTGAAGTGAGGTAAATGGTAAAACTGATAGTCAAACTAGATTTTCAATGATATGAAAACAAAGGGAGACTAAACAAGCATTAAATGAAGATCATATGGATAAGAAAAGGAAGAACTATTTCTGTTGAGGTCACTGGAATGGAGAACAATCCAAATATAAAATAGTCTAAGTTCATGGTGACGAGAAGTAAATAATCACGAATTATAGAAATTACATTAATAGAATGCACATAATTGAGCAATGAGCTGAAGTTAGGGGTATACAAAGTGATAAAAGAAATGCTGATAAGATGATCAATAGATCCAGAAGCAGAGTTCTAGAGGCATTTTAGCCCATCGATTTTAAGTTAATCAAGAAAAAGACAAAATAGAGGATATGATTTAACTGAATTGGGTACAAGATATTAGAAGTGACACAAATATTTGGTGGGGGAGAGGTCACAAAATTGTTGGTCATCAATTGATCAAAATAATGAAAGGAAATGTAATCAACTTGTATCAAAATGTCTGAAGCTGTACATAAGATAACCGACGATATATTGGGTATATAGCATATAGTTGAAACTTATGGAAATATTTCACTAAACTAGGGTTAACATATCATCAACATATAATAGCAAAATAATAAAATAATGTCAAACTTCTTAACGTAGCAACAATGATAACCATTGCATCTAATAAAATCAATATAATGCATGAACCCATCAAAATTCATATACCACTGCCTCGGAGCTTGTTTTAGGCCATACAAGCTCTTCTCCAGCGTACACACAAGCTCACTGTTACCTTCAGACAAGTACCATTCAGGTTGTTTCATGAATATATCTTCCTCAAGATAACCATGAAGAAAAGTTGTTTTAACATCTATCTGCTCTAAAAACAAATTCTCTGCAGCAACTATACTCAAAACCATCCTGATGGTCGTTAGCTTCACAACATGCAAGAATATATCCGTATAATCAACGCCTTGTTTCTGCTAGAAACCCTTCACAACTAACCTTGCCTTATAACGCTTGCTTCTGCTTGCTTCCTCTTTAATTCTGTAAACCCACTTGTTATGCAATGCCTTCCTGCCCTTTGGGAGCTCAAAGAGTTCCCAAGTTTTGTTAGACTTCAGGCAATTCATCTCATCTTCCATTGCAAGCTCCCACTTGCTCGAATCATCACTCTTCATAGCTTCTGCATAACACTCTGGCTCACTATTATCAGTCAAAAATAAATTGTGTAAAGAGGGAGAATACCTTTCCGGAGCCTAGTGTTGTCTACTCGATCTCCTCAAAGGAGCACCGGAGTACGCGGTTCTTCCTCAACAACAACATGGTCATTCAGAACCTTTCTCACATCTGAATTAGAAATATCCAATTCCACAACTTTAGAGAATTCAAGCCCAGTTCCTGCATTGTCAGTATTTGGTGCACCCAATCTGTCTTTGTACATAATCTGTTCATTAAATATGACACCCCTACTACGAATTATTTTCCGATTCTGATCATCCCAAAATCTATAATCGTATTCATCACCACCGTATCCAATAGACTTACACTTCACAGATTTAGCCTCCAACTTACTTCTAGCAGTACTATCAATATGCACATGAGAAACACAACCAAAAACCCTGAGAAAAAGATAGATTTACCTCTTTGCCACTCCAAGCCTCCCCCGGTATGCCATTATCCATAGGAACTGATGGTCCTTGATTAATTAAGAAAGCTGCAGTGTTAACTACATCTGCCTAAAACATCTTCGGTAATCCACACTTCAACCTCATACATCTAGCACGCTCGTTCAAGGTTCAGTTCAGTTCTGCAACTCCATTCTGTTGCGGGGTTCCTTTCACTGTCTTCTCCTTGCGAATGCCATTTACTGCACAATACTCTTTGAACTAAGCAAGTACGTATTCACCTCCATTGTCAGATCTCAGACGCTTCACATTAAGACCAGTTTCGGTTTCTACCAATGCTCTCCACCTTTTGAAAACATCAAAAGCTTCAGATTTCTCCTTAAGGAAATTTACCCATAATTTCATCGTGGCGTCATCAATTAAAGTAATGTAATATGATGACCCACCAAGAGATTTCACTAGGGCTGGTCCCCATAGATCACTATGCACCAACTCCAACTTCTGATTCTTAGATCACTATGCACCAATTAAAGTAATGTAATATGATGAGCCATTCTTCAGGGTTCTGCCAACCTTCGAAAAACTGACCCTTTTCTGTTTTCCGAATACACAGTCCTCACACAAACCAATGTTAACTGTTTTAAGTCCCGACAATTTAGCTTTTGAAGACACATGTTTCTATCCCTTCTCTCTCATGTGGCCAATTCTGCAATGCCACAAATCGGCATCACTCTTTGCACCTGCAACAACAATACTTTCCTGATCGATGGTGGTCATATACAATGTACCATTCTTCAATCCCCGAGCCAAAACCATGGCCCCTTTGGTTACCTTGTAAGCACTAGAACCAAATGACATTTGATAACCTTCATCATCTAGTTGCCCTACAGAGATCAAATTTCTCTTTAAACCCAGAATATGTTTCATGCTACGCGACATCTCCATAGATCCATTCACTGATCCAACCAGAACATCTCCCCTATCCACAATTTTGAGAGTTTGATCATTAGAAAAATAAATTGTACCAAAATCTCCAGAAATATAATTCTCCATTATATCACCTTTATGGCAAGCGTGATAGGATGCTCCAGAATCCAAAACCCAGGATTCTAATGGACTGCACACATTCAAGATTAATGCATCACTAATCTCATTAGATGTCGCGTTTGCTAAGTTTTCTTCCTTATTATCCGTGCTCGGAGCTTTACACTGGCGTTTGAGATGACCCATCCTATGACAGTTCCAACATTCAATGGAACTCATGTCCTTTTTCGGCCTGCTTTTATTTCTCAAATTCGATTCGACTTTTTTGTTTCTGATATGCCTCTATTTTCTGTACTCAGAACTGATCCCGAAAAACTACCTGATTCTTTCCAGCGAATTTCTTCACTAATAATCAGGTCTCTCACTTCGTCAAACTTCAACTTTACCCTCACCACAGAAGCACTATAGCTGTGATTGTCCCGCTCCAACTCTCCGGCAAAGAAGACAACAAAATAGGGCTCTAACTTCGTCATCAAGATCAATTCCGACAGAGCTCAATTGTGATGTAATCAGATTGAACTCATTCAGATGATCAGAAAGTACAGAATTATCTGTCATCTTCAGGTAAAACAGATGTCTCATCAGATGAACTTTGTTCGATGCCGACGGCTTCTCGAACATGTTTGCTAAAACTTTTAGCACGTCCTTTGTGGTTTTCTCTTTCGCCGTATGAAACGCCACGTTCCGCGATAGAGACAAACGCACCGCACTCATCGCCCTCCTATCCAACACAACCCAATCCTCTTCCGTCATGTCCTTCGGTTTGTCCTTCAGAGGTTTCCACAAATCTTTACCATATAGGTAATCCTCGATCAGCATCCTCCAGAACCCGTAATCCAAACCATCGAACTTTTTGATTGGTGATTTTCCTACATCCATCGTGATTACTCCCACTCAAACCTGAGCTCTGATACCACTTGTTACGCAATAATCCGGATGTTAAGAAACATACACACGAAAAGCGATAAAAGACACGACATATTTGTTCACCTAGTTCGTCAAAAGACTACCTCTGGGGCCGCTGCCAAGCTAGGATTTTCTGATGAGTGTTATGACAAATTATAGTTTTACATGAACTTTGCAACTCCTAGGTAATTTAGGTTTCTACTTCCCAGACCAACTGGGTATCCGTTTCCTAGACTAACTGGGTTTCTATTTCCCATACTAACTAGACCTCTGTTTCCCAGATTGACTGGGTCTCCTACAATTCCTAGGCAATTCAGACTCCACAACCCTAACAACTCGAACATCACTGAACATCAAGAAGAACAGCTAAAGTCTCTGAAAATAAAGATATGACTCATACAAGGAAAAGACAACATAGCAGATCAAGTAGTTTGCAAAGCATTTGATGAAGAGCGAAGTACATAAACTAAATGGGTGCAACACATAAGTAGAAAATTGCAGTTGAAAAATGAGTTTTCAACACTTCGAATTTCCAATAAGATAAAAAGGAATAGAAGATGAGAGGACATAAAGACGAGTGGAACTAGTGCACCATGACTTTGTACCATCAAAATAGAAATCGATGTGTCAAAATATTTCAAGATAAGCTGATCAAGAATGTTAGAAGAAGGAATATCACAAAATCAAGTTCATAACTACGAGTAGGGAAAAGTTCCAAGTACTTTGATCATAGAATATTGAAAACCTTATCAAAACCACCAAAAGTTAAGAATGAATAGGGAAATAGAAGATATAAGAGTCACGGAGTTTAGAATACGAATACTGAAATAGATGGTCCAAGAGCTTCAAAGAATAGAATGAATCAGAATAATTAATTGGTACAGCTAAAGTTCTTCATGGGATATGACAAAGTTGAGTTAATGTAAATTAATTTATTCGAACAATTCTATAGAGAAAGTCAGATATATACAGTGGTTGACTCTAGTTGGGAATATTTGACTTGATATTACCCAGAATATGCAAAACTCATAAGAATAAAGTCGAGATGAACAAATATCAACATAGATAAAATCAAACAAGATCCTAAGACAGTCGAGACTTGTTCTGGATCAACTTGATAAAGAAGTCCATGAGTAGTTCAACCTTCTGATAAAGACGAAGGCAAAAGTTTATTGCCAGAGTTTCAAAGACATGGTTGAAGCAAGTCAATGACATATTTTAAAAATAAATGTGGAGCAATAGAATTGAAAAGAAGGAACTTCGAGGACTTTGATCATTTGAAGGAAGCTAGGATAAAAGTTCAATGTGATTGTTGTCATGAAACTGTAGTAAAAGAAAATCAAGAGGATATCAAGAGAGGAACTTAGAAGTAAAATAATATTGAGCTAAAAAGAAATATACTCAACGAGTTTGATCAAATGATCACAAGCAAAACAATAAGCAGAAGTTCAGATGAGTACATCTAAACAAGTAAGGTTCAAGGATATCAATGAAAATGATAAGCAAAAGGATTAAGAAAGGTCTGAATTTAATATATTCAGGAAAATAAAAGCAAATGGTCAGAGTGTAATGGTACCTTTACATACCTACAAAACAAGAAAGAAGATTGACACAGGAAATTGGTATACCACACGTCCACAGATCTCTCGCTCACTCATCCCTCCAAAGGATGTCCCCAAGGTCTCTTCAGGATTAACACCTACTTCTGGAAGGAAGAAAAAGAAAAAAAAAATTATGAGATGAAAATCACAGTAAGTGCTCATGGTATGTGTTAGGTGCAAAATTTAGAATAGCATATTCAAATGCAGAGGCACATCACAGTATTAATTTACATAATGCCAAACAATATGCACTAAACCAAAACAGCCGTCCATTTAAAAATACAAATTCAAAATTCAATTTTTAGTTTCAATATCATCCCAACTTATTTCCTCTAACAAAATTTCCTTGAAAATAATATACCACATGCCATGGTACATGTAACAAGTGACCCTATAAAGACAGAACAAACCTCCCGTTGTGTCTGAGAGAAGGGGATAAAGGGGATACAAAGCTCCAATTGGCAAGCCCTTTTGATTTCGAGTTCTATTCCGTGCTTACCTCAGCCAAGGATCCCATTAACAATTCAATTAATTTCATATTATCAATCACCACAATGAACCACAACACTATAACGATACGAACATGATGGTAATCATCTTAACTAACATTTTCTTTTGAAATAACATATAACTTCTCACATACTTTAATCGAAAAATTCAATAAACTAAGTATATACATAATGTATATGTATATAGATATCCATGCATCCTTACTGTTTAAAATTAATACACTTTAGGAAGAACTCTCACATGAATTCACAATCGCAAATAGTGCAGTTCACCAAAATGATACCCCATATCTCCTATTCGAACAAAGAATAGACAATCTTTAAATCTACAAGAGAACTTAAATATTCAGTTTACTGTGGCTGATTTAGCTCAAATATCCTAATGCATGATATTCCTATTTCGTTTTATAAAAATAAGAAAATGGGTCAATAACGATCAGCCCCCTATCGTTGGGTGTGTTTTGCGAAGTTCCCCCTATCATTTCAAAAGCAGCACTTTACCCCTAGTGTTTCATTAAATGTGTGAATCGCCCCTCGAGCTTTGACCGAGGGAATATTCCGCCGGAAATTAGAAAACGTGCCGATCACGTTCATGATGGAAAGGCATATTCGTCCCACCAATTTTGATAGTTACCCCCTAAACTTTTGTACCAACGTTTACCCCTTAACGTTTTGACTCTGCCCTCTAAAGTTCGCACACTTTGAGCAGTACTCCCCCTAATGTTTGTCCGAGTTAACAGATTGCCCCCTATGTAACAGCCGAACTTTTCAAGCCTAAAAGTAACAACCTCAAAAAGACTCAGTAAACATAAATGCCCAAATCAATCCATAACTACCAACACTACAAGTCGATCTACCAGTAAAACAGGTCTAGTAAAAGTATATCTAGCTTAAACTACAACAGTCGAATTACAAAACTATGAAGCTCATCTCTGACTCTCTCACCAGAATGGCCCCAAAGCCTTGTTCGGGTCAACGCCTAGGTCTGAAAGGAAGGAAGAAAAAGAAAACATTTTTGTGAGATAAAAATCTTAGTGAGTTCTCAATGTGTGTGAAGTGCAAGATTTTCTTCAAAAAAAAAAAAACCTTTTCGAATGTAGAGGCACAACATCATGCTTATTCACATACAATGGCATGCAATATGCAGTAGACAAAAAGTATCATTCATTTACAGATATAATATCCAATTTCAATTCTCAATGTCGTCCCTCCTTACTGCCACATACAAATTTCCTTATCGCCCCATCCAAGGAGCTACCTTGGAAACAATTCAGCATGCCATGGTAATTGCATATCAATTGATCCCAAAAGACACTAACGAACCTCCCACAATGTCTAGAGAGAAGGGGCAAGGGGGTCACGAAGCCCAACCAGCGAGCCCTCTGCAGTCCGGTGGCACTCCGTGCATATCCAAGCCGATTGGATCCGTCATCTATTACCATTTGTGTTCATCGAACCTCAATATTTGCTTTTCTTTAAAGTACAGAACTCATAAAATGTAACATTTCATTCAATAAGCAGAGCTTCTAGTAAAGACATGAATGACAGTTTATGCACATAAAATATTTTCTTTAAAAATAACATTTCATTGACAATGATGCATGATTCTCACATATATACAATAACTAATATTGCGTACATACTTATACACACATTCCTTCCAGTTTAAAAATAATAGAGCTTTATGTGGAGCACTCACCTTATTGGCGACCACAACAACAATATACCATCAAAAGCTAGCCTGAATCGCCAAGAGTAAAAAGAACAGAGTACCAGACGACTTGTCCAAACTTCCTATTAGACCAACAAAAATATTCAAACTAATTACTATTCAATTATTCACATAAGCAAATCTACCCTAACTTAACCTAACTAAAATACCATTTGTAAATGCACAAATTCATCGCGGCTTAGCCTAGCTAATGCATCATATCATCCAAAATTTCCATATTAATCATGCAACTCAAATTTATCATTTACCAAATTAATTTATTCAATTTTCCAAATTCCTTAGCATGTAAACCCTTCATGAATATTATGCGTACACTTCATATCACAAGTCTAGTATAACAAAACAAATAACTATCAAAAGGGCTTTCAAGTCCAGATTCTGTTTTCCAAAACAGTTTTAGTTTCAATGCATCAAATGAGTCTATAAAACTTAATATCCTTAATCTGTTTTTTGAGGAATGCATTATAAGGAAACCATTTACTAATTTTGCCTCGGTGGTAATCTGATGAACTTCATGAGACAATAACTATGTTCAAACTTGGGAAGGCCAACAAGATCAGTAAAATTCTAGGTTTCTCAGTACTTCCTCAATACAAACTCAATCGAGAACATAAGTATCACATGGACATCAATTTTAGCACTAGAGGTGCGCAAGCCATGTCGTGAAATTTAAATACAAAGATGCGATGATAGCATTTTTCCAACAAATTCATTCTCGAATATATGTAACTATGTTTAGTTATATGTCCTTCACAGTACAGTTAATAACGAACAACATGATATATAATTCTGGAAAAGCAGCAAAGTTTTGTTGTATGTCCTTCACAAAACATTTAATAACGGACAAGATAATATATATTCCTCGAATTTCCAATAGCATCATCTATAGGAGTAATTGGCCTTTTTATAATTAGTTGAAGACAACAAGGCCAAAAATTTATTGAACAAACACATACTCCGATACTTTAAAATGTTCCAAGAAATTGTCGCATGTCGTCCAAATCGCTTTACCTTTTGATAAACGGGTGCTATAATTTAAGAGAGCACAAATGTGGGGAGCTTGGAGAAGGAATATAAGAAAACTCAAGAGAGCTTGGTGAAAATTCGTAATGACTAAATCTCTCTTGGAAATTTTGGGCAGGATTGTATAGAAATCGGTACTCGGTTGCGCAAGCATGCAGAGGGTAGTTGATGGATTTGAGCTTCCTGGAAAGTTGAAAAAATTGTAACAAAATGGAGTTGTTGAACAACCCCGTGAAGTTGAAAAAAAAAGCATAATTAACTTGAGTTCGTGGTGTTTCCGCAAAAACCATAGGACTGGGAGCTCCCGTACATTGTTTTCTATCAAACTCCAATCTTTTACCCTTATCTGAAATCACACCATATGCTTTGGATATTATCTGAATTGCCCCATCTACCCCAACAGACCTGGTTTTATCCGGATGAATAGTTATATTTTTTCGCTAATGGCTCCTTATTCCATTCCCACAAGTAGACGGATGCACACCCAGAATGCCATACAAGTCTGAGTTTCCATTTATTTTCTTCTCCGAGGACACATAAAGACGAATAACCTGCAGGAACTTGGGAAGGCCAACAAGATCAGTAAAATTTTGATATTATATTCCTCTTTCATCAATAAAAGTTTCTAGGTTTCACAGTACTTCCTCAATACAAACTCAATCGAGAACGTAAGTATCACATGGACATCAATTTTAGCACTAGAGGTGCGCAAGCCATGTCGTGAAATTCAAATACAAAGATGCGATGCAAGCATTTTTCAAAATGATTCATTCTCGAATATATGTAACTATATTTAGTTATATGTCCTTCACAATACATTTAATAATGGACAACATGATATATAATCCTGGAAAAGTTGCAAAGTTTAATTGTATGCCCTTCACAATACATTTAATAATGGACAAGATAATATATAATCCTAGAATTTCTAATACCATCATCTCGAGGAGTAATTGGCCTTCTTATAATTAATTAAAGACAACATGGCCAAAAAAATTATTGAACAAACACATACTGCGATACTTTAAAATTTTCCACGAGATTGTTGCATGTCGTCCAAATCGCTTTACCTTTGGATAAACGGATGCTATAATTTAAGAGTGCACAACTTTGGGGAGCATGGAGAAGGAATATAAGAAATTTCAGGAGAGCTTGGTGAAAATTCGTAATGACAAAATCTCTCTTGGAAATTTTGGGCAGGATTGTACAGAATTCGGTACTCGGTTGGGCAGGCATGCACGGGGTAGCTGATGGATTCGAGCTTCCTGTGAAGTTGAAAAAATTGTAACAAGAACAGGTAGAACTGCCTGTGAACTTGAAAAAGCATAATTAATTCGAGTTTTTTTAGTTTTAGCAGAAACCGTCAGACTAGGAGCTCCTGTATTTCGTTTTCAATCATACTCCGATCTTTTACCCTTATCCGAAAGCACACCATAGGCTTGTTGAAAATCAATGTGTTTTCCCAAATCACAATAATTTGACAAAATTAAATATAAGTCCAATTTCTTAAGTCCAAGTTCATAGGTCTAAGTTCATGAGTCTAAGTTCATTAATCCAAATTCATAAGTCTAAGTTCATAGTCTAAGTTCATAGTCTAAGTTCAAAGTTTAAGTATATGAATCTATTTATTGTGTATTAAACTTATGTTGTAGGATGCACTATAAATTAGCATCCAAGTTCTCATTTTGTAACAAGCCAAAAAAAAATATAAGATTATATTTGTAGGTGCAACAGCACCACAATTAAAATTTATATACTTTATACAAAATATATTTCCAACAAGTGGTATCAAGATCAAGTTTGATCCAATATTTGGGCGTCAACACTATTTTCATTCAAGGCAAATCAAGGAACTCAATATCTTCCTATGTTTGCGGGTGAAAATTTTGATTATTGGATTATCAAAATGAAGACCTTTTCCTTATCACAACATCTATGGGATGTGATAGAAGATGGCGTGAAAAGTCCAAAAGAAGGAAGCTCTACTGCTGTTGATAAAAAGGAACAACAAAAAGATGACAAAGCACTGTTTTTCCTTCAACAAGCCGTAAGTGATGCTATCTTTCCTCGGATAATGGGAGCCACCTCCTCCAAGCAGACATGGGAGATCTTGCAGCAAGAATTCCAAGGGAGTTTGAAGATCAAAACCGTTAAGCTACAAAGCTTGAGAAGAGAGATGGAAAATCTCAAAATGAATGATTCTGAGAATGTTATGCAATATAGCACCAGAGTAATTGATCTTGTGAATCAAATGAGATCATATGGAGAAACAATTGAAGAATCAAGAATTGTGCGAAAATTCTTGATAAACCTCACAGAAAAATATGACCATGTTGTCGCAGCAATTGAAGAATCCAAGGATCTATCAACTCTATCACTCTTAGAGCTTATGGGATCTTTGCAAGCACATGAGCAAAGATTGAGCCGAAGAAGTGGTGATTTGGAGAATGTATTCAAAGCCATCGTGAACAAACACAAGGTTAAGAAAAATAACTATCCTCCATGTCCTACATGCAAAAGGACAAATCATTTGGAAAATGATTGTTATTTCAAAGACAAGCCCCAATGTTCAAACTGTGAAAAATTTGGGCATGAAGAAAAAGATTGCAGAAAGCCAATAAAAAGGCACCAAGCAAACTTATCCGAAGAAAACCAAGAATCTTTACTCTTTGCATATCAACCACCAGAAGAAAGAGTCAAGAAGAAAACTCAATTTCTACCAAGTGCAGATGTCCTCAAGAAGAAAGAAACATTTGGTAGAAAAGAGTGTGAAAATACTTGGCACGAGAATGAGCAACATGATTGTCATTATGATCATATGAAGACTTTTCAAGTCAAAGGGGAGCTCTTCGGAAAACACATTAAGGAGGAGTGTTGAAAATTAATGTGTTTTCCCAAAGCACAATAATTTGACAAAAATAATTATAAGTCCAAGTTCTTAATTAGTCCAAGTTCATAGGTCTAAGTTCATGAGTCTAAGTTCATTAGTTCAAATTCATAAGTCTAAGTTCATAGTCTAAGTTCATAATCTAAGTTCAAACTTTAAGTATATGAAACTATTTATTGTGTATTAAACTTATGTTGTAGGATGCACTATAAATCAGCATCCAAATTCTCATTTTGTAACAAGCCAAAAAGAAGGCCAAAAAAAATATAAGATTATATTTGTAGGTGCAACAGCACTACAATTAAAATTTATATACTTTATACAAAATATATTTCCAACAAGGCTTTGGATATTATCTGAATTGCCCCATCTACCAAGACCTGGTATTGTCCGGATGAATAGTTATATTTTTTCTATAATGGCTCCTTATTACATTCCCACAAGCAGAACGATGCACACCCAGAATGCCATAGTTTTCATTTATTTTCTTTCCTGAGGACACATAAAGACGAATAACCTCCAGTAACTTAGGAAGGCCATCAAGATCAGTAAAATTTAGATATTATAATCCTCTTTCATCAGTAAAAGTTTCTAGGTTTCTCTGTACTTCCTGAATAGAAATTCAATCGAGTACGTAAGTATCAAATGGACATCAATTTTAGCACTAGAGGTGCGCAAGCTAGGTCGTTAAATTTAAATACATAGATGCGATGATAGTCTTTTTCCAAAAAATGCATTATTGAATATAGGTAACTATGTTTAGTTGTATGTCCTTCACAATACATTTAATAACAGACAAGATAATATATATTTCTGGAAAAGCAGCAAAGTTTAGTTATATTTCCTTCACAATACATTTAATACTGGACAAGATAATATATAATCCTCGAATTTCTATTTGCATCGTCTCGAGGAGTAATTTGGCCTTCTTATAAAAAGTTGAAGACAACAAGGCCAAAAAAGTAATTGAACAAACAGATACTCCGATACTTTAAAATGTTCCAAGAAATTGTCGCTTGTCGTCCAAATCGCTTTTCCTTTGGATAAACGGGTGCCATAGTTTAAGAGAGCCCAACTTGGTGGAGCTTGGAGAAGGAATATAAGAAAACTCAGGAGAGCTTGGTGAAAACTCGTAATCACAAAATCTCTCATGGAATTTTTGGGCAGGATTGTACAGAAATCAGTACTCGGTTGGGCAGGCATGCAGGGGGTAGTTGATGGATTCGAGCTTCCTGGGAAGTTGAAAAATTTGTAATAAAATGGAGTTCTTGAACAACTAGAACTGCGCCTGAAGTTGAAAAAAGCATAATTAACTCGAGTTTGTGGAATTTTAGCAAAAACCATCAGACTCGGAGCTCCAGTATTTTGTTTTCTATCGTACTCCAATCTTTTACCCTTATCCGAAAGCACGCCATATACTTTGGATATTATCTGAATTGGCCCATCTACCCAAAACACCTGGTTTTGTCCTGATGAATAGTTATATTTTTTCTATAAAGGCTCCTTATTAATTCATTTAAGCAGAAGGATGCACACCCAGAATGCCATACAAGTCTGAGTTTCCACTTTTTTCTCTTCTCCGAGGAAACATGAAGACGAATAACCTCCAGGAACTTGGGAAGGCCATCAAGATCATTAAAATTTAGGTATTATAATCCTCTTTCTTCAATAAAAGTTTCTAGGTTTCACAGTACTTCCTCAATGCAAATTCAATCAAGTACGTAAGTATCACATGGACATCAACTTTAGCACTAGAGGTGCGCAAGCCAGGTCATGAAATTTAAATACAAAGATGCGATAATAGAATTTTTCCAAAAAATTCATTCTCGAATATATGTAACTGTGTTTAGTTATATGTCCTTCACAATGCATTTAACAACAGACAACCTGATATATAATTGCAGCAAAGTTTAGTTGTATGTCCTTCACAATACATTTAATAACGGACAAGATAATATTTAATCCTCGAATTTCTAATAGCATCGTCTCGAGGAGTAATTGGAGTTTTTATAAATAGTTGAAGACAACAAGGCCAAGAAATTTATTGAACAAATAGATACTCCGATACTTTAAAATGTTACAAGAAATTATCGCATGTCGTCCAAATCGATTTACCTTTGGATAAACGAGTGCTATAATTTAAGAGAGCACAACTTTGGGGAGCTTGGAGAAGGAATATAAGCAAACTCAGGAGAGCTTGGTGAAAATTCGTAATGACTAAAATCTCTTGGAAATTTTGGGCTGGATTGTAGAGGAATCCGTACTTGGTTGGGCAAGCATGCAGGGGTAGTTGATGGATTCGAGCTTCCTGGGAAGTTGAAAAAACTGTAAGAAAATGGAGTTCTTGAACAACTAGAACTGCCCGTGATGTTGAAAAAAGCATAATTAACTCGAGTTTGTGGAGTTTTCGCAAAAACCATTAGACTGGGAGCTCCCGTATTTTGTTTTCTATCATACTCCAATCTTTTACCCTTATCCGAAATCACACCATGTGCTTTGGATATTATCTGAATTGCCCCATCTACCCCAACAAACCTGGTTTTATCCAGATGAATAGTTATTTTTTTTTTCTATAACGGCTCCTATAAGGACCGTGAGTCCGTATGTTTTAATTTACTAGTTTTGAAAAGTTATTTCAAGGAAAATTGCTTGTATTTAGTTTCTGTTAGTTACCAAATATTTCCTTGAGTTTTTATGGGAATAGAGTTTTAAAAGGAAAGGCAGTTTTGGTAAGTTTTGATAGAGTAGGATTAGATTTAGTAATATCTTGAATATCTTTGGAAAGTAAATCTATATCTTCTAGTTGTTTATATCCGGTATAATTACTTCACATTCGAATTGTTTTTCTTTCCTTGTGTGCAGATATCGAAGATCACAAGATCTTATCTAAAGGAAGGAATCCGGGTATTCTAGGAAGATAGGAGTCCTGACTGGAGTCGGAGACTCCAGCGTAAGACTTATATTCTAAGGAGAACTATCCTATAAATGGTGGGAAATCTAGGTTTAGAACTTAGAAGACACGTTTATATCTTCCAGATTATTAGGTGTTCATAGTTTAAGTTTTTTCATAGATTTAACTCTTTGTCTTTAACGTTTTTACGTGAAGAAGCCTATTACTCAACACTAAATGTAAACTAAGCCGGTGTCTTTCCGACGAAGGCACTCCGACTCTCAAGTCAATTGGGTCTGAATGTGAGATCTTGTTGTGCGAGGTAACAGATCGAAATAATAGATCGAAATATATGTAATAGGTCGAAAACAAACAAGTCAAAACGACACAAACAAGTCAAAATGAAGGTCTTCAAATAGATGGAAATGAGGACTTCAAACAACTCGAAATGCACTCAAGATAGATCAAAAGAGAGCGATTTCAGACCACTCGAAATGAATGTAAACAGCTCGAATTTGACTTATATTGCTCAAAATTAATGCTTGAAATAAGAAAAACGTACCTGAAAATGAGGTATGGGACCCTCTTATATTGTATTAAGAGTCCTTATTCGGCTATAAGTCTACTCCAAGTAGAACTATGCTTCAAAATAGCTCGAAATAGAGTTATTTTGGAATAGCTCAAAATGGTTGCCCAAATAGGTCGAATTGGGCCTGAAATAGCTCGAAATGGGCCTGCGTGGGCTTACTTTTGAGTTTTACCTTAAATTGTAATTTTGCATTAAAAAATAATGGTGCTGACGTGGCATAATATGTCCCGAAATACGCTGGTGGTACTGTATCGGATATAATGACGTGGCATTACCGAAATATGGTACATCATGGAGTCCCCGAGTTTTTAAGAGAAATGTGTAGAAACAATGGTCATACAAACTATAAAAGAAGTCAATTAACCAAGAATCGTGCAACGAAAGCGACCTCGGTGTAAAAAACCATCTTTTTTAGCAAAAATAAGCCAAACTGAAAATAGGTCGAATTTGTTATTTTTGGTAACTCGAAATGTATAGCTCGAATTACCTTCCCGAAGTAGTAACTCGAAGTAGGATAGATAAAAATAGGAGATATAGCTCGAAATAGGCTATAGCTCGAAATAGTGGCATTTTCGTAATCTCTGGATCATTTCGCCTATAAATACTCCGCGCAAAATTTCAGTTTTCCCTTTCTCGCGAGCGCTATAACCCAGAGAGCATAAACAATAGATCGAAATACCCAGTGAGTGAACAATGACAAATATATCGAAAAACACCAGAAATAGTTCGAAAACACTTGGATTGACCATTTTATCCTCCATAAGTCGAAATAACCCAGATAACTCGAAATAATAGGTCGAAAGACTGGAGTATTTTGAGTTATCACACTTGTCAAAATTTTTAAAATTTTTGAAATTTTTCATTGTTGACTAAACGTGACATTTTCTTGCAGATTTTGCTACAACAGCTCGCCTACGCCGAAACCGATCGCCGAGACGTCCGTCCATTCCGCCTTCACAGTCTCAATCTCGTGCGCACTACAACTCCCCAGATCAATCATGTCCTTTGTCCTCACGTTCATACCAGAACTATCACAACAATCCTCGACATTCGAACTCGAGGCGTCCAGCATCACCTTATCGGCGTCGGCAAACGCAACCTGCCAAGATCCGTGTCTCCGGTGCTCCCAAATTGTTCGTATCTGCTGAAAGGTCGTACGAACGGCGTGATCCAAGCAAAGAGTACTTTCTTGACCTCGATCCCCGTTCTGGTAATCACTTACCTTGAACTTTTAAAATGGTGCATATTTCCGATAGTGAGTCAACTAGTAACAGTAGCCGTGAGAGCACTAGATCAAATAGGTCGAGGGATGTTGAGTCTAGTAGTGATGACTTGTCCAAAAACTCTTCGTCTAGCACAAATAGAACCTCAGATAGAGAAGTTGACATTCTAGGTGAAGACGATGATAATTATGTTATTTCTGCTAGGAATGATATTGTTCATTATGTGAGTCCTACTCCTGATCATACTAATATCTTGCCTACTGCCGATGCTCCTCCCATCAACCCTACCACAGTTGATGAAACCATTCAGGAATCAGCCGCTGAGGGCGTTAACTTAGATTCTCCTGCCACTAGTCCTGTTCGCAATAGATTAATCTTTGATTTACATCCTTCCGCTTTGACTCACGACGTAAGTTATTATCGTGAAACCTTTTATCTTACTGATACTTATCAAGTGATAGTAACCGGGCCAGATGATAGGATGAATAACCCGCCTGAGGGGTGTCTCACCGTTTTCAACGGTTACCTTCAATGTGGTCTTAGGTTTCCCATTGATCCCGTGGTTTCCGATATCATGAATTCCCTAAACTCTTGCCCTTCTCATTTCACTCCTAATGCGTATACTCAGATGTATGCCTTTGTCATGCTCACACGTGTCTTCAATTCGCAGTGCTCCCTGAACGGTTTCTGGCAATTGTTCCTTGTCAAATTCCGCAACAAGGGTGACGATGTGGGATTTTATTATCTGAGTTCACGGAAGAACAACTGCTTCCTTTCCGACATGCAGTCGAGCTTTGGTGCGCACTGGAAGAAGTAGTAGTTCTTCATCAAGGAGTCCAAGCCTCAAGAGTTCCGGTTTAAGGGACTTTGGACTGATGGGCGTCAGTCTCCTCCCTGTCCAGCTGCTACCTACACTCAGACAGTAATTGACATGCTCAAGGAGCATCAATTTGATGCCTTTGAATTGACCAAGTCCGAAGTCTTGTGGACCGGTGGTTTTACTCATTATCCTGCTGTCGAGTCTTCACTTTTTGGTACACTGTTGTGCACGTTAATTTTTTCTGCTTTGTGCTTTCTTTATTCTTTATATGTCATCTAACCTTTGAATATTTTTGCTTTGCAGAAAGGATAGTGATGGACAAGACCAAGAAGATATTGGCTGCAGCGAAGAGGAAGGCCAATGCGCCCCCTACTGAAGCGGTGATTCCTGAGAAGATGAGTCGCCGTGGCACAGAGTCTGCTGGTGCTGGTACCAGTTCCAAGGCTCCAGTTGCCTCTACTCCCCCTACTACTGCAACTAGCTTGACGAGGGGATTGAGTCGTGGTAGGGGTGCTGCACCTGCTCCTTCTGCCGCTCCTTCCCACTCGGCTTCTACTACTGCTCCCTCTTCTCCGCTGATCGACGCCGAGCCGTTCATGCCAGAGCCTACTCCTCCTCCCGCCTCGTCGAATGAGATATTTTGGATTCCTTCTGATGCGGAGGCTTTCAGGCGAGGGAACGAGATGGGTCCTGAACCAAATGCGCGAAAGAGGCCTTCTACTGCTGAGAATCTCCATCGGCAAGCGACCTGGCCATGATACATCGAATACCTACGAGACTGGCAAGTTGGACATTGACATGGAAGAGATTGTCCGGGCATTCATCGAGGGTGGTCAGTTCAAGATGACCGACACTACTACACTTCGACTGATGAAGGGTTTCATGCCTGCCTTTGATAGGCAGAGGTATTTTAAGCTGATCAGTAGGATGGCGCTGTCCATGTGCGAGGTTAGTATGCGGTTACCTAACTTGTATATGGCAATTTGTATCGTATTTTGTGCTAACTTTGTCTTTGTTTCATGCAGTTCTTTATCAACGCGCAGACTATGTCAAAGAATTTTGATATAGTCATGGACGCTTAGGCCAGTATAATGCTACTAGGGACAGGCATCGTAGTGCTGCAGTTCAAGCTCAGAATCTGGAGAAGCGGGCCAAAGATGATGCTGCCAAGGCTTAGAAGGACTTGTAGGCCATCATTGGGGAGTTATAGCGCTCCACTGCTGAGTTGGAGGCTGCCCATGCAGCTACTGCTGATGCCAGGCGTGAGGTGGAGGAGTACAGGGTGCATGTTGCGCAACTGACTCAGGATCTGGTGCGGGCCAATGCAGAGATCGACGATCGTAATAGTTACGATACTGAGTTTGAAGAACGGTGCCTTGGCTGCAGAAGAGGCGCGCGAAGCTGTAGGCTGGGCTCGCTGCTGTGAAAGTCGCGCTCGTTACTGCAGAGTAGGCTTGTTATGATATGGCCATGACCGAGGTAAATTTTGATTTTAACTCTTTTCTTTAACTTTTCATTTCTCTTGACGTTTTGCGACTTTTAATTTTGTGATTGGATTTCTTGTAGAAGCTTCCTGATGATGACAAGGTGGCGGTAGCTGTAGATTTCTTTCGCTCAAAAACTTGGGAGGAGATTGCTACCATCAGGGGTGGCTATGACATGACGAAGGGCTACATCATGGCCTTGGACGATGTCGTGCAGCGAGGTGCACTCGTGGCTGGATTCAAGAAGGAGGACTTCGACATCTTTGCCTGCCTAAAGGAAGGCGATACTGAGGTTGGCGAGACGTCGAGCGCCTCTGCTGCTGCTACTGATCCTGCCCCTGAGGAGGATGCTGGCTCGCCGAAGCATGATCCTTTTGCCCCTGTTTATCCATTGCAGCAGGTGTGGCTCAAGGACCACTTAGCTGATCAGCCCAGAACTTCTACTGCTGCTGACAATTTTTTATAGGTGTCATAAACTTCTTCTATATTGGTTGAAGAAAGAAAATTAATATCCTTTGTAGAAATAGGTGCAACACTGAATTAAGCGTTGACTAAGTACATTGGGCCGATAATGGATATTATTTGTAATTCAACAAAATCCATCTCCACCGTTTTGACAATATACACCCTCATACTGAAACATAGATTCACACACATTTCATTTCTAATTGGCACGAGAAATTTTGACATAACCTGGGAAATTATAACTTAGCGATCTAGTTCCTTAATTAACTCTAGTTACTTAAGAGGGTTAAAATTAATGTTTTCCAATGTCTTTTCAATGAAACAACTCACCTGCCATCTTCTAGCGATGTCATTTTGTTTGCTTTCTTCATAAAAAAATCTGTGTAGTTTGTGGCACGAATGGGCTTCAACATAAAAATGGCGAGCAAGTAGGAATTAATGCACATTAACCAACAAAACAAATTTACCAATATTTTTTCCTGTGCTTTTTCTTTTCATCTAACGTTTCAAATTTGAAAATCAAGATTGATAAAATAACCGAGAGTTAGATTCATTGAGTTTAATAACACATTATGAATATAACTCTCTTCGCCAATCCATCTTCAAGTGCATTCAAACACATGTGAATCGGCACATAGTTGTTGTACTTAAGGATTCCGTTTCAACTTTTAGATATTTTAAAGGTAAAATACTTGTCGTATTTAAGTATTTGTTTCCAATTTTTGAGACATTTAAAAAATTTAATTGTGCTTTGGATGCCGTTGACTTTCTAGTTTTTGAAATTAATAAAAAGCAATTAAAACTTTCGAGGTGCAACTGGAAAGTTCAAAACAATAAATAGGGCCTCGTAATTGGTGCCTGGTTGACTTGTGTGCAAAGATCCATCTCGTGATTTCCGAATACCCTCACTATACAACAACCCACAAGGTTCTTGCAGTTTCTCATCTCAAATCTTAAGTGGCCCCTCATTTCCAAGGTGAAACTCTCTGTCTCAATGCCTTTTCTACTGTATTTCTTGTTTTGTTTCTCATACATCTTTCTACATTTTTCAAATATATTATATAACATTGGTTTTTATCTAGAAAACGAATCGCAAATGGGGCAAGTTAAGAGAGGCCTTTGGTCCCAAGAGGAGGATGAAATCCTAAGAAACTACATTGACAAAAATGGTACTGGATCTTGGAGTCAATTTTCAGATCTTGATGGTATACTTACCCCCAACCATCCATCTTCATATCTACATGCATGCATGAAAGCATAAGTTATATATACCATATGTTTAATTTTTATGGTTCAGTGCTCCAAAGGTGTGGGAAGAGCTGCCAAATGAGGTGGATCAATTACCTGAGGCCTGATTTGAAGAAAGGGATTTAAGTTGCACGGAGATTTCTCGCCTCATTGAATTACATAGTGTTTATGCAAACAGGTTTTTGTTAATTAAAATCAATTTGCCACATTTTCTTTGAATAGTAACTAACAATTTTCTTTTTTCCTTTGCAGGTGGTCTGCAATTGTAAAGCATTTCCCTGGTAGAACAGATAACGAGATTAAAAACGTACGGAACACAAAAATTAGAAACAAGATCTTGGCTCGTCAAAGAACTGCCAAGTCTACTAGAAAACCTTCTGCAAATCCTCCAACTAATGCAAAAATGCAACAAATGTTTGTCGCTACCCCACCTATGCCACGAGTTTGCTGCATCTGCTCCACCGGTACCCAGAACTGATCCTGTCATGATTAATGAGAATCTAGTCCCAAATATTTTGTCACCCTCGCCTCCAGTTGCTACTGAACACTGCAAGTCTCTAATTGTATTCGATCTCCCTACATTGCATAATTTCTCTCACATCCCTCAAACCATGATGAATCAAACTCACCCCCAAAGTTTTATGCAAAATTTCAATTCCATGTTTGGTTTTAATAACTACAACACTAACTTCATGGTTAACACAAAACCTCAAGCCCCAACATACCTAGTGGAAGCACAAGTGGGGCCAAATAATTCTTCTCTGATTGGATTTGGTAACCACAACTTTATTAGCTTCTTGAACACAAACCCTCAATTACAAGCTTTTCATAATGCAGTGCCGCTAGAACGTTTAGTGCCTAATGATAATCTCATGTTTGGATATATGAACCCTGCTCCTGTCCTTCACCAACCCATTAACCTCAATAACTCAAACACAATGCTGGCAGAACCTGTAGGGCCAAATCCAACTACTTTAAGTGAGATGCCCTTGTCATCTATGATGCAAGAACAACTTGTTGAGACAGTTGATGAGCTGACAAACTTCCCTCTTGCAAGCAATGTTGGTGTTTACCCCAACCATATCCAAAATAATGAGTCCTTCATGGGATTATTTGAGTCTTCTGCACCGACTGCGGGTTTTGCCGCCTACTCCTCCACTAGCAACATGCCAGCAGAGAACTTAGCACCTCCGACGTCCTCCTCCCTGCCACCAGGAGATGTCTCTGGCTTCACTCCACTGCCATGCAGTAGCCCATTTTCGGTAACTTATCCTCCTCAATGTTTGGGCCTTCAGCCATAGATAGGAGTTGAGTTATGTCATTGTTTAGTGGATCCTGTAATTTATCTTTAAGATTATGTACGTTAAAGAGGTGGAAATATTGATGCCGTTGCTTTTTCTCGTTTTGAGAATATGCGTGAGAGATCGATACAATTTCTAATATGAAATTATAATTTAAGGAAAAGACAATACTTCTTACTATTACCTTGAAGTTTTGTTAATGCAAATGAGCTCTACTACTATGCAAAATAGCAACAAATGGAAAAGAACGGAGATGGCTGATAATGGATCATATTACTTTTACAAAGTGCTGATTGCTAATAGTTACATAGCGTATATATTTTGATAACCAATTTAGTACTAGATCTATTGTCATGCTAACATACTTGTCTTTATAACATAATACAACTAAAGTATGTGAAAATTATTTCTATTATCACCATTTAAAGATTTAAAATATATTTAGTTCGTTTAACAAGAGGAAAGTACACTAAGATTTTATACATGAAACCAAAACAAAAAAGGTTTCATCACTTAATTAATCTATTAAAATAGAAATGAGCAAGTTAAACTTTTTGGGGTATTCAGCGACCAAACTAAAAACTCTATTAAATGGAATACAGGTCTTGACATGGTTTTAAGAGCATGTCAATTCATTTATCATCTTTGAATATGTGGTTTTTAGTGGTTAGTTATCCTTGATATTGATTGACATAAACCATTAGTTAGAAAGTTCATTTTTCAAAACATAATTTTCTTCTGTCTACACAATTTAACATTGCAATATGTGTTTCCTCTTACTAGGCAAGCATATCTGTCACGCACAATTTATCGGTGCATTCCTTGGGTGGTTTTATGCATCATTATAAGTTGAAATTTGAGATGTCATAAATAATTTATAACATTTATTTGTGATAGTTAAGATCTTGTTTGTCTAACCAAAAATGGAACTAGATGATAATAGCTTCTCTACATAGTCTTATGTAATTTAATATTTGAAGAATCATAATATGGGTAATCCAAAGAAAATTTTGGCGCAAGTTTGAAAAATTGTCGAATGCCTAAACATTGACGTAGTTAAGTTGGAAGTTTGAACATATAAAAAATTCATGAGCTTGTGTAGCACATGTAGGCTCAACTGGGCCAGTAAGCGGATATTTAGTTGTATGGTTGATTGCATCGAATTAAAGATGTATATGCAAAAAATGCGTGATCATCAGATGAGAACAATCAACAGTAGTGTAATGGCTGTTGGTGGTGAGGGTAACGACATAGGTTGTTCAGTCGAGTCAGAGAATTGTGACTCGGGCAGAGGAATAGTAGTGTTAAATCTTAATTTGTAGATGTATCTCAAGTTATAATAGCAAGTAGTGGTGTTTTAACAGTTAAGATTGTAGCTGACACTATGAAGAACGCAGTAAACTGTGAACACTTATTTTTTATGTTGTTCGGACAAATGCTCCACTCCAGAAGGCTTGAACATAACAATTCCCTCTTCTTTTAAAGTCATACAGAAAAGTACACTTACAGGATGTTACTTTAACTCTCAGAATCCCTCTATAGTTAAATGCCTATAAACACTCGTGAATAACTTCTATTCTGTTTGAATGAAGAAGTCTACCCTATTCGAACTTGACAAGAAAGGATTTTTGCTGAGATAACTGAGGGCTTAATTAGTGCCCAAGAAGTCCACAGGACAACAAATAATCGGTTTTTGCTGAGTTCGTTCGGTGGTTATAACTAACTTATGTGTGTATGTATTGAGCTCAGTTTTGTGTGTATATTAGCAGCTAAATTCAGTTATATGGTATAGAATTATACACCAGATTCATCAATTTTGTTAACACTTGTGATTATACACCAAATTCAAATTAAGTTACTATTTCGTAATATATGTGATTACATATTTTTTTGGACTTTTACTTATAATGCTTTTAGAGAAAGACTACGATTAAAATTTGAAATTCCAAAAAGGTAATTGATAGAGATAACAGGGTGTTTTGATCATTAAATTTAACGAAATATAACACAAAAAAACATAAAGGGGAGTGAGCAACTTTCTTAAAATCACGGGAAGATAATTTGCCTATCTAGGTTTCACAGTGGGTAATTTGCAAATTTGACATAACATAAGGGGGTAAATTGCTAAAAAATACTGAGGTTTATGGAAACATTTTGGAGTTGTATTAAGTGGTCTTCAGCTTCTTACCTTATTTCAATAGGAACTTTCTTTATCTTTTACTAGGTTAGCGCTAGCACCTACTAACATGTTGACATTATGTTCTGGTCTACTTTGCCACTTAGAAAGGAGAAACATCTATATTGTAATTCCAGACCTCATATCGCAATTTTCGTAGTATATTGTTAGTAATTTAATGATACTTTAATGAGTTCCACTTCCTGATGAGTTTGACAGTAAATTATTGTTCTGCTATAATAAGTTTAAGTTGGTTAAGAGGGTAAAATTAATAATTCATACTTAATCGGGGCTTGATGCATACTTTATGAAAACACGAGGAAATTTTGTGCAATAAATTTACATGAGGAATTTAGGTGCACGACTTTTGAGAACCCAAGAAGATTTGATGGAAAAAAAATAATAACACGAGGGGTTTCGCTGCAAGTTTTCAAAAACACGGGGGGTTTCGTTCAGTTTCTTAAATATTTTAAATCAAAATAAATTAGTACTTTTAGTTCATTTTGAAAATTAAAGTTGCACATTCCTTAAAAAGAAAATCCAGGAAATTAAAACTTTTCCTAAAATCTTACGGAATCCCATCAATTAAATAATCTACGCACATAGGCATTGCAATCTATTCATACTCGCATCAGTATATAAATCACTTATTAGGTATTTGATATTTCAAATTTAAAGTTAGAAATTTAATTTTGACATAAAGAATGAGATGGGAAATCTTATTAATTTAGAGGACGAAATTGCTTAGAACATCCATATTAGAAGCCATCTTAGTTACCACAATTATCGAAATAATAAAACATAAGAAAATATGAATATACAACCAACCATTTTATTAAAACAACAAAAATTTACATTTGCAATTTGGTGTCTTCATAAACAAGGCATAAATTAGTGTATCCAATTTTTCTATTGAAGTCATCAAACATTTATTATTGTCTAATTTAGCAAAAGAAATTGTAAAAAACAGTTGAGACTGAGTTGAGAGGATGTTGGTTGAGGTGCATCATTCACCAAAGTTTTTTTAAAGTTTCAGCATTTTTATGTCTTGGATGTTGATAGGCATGGAAAAGTGGACGTATATATACTTTGCTTGTTTGCTGCTTTACCCTTATTTCTAGGTATGTTTATATCTTTTTCATCTATTTTTCGAAAATTTATAGGCTCAACTTCCATAATCCAAAGTGGCTAACTCTGATAAATGGGTTATGAGATGTGTTGGTCGCTTTACTATCAAACCTTGGCCAGTCAATGACCTTTCAGACATTAGGTTTCAAGTTGGGTTTTCTGTTGACGCGTGGGTGTGTGATGGTTGGTGCGAAGGCATTGTGTTAGGATGTCACCCATCTGAGTAAATTCCATGTGTACTTTCCTGGTGTGTATTCATGACCATATGTTAGAGAGGTCTTGTTCAACAGGTCTCACAACTAATCAGAAGTATGTAGCATTTGTTGTGCATTTATTGTAAATCATTGTTTTCATTAGTGAGGACTCGATTCAGTTTTTGTTCCATGGCAGGTGAGAGTTGTTTCTCAAGTGTTGAGAGGAGAAACATCTGAGTATCAAAAGATTGTGTTGAGAACAAGTGGATAGACGTTAAAGCAGATCCTGATACAGTGATACTCTTTCTTTGTTATCTTCAATTTTGAATCCTATTCCAAATATTCCTGAAGTCCTAGTTTGCTCGAAGTTAGCAACTAGCTCTGCACATGCAAAAAGAAAAGATCACTACCCTCCTAGAGCCGAGGAGTCTAAGGATGCCAAGTCTGTGGAAGCGAAATCTACAGAAGAACTTCATCTTAAGAAACGACTAATACTAAAAAACAATGAAGAAGTTGCGGGTAGATAAGCTAGAAGTGTGTCATGATCATGACATATCTTCAAGGGTACTTTGGGAAAGGAAGAGTGGAGACAGGGGTTAATTTCATCCACCTCCCCTGAGGTTTCTTCTCTTTCTACCCACCTCCCTTCTAGTTTGAATTTTTCCCATCCACCTCCCGTGTGGTTTGAACTTTTTCCCATCAACCTCCCGTGGGTTGGTTGACTATTAGTCAACGATTTTTTTTAGGGGTAAAAGTGTCACTTGATAAAAAAATAAAAATAAACTATTGAATTGTTATTCACAATACAAACAAATCACTTAGTAAATTAAGAATTATTAATATACAATATTGGATGACAAATATTATATGAAAATTTGTATTTTGATAATTATATATTTGCAATAAAATGCATATTCATTGCAAGCAAAACATAAACATAATTTTATTTGAGGTTACCTCAAAATGGAAAAATAAGAAGAAAATAATTAGGTTCATTTAACTTAATAATTCAATAATTAATATATCTTGTATTTTTATGAATTAACTAGTTAAAATTCATTGAATCGTACATTTGTATTAAATTTTTTATATTGTTTACAAGAAATATGAACTATTGAGTCATTATTTATATGAATCTATTTATAGTAAGAAACTTAATAATTTCATAATTAATAATATATAGTATCCAATTAAAAAAATAAAACAATAATGTTATTTTTAAATAATTATATCGTGGAAAAGATATACATGGGATTTAGTTATGTTTAGCCCTAATTTTATAGGAGTACAACTCTATTTGATACTTAGTTGAAAGGTACTCATGTATTTTTTTCTTTATTTCTCTTAAATTATCATTGTTTGAATTCGATTATCGTTCACATAACCATGAATCTATTTCTTTTCTTCTTATTTTTATGTTGAAGTAAGCCCAAGAGACATTTATACATTTGCTATATTTATTTATCTTTTGTTTTTTTACATTTGCTATATTTATGTTTCGGTTGCAATTAATATTTATATTATTACTAAAATTTAGTTATGTAAATACATCTAATATTTCATATTAGTAATTATTAGTTTATTAAGTTATTTGGTTGTGTTGTGAATATATATTGAATAATTACATTATTTTTGTATTAGTTGACAATTTTACCCCCTATTTTAAACTATTGACTATCAATCAACTAAAGGAGGGGAGGTGGATGGGAAAAATGAAACTAGAGGGGAGGTGGATGGAGAGAGAAAAAACCTCAGGGGAGGTGGATGGAATTTGCCCGTGGAGACAGGGGCAAGATTGAAAATATATACACAGGGGCTCACCCAAACCGGTCAACAACATCTTAATCTTTGTCATATGTTAATTATTGCATTTTATGTTATTTTCTTTATGTTGCTAATGGTATATAGGGCTGGTTGTAACCAAAGATAGATAAGTAATGAAAAAGTCTTATTTCTCATCTCATTTTCTCTCTATTTTCTCTTCCCCTTTTTCTCTCGACTAATATTCTCTATTATCTATTAAATGCTTTAACAAATTCAAAAATTTATCATGGAATCATCTAAATCAATCTCAAAAGGTCAGACCTATTTTGATGATCAGCTGAAATCTTTCTTGGAGGAGTCGAAACATAACAAAGAGCTGCCAAAGATGAAACGAAAAGCAGTTGGGGTAAGTAATTGAGGAGGAGAGTACGGTGAAAGAATATAAGATTTATATGTGGTTTTTAATTCCAATATATATACAATTAAAAAATATTGAAATTTCAATAGTTATCCTGATTTTAGGTTATTATTCATTTTCTTTGTCATTTCCCCCTTCTTATCTATCTTTCAATAATTAAAAAAGAAATATTAGAATAACAATGACACACATGACGCTTTAGTTCTTAATATTATATTGTTTTCTTGTAAAGTCTTTATATTTTTCATTTGAGACATGCGTGTGTTTTCCTCAACGAGGATTTAACATCTCACTCAGGTTGATCTCAAATGTGTTTAAATTGTAACATATTTATAGGCTTTGCTTGAATCCCTTAGGGTATTTAAAGAGAAGGTAACATAAACTTATAAATATATTCATTCTTAAATTGTTATTTGCTTCAATGCTATTTAAACATATTAAATTGCTAAGTTCTACTATCTTATACAGGGGAAAATGCATAAAACCCCCTTGTGGTTTTGAAAACCTGCACGGAATCCTCTTGTGGTTTGATAATTACCTCGAATCCCCTTGTGGTTTCAGAAACTCTGCACAGAATCCCCTTGTGGTTTCAAAAACCCTGCACAAAATCCCTAATCCGTTAAACTCCGTCAGAGAGTGGCGACCACTCGCTCTATGTGAGAGCGGGTTTAACTTTTATGTACTTTTTTGAATTAAAAAGTTTATTTCACCCTTAAAAACTGAAAACATGAAACCCCCTTGTGGTTTGACAACATGCACGAAATCCCCCTGTGGTTTGAAAACCCTGCACAAAATCCCCCTGTGGTTTGAAAACCCTACATAAAATCCCTGTTTTTTTTTTTTTTTTTTTAAACATCCAGATTTTTTTTAAAAGAAGTTAAAAATAAATAAGGGCAATTTAGTCATTCTTAAATAAAACTAACGGGGTTATGTTAAATTTAACGGAAGGGAATGTGTGCAGGGTTTTTGAAACCACAAGGGGATTTTAGGTAGTTTTCAAACCACAGGGGGATTTTGTGCAGGTTTTCCAAACCACAGGGGGGTTTTAGGTTGATAGCCCATCTTATACACAACTATTAAGCATATTGAATATATAATATACATATGCTATTATCAATTTTATTGTGAATTGTATAAACATACGTATTAAAACTTAATAGCTCTTTACTCCAAACAAAAAGTTTCACGCGGTCTTCGCGTGTGTATGTTTGCTAGTAGATAAGTAAAATTGGTATTATGCAAATTCGAAAGAAACTCAATTTTAAACATGAAATTATCGATAGATAATTAAAAAATATATATAAATTAAGGTTATAGATGAAATAAGAAATATATATATATGTATATGTATATATATATATATATATATATATATATATATATATATATATATATATATATATATATATATATATATATATATATATATATATATATATATATATATATATATATGGTTGAGCTGTAATAAAATAAGAAATATATATTAAGGTTATAAACTTAATTTTAAACATAGTTTTTTTTTTTCTTTCTAAAGTGAACTCAAATGGAGGGTTAGCTAAGTAGAAATTTCACTTTGTTTCTGCAATCAGTTTATTGAGCTGAAACAATATAGTTTTAGAAAAAGCGGAATAACTTTGTGCATACGGTTGTATCATATGTTATCCGAGCACGTGAATTGGTATAACTGTTTTTGTTTACAATAATTTGAACAAAAGCCTTGATAGAGACAACACTAGTCTATATTTAGGTGGTGTTTGGTTCTATATATTAGCATGGATAACGGCCACTATCCTTAGTCATCTAGCGCACAGTTCGTGGGATTAAAAATTTGGGCTTTTCGCCAAACGCCATACAGCCCGGTACTGTAGCGCCTTAAAACTCGGATGATAATCCAACCCCCCCCCCCCCTATGATTAAATTATCCAAGTTTTTGGGTCGTTTGGCGCCAAATGGAAAAGACCAAATTGCCCTTACTATAATCGCGATTCTTAAAAACGTTAACCACATTATGCGCTTTCACCACACCAAAATATCAAAATTGGGCGCTTCTTTTTCAGAATTGGGGATTAGGGTTTCGTCTAGGGTTCTTCGTGCAAGAGGCGATTTTCAATTCCAGGTACGATTTCGTTCATTTTCGTTATGAAATCACTCTAAATCTGCGAGATACGAAGCTATACTAACGCAAAATCTTGGCGATTGTATTCGCAGTGCAGTTCAAGCTGTGTTCGGTGGTGCACGTGACCGTTATTCTCCGGAATTCGTCTTCTACAAAGTCTAGTGAAAGGTAACAACAATTTTTCCCTTTTCTAAGTAATTCGCCCATTCTCTGTACATGCTTTTCGGATAAATTTATATTTTTTTGGGTTGACTGCTATTTTGTGGTATACGAAAGTCTGAGTTTTGAATTCTATTTTTTTGGGTCGACCACTGTTGGTAATTTTGAGTTAGGGTTTTGGTAAATAATGTGCGTGTTATGTGAACATTAGTGTGGCAACATCCTTGTGTTGGCTGCAACTCTTTCGAGAAATGTTTGATTGGTAATTTTGTAAGCTTCAGTGGTTAATGTCCATTATATTGTAGGGATTATGTTCAACACATGTAGTGCTTGGTGTGGTTTTCATTTTTGTAAATGTGTTTTTTGGGGTTTTGGGATGGAAAAGGGCTATAGGTTAGTTGCACATTGCCCACACCCAGCAAAAGTAAAAGATTTGATGTGGTGCAGCCCTAATGGAAGAATTTAAAACTCATTTGCGATAAACTTGATGTGTGTCAGATGGAGCAATGGAGGAAAACACTCATTTTAGTACTTCTGCAAATTATATTATTGCGCGCTAGAGTTGTTATGTTTATGATGCTAGTACACAACCAACATCGACAATTGAGAGAAAATCGACGACGTAGAGCAGTAAGATACAGCCTTCTATCTAAAATGGGTGATATCAACACTCACATGGATAAGTTGACGGAATTAAGTGACGTCCACTGTTTGAGCCAACTAAGAATGGACCGTCACTATTTTGGACAACTATGTTGGGTTTTGAAAGAGGTTGGAGGGTTGCGAGATGAGAAGTTTGTGAGCCTTAGAGAACAAGTTATGTTGTTTTTAAAGATTTTGGCACATCACGACACGAACAGGACAATAGGGTTCTATTGGCAGAGGTCTGGGCATACTGTTAGCCGGTACTTTAAAAAGACACTTGACGCTTTGTTGAAAGCCAGTCAATTGATGCTTGTGGATCCTACTCCCGTCTCGGAAGAGAATGG
Organism: Misopates orontium; assembly: GCA_946800315.1. NCBI lineage: Eukaryota > Viridiplantae > Streptophyta > Magnoliopsida > Lamiales > Plantaginaceae > Misopates > Misopates orontium. Next base: position 16,003,059 of record OX326949.1, on the reverse strand, counting down.
AAACTGCGAAGAACCATGGAGCTGTTTCAAGGTCAATATAATAGCTTCCACAATTGCATTAATTCAAACATGTATCTTCTTTAATTTTCACAGTTATTGTTTTACATGCAGGGGTGTTTAGGTGCTTTAGATGGTACACTCATCGATGTTACTGCCCCTGTAGCAGACCAAAACAGATACAGATCTAGGAAAGGAAGGGTGTCAGTAAATGTGCTTGGTGTTTGCGACATAGACATGCGGTTTGTGTATGTTCTATGTGGATGGGAAGGATCGGCAGCCAATGGACGGGTTTTGCGGGACGCTGTATTTAGACCAATGCCGAATGGTCTACGGGTCCCACAAGGTTTGCATATGTTACCCAACAACTAGATTCTTGATTTTTATAACCACAAAGTCTGCATAAGTATAATCATTCACTATATAACATGCAGGAAATTATTATCTGGTGGACGCTGGATACGCAAATTGCGAAGGATTTTTAGCGCCGTACCGAGGAAGGAGGTACCATCTTAAGGAATGGGAGGAAGGCCGGGCAGCCCCTCAAGACCACGAGGAGTTTTTTAGCATGAAGCACAGTCGTGCGCGCAGTATTATTGAACGGGCATTTGGTAGGCTTAAGAACCGATGGAAAATTTTGAAGCGCCCATCGGAATACCCTCTGAAAATACAAAACAGGATCATAATGGCATGTGCCCTCTTGCACAACTTTATAAAGAAGGAGATGCCTAATGATCCCTTCGATTCATCTTCAGACGATTCAGATTCGGATGACGATGTACCACAGGAGTATGTGGAGGGACTCCAAAATTCACCTGCATGGAATGATTTCAGAGATGAGATTGCTATGGAAATGTGGAATGAGTGGCGCGCTAATCGTCAAAATAGGGCTTGAAAGTTTTGCTTGTTGATTTTAGGATTATTAATAGCAAATGAGTGGTTTTGTTTTCCTTTTTTAAAGCTAATTGTTGGATTGTAACATTTTTATGCTGGTTTGTGATGTATTGTTGATGACTATTGCCATTTGAAATTGATCAATTTTGTTATGATTTATGTGTTTGTGTGTACAAAATGCAACCTTTGTGGAAGTCATTGACTATTGTTACATTGCCTCTTTAATTCTGTTTTCTGGTGATGAGTAACTAACGGTGTCTAATGTAACATGTTTGTAGGAATGGAGGCTTCCGGCTGCAGTTCAAATCCACCCAAGGAGAAGGGCAAAGGAAAGGGCACTAAATGTCGTCGTGTATGGAATAAGGAAGAAGAACTGGTGCTGCTTCATGCGCTCAATGAGTTGAAAGGGAGGGGTTTGAAGGTGGACAATGGTTTCAAAGCTGGATATCTGCTGCAGCTTGAGGCTATCATGCTGAAGGCTCTACCGGACACCGACATACGCGGTGATCCTCAAATCAGGTCAAAATTAACTGTTTGGAAAAGGACCTATGGCCACTTGTACTCACTCTTTGATGGTAGCGGTGGTGGAGCATCACTCGATAAGAAAACACTAATGATAGAAGTTGTGAGTGAAGATTTCTGGAAGGAATACGTAAGGGTAAGTTTAAACCTACTCAGTGTTATTGGTGTTATCTTAACTCAATTGAGTCATTTTGAAAAAATTAGAGACTTTCACTATCATGAAGGACATATGCTTGGTTTGGGTTTGATTTGGAAATTTTCTTTTGTCAAGTGTGTTAATGAATCGATTAGCATTACATCATGTAAACTTCCAGAGCTTAATAGGAAATGTTTGTGATATGCAGATGTGATATGTTTGTTGTTGAGTTTGCACTGTCACTATAGCTAAGTAGTGCACCCCTTTAGTTTCAGCTTCTCACCAATATTCATTATGGCACATGCTAAGATATTTTTAAGTTTACAGTGTCACCCTCTCATTACTGATATCTTAACATGAATGAATGAAAAAAAAAAACTTATTTTGAGGGCATCAGGCAAAACTGATCTGGTATTACTTTTTCTGGCTTCAATCAATGATATGAAAATGTTAATTTGATGCCATGAATGATATGATCATGTTAATTTGATGCCATGAATGTTAATTTGATGCCATGAATGCCATGTTAATAGAATTGGTATGTGTACTGCTTGATGTTAACAAATTGTTTTACATGAGTGTGTATGTGAAATGCTTCATGGTGCTTGAGTATAAGCCCTATCTATGGTAGGTATGTTAACTTAAGAAGAATTATTTGAAAATAACTTCATTTTAGGGCATGGATATATTATGTTTGGGTATTTGCAAGAATAATATGTTGTCCATGCATTACAATAGTTAACATATATATGCCAACTACTCTGTAATGCAATATTCTGCAAAAGATACTTGAGTGCAACTTAATACTATTGGTTTTTTTTCATGAACTGCAAATGATAAATGTGTGGCAGTTAACACTTGGTGCATTCCTCAAGGCTCATATAATTGTTTTTTTTAATTAGGTGCATCCGTACGTGGCACCGTACCGCATGAAGCGATTTCCATACTTTGATGAATGGGCTGAGATATTTGGCAAAGATAGGGCAACAGGGGTTGGTGCCGAGGACATTTCTGCTGCTGTTCAGGAGCTCATCAATAATCTCCCCATGCATAGCAATGCCAGTGGACAAACAACTGGACCAAATGTGAGCTCAAACTCTGAATATCAGCCAATTGATCTGGATGCTGAGGGTGAGGGAGACAACAACATGCAGGGTCCTGGACCGTCTAAAGTGGATGCTAAGATGCTGTACAAAAAGATTAAAAGGGAGAAAGGAACTAAAAAGAGGAAATGCTCAACTCCACCTGAAGTGGTGGCTCCAGAATGCCCACCGTACATGGACGAATTCATCAAGAAGACGCAAGATTCGATCGACAGGCTAGCCGCACTTGTAGTTGACCCACAAGCACGTCAAGACCCCGTTTCCCAACAAAGAAAGTCTCTCTTCAGTGCATTGGAGGAAATCCCAGATTTAGATGAAGAACAGAGGCTGTCATTAGCTCACAAGCTTGCCCACTCACCAGAGGATTTGGATCTATTCTTTACCATGCCGTTTGAGTCGAAGCCTAAATATTTGAGGATGCTGCTCCGCAAAAAGAGCACTAAGTGAGGCGGATTGAAAGGTTGAATGGGATTCATTTATGGCGTTTCTTAGCTTTTGAACATTCGTACTTATTTCTATTATGCTTAATTATCTGTTTATTCTAGGACAAACTAGGTGTGCACTATGCATATTTTGGGTCATTGAAACATTGTCACCTAGCATCAAGGTTCTGTAGGGTTGGGTTTTACCAGTTTTTGGTGTTTGGTGCATACGTTCCTATAAGGATGCGCAGACACAAATTTTAGGGAATCCATGTGGTTGTAATTGCCTTTTTGTCGAACGGTATCGAATGCAGAAAATTTTGGCGTGCTATATACTATCTTATTTAGATCAGCATAAGAACAACATCAAATAGAGCACAAACATTTATAATGTACGCATTGCGTTTTGCAAAACGTCTCGACTCCACAATGCAGAATCTAGGATAGTCCATTAGAAACAAACACAAATAAAATGACGAAAATTAAAAATGCATTGTCCGAATCGAATTAAAATACATAAAAACAAGACATGAAAATGCATAAACTAGAAAATGAAAGTCGAGCGTGTTGTGATGTAGACCATCTAAAACTCCCAAGAAACGGCCAAACATGAAGCTTGTTCCGAAGCCACGGCATTGTTACCCGAATACTCTTGTGCCTTGGAATCGGTTGATGTTGAACTTCCAACCACAAGTTTAACTCCATTCGTATCCGACATCCGATCGCACACTTCGGTGTTTCCATTCCGGGGGTTGCACTTCGCGCCTTTCGTCCTCCCTACCAAATCATTAAATATGTCATTTTTAATGTTCAAATCATTTGTCACATTTTACTATTACGAAATTATACTTATAATACAAAAAATATACGAACTTGTCGCCTCTATAATTTGTTTGTTGGTCCTCGGCGGACGAGGCTTGTAAACCGTAGCTCTTACTATCACAATCCCAAATAGCTTCTCCAAGTCACACCAAGCAAATTCACCATTTTCTTTGTATGCCAAAGCCAATGAATTTTCCTACACCAAAACAACCACAATTATCAATATATTTTTCAAAACCCGTGAATGTGTTTATAGCGTGTTGTTAATGAAAACCACAAACCGATATGAAAGTCGCCCACACTGCATCGCTAGTGATCACAAGATTCTTAGGGAAATCCCACGTGACGTCTTTGTGGCCGAGGATCAATCTAAAGCATTGGTGTCTTGCGGCGAGGTTCTCAAACCTTTCTAAAATCTCGTCACTTGTGTATTTTGTATCATGAATGTAGTTGACACAATCCCGCGCGTTATCCACTATCATGTCGAGAAATTTGGAATTGTTAAGAGGCACACAACCATAGTCCGAACAACATTGCTCCTTCAGAACGTCGATTAGTGTTTCGTCGAGCTCCTCCGACCAGTTAGCACCGTAGAAGTGGATCTTTTGTATGTCATTGGCAGAAGGCATGTTGAGGTTTGGACAAAGGTCAAATCTTTTTTTTTTTTGGAACTTCACAAATGGTTTATAGGACTCGGGTCTTTGATTGAAAGACCAGCTTTTGCTACATTTATATAGTATTAGAAAGCAATGTTTTTTCACTCTATTGATGTGTGACATGAGCATGCTATACATCAGAGAATATATTCCAATTTCATTTGCTATATTCCAAAAATGCAATCAAACTTTATGTCACACTAAAAGGGATGAATATGCACTGTTCTATTTCAGCAAAAGTACTAAAGCAAAGGAATATATTCACATGATGCAATTTTTGTCAATGCAAATAGTATAATACAAATATCACCACACAAGCTGATTGAAAAACTACCATACTTAACTAAAACAGAAGTACTCAAACATGCATTCAACCATACAAAATAAACTAAAGGCCAATGTATGTGTTGAGCCTCATCAAAATAAAGTACTTCTAACATGTCTTAGCATTAAGATGTTCAACTAATTCATTAGACAAAAGACAGGGAGAATAATGACCCAAATACATGCACTTCAAACTTGGGTCACTGTTCCATCATCATCCGACCCGTTCGCGCCATCCGCTCCACCGTCGCCACCCGCATCATCATCATCATCACTAGAAATTAGCTCCAGTGGGTTCTCTACGGTTCCTACACGTTCTTCAGGAAACAAGGCAGCGTCACGGACATCCCACAAGATCTGGTGCATCTCGTAGTATGGCAGTCCAAAAAGACGGAAGTATTTCTCAATGGGATTCTCCTGCACACCATAAATAAAGATTAGTTAGCCAGATTATGAGGGGCAATGCATTGTTAAATGAGATGAAGACTCTCAGATATAGAAACAATTACCCTTGGCATGTGGGCCTTGTACTCCTCTCCGAAACCAACAATTTCATTCTGGTACTCGTCAAAGTAGACACCGGGTAAATTGCAGAATTCCTGAAACATACGATAGCGACGACGCAGAGCGATAACCTTTTCCCTAATCAGGTCAGTCGAGTAGCAGCGAACATTGCGATCCAGGTATTGTTGGTGAACAAAAACCACAGCATTCTCCATTCCCTCCAAGGTAGAAACAGCACCAAAAGTTGATCCATATTGGCTAATCCATCTCAGAACGTAATAGTCGCCATTCTCCCCGAAATCAGGGTCGTTGAAGTTTTTCTTCAACCACTGCATCCTAGTCAAAGTCATCTAACACACCAAAACATTTCTAAATTAATATTCAATGACACATTACAAGCATTCACAAAACATAACCACATAAAATACTGAAAAACATTGTGAACAAATAGATATCACCAATATCATACATAACACTAAACAGAGTCGCAAAACCAAATGAAACAAACTGAAAATACAATGTCAACCTACAAAGTCTTGCCACAAATGCATCAGGAAATAGACATTTCATCTACTTTAGACATAATGAGCATAGACATCGCCATGAAGCCCATAATGAAAACGAACAACATAAACCAAGAGAAACAACAACAACACATCGCAATCTTTGCAACCACAGTCTCATCTAAGGGTCCTATCACTGGAGAGAGGAAAGTGGTTGTGTCATTTGGTGCTCTAACAGCATCACTCCGCATAGACTCTGGAATGGTTACTCGATCACGGTAAGTTACGGACGATGCAACTTTATAGGAGTTGGAAGAGGTATATGGAATGTCCATACTTGACCCCGACTGCGTAAAGGGTACACTCTCTTCACCAGGTATTGAGGAAGATGAAGATGGTTTGGTTGAAATCTTTTGAATGTGGGCATATCTGTCCTCATGTATCTTGTCAGCCCAAATGAACCAATATGGGTGTTTGATGTGGAATGGACATATGTAGTAATCTCTGCCAGGAAATTGGGCATTTGAACCAGCTGTGCAGTAAAGCATGGAGCCTTTCCCACACGAACAGCGAATCGTGTATGGTGCCACCATCTACATCATGAAAGTTTGTCTTGCAATCAACCATTTTCAGTGTTATTTGTCTAAATAACATGATAGAAATTTACCCCTTCAACAATAGTTGACAATGCCCACCTACTATACTAGTGTACTTCATCCACAATCCCACCCCATATTCAACAACAGTTTCAAAGGGCTAATGTTCTGAATTTTTTGCCTAATGTGTAGTAATATCCAACTTTTACAGCCCTACCAAAACTAAGATGTGACACTCTAATATACACTGCATGCATTCAATTTTCAAAAATAATTCGTACTATTTTGTGTTAATGAACAGTACCACACATGCAAATGAGTTCTAACACAAGTTATATTATCAAACAACACTACGAGAAACCTGCACAAAACCTAAATCAACAATAGCCATACTTTGATTTACCAAAATGTAACCAACAAAAAGTTGCACGGAAGCAAAAATCAAAGCCTAGTCGAGATTATATGACGAATATGTCTATTATACACGGAGAGGCATGAACATACCTTGCTCGATTGGAGAACCCGATCAACCGTTCTCGGAGAAAACTACTGTAACAACTTGTAAACGAGAAAAAATTAGTAAAAACCACCATGTATTAGTGTTAAATGAAGAAAAGATCGACTTGATTTTACCTTCAATTAGGCCCGCTCCAAGAAAATAAGTTCAAATCGCCTGATCTAGGGTTTGTGCACTCTGAAATTGGAAAATTGGGAAAGGGGGTAATTTAACCCCGAAAATATGAACAGTCGCGACCTACTGTATATGAAAGGACGTCGAGGGTAAAAATGTCAATTTCCTGCATTATCCAAGCTTGTAGCGCAAACTAAACGATAAAACAAATACATAGACATAATAATATTAACTTTTAAATGACAAACCAAACAGTTTTTCAAGAATGTAGATATAACATTACGAATTTTAAAACCCCTATTAGTAAAAGTCGAGATTATGTCATACACAAAACCAAACACCACCTTATTGTATTGTATACCAAACATATTAGAAATCTTTTTACATGGAAATGAAAAGGGGAAGATCTAATTTGTTTAAGCATAAAAATTTGACTGTATTGTTTCATAGAAATTTATAAGTATCTATTCTTGTGCACTTTCTCTGAGCCTGATTACTCCCGAAAGATGTCCATGGAACAGTTCATATGTAATATGTATCTTTTATCCTACTTTTTTTATTTTTATTATTTTAATGTCAAAATTGTCTTTTAACCAATTCAGTTTGGAAGAATTACACAAACTATCGCTGACTTGTGTGTAACAAACCACCTTCATATTTGGGATATTACACAAACTACCCTTAATTTATGTTTGTCTTATCCCCTTACGGTGTTAAAACTAATTGAAACAGATGAGATCTCTAGAAGTTTACTAGAATTTCGTAAATTAGCCTTAAATAGCCTGTTTTTTAATTTCAGAATTTATAATTCCGAATAAAAATAAAAATAAAATAAATGGTGACAAATTAATATTTTTTCTTCAAATCAGGGTACTTTATTTATTTTTTTGAAATATTTAAAGGTTCTTACAAAATATAATTAACATTAGCAGGAAAAAAGAAAAAAAGATGAAAAAAGAAGACGAAATTGGGGAAGTAGTCTTTCCCCGATTAATTCCTCGTCGGATCCCGAAAGTACTTGGTCGTGCGACGGCCCGACCTAGGGAAAGTGGTGTCGTCGCTTGAAAACCCTCCTCATCTCCGAATACCTCCAGCCGCAACAAACTGTCTAGTCACCCAGCTGGAGCTTCATCGCAACGAGGCCGATCTGGTTGCGAGGACACGGACCATATGGTAGAAGTATGTACCGGAGTGGGTTCCGTATTTCCCTTTTTTTTTAGTTAGAAAAAGTAAAAAATTGTTTTTAATGGCCAGGGCATGGCAGGAATTTCACCTATTCTGTTAGGGTTTTTAACAAAAGTTAGTTACAAAGATAGTTTGTATAATTCCCTAAATATGAAGAGTGGTTTGTGTAATTTACCCATAGTTAAGGGTAGTTTATGTGATTCTCGCTTGAGTTTTAGCTGTTGTAAGTTTGAGGGGGTGTCTTTGCAATTTTGCAAACAATAGGGGATTTTCTGTAATAGCACAAACCTCAGGGGTAGCTGTAATTATCCCTTTAAAATTTGTCAAATTATAGAAACTATCCTTACTATTTGAATAAAAGTTGAAAACCCCCTAAAAATCGAAGTTAACACAACAAGTAGGCTCTTAAATTTTGAATTTATTGAGACACGCTCTTCAGTTTGAAAAACATAACAGATGCTCACCAACTTTTCATGTTTTCTTAAGTTTCGAGGAGTGTTTCTTTAATTATTCAAACTCTGCGGGACCTTTGTGTAATAGATCAAACCTAAACATGTGTCAATGTAATAATCCCTGAATTATTGTATTTACTCAATGAGTTATTTTTTATTTATTTATAAATTGCTGGTTTAATTTTGAAAATTCTATACGCAGACCTTAAAATTCCAGAGAAACCTTGGTTTCTGGTGACCTCCGCCGCCAACACTGAAAAAGGTAATGTATGTCGATAGAGTCTCGACAATATAATCGAAAGTGATCAACTTTTCTTTCTTTTTTTTCTCTTGCATCTAAAAGAACATATTTATTTGTTTAATTTACAATTTTTTTTTCTATAGAGAATCTAGCCAAAGTTTTAGATAGCTTTCCTTGAGTTATGTGCAGTTCTAGATTTGATATAAGTTTTTCTGATTCGTCATTACTCTAATATTTGTTGATGATACTTGAATTCTATTACGAATCAAAGTGTGAAATCTAAGAATCTTCACGATGTTATGATTTTAAAATGATGTTTTTGGTTATACAAATATTGGGTTGATTTTCATGGGAGGAAATTGGGAAAGTATTGATTTGTGGTTTTTAAAGCTTCGATATTGACTACTAGAAGCATTACTATGTGATATGCATTAATTGTTTCTTTTCTATTTTACTTCTTGACATCATCTTTCTAACTTGAATTATATTTATTTCTAAAGTTCATATTAAGATTTTTGAATTATGGTATAAAAAATAGAAGTTAGGATAAATAGGACATGTGTGTGTGTGTTTTGGTATGATTTTTCCTTTTGAGTTTCAATTGGGACATTGTTGCTCGTACTTGTTACTCATATATTGTATTTGTATTATCTAATTTATGGCGGTACCCTGACGACATAGAGAAGATTTGAAAGTCTCGTAAGTCCAAAAAGTTTGTTCATCTCATTCCTGGCTGTCAGTGCTGCTCAGTCTCTTCACTGTGGTTCTCTTATCCTGGTATTATATCTTATTTGTTTCTACAGATTTTCTTTTTATCCAGTAGTTTATTTCGTGCTCATGCACTTTCTTAAGAAGGTCTCAATCATTGGCAGTCCAGTCTTACAATTTCTCTTTTATGGGCAACGATATATAAATTCACCCAAATCTGATACTTTTTATGTATCGATTCGGGTTCACAAGAAATGTTAGCACAAAATCTTTGGAAAACCTTTTTCCTTTTCGAGTGTCTAATGATAAGTTTTACTAAATACCAAATTAGAGAAATTCCTCTTCGACTATGTATTACTTAAGAATGAGATTTGGTAAATTCTTAATTGCTGAGAAGAAGAGAATCTAGTTACTTATGAATGAGATTTGGTTACATACAAATTGCTGAAGAGAAGAGAATTGAGTTTCTAGGTGAAGCATATTCTTCAAGTTTCCATTTTTGCACAATATTTAGCTAGTATTCTATTGCTTGCTATAAAACTCTTAGTAGTGCCATCACATAGTACCCTGCGTGTTCTTTTAGAGTAATACTTCGCATGTTGATGTAACATGGATACTCAACTGTATATTATATGTGGTAGATAAATTATAACTTAATAGTTCCTCAAATCAAATCCCATTTTCATATCTTTTAATGTTAATGTTTCATCCCCTATGTCACTTTGGTCATTTACCATCATCAGAAGTAGAAATGTGCATACGTACACACTCGGCTTTGAATATGCGAAGTTCGGCTATAAGCTTTTAGCAGCACAAGGCTTGTCTAAATTAACCATATTCGTCAAAATTTTGTTAAAGGAGCTATTTATTACAGTGACTAATAGAGATCGGAATATTAGAAGAAGAGAGATTAGAGAATTAGGGAAAAAAGATTAGACTTTAGAGGGAATTGATGAAGAATTAGAAGAATAAGAACAAGAACAAGAATAGAAGATTAGAAGAGAATTTAGGAGAAAAGAAGATAGAAAGTAGGGAAGAATTGCAAACAACAATTAATGATTCATGTTCATCAAAACATTTCTTCAACAATAAGAATTAGCCTCTGGATTTACAAAAGAAACCTACAATACTAAAAATCTTAAATAAAGCAAGATAACTATGATATATAAATAACCATGAAATAAATAAGACTCATAATTTAAATAAACTCTTGATTTCCATCAATCTCCCCGGCTTGAAAAAACTCGCCCCCAAAGAGTTTGCATAAAGGTATTCGTCAAGATGTGTGGAAATCATCGGCAAATGCAATAATCTAGTCACCAAGTTATCAAAATCTGGATGGCCTTTCCATCTAACCAAATACATAAAACGTCCATCTTCAACCTTGCTTTGAGCATAGACTTCCTTCAAGATGAACATGTATATAGGTAGTAGTCTAGGCACCAAAATTGAAGAAGTAGCGAAACCACCTATAGCAATAGCAAAAAAATTGGGAGGCTCAAGAATGCCTCGAGAGTCAGTTAAATCCTTACGATTGCAAAGAGGACTAATCGTTACATTAGGAGATGAGTCTCGCAAATATGCATTAGAGTCAAACTCTTCAAAACACAAAAACGTCATGAGGTTTTATGAAAAAAAATTCAAAAGCATTGTTAAAAGAATTTTCAGGACAAATTTCGATCATCAAATAATTACCTTTATTCAGCTCTAAGTTTTTTATAGTGCATGTCAACTTACTCTTCACAATTAGGCTCTGAAAGCAATTCTGCATTAGAAGTCTCATGAGTAGAAGGTTCTTGGTTATACTCATTAGACTCTAGATGCAACAACTAGGGGAGGAATAACCAATTTCTATTATCACACACAACTTCTTCGCCAGTGCCTCGATAATACTTGAAAGAATTAATAGACTCTTCAGGTGAGACAATCTTCAGTTGCATCGCCTCCCCGACTTGAAAAGTCAAACTACTCGAATAAGTTGACCTTTGGCGTCTCTCATAAATTAAAGCTCTTTGGTACGTGTGAAACAAAGTCTCAGGCCTACACAGATTAACTATTCCCCTGAGTTCATGTCTTAACCTATTGATGAGTATCACGTTTGTGACCCAGCCTTCTTCTCTTTAGATCATTAGATCTATGAAAGTATTCACTCAGACTTGAAGACAGTTGTGTCAAATTTAACCACTCACTCAATGATTACATTCTATAGAAAGAATATGAATAATTTTCTCTAAACATATACTTCATCTCTTTCCTCAAAGTTATTGGTAGTTTATATTTTTGCTCGAGGTCCATCCCAATACTTTGCCAATATGCTCTTACAGACCCTTTTAATTTCGTTTTAGCAAAAGAAATTTTATCCATGTATGTCATGCGATAATATTCAAAGTAGCCTTCTAAATACTTCATCCGATCATCAAAAGAAACATAACCATTTATCCCATCAAATTGAGGAACGTCATTGAAAGACAAGCACATGGGGTTACCCGAAATCATGCTTACCGGGTAATGTTCATACTCTCTGTACCGGTCGTGATTGTAAACATGATACATACGATTATTATGCTCCATGTATGACCTCAAATCATTCTAGGATTTATTTGCCAATATCAATTTCAAATTCACAACTAAATCAATTATAGACTAGTTTGAAATTCACCAAAACAAATTGAAAGATAATTATCGAACTACTAAAAGAAAACGTTTTTTTCTTTTTTTTTAATGATAAGCTTTATGCAATAAGCTAAACTTGCCAACTAATAACTAACAGTCCACAACTCAATAAAAAGAAGTGATTTTACCGATTGGACAGCACCAGATCTAATGACGGCTCAAATTTTGCAAATTAGGGGTTGATGCTGGTGCAGATCTGGCAAAATTGCTTCACGAGTTTTTTTTTCTTTTGGCTTTCTATTTTCGGTTTTTCTTTTTGATTTTCAGAAACGAATTGAATAAAGAAACTGTAAAGAAACAAAACAAAATAATGTAGCAAAAACATATAAAGGGATCCATATGGCTCTGGTGTCAAACTGATAGAGATCAGAATATTAGAAGAGGAGAGACTAGAGAATTAGAGAAAACAGATTAGAAGAATAAGAACACGAATAGAATATTAAAAAAGAATTTAGGAGAAAAGAAGATAGAAATTAGGAAAAAAATTGTACGTTATGCATATTATAACTATATTTTATATTTAAGAACCCAGCTTTATGATGAAGAGTGTCGTTTAATATCTGTATGTGAAGGAATTACTATACAACATTTTATGGATATGGTGTGCACTGATAGGGTGTTTGGCTTCCTCTGGAACCTTTTGAATGAAAGATTTGCTGTCAGATTAAGAATCAAGAAATTTCTGAGATTTTATCTTTATAGTATTTTTATTTTTTAGATACCCTCATTCTTGTGTAACATGCTTAAAGCCTGAGAAAATGTAAACTTTGGACTCAAGTTCATGACATATTGAACCTTTTAAGATGAGAATTCTGTTTGTTTGTTTAGTTGGTCCAGTTGGAGAAGTACCAAAACAATTTTAGTTTAGATTGAAACTATATCAGGTAGAGGTATAAGATATTGGTACAAGCAGACTCGTGCACACCTTAAGGCGTGTGCAAACAATTCGATATCAGACACGAGCTTGAAGAAATCAAGCTTAGTTGCTTGCTCGTATTCATTGCATAATCACTAATTTTATATTTCATTGTGTTCGTCCCTGTACCTGTATACTGTGCGAAATGTACATGCTCTGCATATTCATCTATCGAAATGGAATTGATTACTTATTTGCTCGAAAATGTGTCTACTCATCCTTTATATTGACGCTATCTTAGTGCAGTTTTCGGCTCTTGCTCGTTAAACTTACGGTTCATGCCATTGTTTTGCATAATGGGTGTTGACACTGGAGTTTAACTCATTTACCTCGGCTTTCAAAGCAACACCCTTCTCTAATGTTGGCTGCTAGAACACTTCACATATATGATCAACTGTATAGCAGGACTGCCTCATTTAAAAGCTTACAAAGAGGGAGATATTTAATATCATTTTGCTACGAAAATAGAACTATTTTGGATGAATATTAGAACTCGATCCATATGACAGCGAATGTACAAAATATGATGGGACATTTTGTGTTCAGTATACTATGGAAAATATGCAAAGCATGAGGATGCTGGAGCTGCACCTGAGGAAAAGTCGAACGACAAGGAACTGAGCGATGAGGAATATGCGTCTAGTGATGAAGAAGTTGCTGGAAAAGCTGATCCATAAGTGAACTAAGACAAGGTTCCATCAACTGTCTGTTTGTACATGATATGTTTCTCTGTGACAATGTTTGAGCTATATGTGTGCGATGTTTGTGATTTCTGTATGATGTGCATTGTCTCATTTGTGCATTATGACATGTGTGCTAAGTTTGTGCTTTGTGTAACTGTCCACAAGAAATTAGTGGGACTAAAACAATACTTTCGGCAGAATTGGGCAACAATAGTGCAGAGGGTTCTTCAATATGTGAGGTACAAAAAATTTGTTATAAAATGGGAAAATTTCTGGAGATGATAAGTACTCTCAACATTAATGCTCAATCTAAGTTCCAGGAAACAGAGTACATTAAGATTCACTTAACAATAGCACTACACTGAAGTTTCTCTACATGTTTTTCCAAACTAAAAACACAGACAACAGAGATTGTGCAATGGAGCTGGCCTTCATCCATATGTAACATCCTAATTTTAACTTCTCTCTGCAAGTTAGCAACTCTTTTCAACTTTGGGGCTGAGGCTGCTGGGGTTGAACGTTCGGTGGTAAGGCACGGTTTGATCACGTTCCCTGCTAGTTTGACTTTTGATTGCTGGCATCAATTCTGAGTTGATCAAATACGTACTTGTGCATCATAATTTTCATATAGTTTAAAATTTGAACTATTAGTGACAAATAGACACAGGGCAAAAGAGATGCAATGATCTGAGTTGTCAAGAATTGAAAGAACGCTTGGACTATACTTTAAGAGAAATGCGCAAGTATGTCGATGATCTGAAATAAACGTGGAAAATGACAGGTTGCAGCATTTTGCTAGATGGTTGGATGGACTCAAATAACCAAAGCCTTGTCAAAATTTTAGTTAGTTGCCCAAGAGGTGTGATTTATCTCAAATCATCTAATATTTCCACTTTGGTTGGTAACGTTGATGAAATGGTGGCATTCTTTGTGAACGTCATTCAGGAAGTTGGGGTTGAGAATGTGGTTCCGATTTACGAATACAACTTCAGCTGTGATGGATGAAGTGAGAAAGAGAATAATGGAAAAATATCAACATTTGTTTTGGACCATGAGCGCATCTACATAGAACTAATGTTGAAGAAATGCAGAACGATGCGTCTTACTGAAAGGGTGTTTGAGAAAATAAGAATTATGTTGAAGTTTATTCATAACCATGCTGCCACTTTGAAAACTTTTAGTACCTCAACTTCCGCTCATAACTTAGTCAAGCCTCCAAAAATTAAGTCACTGATACCCTATTTAACACTTGAGAACGTTGTTGAAATGAAAGATGTTAGGACCGCAAGTCCGACACCTTTCAAACTCGGTTGAACAGTCAGGACTGCCAGGTTATTTACTTTGATTTATTTACTTAATTATTCGCTCATAATTATATGGTAATTATCTTGTTTTAGACGAGTGAATATTTAGGTGAGTTTGTAAAGATTTAACTTGATCTTATAGTATCTTATCTTATGGAAAGTTAATCTTTATCATACTCTTTATAATATCCTTTAGTAATTTATTCCTTGTGGAGTTCTTCTTTGTCTTTGGTGTGCAGAATATACGAAGATCATGAAGATCTTATCAAACGGAAACAAAGACTTATCAAAAGGAAGAATCGCCTTATCATGGAAAGATTCGGATATATTTGGAAAGATCCTGTCTCGACTGGATATGGAGACTAGCCGAGATTCAAGGAGAGCTATCCTATAAATAGTAGAAATCCTAGGAATCAATGTAGAACACTCGTGTAACAAAATATACATCTTTAGGTGTTCTCTTTTATTTTGATTTCTTAGTTTTCGACCTCTTGAGTTACATCAAGAACGTGAGAAGCCGACAAGAGTTGAAGGGAGTTCAACGGGAAAGGATTGCGCCAGTTAGAGGGATCTATACGTACGTGCAGTTCGCTTGGAAGCATTCTCATAAGAAGATCACTACGGGAGTTTTGGTCTTACGGGTCAAACGGAGTAGACGCGAAAAAGGTTGCGGTGGTATCAACATTAGAGGGATTCGGTGTTAGAGTAAAACCAGTTGGTGTAATAACTTTTGTCCGTTGAAAGAAGTTTGATTCAGGCATAAGCCTCGTGGATGTAGGACATAGTCCGAACCACTTTAAAATCTGCTGTCTTACTTTACTGTCTTACATACCTGTCTTACTTATCTGTCTAGACTAGGTATCGCAACTACTGCTTAAAATGTAAAGTATTAGACCTAAAGATCTATCAATTGGCATCAAGAGCCTATCACCTACTTACATTGGTGAGATTCTAGTTTTATTTAGATCTTGCAGATTTGATGGCACAAAACGTTGAGGGATCATCATCATCAAAGTCGCCGCTTTTAAATGAATTTAACTATTCATACTGGAAAGTCCGCATGACAGCTTTCATCAAAAGGGAAAATCAGAAAGCGTGGAAAAGCATTCTCAAAGGATGGTCTCCACCACTAGATAAAGATGGAAAGCCGAAGCTGGAGCCCGACTGGTCTGACGTAGAAGATCTCGACGCGAGCGACAACTCCATTGCAATCAATGCAATTTTAAATGGAGTCGACCTAAATCAGTTCAAACTGATCTCCAAGTGTGAATCGGCCAAAGATGCATGGAACGCCCTCCGCGTTGCCCATGAAGGTACCCCATCCGTGAAAAGATCCAAAAGATAAATCCTTGGTACACGGTTTGAGGAACTCAAAATGGAGGATCATGAAACAATAGCTCAATACAATGCCAAATTTAGAGACATTGCTAATGAAGCCTTCCTCCTCGGTGATGAGTAGAGTGAGTCCAAACTTGTTCAGAAAACTCTTCGCACTTTACCCTCAAGATTCGATATGAAAATTGAGGCGATTGAAGAAGCAAGAGACGTGGAGAACTTGTCACTCAAAGAGCTCATGGGTGCCCTCTCAACTTTCGAGTTGAAAAAGAATTTGAATGGAGTCACTTCAAAAGGTGTTGCACTTAAAGCTGAAATCAAAGACAAACCTCAAAGTGACGACAAGGACGAGTTCGAGAAATCTGTCGCGTTTCTCTCCAAAGGACTCCGAAAGTTTTCCAAGTGGAAAAGCAAAGGTACGAACACTTTCCCTTCTAACTCTGATATTTCATTAAAATCTTCCACTGCTAATGATCTTAGCTACAAAAGAAGAGGAAAAGGTGTTCAATGCAGGGAATGCCAAGGCTATGGTCACATTCAAACTGACTGTGCAAATCATCTCTCGAAGAATAAAGACAAAGCCATGGTGTGCACCTGGAGTGATGGACAGTCATCTGAAAGTGAAGATGAGGCAGGAGAAAAAGCTAATATTGCACTCTCCTCTGTCATCTGACCTGACTCATCACCTGTCGCGACTGACCAGGACGACTCCGAAACTGCTTCTGAGATTAAAACGATATCATTTATATGCAGTGGTGACGAGTTAGATTGTTGTATTGATGAACCTGAAGAAAGAACATTTTTTGCATTCTCTTCTATTCTTAATCATGACTTACCACCTGTCTTGACTACTCAGGAAAACAGTGATGATACTAAGGACGATAATTCCCCAGATCCATTCCGGGAAATCAGACGCCTTCAAAATTTGTTGTTTTCAGAGATACGCAAGAACGTTCATCTCAATAGACAAGTCATGGCCCTCAAAATTGATGTACACAGTATAAAAGAATCAATCACCATTTTTGAGGATTTGGAAACACACTTCCAAGATGTTCTTAAGGTTCTCAATAAGGCTGTCACAAACAATCAGAACAAAGTTTCTGATCAAAGTCCTAGTTCCATTTTAATCATGCTGATCTTGGTTACCACCCACCGATCGGTCTAAGCAGGGAGATTCCTAGTATATCTGATATGGATAATGATAGCTTAGCACGTGATCTTAATTTCTCACAGCCTCATGTTTTTAATCGCAGGTCCAGTCCAAGGAACAGGCCCAGTCCCGTTTGGTGGTCCCGACAGATGCGCAAGTCTAGCAGAGCCTGTTATCGTTGTGGTGGTCAAGGACATATTCGTTCACGTTGTCCTGACTTACAACAGAACTCATCGAGGAACGCAGCAAAGAAACCTATTGGACCACGAGTCCCGACATCTCGGAAGACTCCACGAAAAACAGTGTTTAAAGACTCCGATGAAGATTCTGAACCAACGAATCACATAAGGGTGAAATGTTCTAATCACAGGCTGAAGAAGAAGCTGAAGGAGGTTACGCCGTCCCTCCCCGTGTCTTACCGTCCGATGAGCCTTTCAGGGTGAAGAAGGCATTCTCTGACAGGTTTAACACTTCTCATGCCAAACTCAGGTATACTCCTCTCACTGGCCGCATTCCTGTTCGTGAAGTTCAACTTCATGATGATTCTTATGAGGGTACGGGGGTTATTGAGTTTTTGGAAGGGAGAGGGTTTCTTGAATCCCCTCGCAGGGTACAACCGTTTGTAACCCAGATTGTGCACGAGTTTTATGCCAATCTGGATACTCAAATAGGCGTTCCGGGCTCTACCAAGGAACATTCAGCTTTTGTAAGGAAGTTCATCTTCAAGATCAGTCCGCAAATCCTGAACATGCAGTTGGGGTCTCCTGACGTACAAACCGGTCGCGACTCCGAGCTGGAACTGGAGGCAGACATGGAGTGGCCAAAGAATGGAAATCTACAGCGAGGTTCCCTTCTTCCATGCTATGGTCAACCCATGAAGTGGCCAAAGAATGGAAATCTACAGCGAGGTTCCCTTCTTCCATGGTATGGTCTGATCTACGGTATAATGGTAAGAAATTGGTACCCTATGTCCCATACTTCTACTGTTAGTCCGTTAACTGCTTCTGTCTTATTCCGAATTGGTTCGAATGCTCCCATTAATCTTGGGAAACTGGTCTTTGAGCGATTACAACTTGAAGCATTCGACCACAAAGTTAAGATGACCTTAGGCTATCCATCCTTGATCTACCGCACTCTCACATCTCAAATGGATATCCGGGTCTTGAAGGACAAGATGACGAGTCCTTATCATGCCCTGAGTCACCTTGTTCAAGCTCTACTTGGTTCTCCGATCCGGCGACCTGTCCCAACTGCCAGGGATAATGAAGCTGGACCGTCTGTTCCCCAGGGCAGTCTCGACAACCTACAGTCGCAACTTGCCCAGGTCATTACACTGTTGGAGTCCATGAACCAGTCTCTTGTCCAATTAGCGGCAAAGCCTTGACTAGTTCTGGCAAAATGGGGGAGTAAAACAGAATATGTAGAATGGGGGAGTCTTGAAGAATGGGGAAGATTTCAACGGCTGCTGCTGTTTTATCTTGTTTTTTATTTTAGTTTGTTTTTATTCCGCTTAAGAACAATGATTTAACTGCTTATTTTATTAAATTGTTTTGCGGAGTGTTGCACCGCTGTTGCAACACGTTTTATTGCTGTCGAGACTCGTTAGTTGATTTATGTGCCTATCTCTTACTAACTTGTTTTATTTCAGCATGTGTACATTTTCCTTGGGATTTAAAAGTGATTTTGCCAAACAAGTCAATTGGGGGAGATTGTTAGGACCGCAAGTCCGACACCTTTCAAACTCGGTTGAACAGTCAGGACTGCCAGGTCCAACTAGATTTTATTTCCTTGTTTGCAAAATTATTTTAAAGGAAAATTCGGTTTTATTTACTTTGATTTATTTACTTAATTATTCGCTCATAATTATATGGTAATTATCTTGTTTTAGACGAGTGAATATTTACGTGAGTTTGTAAAGATTTAACTTGATCTTATAGTATCTTATCTTATGGAAAGTTAATCTTTATCAAACTCTTTATTATATCCTTTAGTAATCTATTCCTTGTGGAGTTCTTCT
This sequence comes from Misopates orontium, assembly GCA_946800315.1. NCBI lineage: Eukaryota > Viridiplantae > Streptophyta > Magnoliopsida > Lamiales > Plantaginaceae > Misopates > Misopates orontium. The sequence goes on along the minus strand of OX326949.1, from coordinate 15,983,285 downwards.
TTGTCTTTGGTGGCAGAATATACGAAGATCATGAAGATCTTATCAAACGGAAACAAAGACTTATCAAAAGGAAGAATCACCTTATCATGGAAAGATTCGGATATATTTGGAAAGATCCTGTCTCGACTGAATATGGAGACTGGCCAAGATTCAAGGAGATCTTTCAGGAGAGCTATCCTATATATAGTAGAGATCCTAGGAATCAATGTAGAACACTCGTGTACAAAATATACATCTTTAGGTGTTTTCTCTTATTTTGATTTCTTAGTTTTCGCCCTCTTGAGTTACATCAAGAACGTGAGAAGCCGACAAGAGTTGAAGGGAGTTCAACGGGAAAGGATTGCGCCAGTTAGAGGGATCTATATGTACGTGCAGTTCACTTGGAAGCATTCTCATAAGAAGATCACTACGGGAGTTTTGGTCTTACGGGTCAAACGGAGTAGACGCGAAAAAGGTTGCGGTGGTATCAACATTAGAGGGATTCGGTGTTAGAGTAAAACCAGTTGGTGTAATAACTTTTGTCCGTTGAAAGAAGTTTGATTCAGGCATAAGCCTCGTGGATGTAGGACATAGTCCGAACCACGTTAAAATCTGCTGTCTTACTTTACTGTCTTACATACCTGTCTTACTTATCTGTCTAGACTAGGTATCGCAACTACTGCTTAAAACGTAAAGTATTAGACCTAAAGATCTATCAAAAGAAATCTTGATAAGATTATTTGCTTCATCTGAATGGAGAGCCTCTGATTTGTCCACTTCACCAGATGGTAAAAGTGTTGCGAATTTATTTAAAAGTTCTGCTTTCTGGGAGGAGGCCAATGTGGTAATGAAAGCTTCTATTACTCTATTGAATTTAGTACAGTTTCTACATGAGAACAACAACCTGCAAACTGGGTAAATATATGAAATAATCGATTAAGCTAAACAAACAATCAGAAAAGAGTTGAAGCACGAGAATCTGCATACGCCGTTTTGGAATAGAATTTATGAGATCTGGAATGATAGTCTCTACACTCCCCTTCATTCAACGGCTTATTATTTGAACCCGTCTTTCTTTTATTCAAATAGTTTTTGTTGCGATCGGGATATTGTAAGTGGTCTAAGTTGTGTTCGTTATATGACTCAAGATGTCCAAGTTAGGGCCTTGGTCCGTCTCCATATTGCAGAGTATATTTGGATGAAACGTATGTCTAGTAAAAGTGCCGCTGTCATAGCAAGAAATTCCACTCCAGGTATTGGACCTAAATTTTCTACTATCATAATCATTTTGTTGGTGAGTTTATCGAAAATGCGGCAATCTGGAACTTGAAAGTCGCGAGTAAAAGACGCTTTTCTTAAAGCGTAATGCGCCCCCACCTCATGTGCCAAAAGCGGTTATAGCGAATCGCTTCCCAGGATACAATTTAAGCCCAGAAAGAAGTATAACTACTAACTGCGTTTTTGGACTGACGAAGCTAATATACAGAAAAGAACAAGAATGAAAAAAATACAGAAATAATTTCGGCAGTAATTATTTTGTATTGTATATGAGAAATCCGAATTTTTTGATGTGTTTTGCTTCTGATAATCCTGCGGTTTTACGGACGGAGAAGAGTTTGTAAGAAAAGGTCACAACCTTTTCATTGACATTCTTTCACAGAAAAACACAACTCTTCTGCTCCAAAAAATGTGACTGTTAATATTTAAACTTAAGAGTTTAAATATTCCCTCCATTTTTCCCGGATTAATCTGAGCCGTCGGATTTAAAACTTAAGCAAGATTAAATCCACACCATCCAATTTAATCTCTATTAATTTAATATCCAGATTAAATCCTAGCCGTCCATTTTATTTAATTAACTAAAATAAAATCTACGGTCTAGATCGATGCAAGCGTGCAAAGTGCTAAGTGCGTCTAACTAAAGTGCCACGAGCCCACGCCACGCGCGCGGGCACGCCTCGGCTCGGCGCGCGTGTGTGCTTGTGCACCACCTATGTCTTGCACACTTTATTACCCAAGTAATATAGTGCAAACATATATAAACCCACAAAAAGCTTCTACTTTTCCTATGTGGGACACTTAAGCTACTTTAGTGAAGTTGGCCTATAAGAGATAAAGCTCTTAAAGCCCATAAGAGTTGTACTTTGCTTTGACATCATTTCAACACATAACCAATGTGGGATACCTCTCACAAGAATTATTATTTGAAAACTAAATCTAACACATTTTGCCATTAAGTTTGTCATGTAATGTCTCAAAGTTCAACTGCATTTGATTGGTAGTTGACATATGGAGGAAGACTTCCTGAATTGGAAAAACTTGCTCTTCGAGTTCTCAGTCAGACGTGTGATGGTGCCTCGAAGTTCGACCTTAAGAGGGATCTAGCAGAGAAGCTATTTGGGCATGGAGGGAATCCATTTGAACAACAAATGCTAAAAGATTTGGTGTTTGTGAAATACAATATGCAACTACAGAATTTTAATTCTAATGTGAGCAGTACGATCTCAGTAGATGAGAATGTTTCATTGAATGATTGGATATTTGGTTATGAATTATGAAATACCATAGTTGTTAAATTGACTGTACTTGAAATTCGGTGTTACCGGAATTTTAAGCATTAAATTTTTATGTTTTATCATCCGTTATACTACTGTACACAGCATTAGTATACGTATATTGCATCTGCGTTGCACGCTGCACTTTTGTTGCTTATTTTCATTTTAATGGATTGGAAAAACGTTATTTTCTCAGGATCCGTTGTTTTCGTGAATATTTGCGTAAAATTGTTATGATAATATGTGATTAATGTATTGGCATGTAGAGTTGAATTATTTATTGTCAGAATTTAAGCTTACATGTTCATAATTTCCCTTCTCCTTTAAAGAGCTAGGCTCAATATTGGTCTCAGTCAGTTAGGAGTTCCATTGATGACAAACATTACGCTAGGGATAAGGATCCGAGTTTCTATCACTACAAGAAAATGTAGCAATGGGGTCAAAATTTTACTCACCATTGCGATGATTTTTGTGAGTATTGATCAATATGGCTACAGAAAATTTCGTAACAAGCTTTTGTTACTATAGGCCTTGTAGGAATAAAGTTATGTCAGCAATGGCTACAGATTAATTACTCACCAATAATGGTGTCAAGAAAATCAGTCACCACGTAGGGTCAAAATAATCTGTATCCATGACGTGGGGTCAGATTATTTTGACGCCACCCTTTTTTTCTTTTTTTTTTTAAGAGCGTGGCGTCAGAATAATCTGACACCATGCCTTCTTTTTAAAATAAAAACCGTGGCGTCAAAATATTTTGACGCCACGGTTTTTTTGTTTTATTTTTACTAAAAAGTGGTGTGAGAATAATCTTACACCACGATTGTAATGTGGTGACTGATTATTTTAACACCACTGATGTACCATATTTCGGTACCGCCACATCATAATATTCGATACAATACAAGAACGTATTTCGGAACATATTATGCCACGTCAGCACCATTATTTTTTAATGCAAAATTACAATTCAAGGCAAAACTCGGAATTCGGCCCAAGTAGGCCCAAATTGAGCCCAAGCGAGATCTATCTGGGCCCGAAAAGGCCTAATTCGAGCTATATCAAGCCCAATCCGAGCTATATGGGGCCAAATTTGATATATTTGAGGCCCAGAAGCCCAGTTCGAGCTATATGGGCCCAAATTCGATCTATTTGAGGCCCAGTTAGACCTATTTGAAGGCCCAATTGGAGCTATATCAAAATAGGTCTAATTCGACCTATTTAGAGTTATAGTTCGACTTGGATAGCACTTCTAGCTGAATAAGGACTCTTATTACTATATAAGGGGGTCCCATGCCTCATTCTAAGGTACGTTTTTATTTTCCAAGCATTTAATTTCGAGCTATATACATCGAATTCGAGTTATAGAGCAATAATTTGAGCTATACTGAGCTATTGAATTCCGCTCAGTTGGATCAAATCAGGAATGGGCACTGAGGCCTGAGGAGCGTTCGCGCCGCGCTTCATAGCGGCTAGCCTCTTCTTCGTCTTGTCCATAAAGATGCGCTCTGAAAATAACAAATAATGCAAAGGTTAGAAGATAATCAAGGAAGGCATAAATTCAACAAGTAAAAAGGATAAACATGCATAATGTTATACCAAAAACAGAAGACTCAACGCCTGCACGAGGAGTATAACCGCCGGCCCGCAACACTGGGGTGGTGGTCAACTCAAAAGCATCAAAATGATGCTCTTTCAAGTTCTTAACCACTGTCTGGCTATAGAGAGGAGGATCGGGGCATCTGGGCGATGGACGGGCGTCAGTCCAAAGCCGCTTGAATCGGAATTCCTGGGGCTTGGATTCCTTGATAAAGAACCATTGTTTCTTCCAGTGAGCCCCGAAGCTCGTTTGTAGATCAGACAGGAAGCATTACTTCTTTCGCGAACTCAAATAGTAAAACCCGGCGTCTACACCTCTATTACGGAATTTCACTAAGAACAATTGCCAAAAACCGGCTACAGAACACGGGAGGTCAAAGACGCGGGTAAGCATCACATAAGCATACATCTGTGTGTATGCGTTGGGGGTAAAATGTGAAGGACAAGTGATAGATCTTAGAGTCTAATACTTTACGTTTTAAGCAATAGTCGCGGTACCTAGTCTCGACAGATAAGTAAGACAGGTAAGTAAGACAGTAAAGTAAGATAGCAGATTTTAACGTGGTTCGGACTATGTCCTACATCCACGAGGCTTTCGCCTGAATCAAACTTCTTTCAACGGACAAAAGTTATTACACCAACTGGTTTTACTCTAACACCGAATCCCTCTAATGTTGATACCACCAGAACCTTTTTCGCGTCTACTCCGTTTGACCCGTAAGACCAAGACTCCTGTAATGATCTTCTTATGAGAATGCTTCCAAGCGAACTGCACGTACGTATAGATCCCTCTAACTGGCGCAATCCTTTCCCGTTGAACTCCCTTCAACTCTTGTCGGCTTCTCACGTTCTTGATGTAATTCAAAAGGGCGAAAACTAAGAAATTAAAATAAAAGAGAACACCTAAAGATGTATATTTTGTTACACGAGTGTTCTACATTGATTCCTAGGATTTCTACTATTTATAGGATAGCTCTCCTGAAAGATATCCTTGATTCTCGGCTAGTCTCCATATCCAGTCGAGACAGGATCTTTCCAAAGTATATCCGAATCTTTCCATGATAAGGCGATTCTTCCTTTTGCAACGTCTTTGTTTCCGATTGATAAGATCTTCATGATCTTCATATATTCTGCACATCAAAGACAAAGAAGAACTCCACAAGGAATAGATTACTAAAGGATATAGGAAAGAATTTGATAAAGATTAACTTTCCATAAGATAAGATACTATAAGATCAAGTTAAATCTTTCCAAACTCACCTAAATATTCACGCGTCTAATAACAGGATAAATACCATAAAACCGTGTGAATAAGTAAGTAAATAAATCAAAGTAAATAAAACCAAAATTTTCCTTTAAAATAATTTTGCAAACAAGGAAATAAAATCTAGTTGGACCTGGCAGTCCTGACTGTTCAACCGAGTTCGAAACCTGTCGGACTTTGCGGTCCTAACAATCTCCCCCAATTGACTTGTTTGGCAAAAACACTTTTTAAATCCCAAGGAAAATGTAGACATGCTGAAATAAAACAAGTTAGTAAGAGATAGGCACATAAATCAACTAACGAGTCTCGACAGCAATAAAAACGTGTTGCAACAACGGTGCAACACTCCGCAAAACAACTTAATAAAATAAGCAGTTAAATCATTGTTCTTAAGCGGAATAATAAAAACAAAACAAAATAAAATAACAAGATAAAACAACAGCAGCCAGTAGAAATCTCCCCCATTCCTCAAGACTCCCCCATTCTACATATTCTGTTTACTCCCCCATTTTGCCAGAACTAGTCAAGGCTTTGCCGCTAATTGGGCAAGTGACTCGTTCATGGACTCCAACAGTGTAATGACCTGGGCAAGTTGCGACTGTAAGTTGTCGAGACTGCCCTGGGGAACAGACGGTCCAACTTCATTATCCCTGGCAGTTGGGACAGGACGCCGGATCGGAGAATCAAGTAGAGCTTGAACAAGGTGACTCAGGGCATGATAAGGCCTAGGGCGGCTCGTCATCTTGTCCTTAGAGACCCGGATATCCATTTGAGATATGAGCAAGCGGTAGACCAATGATGGATAGCCTAAGGTCATCTTTACCTTGTGGTCGAATGCTTCAAGTTGTAAACGCACAAAGACCAGTTTCCCAAGATTAATGGGAGCATTTGAACCAATACGGAATAAGATAGAAGCAGTTAATGGACTTACGGTAGAAGTATGAGACATAGGATACCAATTTCTTACCATAATTCCATAGATCAGACCATACCATGGAAGAAGGGAACCTCGCTGTAGATTTCCATTCTTTGGCCACTTCATGGGTTGGCCGGTTATGGTTGACGCGACTGCATCCATATCTGCTTCCAGTTCCAACTCGAAGTCGCGACCGGTTTGTACGTCAGGAGAACCCAACTGCATGTTCAGAATTTGCGGACTGATCTTGAAGATGAACTTCCGGACAAATACTGAATGTTCCTTGGCTGAGCCTGGAACGCCTAGTTGAGTATCCAGATTGGCGTAAAACTCATGCATAATCTGGGTTACAAACGGTTGTACCCTGCGAGTGGATTCATGAAACCCTCTCCCTTCCAAAAACTCAATAACCCCCGTACCCTCATAAGAATCATCATGAAGTTGAACTTCACGAACAGGAATGCGATCAGTGAGACGAGTATACCTGAGTTTGGCTTGAGATGTGTAGAACCTGTCGGAAAATGCCTTTTTCACCCTGAAAGGCTCATCAGACGGTGGAACACGAGGAGGGACTGCAAAATCTCCTTCAGCTTCTTCTTCAGCCTGGTCGTGACTGCCTTCCTCAGAGGCTGACTGGTCGCCTGACTGGTTGTCCTTATCAGACAAGGACTGAGCTGAGCGTTTCTGCTGTTTGCGGACAGGGCTGGAATCTGAGTCAGAGACCTCGATTGGAGCAGAGTCCAAGGCAGCAGGAGCGGATCGGGGACGTTTGGATACAAGAACTTTCTTGCGTGTCCCGACTCGGCTCGCGACACCCTCTGCAACAGGTTTTGACTTTTGGCGAGCAGATGGAGTGCGCTTAGGAGGTTGAGCCTTCTGCTTCCCTTTAGCCGCGGCGGTGTGGCGGCGAGAGGATGCAGGAACAGGTGCAGGTGACGGCGAAGCGTCATCCGGCATGGGAACAGAGTGCGAGTCGTCCAAAGGAGGAGAGAACTCGCGTGCCTGAGGAGAAGTGGCACGGGGATGTGACTCTGTTGCCGGTGGTGGTGGTGTGGTGTCTTGCGGTGGTGCCGTGGCAGATGGCGGTGGAACAAAGTCCGGCGGAATTTGGATTTTGAGCGGCTTTGGCTGCAAGACTTGGGACAACTCGTTGCCCGTGGTGGATGCACTGTCAGGGTCGACTGGTGGGGTCGACTGAGACGATTCACCTGATGACTTAGTTTTCACCATGTTAAATATTTTCTTGATAAATGTAGGTGAGAAAGAAGACATAAACACACTTCCACACAAAAAAAATGAACACACGAGAGAGAGAGAGATAGTAGGATGGCGTGAGATATGATACAAAGGAAAGATATATAAATAGATGTAATCAAATCAATGTCATATCTTTTATAATCATTATCCACAACTTCCCATAAGAGATAGGACTCTTACCAAGACTCATCTAGGAAAGATTCCAACAAGATATGCAACTCAATCTCTACGAAATTTAAAACGCGGCAAAGCATAGGCGGGAAACAAATTCGTGCCGAAATTAAACATATCGCGTTTTAAAGACAAAATAAAATAAAAAGCACCTGTTTAATAAAATTAAAACAAATTAAAACACAAAATAAAAGAAACAAACAGAAAGTAACTCAGCAAATTACTCACATAACTTACCGAGGACCGATTCAACTGGTGTAAGTGGATGTCGAGACACCCTGTCATGACAGACTATAAGACTGAGTATAAAACAGGTCGAGACTGAAGCATACTCATGAACCAGATGAATACATTAAAATGTGTGTGTGTGAATTCTCATATGATAAACAGATGAAAGGGAAGAGAATTTGAAAGGGGCAAAAATCGTTTTGCAAGATATCTCTTTTCAAACAATACAATTGCACCTTGTACACACACTTTGAGCCTTTTGCATAGAGGTAGCTTTCGCACATAACTTTATATAGAATATGGTAGCTCTTTTCAATTTTGTGATGACCGTGAAATATAAATTGAATGCTTTCACACATATTCATTGAGTTTAGGCAGCTTTTTCCTCCATATATTTTTCTTTTGACGCGCTTTTTCTTTTTGGCTCATGCTCTCTTTGTTCTTTTCTTTTCACAACTCTTTTGATCACTCATACTTTTCTTTTCAGCTCAATTCTTCTGTTTTTAAAGTGATGAGGTAGCAAAAGTGGACAAAGTCCATGTCAAAGAGATTATAAAAAAAAACAAAAACAAAACAAACAAAAATTGCCCATTGCAAAATCCTTTGATTTCACTGATTTAACTGAGGGAATGATGTGCACTGTGTATCAATGCAGTTCTAAGTACGCTCCAGAATCGGCTGTCCAACAGGTCTGCAAGTAAGTCATGACAGTTAGTCCAACAAATAAAAAACATCTCAGTTAAATCGGGCACGCGACCAGCACTTAGTGGAGACAGATGCTGAGAGACTTTCTGAGGGTCTCAAAGCTTTGTGAAACAATTTTCTTTATAAGAATAACAGCAGTTTGTCTTCCAGTCGTGACATGCTTAATGACAGCACATTCATTATCACCTAAATCACATATGAGATGGTGCCATATATCCGTGTGCTGTGTGCATATGTGCTTAACATGATTATGAGCAATGACAATAGCACAATTGTGGTTACTAAAGACCAACATATCACTTTGCACAAAAACAAACATCTTAAGCATGTGATCAACCCAACCAATATCAAGTGATATGACACGATTATACATAGTTAGGTAGAGATGACTTCCTGTTCCAAAAGTGGAGAAACTGAGGTCTATGAAGTTGCCTCTTGTCTCCTCGACAACCCATGTAGGAGTTGCGACAGGAATCATCGACTGTTCTGCAGTTTCAAGATCAAGGTCCTTGATAGGATATTGAACGCACTTGGATTGATCTATGACCAATCTGTTGGCTCCTTGACTGGCCTGCGAATCATAAAAACAAATTAGTTCACTAACAAACGGAGAGATAGATCTGTTTGAGGCAGAGTTTGTGAACTGTTCTAAAGGGAGTCGTGACTGCGTTAGGATATAGCAATTTTCAGCAGTCCGATTTCCTGAAAAAATACAAAACCTTTGGTTATCAAATACATGACATTGATCTTGTGTAAACGTGACAACCAACTTTTGATCGCATAGCTGGCTTATGCTAATCAAATTATGCTCAAGTCCATCAACATGGAACACATCATTAAGTATAGGACACCCGTCAAGAATGAGTGTTCCTTTTGCAACCACTTGACCATTTTTACCATTACTGAACTGAACTGTTCCACTTGGACCAGTAACATAGTTAGTCAAAAGGTTTTTGTTCCCTGTCATGTGATGTGAGCAAGCACTGTCAAGATACCAACAATCAGGTGAGACTTTTTCAACAGAAGAAAATGCAAAATGAATGTTTTTATGATTAGAACATTTCACCCTTATGTGATTCGTTGGTTCAGAATCTTCATTGGAGTCTTTTGACACTGTTTTTCGTGGAGTCTTCCGAGATGTCGGGACTCGTTGTCCAACAGGTTTCTTTGCTGTGTTCCTCGATGAGTTCTGTTGTAAGTCAGGACAGCATGAACGAATATGTCCTTGACCACCACAATGATAACAGGCTCTGCTTGACTTGCGCATCCGTCGTGACCACCAAACGGGACTGGGCTTGTTCGGTTGACTGGACCTGCAAGAAACATGAGGCTGTGTAAAAATAGGATCACGTGCTAAGCTATCATTATCCATATCAGATATACTAGGAATAGCCTTGCTTAGACCGATCGGTGGGTGGTAACTAAGACCAGCATGACTAAAAATGGGACTAGGACTTTGATCAGAAACTTTGTTCTGATTGTCTGTGACAGTCTTATTGAGAACCTTAAGAACATCTTGGAAGTGTGATTCCAAATCCTCAAAAATAGTGATAGATTCTTCTATGTTTTGTACATTATTTCTGAGGGCCATGACTTGTCTATTTAGATCAACGTTCTTGCGTATCTCTGAAAACAAAATATTTCTAAGGATTCTGATTTCCCGAAATGGATCAGGGGAATTATCGTCCTCAGTATCTTCGCTGTTTTCCTGAGTAGTCAAGACAGGTGGTGAGTCATGATTAAGAATAGAAGAAAATGCAAAAAATGTTCTTTCTACAGGTTCATCAATGCAACAATCTAACTCGTCATCACTGCACATAGATGTAATCGATTTAATTTCAGAAGCAGTTTTGGAGTCGTCCTGGTCAGTCGCGACAGGTGATGAGTCAGGTCTGATGACAGAGGAGAGTGCAATATTGGCCTTTTCTCCAGTCTCATCTTCACTTTCAGATGACTCTTAATCACTCCAGGTGCACACCATGGCTTTGTCTTTATTCTTCGGGAGAAGATTTGCACAATCAGTTTGTATGTGACCATAGCCTTGGCATTCCCTGCATTGAACACCTTTTCCTCTTCTTTTGTAGCTAAGATCATTAGCAGCGGAAGATTTTAATGAATTATCAGAGTTAGAAGGGAAAGTGTTCGTACCTTTGTTTTTCCACTTGGAAAACTTTCGGAGTCCATTGGAGAGAAACGCGACAGATTTCTCGAACTCGTCCTTGTCGTCACTTTGAGGTTTGTCTTTGATTTCAGCTTTAAGTGCAACACCTTTTGAAGTGACTCCATTCAAATTCTTTTTCAACTCGAAAGTTGAGAGGGCACCCATGAGCTCTTTGAGTGACAAGTTTTCCACGTCTCTTGCTTCTTCAAGCGCCTCAATTTTCATATCGAATCTTGAGTGTAAAGTGCGAAGAGTTTTCTGAACAAGTTTGGACTCACTGTACTCATCACCGAGGAGGAAGGCTTCATTAGCAATGTCTCTAAGTTTAGCATTGTATTGAGCAATTGTTTCATGATCCTCCATTTTGAGTTCCTCAAACCGTGTACCAAGGATTTGTCTTTTGGATCTTTTCACGGATGGGGTACCTTCATGGGCAACGCGGAGGGCGTTCCATGCATCTTTGGCCGATTCACACTTGGAGATCAGTTTGAACTGATTTAGGTCGACTCCATTTAAAATTGCATTGATTGCAATGGAGTTGTGGCTCGCGTCGAGATCTTCTTCGTCCAACGAGTCGAGCTCTAGCTTCGGCTTTCCATCTTTGTCTAGTGGTGGAGACCATCCTTTGAGAATGCTTTTCCACGCTTACTGATTTTCCCTTTTGATGAAAGCTGTCATGCGGACCTTCCAGTATGAATAGTTAAATTCATTTAAGAGCGGCGGCTTTGATGATGATAATCCCTCAACGTTTTGTGCCATCAAATCTGCAAGATCTAAATAAAACCAGAATCTCACCAATGTAAGTAGGTGATAGGCTCTTGATGCCAATTGATAGATCTTAGAATCTAATACTTTACGTTTTAAGCAATAGTCGCGGTACCTAGTCTCGACAGATAAGTAAGACAGGTAAGTAAGACAGTAAAGTAAGACAACAGATTTTAACGTGGTTCGGACTATGTCCTACATCCACGAGGCTTTCGCCTGAATCAAACTTCTTTCAACGGACAAAAGTTATTACACCAACTGGTTTTACTCTAACACCGAATCCCTCTAATGTTGATACCACCAGAATCTTTTTCGCGTCTACTCCGTTTGACCCGTAAGACCAAGACTCCCGTAATGATCTTCTTACGAGAATGCTTCCAAGCGAACTGCACGTACGTGTAGATCCCTCTAACTGGCGCAATCCTTTCCTGTTGAACTCCCTTCAACTCTTGTCGGTTTCTCACGTTCTTGATGTAACTCAAAAGGGCGAAAACTAAGAAATCAAAATAAAAGAGAACACCTAAAGATGTATATTTTGTTACACGAGTGTTCTACATTGATTCCTAGGATTTCTACTATTTATAGGATAGCTCTCCTGAAAGATATCCTTGATTCTCGGCTAGTCTCCATATCCAGTCAAGACATGATCTTTCCAAAGTATATCCGAATCTTTCCATGATAAGGCGATTCTTCCTTTTGCAACGTCTTTGTTTCCGATTGATAAGATCTTCATGATCTTCATATATTCTGCACATCAAAGACAAAGAAGAACTCCACAAGGAATAGATTACTAAAGGATATAGGAAAGAGTTTGATAAAGATTAACTTTCCATAAGATAAGATACTATAAGATCAAGTTAAATCTTTACAAACTCACCTAGATATTCACGCTATTTTCACGAAATTTTTTCTGGAATTCGAGTTATCTTTTCGGAAGATAATTTTGACCTATACTAATTCGAGTTACCAATAATAGTAATTTCGACCTATTTTCGAATTTTGATATTTTTGGTCAAATTCTTGGTTTTTTACACCGAGGCCTATTTCGTTGCACGATACTCGGTTATGTGACTTCTTTTTAGTTCGTATGACCAATGTTTGTACACATTACTCTTACGAACTGGGGGACTCCATGATGTACCATATTTCGGTACCGCCACGTCATAATATCCGATACAATACACGAACGTACTTCGGAACATATTATGCCAGTCAGCACCATTATTTTTTAATGCAAAATTACAATTCAAGGCAAAACTCGGAACTCGGCCCAAGTAGGCTCAAATTGAACCCAAGCGAGATCTATCTGGGCCCGGAAAGGCCTAATTCGAGCTATATCAAGCCCAATCCGAGCTATATGGGGCCAAATTTGATCTATTTGAGGCCCAGAAGCCCAGTTTGAGCTATATGGGCCCAAATTCGATCAATTTGAGGCCCAGTTCGATCTATTTGAAGGCCCAGTTCGAGTTATATAAAAATAGGTCTAATTTGACATATTTAGAGTTATAGTTCGACTTGGATATCACTTCTAGCTGAATAAGGACTCTTATTACTATATAAGGGGGTCCTATGCCTCATTCTAAGTTACGTTTTTATTTTCCAAGCATTTAATTTCGAGCTATATACATCGAATTCGAGCTATAGAGCAATAATTCGAGCTATATTGCAATAGCTCTTGTTCGATCTATATAGAGTGTATTTCGAGCTATTTGAGGGTAATTCGACCTATTCGGGTGCCTTCATCTCGGTTCTCAATACCATTTCGAGGTGTGCTTATTCGACCTATACGGCTCAAATTCGACCTATTTGAGCTAAATTCGACCTATTTGTTCGAGCTATTGTCTTTGACGACAATACGTCACATTCCGACCTATCTGACTTGAGCGTCGGAGTGCCTTCGCCGGAGGAGGCGCCGGCTTAGCTTACGTGTAGTATTGAGTGCAGGTTCTGAACTCAAAAGCTGCTTAAGCATCCAGCAGGAACTAAAGCAGTCTGACGTGGAGTGTTGAAGAGCGGGCACGTATCCCGACGAAAATACCCCACATCAGTGGCGCCGTCTGTGGGAACCTCTATACGCACTTAGTAACAAACACTGACACTCAATGGCTCAACGGAGAGCAACGGAGAAGAATGAAATGGCAGGAAGGACTAGATCACAGAGGGAGGACGACAATCGGGCACCTTATGCTTCTGAGCGAACATCAGTGGTAGCGCCCAGCACTCCCCTGGATCCTCCAACTCACACAGCGAATCAACCTGAAGTTCCTTCCACGGAACAACAGCTATTGAATTCCGCTCAGTTGGATCAAATCATGACAGCATTCCAAAGAACTATGGTTCCAATGATTGTGCAGCAATTGGCTAACACTTCTGCTCAACAGAATGTTCAGGCTCCAATAGCACAACAACCAGCAGCACAGCCTGCAGCACTGCAGCAAGGAAGGACTCATCAGACCCAGCGTCGTGATGATTCGAGGCATTATACGCAAACTAGGATGACAAGGCCAAGGGATCCATCTCCCTCGCCTGAAAGGAGAAATCCTCGTTCAATGAGGACTAATGCTAACAGAGCTCCCAGTCGAGCAACTGGTCGAGATAGAGAAGTGAGGGACGAAGAGGTGAATTCTAGGCAGAGAGTTCCTGATCATCGACCTGCAGCAAGTCGAACTGCCGGAAGAGATAGGGATTTTCCTGAGAGAGTTGTGCCAAGACTGAAGCCTGTTGTTGCAGAGCACATTCCACTAAGGGAGAGACCAAATCCCTTCTGTGAGGCAATCAGTAATTCCCATGTAGCCGAGCAAAAGAACTCGATTGCTACCATCACCTTATCCTCATCAGGGAGCTCCTACAAACCAAGTGAAGAGAAATGTAAGTACAAAACACGAGACATCAGGAAAAGGGGAAATAAAGTCAAGTAAGAGAGGACTACCTCGTTCATGGCCCTATTATAGCCATCATCCTCAGCGGTCGCAAGGCGGGCTTTGACATCAGCTAGCTCAGCCTCGAGTCTCGCAGGTTCCGCCTCAGCAGCAGCAGCGGCATCCTGCATCGTCCGGATGGTGTCAACGTGGTCGTTAACAAGGGAAGTGGCGTGCTAGCAATCAGTGGTGAGCTGACTAGACAGTCTCTTCTCTTCAACGAGCTCCTTGTCAACGGCAGCCTTAGCTGCTTTCGGGGCCTCCAGCTCGGCCTGCACTACCTTCAGTTCGTAGAAGGCTACAATAAGATATTTCTCAACTTCAGCCTTAGCCTCCTTGGCTTGTTTCTCCAGTCGTTGAGCTTGCAAGGCTGAAGAGAGGTGCCTGTCCATCAGCGCCCTCTGCTGATCCTTAGAAGTCATGACCATGTAAAAATTCTCCGCCATGGTCTGAAAGTTAACAAAGAACTACAAAAGATGGAGAAAGTCAGTGATATTCAAAAACAAGTACAAAACGGAATTCAAGGAAAGAATATAAGTACACAAACCTCGCACATAGACAAGGCAGCACGGCTGACCAGCTTTTTGTGCCCCATCGCCTGGTAGTAAAGCTGACGGTCGAAGTCAGGCAAAAATCCCTTCATGAGTCGAATGGCAGTAGTATCCTTCATTGTGAACTATCCTCATTCGACCGTAGCTCGCACTATCTCCTCCACGTCGATGTCGAGCTCCTCATCTTCATAGGTGTTCGATTTGTCATGCGCGGGACGCTTACCCCGTCGAATCTCCTCAGCAGTCGCAGACCTCTTCACGGTCGCTGGCTCTGGGTTAGCCTCATTGAAACGACGAGCCACTTCGGCAACAGAGGGAAGATGCACTCTTCCAGTTGAAGGTGCTAGTGGAGGAGAAAGCTCCGGAACAATCGGCTCAAAACCGATAGGTGGTGATCCAGAAGCAGCCTCAGCAGTCGACTGCGAAGGAGCAGGAGCAGAACCCCTACCTCGTCCCGACCCTCGAGTCGAGACAGCAGCGGTGGAAGGAGGAGTAGGAGCACAACCGCCTCTCAAACTAGTGCCTGCCGGCTTCGCACCACAGCG
This sequence comes from Misopates orontium, assembly GCA_946800315.1. NCBI lineage: Eukaryota > Viridiplantae > Streptophyta > Magnoliopsida > Lamiales > Plantaginaceae > Misopates > Misopates orontium. Next base: position 15,967,671 of record OX326949.1, on the reverse strand, counting down.
ACTGGTCTTCTCAGGAATGGGCACTGAGGCCTGAGGAGCGTTCGCGCCGCGCTTCATAGCGGCTAGCCTCTTCTTCGTCTTGTCCATAACGATACGCTCTGAAAATAACAAATAATGCAAAGGTTAGAAGATAATCAAGGAAGGCATAAATTCAACAAGTAAAAAGGATAAACATGCATAATGTTATACCAAAAACAGAAGACTCAACGCCTGCACGATGAGTATAACCGCCGGCCCGCAACACTGGGGTGGTGGTCAACTCAAAAGCATCAAACTGATGCTCTTTCAAGTTCTTAACCACTGTCTGGCTATAGAGAGAAGGATCGGGGCGTCTGGGCGATGGACGGGCGTCAGTCCAAAGCCGCTTGAATCGGAATTCCTGGGGCTTGGATTCCTTGATAAAGAACCATTGTTTCTTCCAGTGAGCCCCGAAGCTCGTTTGTAGATCAGACAGGAAGCATTACTTCTTTCGCGAACTCAAATAGTAAAACCCGGCGTCTACACCTCTATTACGGAATTTCACTAAGAACAATTGCCAAAAACCGGCTACAGAACACGGGAGGTCAAAGACGCGGGTAAGCATCACATAAGCATACATCTGTGTGTATGCGTTGGGGGTAAAATGTGAATGACAAGAATTGAGAGAGGCCATGATTTCTGAAACAACAGGGGATATGGGAAATCGTAAGCCACAATGGAGATAACTACTGAATACAGTGAGACACCCTTCTGGCGGGTTGTTTATCCTATCATCTCGCCCAGGAACGATAATCTCAGACCCCTTGGCTTTTCCGGCGATACGAACATATTTAAGTAATCGGATGTGATGAAACGAACCAAAAAGAAAGATAAAGAATAGGTATCACGATAATAAGCTATGTCGTAAGTAAGGGAAGAAGGAAACTGATCAAAGTTAATCAAGTTTCGCGCAGCGAGTTGTTCAGGAGAGTTTGCGGCAGGTATGGGAGCATCGTCGGGTAGAGGCAAATAAGGCACGATGGGAAGAGGGTTAGACTCAAATTCGTCATCTCCTAGGATGTCTACTTCCATATCTGACGCCCTATCATTGCTCGATCTTCTCTCATTGCTAGATGAGGTGTCGTCACTTGAGTCATTACTACTGCCGCTAGTCGACTCATGTTCCTTAGCCTTAGACAACTTAGAAGACTCACTACTATTTTCCCTACTACTACTGGAAGACTCAAGATCAATAACTCGCGTCATAAAGAGGTTCAGGTTGAAAGATTACCGGCACGAGGGTCTAGATCTACAGAAACTTATTCGTTTGGGTCGATTTGCTCGTATGACCTCTGCGCAGGTACAAACAGCTTCGGTGCGCCAGGTACTCGGATTCGAGCAGGTTCTGGTTACCGAGGACGAATCGGGGATGATGGACGCCTTGTGTTTGAGTTACGAGGATTCCGATATGAAGAATCTCGAGGTTGATTGCGCGAGTTGTAGTAGGCACGTTGGTGAGATCGAGGTGGTGATGGACGTCGTGGAGACCGGTTACGTCGAAGTCGCGTCGTCGTGAACAAATCTGCGAAAAAGTCAAAATTTTTAGTATTTTAAAAAAATCTCAAAAAGTGAAAATATTTTCTAAGTGTTATAACTCGAATTTACATAGGTAATTCGAGTTATAATTTCGAGTAATTTATAACTTACCAAAGGATATAATTAGCAGGGGATTTTTCGAGCTATTCAAGACAATTTCGATCTATTTGAGGTATTTTTCGAGCTATATGGAGTTTTTTCGAGGTATTATGCGAGACTTACTAAATTGGGAGCAATTTCGAGTTATTTCAGCGCACTTACTATATTTGGTAATTTCGAGCTATAAATTCGAGCTATTTCTCGAGAGCTCTGAAGGAATGCTTAGGCGTGAAATGAGGAAATGAAGCTGGGAGAGGAGTATTTATAGGCGAAATGATGCGGTAATTACGAAAATGCCCTCAACTTTGACATATATGCAAATTTTTTCTGAAATTCGAGTTATCTTTTTGGAGGGTAATTTCGACCAAATATGCAAATTCGAGCTATTTTCACGAAATTTTTTCTGGAATTCGAGTTATCTTTTCCGAAGATAATTTCGACCTATACTAATTCGAGTTACCAATAATAGTAATTTCGACCTATTTTCGAATTTTGATATTTTTGGTCAAATTCTTGGTTTTTTACACCGAGGCCGATTTCGTTGCACGATACTCGGTTACGTGACTTCTTTTTAGTTCGTATGACCAATGTTTGTACACATTACTCTTACGAACTGGGGGACTCCATGATGTACCATATTTCGGTACCGCCACGTCATAATATCCGATACAATACACGAACGTACTTCGGAACATATTATGCCAGTCAGCACCATTATTTTTTAATGCAAAATTACAATTCAAGGCAAAACTCGGAACTCGGCCCAAGTAGGCTCAAATTGAGCCCAAGCGAGATCTATCTGGGCCCGAAAAGGCCTAATTCGAGCTATATCAAGCCCAATCCGAGCTATATGGGGCCAAATTTGATCTATTTGAGGCCCAGAAGCCCAGTTCGAGCTATATGGGCCCAAATTCGATCAATTTGAGGCCCAGTTCGATCTATTTGAAGGCCCAATTCGAGCTATATCAAAATAGGTCTAATTTGACATATTTAGAGTTATAGTTCGACTTGGATAGCACTTCTAGCTGAATAAGGACTCTTATTACTATATAAGGGGGTCCCATGCCTCATTCTAAGTTACGTTTTTATTTTCCAAGCATTTAATTTCAAGCTATATACATCGAATTCGAGCTATAGAGCAATAATTCAAGCTATATTGCAATAGCTCTTGTTCGATCTATATAGAGTGTATTTCGAGCTATTTGAGGGTAATTCGACCTATTCGGGTGCCTTCATCTCGGTTCTCAATACCATTTCGAGGTGTGCTTATTCGACCTATATGGCTCAAATTCGACCTATTTGAGCTAAATTCGACCTATTTGTTCGAGCTATTGTCTTTGACGACAATACCTCACATTCCGACCTATCTGACTTGAGCGTCGGAGTGCCTTCGCCGGAGGAGGCACTGGCTTAGGTTACGTGTAGTATTGAGTGTGCAGGTTCTGAACTCAAAAGCTGCTTAAGCATCCAGCAGGAACTAAAGCAGTCTGACGTGGAGTGTTGAAGAGCGGACACGTATCCCGACGAAAATACCCCACATCAGTGGCGCCGTCTGTGGGAACCTCTATACGCACTTAGTAACAAACACTGACACTCAATGGCTCAACGGAGAGCAACGGAGAAGAATGAAATGGCAGGAAGGACTAGATCACAGAGGGAGGACGACAATCGGGCACCTTATGCTTCTGAGCGAACATCAGTGGTAGCGCCCAGCACTCCTCTGGATCCTCCAACTCACACAGCGAATCAACCTGAAGTTCCTTCCACGGAACAACAGCTATTGAATTCCGCTCAGTTGGATCAAATCATGGCAGCATTCCAAAGAACTATGGTTCCAATGATTGTGCAGCAATTGGCTAACACTTCTGCTCAACAGAATGTTCAGGCTCCAATAGCACAACAACCAGCAGCACAGCCTGCAGCACTGCAGCAAGGAAGGACTCATCAGACCCAGCGTCGTGATGATTCGAGGCATTATACACAAACTAGGATGACAAGGCCAAGGGATCCATCTCCCTCGCCTGAAAGGAGAAATCCTCGTTCAATGAGGACTAATGCTAACAGAGCTCCCAGTCGAGCAACTGGTCGAGATAGAGAAGTGAGGGACGAAGAGGTGAATTCTAGGCAGAGAGTTCCTGATCATCGACCTGCAGCAAGTCGAACTGTCGGAAGAGATAGGGATTTTCCTGAGAGAGTTGTGCCAAGACTGGAGCCTGTTGTTGCAGAGCACATTCCACTAAGGGAGAGGCCAAATCCCTTCTGTGAGGCAATCAGTAATTTAACATTGAAGGAAGGAACTAATCTTCCTGTCTTGAAGAAGTATGACGAAAATACTGATCCGGTAGCACATTATGATGAGTTAGATGGAGATTTGCAGGTCTTGGGGTATGCAGAGAATATGAGGGCGAAACTTATTTCGCTCAGTCTGAGAGGCCCTGCAAAGAAATGGTTCAAAAACTTACGCTCGCGTTCAATCGAATCATATGAACAATTTAGGACCATGTTCGTAAAGAAGTTTGCTACTTATCGGATAAAGAAGAAATCTCCAAGCACGTTGTTTAATATCTATAGAGGACTTGATGAACCTTTGGGAAGGTATATCGAGCGTCTGAATCTGGAGATTGGTAGAGTGAATGCTCCCAATGTTGACTTGGTCATCTCTATATTGGAGCATCGTTACCGGAGCAAGAAGCTGATAGAAGTAATAACATGGAATACACCTGATTCCATTGAGCAAGTGATGGACCTCGCTAGTAAGGTCATTGAAGTTGAGGAGGCGACCATGAATCAAGGGTTGATGGATTCGCCAAGAATTCATGGGGGCAAGGAGAATAAAGATAGAGATTGGAGGAAGGAGTTAAGGGGCAAAGATCGTGATCGCAATCGACAACCCTTTAAGAAATTTGACAATTATTCTCCATTGAAAAAACAAATTGGCGAGATCTACGCCATTGAGAAAGATAGCGGGTTGCTGAGAACCCCAAAACCGTTTCGAGAGACGGAGGAGACCAAGGTGTCGAAGAAATATTGTAAGTTTCACAGGCAGAATGGGCATTTTAATAACGGATGCAAGGCCCTAAAGAACGAGATTGAACCACTCATTCAAGAGGGGAAACTCGTTGAATACATCCTGGAGAATAGAGAGTCACGTCAAGAGAAGCCGTCATCTGGACGCAAGCGGGATAGATCTCCGCATGAGAAGAAGGATGAACCAAAGCGTAAAAGGGGTAATGGGAATGATGATATTGAGAATGGAGTCAATGTGATTGCTGGTGGACCAACTCGCGCAAACTCAGTTAAAGTAGAAAACGCATCTCACGTGATATATACAATCAACAGCTGAAGCGCCCTGAAATAGACCTTGTCTTTGCAGTAGACAAGTTAGATACAAGGATCACATTCGACGATAGCGATTTTGACAGCTTGTCTTCACAAGCTAAGGAAGCGCAATACTTGAATTGCCCTATGGTGGTCTCTGGGGTGATTGCGAATCACGCAGTAAAGAGGATCATGATTGATAATGGATGTTCATCCAACATCATCTTCATGGATGCTTTACAACAAATGAAGCTTGGACAATACGAGATTACTGATGTCAACTCGCCACTAGTGGGATTTGGTGGAAGTGAAGTTAAACCTGTTGGAAGGATCATGTTACCAACATCCTTTAGCGTGAATCCAAAGAGGAGAACACTGAACGTGGAATATCTCATTGTTGACATACCTTTTGCATTCAACGTGCTGATTGGAAGGCCTGGGATAACGGCATTTGCTATGATCATCTCTACGGTGCATCAAAAGGTCAAATTCCCAACGCCTGGCGGAGTTGCTGAACTCACTACAAATTATCGTGATTCTTGGAGTTGCTATGTTACATCGACTAAACCTATCAAGACAAGAACGGATCCAAATGTTGCGATGATTGACATACACCCATTGGAGACGCCTGAAATAGGAGAACAAGTTGATATGGAGATGGTGCTTGCTACGGAAGTGGACCAAAAGGTGATGCAGGAGGATCCTACTCCTCCCAATGTTGAAGACGCCTCGAAGAAGACGGAGGAAGAAAAGGAAGACAAAACGACTTTGCGCTGTAAAAAGAAGATGGAAATTGAGCGTTTGAAACCTTCTGGAGAGCTTAAGGAGGTGGTTCTGATGAATAATGAGCCTGACAAGGTCATTAAAATTGGAAGCGAGTTGACCTTGGAGATTGAGAAGGCATTATTGGAATGCCTGCGAAGAAACTTTGATGTATTTGCATGGACGGACTCGGACTTGAAGGGAATAGATCCTCGAGTTGCGGTATATCACCTGAATGTTAACCCAAATGCTAAACCTATCCGAAAGAAGAAGAGACACTTTAGTGATGAAAAGAACAAGGCTGCAGAGTTGGAGGTACAAACAAAGCTTGCTGCATGCCAAATATTTGAAGTACGATACTCTGAATGGCTAAGCAACGTTAAACTTGTTCCAAAGAAGCCGACCGTATGGAGGATGTGCGTGGATTACACTGACTTGAACAAACATTGCCCACGAGATCCTTTCCCCTTGCCCAGGATTGATCTCGTGGTTGACTCTACAACAGGGTGTGCACTACTAAGTATTTGCGATGCACAGAGCGGTTTCCACCAAATACTAATGGCAGTAAAGGATCAACATAAAACGGCCTTTATCACTGATAGAGGAATATACTGTTACAAGGTGATGCCGTTTGGTTTGAAGAATGCAGGAGCAACCTTTCAGAGGTTTGTCGCCAAGATGTTTTACCATCAAATCGGCAAGACTATGGAGGTTTACATTGATGACATGCTTATCAAAAGTCTAAAGGCGGAAGATCACGTAAAACATTTGGAAGAGGCTTTTGGTATCATGAAACAATACGGGATGAAGCTAAATCCCAAGAAGTGCACTTTTGGTGTTAAGGCTGGAAAGTTTCTGGGGTACATGGTCAATGAGAGAGGAATCGAAGCTAACCCAGACAAGATTAAAGCTATAATGGATCTACCATGCCCCAAGTTTGTTCGAGAGGTGCAACGCTTGGTGGGGAGATCACGACACTTAGTCGATTCATTTCGCATTCTGCAGAAAAAAGTTTTACCTTTTTTCAAGAAGTTACGTAAGACACCTAAGTTTGTCTGGACTGATGATTGTGAAGAGGCTTTTCGCCAATTGAAGGTGTATCTTACGACACCTCCATTACTATCTAAGCCCAAGGACAATGAGATGCTATATCTTTACTTGGCCATAACGAAGAATTCACTAAGCACAGTACTCGTGCGCGAAGAAGACAAGAAACATTTGCCTATCTATTACGTTAGCAAAGTGTTGAATGGGGCAGAGGTGAATTATCTGGAGATCGAAAAGCTAGCGTACGCACTTGTGATAACTGCACGAAAGTTATGACCATACTTTCAATCATATCCGGTTACTGTCTTAACTAATCAACCACTGAAACAAGTTATGGCAAAATTGGAAACATCTGGGAGACTGGTGAAGTGGGCAATCGAGTTAGGAGAATATGGCTTGGAGTATATGCCAAAAACGGCGATCAAAGCACAAAGACTAGCAGACTTTGTGACTGAACTATCTCAGAGGCGGAGCAAGCGCCTGATGTATCAATGGTGACGGAAGAGGTCAAAAGGAACAAACCTGTAGTTGCGAGGGGAACTTGGACTTTACATGTAGATGGATCGTCTACAAACGACGCTGGTGGCGCAGGAATTTACCTAAAATCGGCGGATGGTAGAGAATTCGACTATGCAATAAGGTTAAAGAATAATCAAGCGGAATATGAGGCTATGCTAGCTGGCATCCAAATGGCAAAATCGTTGGGGATAACGAAGCTTGTTGCATTCACGGATTCACAATTGATTGCTAATCAATTCGAAGGAAGATATGAGGCAAAAGAGGCTGCAATAGTAAAGTATCTCAGAAAATTGAAGGAGGTGACATCAAACTTCGATACTTTCTCTATCTCGCAGATCCCTTGAACGGAGAATGAACGCGCTGACTCTTTGTCACGATTTGCAAGTAACGCCGAAGTGTTTGTTGAAAGGTGAGTAACTTTATTGGCTTCAGAGCAACCTTCAATCGACAAAGGAGTTGAGTCAAAACCGACGCAAGCATTGGACTATGCTCTGCCAGTAGAGATTGAGGCATGTTGGAAGGATGAGATCATTGATTATCTACAGAACGGGAACTTACCTACTGATCCTCAAGCGATCAGAAGGCTCAAGTACAAATCTGCAAGATTCACTATGTTCAATGGAGAATTGTACAAACGGTCTTTCGAGGGTCCACTCTTAAGATGCCTATCTCCATCACAGGCAAAACAAGTTTTACGAGAGATTCGTGAAGGAAGTTGCGGAAATCACTCAGGAGGACGATCTTTGGCCCACAAAATACTCCGACAAGGATATTTCTGGCCAACTATTATGAGAGATGCTATGGATTACTCTAGGAAGTGCAGAAGCTGTCAATTGCATGCGAAGATCATTCATACACTTGCACAACCTATGAAAACAGTGAGTTATGGATGTCCATTCGATCAACGGGGAATAGATATCGTTGGACCAATGCCAAAGGCTACTGGAGGTAGAAAATGGTTGTTGGTGGCAGTCGAGTATTACACTAAGTGGGTTGAAGCTGAAGCACTTGTAAACATTACTTAGGCTAATGTGAAACAATTCATCTGGAAAAACATTGTTTGTCGATTCGGAATCCCAAGGGTCTGAATTTCCGACTATGGAAGGCAGTTCCAAGGTTTTAAGATTCAAGACTGGTGCAAAGACATGAAAATTGAGCAACGTTTTACATCCGTAACGCATCCGGAAGCAAATGGGCAAGTGGAGGCCACTAACAACACATTAGTGAAGAGTTTGGAGAAAAGGCTGGAAGGAGAAGGAGGAAACTGGGCAGACGAGCTGCCAGGAATATTATGGGCATATCGCACAACTCCTCGTACCTCTACAGGAGAAACTCCATACTTATTGACGTATGGATCTGAAGCAGTGATACCGGCTGAGATTGGAATGCCAACTTATCGTATTGTTACATATGATGAGGAGCAGGCATTAAGGGCAAGACAAATGGATTTGGAGTTGATGGGAGCAACAAGGGAAGCAGCATACCAACGTACTCAAGCGTATAAATCTATGATGGCGAAAGCATATTACAACAATGTTCGTTTCAGGAACTTTCAAGTGGGGGACTTGGTACTTAGAAAAGTTGAAACTACCAAGCATGTTGGAAAGTTGAAGCCAAACTGGGAAGGACCTTACAGAGTGGAGAAAGCAAGCTCAAAAGGATATTACTACTTACAAGATTTGGGTGGAAGGACTTTGTCACGCCCCTGGAACGTCAAGAACTTACGAAGATTTTATAGTTAGAACACTAGTTTTCTAATGGCCTTGTGGCATGATAGAACCATAGTTTCAATACTTCATTCGCTTATTCTGTTACGAATTACGAGTCCCTTTATGCGGATTCTCATTGTAATAGTTAGCAGCGAACTACGGGGACTTGATTCCTAGCAAACCAATATAAGGCGGGATACGTAGGCAACTCGGAAGTTACTCGAGCTCAGTCCCAAAACTAATAAAATCTCTTATTTTATTCAAGTTTAGCCGTTGCCTACTCATTACCCGCAAGATTACAATCTATCAAGATACATAAAGTTAAACTCATACTGTCTACAAACTTTAAGTTTAAATACTTAATCAAAACGAACGTTAGCTTCGTATAACGAGCACTAGCCTCGTGGAGCCGAGCACAAGTCCTCGTACTCCCGCGAACATAGCTTCGCAAGCGCAAACATAGCTTTGCACAACGAGCACAAGCCTCGTGGAGTCGAACACAAGTCTTCGCACTCCCGCGAACGTAGCTTCGCAAGCGTGAACATTAGCTTCGCACAACGAGCACAAGCCTCGTTGAGTCGAGCACAAGTTCTGGCACTCTCACATATACTTGTTTATAAAACATAAGTGTTTTAGCAAGTGACAAATATAAACTTAAAAAGTAGACACATATGAGCGAAGATTTAACAAGACAAAGTAACGACATTCAAAGATTTCTAAAGTCAAACTGTACTAGCAATGGATAAGCGCTAAAATCGCGCACAAGTCAACAAGATATACTGTACGGAAAGAATGTACTACTGTGAATATACTGTACGGAATGAAAAGATGTTAAAAAATACTAAGCTAAGGCACAGACGCCAAGAATAAGGGCACGCAGGCCACTCAAAGTGATCAAGGCAGCAAATTCAGGCCCAGAGACTTCACAGCACCCTCGCTCTGCTCTTGAATATCTGCAAATGACTCGTTCAGGGGCCCGGTGTCATCCACGGGAGAAATCTGACGAGGAGCAGGAGTAGGAACAGTGGCATCGGGCATAGGCTGATCGCCCTCAGCAGGATGATCCAAGACCTGAAGGTCAAAACACATCTCACCCTTCTCGAGGGGCTCATCTGGAGCAGCGGCAGCAGCAGTAGATGTGGATGGCTGCTCATCAGCAAAGTCAGAGAGCCATACTTGACGGAGAGGATAGAAGGAGGTGAATGGATCATGCTTAGGTTCGCCAACTTCCGCAGTAGGAGCAGGCTCAGCAGGAGACGGATCATCAAGAGAAGGATCGGCAGCAGCACCTGAGGATTCACCAACCCCCGCATCATCCTCGTTCAGGCAGTTGAGGACATTGAAATCTTCTTTCTTGAACCCAAGAGCGAGGGCACCTCGGGCGACGATGTCATCAAGGGCCATATTGTATCCCTTGGTCGTATCAAAGCAGCCCCTCTCCATGGCAATCTGCTCCCATGTAGCCGAGCAAAAGAACTCGATTGCTACCATCACCTTATCCTCATCAGGGAGCTCCTACAAACCAAGTGAAGAGAAATGTAAGTACAAAACACGAGACATCAGGAAAAGGGGAAATAAAGTCAAGTAAGAGAGGACTACCTCGTTCATGGCCCTATTATAGCCATCATCCTCAGCGGTCGCAAGGCGAGCTTTGACATCAGCTAGCTCAGCCTCGAGTCTCGCAGGTTCCGCCTCAGCAGCAGCAGCGGCATCCTGCATCGTCCGGATGGTGTCAACGTGGTCGTCAACAAGGGAAGTGGCGTGGTGGCAATCAGTGGTGAGCTGACTAGACAGTCGCTTCTCCTCAACGAGCTCCTTGTCAACGGCAGCCTTAGCTGCTTTCAGGTCCTCCAGCTCGGCCTGCACTACCTTCAGTTCGTAGAAGGCTACAATAAGATGTTTCTCAACTTCAGCCTTAGCCTCCTTGGCTTGTTTCTCCAGTCGTTGAGCTTGCAAGGCTGAAGAGAGGTGCATGTCCATCAGCGCCCTCTGCTGATCCTGAGAAGTCATGACCATGTCAAAATTCTCCGCCATGGTCTGAAAGTTAACGAAGAACTACAAAAGATGGAGAAAGTCAGTGATATTCAAAAACAAGTACAAAACGGAATTCAAGGAAAGAATATAAGTACACAAACCTCGCACCTAGACAAGGCAGCACGGCTGACCAGCTTTTTGTGCCCCATCACCTGGTAGTAAAGCTGACGGTCGAAGTCAGGCAAAAATCCCTTCATGAGTCGAATGGCAGTAGTATCCTTCATTGTGAACTGTCCTCATTCGACCGTAGCTCGCACTACTCTCCTCCACGTCGATGTCGAGCTCCTCATCTTCATAGGTGTTTGATTTGTCATGCGCGGGACGCTTACGCCATCGAATCTCCTCAGCAGTCGCAGACCTCTTCATGGTCGCTGGCTCTGGGTTAGCCTCATTGAAACGACGAGCCACTTCGGCAACAGAGGGAAGATGCACTCTTCCAGTTGAAGGTGCTGGTGGAGGAGAAAGCTCCGGAACAATCGGCTCAGAACCGATAGGTGGTGATCCAGGAGCAGCCTCAGCAGTCGACTGCGAAGGAGCAGGAGCAGAACCCCTACCTCGTCCCGACCCTCGAGTCGAGACAGCAGCGGTGGAAGGAGGAGTAGGAGCACAGCCGCCTCTCGAACTAGTGCCTGCCGTCTTCGCACCACAGCGACTGGTCTTCTCAGGAATGGGCACTGAGGCCTGAGGAGCGTTCGCGCCGCGCTTCATAGCGGCTAGCCTCTTCTTCGTCTTGTCCATAACGATGCGCTCTGAAAATAACAAATAATGCAAAGGTTAGAAGATGATCAAGGAAGCCATAAATTCAACAAGTAAAAAGGATAAACATGCATAATGTTATACCAAAAACAGAAGACTCAACGCCTGCACGATGAGTATAACCGCCGGCCCGCAACACTGGGGTGGTGGTCAACTCAAAAGCATTAAACTGATGCTCTTTCAAGTTCTTAACCACTGTCTGGCTATAGAGAGGAGGATCGGGGCGTCTGGGCGATGGGCGGGCGTCAGTCCAAAGCCGGTTGAATCGGAATTCCTGGGGCTTGGATTCCTTGATAAAGAACCATTGTTTCTTCCAATGAGCCCCGAAGCTCGTTTGTAGATCAGACAGGAAGCATTACTTCTTTCGCGAACTCAAATAGTAAAACCCGGCGTCTACACCTCTATTACGGAATTTCACTAAGAACAATTGCCAAAAACCGGCTACAGAACACGGGAGGTCAAAGACGCGGGTAAGCATCACATAAGCATACATCTGTGTGTATGCATTGGGGGTAAAATGTGAAGGACAAGAATTGAGAGAGGCCATGATTTTTGAAACAACAGGGGATATGGGAAACCGTAAGCCACAATGGAGATAACTACTGAATACAGTGAAACACCCTTCTGGCGGGTTGTTTATCCTATCATCTGGCCCAGGAACGATAATCTCATAAGTATCAGGGATTTCATAGGTATCACGATAATAAGCTATGTCGTAAGTAAGGGAAGAAGGAAACTGATCAAAGTTAATCAAGTTTCGCGCAGCGAGTTGTTCAGGAGAGTTTGCGGCAGGTATGGGAGCATCGTCGGGTAGAGGCAAATAAGGCACTATGGGAAGAGGGTTAGACTCAAATTCGTTATCTCCTACGATGTCTACTTCCATATCAGACGCCCTATCATTGCTCGATCTTCTCTCATTGCTAGATGAGGTGTCGTCACTTGAGTCATTACTACTGCCGCTAGTCGACTCATGTTCCTTAGCCTTAGACGACTTAGAAGACTCACTACTATTTTCCCTACTACTACTGGAAGACTCAAGATCAATAACTCGCGTCATAAAGAGGTTCAGGTTGAAAGATTACCGGCACGAGGGTCTAGATCTACAGAAACTTCTTCGATTGGGTCGATTTGCTCGTATGACCTCTGCGCAGGTACAAACAGCTTCGGTGCGCCAGGTACTCGGATTCGGGCAGGTTCTGGTTACCGAGGACGAATCGAGGACGATGGACGCCTTGTGTTTGAGTTACGAGGATTCCGATATGAAGAATCTCGAGGTTGATTGCGCGAGTTGTAGTAGGCACGTTGGTGAGATCGAGGTGGTGATGGACGTCGTGGAGACCGGTTACGTTGAAGTCGCGTCGTCGTGAACAAATCTGCGAAAAAGTCAAAATTTTTAGTATTTTAAAAAAAAATTCAAAAAGTGAAAATATTTTCTAAGTGTTATAACTCGAATTTACATAGGTAATTCGAGTTATAATTTTGAGTAATTTATAACTTACCAAAGGATATAATTAGCAGAGGATTTTTCGAGCTATTCAAGACAATTTCGATCTATTTGAGGTATTTTTCGAGCTATATGGAGGTTTTTCGAGCTATTATGCGAGACTTACTAAATTGGGAGCAATTCCGACTTATTTTAGTGCACTTACTATATTTGGTAATTTTGAGCTATAAATTCGAGCTATTTCTTGAGAGCTCTGAAGGAATGCTTAGGCGCGAAATGAGGAAATGAACCTGGGAGTGGAGTATTTATAGGCGAAATGATGCGGTAATTACCAAAATGCCCTCAAATTCGACCTATATGCAAATTCGAGCTATTTTCCAAGAAATTTTTTCTGAAATTCGAGTTATCTCTTTGGAGGGTAATTTCGATCAAATATGCAAATTCGAGCTATTTTCACGAAAGTTTTTCTGGAATTTGAGTTATCTTTTCCGAAGATAATTTCGACCTATACTAATTCGAGTTACCAATTATAGTAATTTCGACCTATTTTCGAATTTTGATATTTTTGGTCAAATTCTTGGTTTTTTACACCGAGGCCGATTTCGTTGCACGATACTCGGTTATATGACTTCTTTTTAGTTCGTATGACCAATGTTTGTACACATTACTCTTACGAACTGGGGGACTCCATGATGTACCATATTTCGGTACCGCCACGTCATAATATCCGATACAATACACGAACGTACTTCAGAACATATTATGCCAGTCAGCACCATTATTTTTTAATGCAAAATTACAATTCAAGGCAAAACTCGGAAATCGGCCCAAGTAGGCTCAAATTGAGCCCAAGCGAGATCTATCTGGGCCCGAAAAGGCCTAATTCGAGCTATATCAAGCCCAATCTGAGCTATATAGGGCCAAATTTGATCTATTTGAGGCCCAAAAGCCCAGTTCGAGCTATATTGGCCCAAATTCGATCTATTTGAGGCCCAGTTTGATCTATTTGAAGGCCTAATTCGAGCTATATCAAAGTAGGTCTAATTCGACCTATTTAGAGTTATAGTTCGACTTGGATAGCACTTCTAGCTAAATAAGGACTCTTATTACTATATAAGGGGGTCCCATGCCTCATTCTAAGGTACGTTTTTATTTTCCAAGCATTTAATTTCGAGCTATATACATTGAATTCGAGCTATAGAGCAATAATTCGAGCTATATTGCAATAGCTCTTGTTCGATCTATATAGAGTGTATTTCGAGCTATTTGAGGGTAATTCGACCTATTCGGGTGCCTTCATCTCGGTTCTCAATACCATTTCGAGGTGTGCTTATTCGACCTATACGGCTCAAATTCGACCTATTTGAGCTAAATTCGACCTATTTGTTCGAGCTATTGTCTTTGACGACAATACCTCACATTCCGACCTATCTGACTTGAGCGTCGGAGTGCCTTCGCCGGAGGAGGCACCGGCTTAGCTTACGTGTAGTATTGAGTGCAGGTTCTGAACTCAAAAGCTGCTTAAGCATCCAGCAGGAACTAAAGCAGTCTGACATGGAGTGTTGAAGAGCGGACACGTATCCCGACGAAAATACCCCACATCAACCACGGTTTTTTTTTTTTTTTTTAAAACAGTGGTGTCAAAATAATCTGACCCCACGGTTTTTTATTTATTATCTAAAACCATGGTGATTGATTATTTTGACACCACAATTCCAAATTTTTTTTTAAAAAAAAATTGGTGGTGGATTAACCGCCAATTTTTTGCCAAAGTTTCGATTTTCAATTTTGTGGGCTTTTTCCCTCCACTTTATTATATATACATATATATATATATATATATATATATATATATATATATATATATATATATATATATATATATATATATATATATATATATATATATATATATATATATATAATTTTATTTTTAATCAATTCTCTTTAACATTTTTAAAGAACCAAAATATATTTTGTAAATCATTTAACTTAGTGTTTATAATAAACTAGCGAATCTACTCACGCGGGATCGCGTGCAAGTTGTGATTTATTGATTAGAGTATCTATCTATTATTATTAAGGAAACAGGTTAATTATCTAATTTTTTGTAAGTGTAAAGAGTATATTAATTATAACACATTCTTTTTTACATATTTGCAAATGAACACAGGAGACTAAATCCAACTCCTATGGTGCATAAAATATTCTAATATTAATATTTTAGTTTTCTTTTACATAATTTATGATATTAATGAAATGGTGGTACACCTTCATTAATTGCTTCTAAAGCTACCTATAATTAGAAATAGGTAGGTTTGAAAAATTATTTCAAGTTATGAAGCATTGAGATTCTTAATCTTACTTTAAGTAAACTCGAATTTTCCAATTGGTTAAAAAAGCACCAAAAACATGAACTGTGAAAATAAAACATCAAAAACTTATTGGAAGTAAAAATTGAACATTAGGGTAATGAGAAATTATGAATAACTTATTCACTTGAAAACTATTTGAGTATACAGAGTTTATAATGCTTTCAACAGTAATTTTTTATTTTATAACTACTCACACTTAATAAAAAATAAAAAGTGTTGTAATTATTAGGTCAGCCTCAAATGAATAGATGTTATCCGACCTTTTAGATTTTTTTTTATGGATCCTCAAAGGTTTCTATTGATTGAAAATTCAAATTTATCATTTTAATCTTCATTATAATTCTTATCGTCTAATGGTCGGGTAGTACATGTGCATATCTATCTATCTCTTTTAGTATGAAATATTATTAGTTTTTTAATTTAAGATGTCTTTTCACCAACAATATTGTGTTATTATTAATATGTTTATGTTAAAATTAAGAATTTAGTAAACTTAAAAAATAAATAATTGATTACCTAATGCATTAAGATTGTGAGATTAACTTATTCAAATTGTTTAAAAAACAAAACATAATAATAGTGAAATTAAATAACTGCATCAGAATAAAAATTGAGAAGTTTATTCATTTGAATCATAACAATCCGGTGATTCCTAAATTCGAATTTCTTTTTTCTGAAAGATCTTTCTTTATTTTCAAAGTAGTAATGTCATAAAACAATCATAAAAAAAAAACAAATATTTCTTTCTGTAAAGTATACTTTTTCTTTAAAACCCACGCTAATTTTTTAATACATTTCATGGTTTACGGTGGGAGATCATCTTGAAACAATTAACATAGAGTGATAGAACTGTTGAATTATGGTATCCGATGATGATTGAGGTGATGTTGATCATCGCCATTGTTAACAGTAGAGAGAGAAAGAAGCTTTCAGATATTATTGATCAAAATGAAATGAAACGAGTGAGTACAAAAGAAACAGAAAACTGACTTATGTACAACAAACTTTCCCGCCAAAACTAACTAACTAGCCAGCTAAGCAACGAGCTAATCACCTAACTAACTAACTGATTAAATAACTAATCACAGTTGCTTGAAAATCATATGCTAACAAGAACAACATGTTTACATGTTTATCCTGCTTTATTTTTCTTGTAAAAATCGTCAACATGATACATTATAGTAGCAAATTAAATCAAAGTAAGTATACTATCGTTACAATTGTCCTTACTACCAATTATCATATAAAAAAACTTTAAGCATTAATAAAAGAGATCACACTTAACAGATTGCTGATTATATGTCTGAAGTTTCAAATATTGCATGAGCAACAAACAATATTCAGTTAAAACAAAATAGATATGAAACATAAATAAAACAAACAGGGACCAAAATTTAATTCAAACACAATTGTTTCCTAGTTTATGGAATAATGGGGATAGGAATACATAATTAGGAGACTGACATAATATAATTTGCAGAAGTTTCATGAAAAAATAGAAAATACATGAATTTCGCGAAATCAACCTGAAGGCTCCAAAAATTTCCGGTAGAAAATCACAGCAAAATTAATCAGCAGCAAGACTCCCTCAAATCCATATCTAATAATCACCTGTCATAAAAAATAATAGGATAAACAGGATAAAAGATTAGAACGGGAAAAAATTATCAGCAATCATGAATAGAAAATTAAAGTAACTTGGTTTGCTTAATTTGAACACAATATTGAATATCAAACACCCACATGCACAATCCATAAACTAATTTAAAGTGGTGGAATGAGAACATTTGTGTAGAAAAAAAATGTAAATAGTAGAAAACTCAAAAGAAAAAAAAAAGAGAGAGAAACCATTGGTGAATTTTGAAAGGTATGACTAACAGATCATTAAACTCCATGGCACCGGACCTCATACAACCTGTGACGTAATTTTCTAAGTATTTGCAGAAAATGCTGCAAAAAAAAAAAAAACACGGAGGCAGTTAGTTAATTTAAGTTGAGATAAAGTTTACTGCATACCCTTACCCGCATATGTCAACATTCCTGATGGAATAAATAACTAAAATCCAATATAAGTATTTGCATGAAGAATGGATCTAGTTAAATTGAAAGTTCAAGAACAAAAGAAAAGGCTAGGAAGAGATAACAAAAACTGATTTTCAACATTCTTTTTGGCAAAACTGTAGTCTTTTCTGTAGGAATTAATTGTAATGAAGTAATCTTATAATTAGATAAAGATGAAGACTGAGCGATAAGAAGGAAATTTACCTTGGATATTTCCTCTTTTTCATCTTAAATTGACCGGCTAAATGGTTGCTCTTTAGTAAGTTTTAATGAAAATATAAGAAAAATGGTGATGCCATTCGGTTTTTAATTCTCATGATAAAGTGGTGGTGGTAGTTTCTCCAAAATTTTTGCTATAGTTAATGGAGATATGGGAATTATATGGTGGTTAGTGAAAATGAAAGTACGAACAAAAAAAAAATGACCGGGAAAACGATGGAAAAAATTTGCCAAAAACAACCTCCATCTTAAACTAAGGGATGGATAGATAGTGGGGTATGAGAAAAGACACTTTTAACCCTGGTGTTCTAATGTTTAATTGAATAGATTGAGGGTAAATTTGGAAAACACTTTATTTGTACAACAACTTCCATTTTGTCTCACAAAACCTGTTTGTTTATATTATTAATAGATTATAACATGCATTTTATATATAAATATATAATTAATAGTGTACCAACACACACAAATATACAAATAAGCATTATATATAAAAATATATATATATATATATATATATGTTTAAAAATATACTTATATATAATATATATATGTTATGTAGTGTGTAAAATATATATATATATATAAGCACACAAATCAATAGATAACTAATATAACACCCCCCCAAAAAGAGATAGAGGAGAGGATTTTCGGATTTTTTTAGGGAAAGGAGATGATTTTCGGATTTTTTGAGGGAGAGGAGAGGATTTTCGGATTTTTAGAGGGAGAAGATGAAGAGATGAAGTTTGTGAAAAATGGGGTATTTCTATAGATATATGAAATTATGGTGAGAGATTTTTTTGACCCCATTGCCACGAGGTGCTTCTCAACCTCAGCCTTAGCCTCCTTGGCTTGCTTCTCCAGTCTTTGTGCTTGTAAGGCTGAGGAGTGATGGTTGTCCATCAGCTCCTTCTAATGGGCCTGAGAAGTCATGACCATGTAAAAGTTCTCCGCCATGGTCTGGAGGTTAACGAAGAACTGCAAAATACGAGAGAAAGTCAGCATAAGATATGACAAAAGCAAAAAACAAGTATAAGACATGGTTCAAAGTAAGCGTGTAAATACACTAACCTCACACATTGACAAGACCAAACATTCTCACAGACGGCGCCATTGATGTGGGGTATTTTCGTCTGGATACGTGTCAAACCTCCAACACTCCACGTCAGACTGCTTTAGTTCCTTCCGGATACTTAAGAAGCTTTTGAGTTCGGAACCTGCACTCGACACCACACGTAAACTAAGCCGGTGCCTTCCCCAGCGAAGGCACTCCGATGCTCAAGTCAGATAGGTCGGAATGAGAGGTATTGTCGTGAGAGACAATAGCTAGAATTTATAGGTCGAAATTAGCCCAAATAGGTCGGATTTAAGCTGTATAGATCGAATAAGCACACCTCGAAATGGTATTGAGAACCAAGATGAAGGCACCCGAATAGGTCGAAATACCCTCAAACAGCTCGAAATACACTCTATATAGATCGAACATGAGCTATTGCAGACAACTCGAATTACTGCTCTATAGCTCAAATTCGATGTATATAGCTCAAAATTAAATGCTTGAAAAATTAAAACGTATCTTAGAATGAGGCATGGGACCCCCTTATATAGTAATAAGAGTCCTTATTC
The DNA here is from genome assembly GCA_946800315.1 of Misopates orontium. Classification (NCBI taxonomy): domain Eukaryota; kingdom Viridiplantae; phylum Streptophyta; class Magnoliopsida; order Lamiales; family Plantaginaceae; genus Misopates; species Misopates orontium. The sequence goes on along the minus strand of OX326949.1, from coordinate 15,948,148 downwards.
AGCTAGAAGTGCAATCCAAGTCGAACTATAAGTCTAAATAGGTCGCATTAGACCTATTTTGACATAGCTTGAATTGGGCTTTCAAATAGGTCAAACTGGGCCTCAAATCGATCAAATTTGACCTTAGATAACTCGAATTGGGCCTCTGGGCCTCAAATAGATCAAATTTGGCCCCAGATTGCTCAAACTGGGCTTGAAATAGCTCGAAATAGGCCTGTTTGGGCCCAAATAGGTCTTCCTTCGGCTCAATTTGGTCCTACTTGGGCCGATTTCCGAGTTTTGCCTTGAATTGTAATTTTGCATTAAAAAATAATGGTGCTGACGTGGCATAATATGTCTGAAATACGCTCGTGATATTGTATCGGATATTATGACGTGGCGGTACCAAAATATGGTACATCATGGAGTCCCCTAGTTTTTAAGAGTAATGTGTACAGACATTGGTCATACAAACTAAAAAGAAGTCACGTAACCAAGAATCGTGCAACGAAATTGGCCTTGTCGTAAAAAACCGAAAATTTAAGCAAAAATACCAAAATTCGAAAATAGGTCGAATTTACTATTTTTGGTAACTCGAAATAGTATTGGTCAAAATTAGCTCTCAAAAAGGTAACTCGAATTTCAAAATTAATTTCCAAAAAATAGCTCGAATTTGGAAATAGGTCGAATTTGAAGGCATTTCTGTAATTACCGCATCATTTCGCCTATAAATACCCCGCTCCGAGCTTCATTTTCTCATTTCTCGCCAAAGCAAGCATCCAGAGCTCTCGAAAAATAGATCAAATTTATAGCTCGAATTTGCCATTTTTAGTAAGTGCGCTGAATAGCTCGAAAAAACCTCAAAATAGCTCGAAAAAGTCCCAATTATATTGAAATTTTCTAGAATAGCTCGAAAATTCCCCTTTTTACTTGTGAAATTTTCAGTGACGGGTGATGCTGTGAATAACTCGAAATTATAGGTCGAAAAAACCTAAATAATTCGAGTTATAGCACTTGTAAAAAATTTTCAGTTTTTGAAAATTTTTGTAAAATGCTAACAACTTGTCTTTTTTGCAGATTTTTTCACAACGGGTCGGCTTCAACGTAACCAGTCTCCGCGACGTACATCACCACCCCGATCTCACCAACATCCGTACTACAACTCTCGCAACCAACCGCGTGGGTCTTCGTCTCGCAATCCGCGCAATTCAGACACAAGGCGTCCAGCATCGCCAGCTCGACCTCGACAATCAGAACCTGCCAGAATCCGAGTTCCTTGTGCACCGAAGCTTTTGTTCCCGCGTAGAGATCGTACGAGCAAGTTGACCCAAACGAAGAAGTTTTCGTAGATCTAGACCCTCGTGCCCGTAATCTCTCAACCTGAACCTCTTTATGGCTCGCGTTATTGATATTGAGTGATCAAGTAGTAGTAGCGAAGATAGTAGTAGATCTTCTAGATCGTCTAAGTCTAGGGAGAATGAGTTGACTAGCGACAGTAGTAACGACTCGACTGAAGAGACCTCTTCTAGCAACGATAGGGCATCTGATATGGAGGTAGACATCTTAGGAGATGATGAGGTTAGCTCTAACCCTCTAAGCATCGTGCCCTATGTGCCCCCGCCTACTTATGCTTCTACTCCTGCCGCAAACTCTCCTGAACAAATCCCGGCTTGAAACTTGATCAACTGTGATCAATTTCCTTCTGCCCTTACCCACGATATAAGTTATTACCGCGAGACTTACGATATCCCTGATACCTATGAAATCATCATTCCGGGGCCAGAGGATAGGATGAACAACCCGCCAGAGGGGTGTCTTACTGTTTTTAGTAGTTACCTCCACTGTGTCTACGGTTTCCCATAGTCCCTATCGTTTCAGAGATCATGGCCTCCCTCAATTCTTGTCCTTCACACTTTACTCCGAATGCATACACATAGATGTATGCTTACGTGATGCTCACCCGTGTCTTCGACTTGCCATGTTCAGTGAATGGTTTCTGGCAACTGTTTTTAGTTAAATTCCGCAATAGAGGTGTAGACGCCGGGTTTTATTACTTGAGTTCACGGAAGAAGCAGTGCTTCCTATCTGAGTTGCAGTCGAGCTTTGGGGCGCATTGGAAGAAACAATGGTTCTTTGTCAAAGAATCCAGGCCACAGGAATTTCGATTCAAGAGGCTATGGACCGACGCCCGCCCATCGCCCAAGCGTCCCGCTCTTCCTGTCTATACTCACACAGTCATTAAAGACCTGAAGGAGCATTAGTTTGATGCCTTTGAGTTGACCACCACCCCGGTGTTGCGGGCCGGCGGTTATACTCATCGTGCAGGCGTTGAGTCTTCTGTTTTAGGTATAACATTATGCATGTCTTTCTCCTTTACTTGTTGATTATTTATTTTCCTTATATTGTTATCTGACCTTTGCATAACTTGTTGTTTTCAGAGCGCATCATGATGGACAAGACCAAGAAGAGGCTTGCCGCTATGAAGCAAGGCGCGAGCGCCCCTCAGGCTTCGGAGCCCATTCCTGAGAAGACCAGTTGCCGTGGTGCAAAAGACGGCTGGTACCAGTTCGTGAGGTGGCAGCGCTCTTGCTCCCCCTTCCACTGCTGCTGTCTCGACACGAGGGTCGGGACGAGGTAGGGGTTCTGGTCCTATTTCCTCTCCAGCTCCATCACAGTCGACCTCCACTGCTGCTCCTGGATCGCTACCCATTGGTTCTGATCCGATTGTTCCTGAGCTTTCTCCTCCACCAGCAGCTTTGTCTGGAAGAGTGCATCTTCCATCTGTCGCCGAGGCCGTACGTCGTGCCAATGAGGCGGGACCAGATCCGGCGGCCAGGAAGAGAGCTTCCACAGATGAGGTCATCCGTCGTGGCAAGCGTCATGCGCATGACAAGTCAAACACCTTTGAGGGCGATGAGCTTGATATCGATGTGGAGGAGATCGTACGTGCTACGGTCGAGTCGGGGCAATTCACCATGAAGGACACTACTGCTCTTCGACTGATGAAGGGATTCTTGCCTGACTTCAACCGTCAGGTTTATTACCAGGCGATGGGGCACAAGAAATTGGTTAGCCGGACGACCTTGTCAATGTGCGAGGTTAGTAAATTTACATGGTTTCTTTGAATCATGTCTTATACTTGTTTTTTACTTTTGTCATGTCTTATGATGACTCTCTCTCGTATTTTGCAGTTCTTCGTTAACCTTCAGACTATGGCGGAGAATTTTGACATGGTCATGACCTCTCAGGCCCAGCAGAAGGAGCTGATGGACAGGCATCACTCCTCAGCCTTACAAGCTCAAAGACTAGAGAAGCAGGCCAAGGAGGCTAAGGGTGAGGTTGAGAAGCACCTGGTGGTAGCGGTCGATGAGCTGAAGGCAGTGCAGGCCGAGTTGGAAGCCCTGAAAGCGGCTAAGGCTAATGTTGACAAAGAGATCATTGAGGAGAAGCGGCTTTCCAGTCAGCTTACCACCGATTGCCAGCATGACACTTCCCTCGTCGACGACCATGTTGACACCATCAAGACGATGCAAGATGTTGGTGCAGCCGCTGAGGTGGAACGTGCAAAGCTCGAGGCTGAGCTAGCTGATGTGAAGGCTCGCCTTGCGACTGCTGAGGATGATGGCTATAATAGGGCCATGAGCAAGGTAGTTCTTTCATACTTGACTTTTCTTTCTCGTATTTTAATGTCTTTTATCTTGTACTTACGTTTTTCTTCTGTTGGTTTGTAGGAGCTTCCTGATGAGGATAAAGTGATGATAGCCATTGAGTTCTTCCGCTCCGTTACCTGGGAGCAGATTGTCTTGGAGAGGGGTGGCTTTGACACGACCATGGGTTACAATATGGCCCTTGATGGGATCGTTTCCCGAGGTGCGCTTGCTCTTGGATTCAAGAAAGAAGATTTTAACGTCCTCAATTGCCTGAACGAGCACAAAACAGAGGCTGGCGAATCCTCAGGCACTACTGCTGCTGATCCTGCTCCTGCTGAGGAAGTTGGCGAGCCCAAGCATGATCCGTTCAAGTCTTTCTATCCTCTCCGTCAGGTATGGCTTTCGGATTTTTCTGATGAGCAGCCATCCACTTCTACTGCTGCTACCACTGCGCCGGACGAGGCCCTGGAGGAGGGTGAGATGGCTTTCGACCCTCAGGTCTTAGAGCATCCGGCGGAGAGTGATCAGACTATGCTCGATGCCCCAATTCCCGTTCCTGCGCCTCGTCAGATTTCTCCCGTTGATGATACCGGGCCGCTAAACGAGTTGTTTGCTGTGATTCAGGAGCAGAGCGAGGGTGTTGTGAAGTCGCTGGGACTGGACTTGCTTCCCTGATTGCTTTGAGTGGCCTGCGGGCCCGTATTTTTGGCGTTTGTGCCTTAGATACTATTTTGAACATCTTTACTTTTGTACAGTATATTTGCATTAGTACATTTTATTTTCATTCTACAGTATATCTCTGTTGACTTATGCGAGATTTTAGCGCTTATCCATTGCTATTATAGTACAGTTTGACTTTAGAAATTTTCTAATGTCGTTACTTTTTTCTTGGTGAGTGTTTGCTCCTACGTGTCTACTTCTTTATGCTTATATTTATAATTTTGTCACTTGCTATAACACTTAAGTTTTATTTACAAGTATATGCGAGAGTGCGAGAACTTGTGCTCGACTCTACGAGGCTTGTTCTTGTTGTACGAAGCTAATGTTCGTGCTAGCCAAGCTAATGTTCGCGGGAGTGTGAGGACTTGTGCTCGACTCCACGAGGCTTGTGCTCGTTGTACAAAGCTAATGTTTGTGCTAGCGAAGCTAATGTTCGCGGGAGTGCGAGGAATTGTGCTCGACTCCACGAGGCTTGTGCTCGTTGTACGAAGCTAATTTTCGTGCTAGCAAAGCTAATGTTCGCGTTGATTAAGTTTTTATACTTATGTTTTGTAGACAGTATGAGCTTGACTCTAATTATGCTTGTGAATTGTAAGCGTGCAAGTAGTAAGTAGGCAACAGTTAAACTTGAATAAAATAAAAGATTTTATTAGTTTTGGGACTAAGCTCGAGTAACTTCCGAGTTGCCTACATATCCCGCCGTATATAGGTTGGCTAGGAATCAAGTCCCCGTAGTTTGCTACTAAGTATTACAATGAGAATCCACATAAAGGGGCTCGTTATTCGAGAAAGAATAAGTGAAAAAGTATTGAAACTATGGTCCTATCATGCCACAAAGCCATTAGAATGCTAGTGTTCTAACTATAAAACCTTCGTAACTTCTTGACGTTCCAGGGGTGTGACAAAGTCCTTCCACCCAACTCTTGTAAGTAATAGTATCCTTTTGAGCTTGCTTTCTCCACTCTGTACGGTCCTTCCCAATCTCGCTTCAACTTTCCCACATGCTTGGTAGCCTCAACTTTTCTAAGTACCAAGTCCCCCACTTGAAAGTCCCTGAAACGAACTTTGTTGTCATATGCCTTCGCCATCATAGATTTGTACGCTTGAGTACGTTGATAAGCCGCTTCCCAAGTTGCTCCAATCAATTCCAAGTCCATTTGCCTTGCCCTTAATGCTTGCTCCTCATCATATGTGACAGTACGATAGGTTGGCATTCCAATCTCTGCCGGTATCACTGCTTCAGATCCATATGTCAATAAATATTGAGTTTCTCCTGTAGATGTGCGAGGCGTTGTACGATATGACCATAGTATTCCTTGCAACTCGTCTGCCCAGTTTCCTCCTTCTCCTTCCAGCCTTTTCTCCAAACTCTTTACTAATGTGTTGTTAGTGGCCTCCACCTGCCCATTTGCTTCAGGATGCATCACGGATGTAAAGCGTTGCTCAATCTTCATGTCTCTACACCAGTCTTGAATCTTAAATCCTTGGAACTGTCTTCCATTGTCGAAAATTAAGACTCTTGGGATTCCAAATCGGCAAACGATATTTTTCCATATAAATTGTTTGACATTAGCCTCCGTAATGTTGACAAGTGCTTCAGCTTCAACCCACTTAGTGTAATACTCGACTGCCACCAATAGCCATTTTCTACCTCCAGAAGCCTTTGGCATTGGTCCAAAAATATCTATCCCCCATTGATCGAATGGGCATCCATAGCTCACTGTAGTCATAGGTTGTGCAGGTGTATGAATGATCTTCGCACGCAGTTGACAACTTCTGCACTTCCTAGAGTAATCCATAGCATCTCTCATAATAGTTGGCCAGAAATATTCTTGATGGAGTATTTTGTGTGCCAATGATCGTCCTCCATAGTGATTTCCGCAACTTCCCTCATGAATTTCCCTTAAGACTTGTTTCGCCTGTGATGGAGACAGACATCTTAAGAGTGGTCCTTCGAAAGACCGTTTATATAGTTCGCCATTGAACATAGTAAATCTTACAGATTTGTACTTGAGCCTTCTGACCGCTTGCAGATCAGTAGGTAAGTTCCCGTTTTGAAGATAGTCAATGATTTCATCCTTCCAACATGCCTCAACTTCGACTGGCAGAGCGTAGTCCAATGCTTGCGTTGGTTTTGACTCAACTCCTCTGCCAATAGAAGGTTGCTCTGCAGCCAATAAAGTTACTCGCCTTTCAACAAATACTTCAGCGGTACTTACAAATCGTGACAAAGAGTCAGCGCGTTCATTCTCCGTTCGAGGGATCTGCAAAATAGAGAAAGTATCGAAGTTTGACGTCGCCTCCTTCAATTTTTCGAGATACTTTACTATTGCAGCCTCTTTTGCCTCATATCTCCCTTCAAATTGATTAGCAATCAACTGTGAATCCGTGAATGCAACAAGTTTTTTTATCCCCAACGATTTTGCCATTTGAATGCCAGCTAGCATAGCCTCGTATTCAGCTTGATTATTTGTAACTTGGAAATTTAGCCTTATAGCATAGTCAAATTCTCTCCCATCTACCGATTTTAAGTAAATTCCAGCGCCACCAGCATCGACTTTGGATGATCCGTCCACATGTAAAGTCCATGTTTCCTTTGCTATTCCAGATGTATCCCTTTTAATATCCTCCGTCACCATTGCTACGTCAGGCGCTTGCTCCACCTCTGATATAGTTTCAGCCACAAAGTCCGCTAGCCTCTGTGCTTTAATTGTAGTCTTCGGCATATACTCCAAGCCGTATTCTCCTAACTCGATCGCCCACTTCACCAGTCTGCCAGATGTTTCTGGTTTTGCCATAACTTGTTTCAGTGGTTGATTAGTTAAGACAGTAACCGAATGAGATTGAAAGTATGGCCTTAATTTTCACACAGTTATCACGAGTGCGTTTGCTAGCTTCTCGATTTCCACATAATTAAACTCCGCCCCATTCAACACTTTGCTAACATAATAGATAGGCAAATGTTTCTTGTCTTCTTCACTCACGAGTATTGTGCTTAGTGAGTTCTTTGTTATGGCAAAGTAGAGATATAGCATCTCATTGTCCCTGGGCTTAGATAATAATGGTGGTGTTGTAAGATAGACCTTCAACTGACGAAAGGCCTCCTCACAATCTTCAGTTTAGACAAACTTAGGTGTCTTGCGTAACTTCTTGAAAAAAGGTAAACCTTTTTCTGCAGAATGTAAAATGAAACGGCTAAGTGTTGTGATTCTCCCTACCAAGCGTTGCACTTCTCAAACAGACTTGGGAGATGGTAAATCCATTATAGCTTTAATCTTATCTAGGTTAGTTTCAATACCTCGCTCGTTCACCATGTAACCCAGAAACTTCCCAGCCTTAACGCCGAATGTACACTTCTTGGGATTTAACTTCATCCCGTATTGTTTCATGATACCAAAAGCCTCTTCCAAATGTGTAACATGCTCCTCCGCCTTTAGACTTTTGACAAGCATGTCGTCAATGTAAACCTCCATAGTCTTTCCAATTTGATGGTAAAACATCTTTGCAACCAACCTTTGAAAGGTCGCTCCTGCATTCTTTAAACCAAACGGCATCACCCTGTAACAGGATATACCTTTGTCAGTGATAAAAGCCGTTTTGTGTTGATCCTTCACCGCCATTAGTTTTTGATGGAAACCGCCCTGTGCATCGCAAAGACTTAGCAGAGCACACCCTGTCGTAGACTCAACCACAAGATCAATCCTAGGCAAAGGGAAAGGATCTCGTGGGCCATGTTTGTTCAAGTCAGTGTAATCCACACACATTCGCCACACTGTTGGTTTCTTTGGCACCAGTACAACATTGCTTAGCCATTCAGAGTATCGTACTTCAAATATGTGGCCTGTAGCAAGCTTTGTTTATACTTCCAATTCTGCAGCCTTGTTCTTTTCATCACTAAAGTGCCTCTTCTTCTGCCGAACAGGCTTAGCATTTGGGTTAACATTCAAATGATGTAGTGCAACCCGAGGATCTATTCCCTTCAAGTCCGAGTCTGTCCATGCAAATACATCAAAATTCCTTCGTAAGCATTCCAGTAAAGCCTTCTCAATATCCGAGGACAACTCGCTACAAATTTTAATGACCTTGTCAGGCTCATTGTCCAACATGATAACCTCCTTAAACTCTCCAAAAGGTTTTACAAGCTCAATCTCCATTTTCATCTTGTAGCGCAGAGTCATTTTGTCTTACTTTTATTCCTTTGCCTTCTCCGAGGCGTCTTCATTGTTTGGAGGATTACGATCCTCTGGCATGGTCGTTTGGTCCACTTGCGTAGCAAGCACCATTTCCGTATCAACTTGTTCTACTATTTCAGTCGTCTCCAACGGATGTTGTCAATCATCGCGACATTTGGATCCGTTTTTGCCTTAATAGGTTTAGTTGATGTAACATAACAACTCCAAGAATCACGATAATTCGTAGTCAGTTCAGCAGTTCCCCGAGGTGTTGGGAATTTAATCTTTTGATGCACCGTTGAGATGATCATAGCAAAGGCCTTTATTCCAGGCCTTCCAATCAATACATTGTATGCAAAAGGAATATCAACAATGAGATATTCCACATTCAAAGTTCTCCTCTTTGGGTTCACGCCAAAGGATGTTGGTAACATAATCCTTCCAATGGGTTTAACTTCACCTCCACCAAATCCCAGCAATGGTGAGTTAACATCATCTCGTATTGACCAAGTTTCATTTGTTGCAAAGCATCCATGAAGATAATGTTAGATGAGCATCCATTATCAATCATGATCCTCTTCACTGCGTGATTTGCAATCACCGCAGAAACCACCATAGGGCAATTCAAGTATTGCACTTCCTTAGCTTATGAAGACAAGCTGTCGAAATCTCTATCATCGAATGTGATCCTTGAATCCAATTTGTCTACTGCGAAGACAAGATCTGTTTCAGGGCGCTTTGGCCGTTCATTGTATATATCGTGCGAGATGCGTCTTCTACTTTTGGCTGAATCGGTGCCTGTCGGTCCACCAGCAATCACATTGACTCCGTTTTCAATATCATCATTCCCGTTACCCCTCTTACGCCGAGGTTCATCCTTCTTCTCATGTGGAGATCTATCCCGCTTACGTCCAGATGACGCCTTTCCTTCACGCGACTCTTTATTCTCAAGGACATACTCGACGAGTTTCCCCTCTTGAATAAGTTGTTCAATCTCGTTCATTAAAGCCTTGCATTCATTAGTAAAATGCCCGTTTTGCCTGTGGAACTTGCAATATTTCCTTGACACCTTTGTCTCCTCCATCTCTCGGAAAGGTTTAGGGGGTCTTAGTAACCCGCTATCTTTCTCAATGGCGAAAATGTCTCCAATTTGTTTCTTCAATGGAGTGTAATTATCGAATTTCCTGAAGGGTTGTCGATTGCAATCACGATCTTTCCCCCTAGATTCTCTCCTCCAATCTCTATCTCTATTCTCCTTACCTCCATGAATTCCTGGCAAATCCATCAACCCTTGATTCATGGTTGCCTCCTCAACTTCGATGACCTTACTGGCGAGGTCCATCACTTGCTCTATGGAATCAGGTGTATTCCAAGTTATCACTTCTATCAACTTCTTGCTTCGGCAGCGATGCTCCAACACAGAGATTACCAAGTCCACATTGGGAGAATTCACTCTACCAATCTCCAGATTCAAACGCTCTATATACTTTCCCAATGGTTCATCAGGTCCTCTATAGATATTGAACAACGTACTCGGTGATTTCTTCTTTATTCGATAAGTAGCAAACTTTTTGACAAACATGGTCCTGAAATGCTCAAATGATTCAATTAAGCGCGAACGCAAGTTCTTGAACCATTCTTTTGCAGGACCCCTCAAACTTAGTGATATAAGTTTTGCCCTCACATCCTCTCTGTATCCCAGAACCTGCAGATCTCCATCCAAGTCATCATAATGTGCTACTAGATCAGTAGTTCCATCATACTTCTTCAAGTTAGGAAGAGTAGTTCCTTCCTTCAAAGTTAGTTTGTTGATCGCCTCACAAAAAGGAGTTGGCTTCTCCCTTAGTGGAATATGTTCAGCAACCACAGGCTCCGACTGGGACAACTCTTTCAGGCAAATCCCTGTCTCTTCTTGTAGTATGACTTGCTGCGGGTCGATGATCAGGACCTCTCTGCCTAGAGTTTACTTCTCCATCCCTCACTTCTCTATCTCGATCAGTTGCTCAACTTGGAGTTTTGTGAGCTTTAGTCCTCACTGATCGAGGATTTCTCCTTTCAGGCGAGGGCGACGGATCTCTCGGCCTTGTCATCCTAGTATGCGTATAATGCCTCGAATCATCACGACGCTGGGTCTGATGAGTCCTTCCTTGCTGCACTGTTGCAGGCTGTGCTGCTGGTTGTTGTGCTATTGGTGCCTGAACATTCTGCTGAGCAGAAGTGTTATCCAATTGTTGCACAATCATTGGTACCATTGTCCTTTGGAAAGCTGACATGATCTGGTCCAACTGAGCAGAATTCAATAGCTGTTGTTCCGTGGGAGTAACTACAGGTTGATTCGCTGTATGAGTTGGTGGATCAAGGGGAGTGCTGGGTGCTGCCATTGATGTATGCTCGAATGCATCAGGTGCTCATCCTTCCTCTGCGATCTTGTCCTTCCTGCTACTCCAGTCTTCTCCATTGCTCTATGTAGAGCCATTGAGTGTTAGTGTTTGTTACTAAGTGCGTATAGAAGTTCCCACAGACGGTGCCACTGATGTGGGGTATTTTTGTCTAGATACGTGTCCACTCTCCAACACTCCACGTCAGACTGCTTTAGTTCCTTCTGGATGCTTAAGCAGCTTTTGAGTTCAGAACCTGCACTCAACACCACACGTAAACTAAGCCGGTGCCTTCTCCGGCGAAGGCACTCCGACGCTCAAGTCAGATAGGTCGGAATGAGAGGTATTGTCGTGAGAGACAATAACTCGAATTTATAGGTCGAAATTAGCCCAAATAGGTCGAATTTAAGCTGTATAGGTCGAATAAGCACACCTCGAAATGGTATTGAGAACCAAGATGAAGGCACCCGAATAGGTCGAAATACCCTCAAATAGCTCGAAATACACTCTATATAGATCGAACAAGAGCTATTGCAGACAGCTCTAATTACTGCTCTATAGCTCGAATTCGATGTATATAGCTCGAAATTAAATGCTTGAAAAATTAAAACGTACCTTAGAATGAGGCATGGGACCCCCTTATATAGTGATAAGAGTCCTTATTCAGCTAGAAGTGCAATCTAATTCAAACTATAAGTCTAAATAGGTCAAATTAGACCTATTTTGAAATAGCTCGAATTGGGCTTTCAAATAGGTCGAACTGGGCCTCAAATAGATCGAATTTGACCCCAGATAGCTTGAATTGGGCCTCAAATAGATCAAATTTGGCCCCAGATAGCTCAAACTGGGCTTGAAATAGCTCGAAATAGGCCTGTTTGGGCCCAAATAGATCTCGCTTGGGCTCAATTTGGGCCTACTTTGGCCGATTTCCGAGTTTTGCGTTGAATTGTAATTTTGCATTAAAAAATAATGGTGCTGACGTGGCATAATATGTCCGAAATACGCTCGTGGTATGATTAAAATAGATATAACACAATCTAAACAATAATGTAATTAAAAATAATTAACGTTTTGACGAGCCTAATTAACCGATGAAATATCACAAAAACTCGATAAAGACATGCTAAAAGCCATAAAAACGTAATTAACGTAATATAATCGGTGAAAACAAGCATACCCAACGTAAATCACAATCTAAACCATAAATTACAAATAATTAACGTTAAGAACCCTAATTAACCGGTAAAATATCACAAAACTCGATAATTACATGCTAGACTTCATAAAAACGTAAATAACGTAATATAATCGGTAAAAACTAGCATACCCAATGTAAACCACAATCTAAACCATAAATTACAAAAAACAACTAGGTAAAACCCTTATTAACCGATAAAATAACACAAAAACACGATAAATACATGCAAAAAGCGATAAAAAGCGTAAAAAACGTAATTTAATCGGTGAAAAACACGTACCTTACAATTTCTACGGAAGAGGGCCGAGATTTCTAGAGAGAGAGAGGAGATTTTTAGAGAGTGATGTGGGGTATTTTCATCTGGATACGTGTCCACTCTCCAACACTCCACGTCAGACTGCTTCAGTTCCTCCTGGATGCTCAAGCAGCTTTTGAGTTCGGAACCTGCACTCAACACCAAACGTGAACTAAGTCGGTGCCTTCTCCGGCGAAGGCTCTCCGACGCTCAAGTCAGACGGGTCGGAATATGAGATCTTGTTGAGCAAGGAAACAAGTCGAATGAACTGGCTAAAATAGATCGAATGAACTGACAACAATAAGTCGAATGAGAATGGCCAAACAAGTCGAATGAACTGAATCAAACAAGTCGAATGAAACAGAACAAAACAACTCGAATGAGAGCCAAAATAGGTCGAACTCAAGCTATTGAAGAACAACTCGAATGAGCTTGAAGAATAGATCGAGGTCGACTTATATAACTCAAACTTAGAGCTTAGAATAATGTAAAACGTACCTTAGACTGAGGAATGGGATCCCTTTATATAGGCATAAGATTCCTTATTCAACTAAAAGTGCACTACAAGTAGGCCTATAAGTTGAATAAGTCAAACTAGGACTCCTATGAAATAGCTCGAATGACCTTTGAGAAATAACTCGAATGACATGCCTTTGAAATAGCTCGAAGGGCCTTGAAACAACTCAAATTGGGTCCAATAGCTCGAATGACTTTGAAATAGCTCGAACAAGGCCAAATAGCTCGAATGAGGGCCAAATAGGTCGAATTGGACCAAATAGGTCGAATTCCGACCTATTCTTCAGCTTTGTGCAATCTCACGGTTTTTGTTATATCTCCTTGTGTCGACATCGGAATGTAGATCCGCTTTTTGATTTGGAAACTAGACTTCAGAGGCTTTCCATGCATATAAGACTCGTTAAATTCGGAGTTGAATTAATAGGTCGGAACAACTTGTCGAAATACAGCTCCAGGATCCTGACTTTCGACTTATTCTCCAGCTTTGCGCAGCCTCACTGGTTTTGCTATATCTCCTTCTCTAGACCTTGGAATATCAATCCAATCTTTGATCTGGAAACTAGACTTGAGAGGCTTTCCATGAATATAAGGTTTATCAAATTCGAAGTTGAATTAATAGCTCGAATGTACTAGTCGAAATACAGCTTGGGATTGACTCTCCAAAGCTCCTCCTCTTGGAATGATGAATGTGACTCCTTTATATACTACTTAGAGTCCTTCCTTAGCTAGAAGTTCATTCCCAGTAGGATTATAAGTTCTCCTCCCCTTTATATACTACTTAGAGTCTTTCCTTAGCTAGAAGTCCATTCCAAGTAGAATTATAAGTTGACTTGGGCCCTGAATAACTCTAAATTGGGCCAGCACGGGCCTAATTTTGAGTTTTGCCTTGAATTGCAATTTTGCATTTAAAAATAATGGTGTTGTCATGGCATAATATTCCAAAATACGCTCATGATATGATATCGAATATTATGACGTGGCGATATCGAAATATGGTACATCGTGGAGTCCCCCAGTTTGTATGAGTAATGTGTGTAAACATTGGTCATACAAACTAAAACAGTGTAAGATACCCCGATAATCGTGCAACGAGTCCGGCCGTGAAGTCCAAGGACTTCGACAAACTCCAGCGGGTGAAGGATGACTTGGCGATGAAGGACATCCGTACCAAGGGTGAGTTGACTACCTTGACCGCCTGTTTGGATGTAGTTGAAGAAGAGCGCGATGCGGCTCAGACTCAGGCGGCGGCTTCTCAGCAGATTGGCTATGATCGTGCTAAGGCTGAGGTTTGCTCTCTGTCCTATTGCATTGTTGTAGTCTTCATTCTGATTTGTTTTATTAAGACTTGCACTTTCTTGCCTTGTTGTAGGGCTTGTTGACTGATGACAAGGTTGCAGCCGTGGTCGAATTCCTGCACTCTTCCACTTTGAGAAGCATTTGTACTGTGCGCAGGGGCTTTGATTTGGCTAAGGGGTATAACTACACCTTAGATAATGTGGAGCACAAGGATAGCTTTGCTCCTGGCCGCAACAAGGATGAGTTCGACATCCTTCATCGGCTTTCTGAGGATATACTTGAATCTGATGACTATTATGTTTCAGAGAGTGAAGGTAACAATTTCCCAAATGCTTTCCTTAGCGTATAGCAAATGAGGGATGTCTGGCTCCGCGATCGTCTGAGATCTCAGGCGAGGGCGAGGGCTAGGAAGGAGGTTTCCTCTTCACGTGCTGGTGCTGTTGCTTCTTCCTCAACGGTTCCTTCAAACGAGCCCCTTGAGGAGGGAGAGCTACCGACGGCCCCTTCCTCTGCTGATGTTCCCGAGGGAGTTCCTCTCGCTTCTTCTGGTCTCGTGACTGTTTATGTTCCATCTCCAGGGCCTGCTGCTGATCCTGCTGTTGATGTTGCGCCTGAGCCTACTCCTGCTACGACTCCTGTGCGCCCCGAGGATGATACGTCCCCATTGAGTGATTCGATGGAGGAGATTGCTTGATAGAGCAGAGGTGCCCTGAGGTCAGTAGGTCTCCATTTGAAGAAGTAGCGGAGCAGTTTGTGAAGCCAGCCTGTGTGCTGTGATTTTTGGGCCCGCGTGCCGCTATCTTTTTCCCGTACATTTGTACATTTAGTTTTTGTTATGTTGATATTTTGTTTGGTATATTCTTGTTGACATTGCGCCACTGTTGTGCTTATCCCTTTCGCTTTAATAGATGTTGACTTTTTGCATTGCCTTTGGTGTTCTTTAGCTTGCGTGCTTGTTATTTCCATACTTGGATGTTTTGTAGACTTTGTATTCATCCTTGAAATACTTTGTACTTGTGTTGTGAATGCGATGGTTTGTTTTACGGAGCGATTGCGGGACGATAGCCCGTCTTACAAAGCAATTGTGAGACTATGCTCGTCTTACAAGCAATTGCAAGGCGATGGCTCGTCTTACGAAGCGATTGCGAGGCTATGCTCGTCTTACAAAGCGATGCTCGTCTTACGAAGCGATTGCAAGGCTATGCTCGTCTTACGAAGCGATTGCGAGGCTATGCTTGTGTTACGAAGCGATTACAAGGTGATGCTTGTCTTACGAAGCGATTGCGAGGCTATCCTCGTCTTACGAAGCGATTGCAAGGAGATGCTCGTCTTACAAAGTGATTGCGAGGCTATGCTTGTCTTACAAAGCGATTTCAAGGCTATGCTCGTCTTACAAAGCGATTGCGAGGCGATGTTCGTCTTACGAAGTGATTGCGAGGCTATGGTCGTCTTACAAAGAGATTGCGAGGCGATGCTCGTGTTATGAAGCAATCGCAAGGCGATGCTTGTCCTACGAAGCGATTGCGTTAGCTCGTCTTAGAAAGTTGCTCCAATCATGCTTGTGCTTCTCAAGTTCTTGACGTTCCAGGGGCGTGACAATGTCCTTCTGCCCAACTCTTGTAAGTAGTAGTTTCTTTTAGCACTTGATTTTTCCACTCTGTACGGTCCTTCCCAGTTTGGCTTCAATTTCCCCACATGCTTGGTAGCTTCAACTTTCCTCAAGACCAAGTCCCCCACTTGAAAGTTCCTGAAACAAACCTTGTTGTCGTATGCTTTAGCCATCATGGATTTGTAAGCTTGAATGCGTTGGTAAGCTCCCTCTCTTGTTGCTCCTATTAATTCAAAGTCCATTTGTCTCGCCCTTATTGCTTGTTCTTCATCGTATGTGACAATGCGGTAGGTTGGCATCCCTATTTCTGCGGGTACCACTGCTTCTGAACCATATGTTAGCAAATATGGAGTCTCTCCGGTTGAGGTCCGAGGTGTTGTGCGATAAGCCCACAGTATCCCTGGCAGCTCCTCTACCCAATTTCCTCCTTCTCCTTGCAACCTTTTCTCCAGTTTTTGTTCTCCTTAGCTTTGTAAGGTTCTGGTAATCCCTGAATTGTTCAAATGATTCAATGCGTGGAGGCACGTTCTTGAACCACTCTGTCCCCGTTAAGCTGATTGCAATCAATTCCACCCTTAGGCCCTTGCAATATCCCAGAATTTGCACTTCCGCGTCTAGGTCATCAAAATGCGTCCCAGGATCACTCGTTCCATCGTATTTCTTCATCTCAGGAAGATTAGCTCCTTCTTTCAATGTCAGTCTGCTGATTGCATTCCAAAATAGAGTTGGCTTCTCCTCTAGTGGGATATGTTTAGCAACGATCGGTTCTGGCCTTGATAAAACTCATTGTGGCAGATCTTGTTCCGTCCCGATGTATGACTTGCGGCTTGTCGGACTTCTAGGCCCCTCTGCCTTGAGTTAACTTCTCCATCTCTAATAGTTGCTTGACTTGGAGATTAGTTCCCTACAGTCCTCATTGAACGTTGCGTCTAGTCATCCTTGATTGATTATGTTGTCTTGAATAAGCACGACGTTGCGTCTGATGAGATCTAGTTTGCTGCGCCAATGTTTATTGTGCTATTACTAGAAACGGGCCGCCCGTTTCTAGTAATAGGAAGATTGGGCTTTAGAAACGGGCGACCCGTTTCTAAAGCCCGATTAGCATATTTTCGGCGCCAAAATGAAAACCATTTTGACGCCCCGGGCTTTAGAAACGGGCAGGTTAATAACTAGAAACGGGTCTGCCCCGTTTCTATCGTCATTTTTGGCGATTTTCACCTCTCTCTAAAATTCGCCCTTTTCTCTCTAGAAATCTTGGCCCTCTTCCGTAGAAATCGTACGGTACGTGTTTTTCATCGATTAAATTACGTTATTTACATTTTTTATCGCTTTTAGCATGTATTTATCGTGTTTTTGTGTTATTTCATGGGTTAATGAGGGTTTTACCTAGTTTGTTTTTGTAATTTATGGTTTACATTGTGATTTACGTTGGGTATGCTAGTTTTTACCGATTATATTACGTTATTTACGTTTTTATGAAGTATAGCATGTAATTATCGATTTTTGTGATATTTCACCGGTTAATTAGGGTTCTTAACGTTAATTATATGTATTTATGGTTTAGATTGTGATTTACGTTAGGTATGTTTCTTTTCACCGATTATACTACGTTAATTACGGTTTTATTGCTTTTAGCATGTCTTTATTGAGTTTTTGTGACATTTCATCGGTTAATTAGGCTCGTCAAAATGTTAATTATTTATAATTAAATTATTGTTTAGATTGTGTTACATCTATTGTTAATTATTGTATGCTCGATATATCTATATTGTAATGTAATTAGTCGATTGGTTTGACGATAGAGCAATTTTCGGTTAGAATTTGTGAAGTGGCGTTTGTTTGTTTATAGTTCTGTGTTATGAGTTACGTATACGATTACTTGGAACTTGTGCTTGTAATTGGTGTTTGGTATATGACGTTTACAAATGGCAGATGAACAGAGACGTGTTGGTTCTCGTGTTGGGTCGACGAAGCGTAAAGCTGTGACCCGTAGATCCCGGCTTGACACTGATGGCCAGGATGATGCACATGTACCGGCCGTTCAGGGTGGCCCGCGGACTAGACGATCAGCTCCAGCACCACTGCCCACGTGCCACACCCAGTTGCCAGTGCCTCGAGGCCGAGTGTTCAGCGAGGCCCGTGTACTCGAGTAGCAGCGCCGCCATCTCCACCACTTAGTCATGTGTCGCCTGCTGCTGATCAGGGCACAGGCTCGGCCTCATCAGGGGCTATCTCTCGATACCGAATGCCGACCGAGTCTACCCCTCCACCTCTTGCGATACCCAATTTGAATGCGGGGCCTCCCAGTACTGTACCATTTGAGAGAGTGCCCCCCCCCCCCCAAGGTCGCGGAGTTCAGGTGTCCCATCCCCTGTTGGCTCGCATGACGGATCGATCGGGACACCTGTAGGTTCTCGTATATCTCACGGGCAGCAGGGACCGCCACCAGTAGCACCGGGGGCACGTGGTTCATGCAAGTCCGACAGCTCAGTCAGGGCGAGGTGCAGCGTCCCCTGATCACGTAGGCCTGTCCCCTCGGGTACGCCCCGAGGATGTAGTTGGGCCTAGTCGAGCTGTACGTGGTATGGCCGTTGCTGATCTACCCGCCGCTCGGCTAGAGGACCAGGATTTGGATATGGAGGGATGAGCTGGGGAATTGGAGCGATCAGCAGCGGACCGTACGCACTATCAGTAGGACGGTGAAGACAGGGTTGACGTTTGAGGTCAGTGTTATCTTTTGTGTTTAATATAGTAATACGAATACAAGTCTTAAATTTTTTGTAGATATCTAATTCCTGTAATCATTGTTCATTATGTAGTTCATTTATTAGTGGGATGTGGTGCAGACGGATACGATCTACGATGGGTTTGAGTGGTGGGCACACCGCCGGATGTCTGCCGAGATCTCACGGGCGAAGTCCTGTTACTTCAAAAGAAAGGACGATCCAAAATGGAGGGATAACCCCTGTTAGATTCCCGAGCGACTTCTTCGACACTACATTCACCTTTGGGATCAGGAGGAGCACAAGAGGAAGTGTGCCTGGAATAATGACCAACAAGCTGAACGGGCAGAAATGCAACTATCGGGGGGGTCTATCAGAATGCAGGACCATCACGCCAGGAAGGTAATTAGTTCAGAAATTTAGTTGTCAAAAAGTAATTTGGTGCTTTTTAAGTCGATTTGGTTAAATATTTTGACATGTGTTCAATTGCGAGAAAGCTGTGGACCCGACGAAGGAAGTGTCGTACCTCGAGACGTGGCTCGACACGAGGACCACAACGTTGCCTGATGGGACTAGGCAGTTTATCAACGACGACAACAGGGTTATATTCGTGAGTTTATTTTTTGTACTTTTTAACTTTGATAGTCTTAATGTAATTGTATATGCTAACTCTAGCTTTCGTTTACACAGGAGAGGTACGTCGAGGATTGCACTGACATCTACGGTCCTGACCGCACCACATGGCCACCGTTCGACTACCCAACATGGGCGAAAGCAGTTGGTTGGCCCTACAAGGGCAGGATCAAGGGCATAGGGAACTTCTTGAATCTGGAAGCTGTTGGGGTCCGAACCACGCGGCAGTCGAGAAGGGCTCGTGTCTCGGCTACCGTCTTCCAGTCTCAGTTTATCTCGATGCAGCAGTAGATATATCAGTTGATGCAGGAGATTGCAGCCATTCGGGCACAGACCCAGCAGACGCCGAACCCTTTCGCCCCAGGACTTTCTACTGGGCCTTCTACTCAGCCCGACCCATTTGCCCCGGGGCCTTCTACCCACCATCCACATCAGCCCGACGTGGACCTGCAGTCGATTTGGGTGCCGATTAGGGCGACGACAACATTAATATCGACTACCTATATGAGTGTTACAACCAGGTGGAAGGCGCCGATGGGATGGCGCGTGCTAGAGAGTTGGCTGCGGAGTTAGGGATGAATGTGAGGTTCGGTCCTGATGGACGTCTCGTCGTGGATCCTAGTATTAGGCATGTGGATGATAACCTCGCGGCACAGGATAGCGGTGGCGAGTTCGATGAGGATGACCCCGATGGGGAGGAGTTTCGGGTGGATGATAAGGAGTAGGACTGACTGACTCAGTTATTTTTATTGTGTTTTTTTACTTTTTATGTTTCTTTTGGGAATGTAATTAACTATGACTCCTTAATTTACATTTGTGCGACTGAATATTTATGGTGTTTCATTTTGTAAATTGAATATCTAATGAACGTTAATGAATTTTTCCATATCTTCTACGTTGAATGAAAGCCAAAAAAGCTTATAGATTTTGCCTAATACTTTATAGGAAATTCAAAAATCTCAATAAAAGTCAAAAACTCAATTTCATTATATCATGGATCATGCCAAACTGCAAATGGTTACAAGTAGTAAAAACTAGCAACTACTATGGATCCTCATCAGAGTCTTCGTTATCAACTGGCTCAACTAGTTATATCTCAGTATCAGCAAGAGCTACTACTTCGTTGTAGTTGTGGTCGTAATCAGCATTGTCGAGTACTCGAGTGGGTTCGGCATCTGCAAGAATTTCGGTCTCGACAGTGGTAACTTCATTTTCACTCTCGCCCTCGACGTGCAACGAAGTAGTGTCAATGACATATCTGGATCGAGTAGTACACACGGCCCACCATCCCCTACGAGCTACAAAATGTGCAGCTGATGAATGGTGTATAATAGACTTGTTGAGGTTCGCAAATATAAAAGGTTCATTGGTTTGCAGTCTCGAACATGGATTGATGTCTACCGGCCAATAACGAGCATTGAAAGGGCTTGAACGGGGCATGTCATACCAATCACACTTGAAATACACAATAGTCTGCTGCAATTCGGTGCCCCAGTAGTCTACTTCCAATATGTCCTGGATCATACCGTAGAAGTTTGTGTCCTCGGGTGCACCCACATTTCCCTTGACACACACGCCACTGTTCATTGTGGTATTTCCGATACTGTGCGATTCTGTGTGAAATCTAAACCCGTTGACTTTGTACCCCTTGTATGTCTTCACCATTGCAGATGGGCCCCGAACCAAAGCATGAAGTCGGGGGTCAACCTCATAATATCCGGATGCCACGGTGTTCTTGAACCATCCAACGAACTCCACATTACGTTTACTTTGTGTTTCTTGGTTGTTAAGGCCCTGACACGTTAGCTGTTGAAACAATCTACAGATTACGAATCACGAAGTTTTAAAAGATAGCGATGTATTTGTACAATTGTGAAGTGTACGAAACGTAATTAATTAATATAACAGTTTTGCCACTTACGTGACCCATCCGTCGACTTCTCGACAGTTTAAGATCGTGTGTAACTCGATCAGATTGTATTCGGATTCGGTGAGGTACCGGTTCCGCTGGACAGACCCTATTGGTTTGCCTTGTTTATGGAAGATTCCAAGCTGTCCAGTGTAATCGCTGATCAGTGCAGTCTCGTTTCTGTTCAGCCGAGAGTGTCTAGTTTCGACTCTAGAACCGAAATAGAGTGAGACGATGTTCGTCATTTCAGACAGCAAAAACACTTGGCATATGGATCCCTCTACATGTGCTTTATTGCCTACTGATCTTTTCAAGTCGTACATTTGCATACACATCAATGAAAAAGTAGGAGTCAGTACACAAATAACAATCTACAATTTAATTCACTTATTAACAATGAAAAACATTACCTCTCAAATGGATACATCCAGTGATACTGCACAGGACCTCCCACTTTCGCCTCGTATGGTAGGTGAATGGCTAAGTGCTCCATGGAGTCAAAAAACGCTGGTGGAAATATCTTCTCAAACTTGCACATAGTCTCTACTATCGAGATCTCTAGTTTTTCCATATTTGACCTTCTGATCTCAGCCAAACATAGAGTTCTGAAGAATAGACTTATTTCAGCAAGTGGGCCCCAAACAGCATCAGGGAGAAAATCTCGAAATGCAATCGGTATCAACCGCTGCATGAACACGTGACGGTCGTGGCTCTTCATTTGGGTAAGCTTGAGTTGCGGCATCCGGACATAGCTAGAAATGTTAGAAGCGTACCCATCTGGAAAACGAAGACCCTTCAACCACTCAAGAACTAGCCTTTTCTGATCTCTGTTGATACAATAGGTTGCCTTCTTCTTATATACCTTTCCATCAGCACCTTCCTCCAATAACAACTCCTTTCGCCTGGTCAGGACTTCTAGGTCTCGTCTTGCATTAAACTTATCCGTCGACTTATCGGTGTCATCCATAATAGTGTTTTTGATGTTGTCGAAAAAATTCTTCTCGTAGTGCATGACATCAAGGTTATGTCGAATTAAGTTAGTTTTCCAATACGGAAGTTCCCAAAAAATGCTTCTACCACACCAATTATGCTGATAGATCTTAGGTCTAATACTTTACGTTATAAACAGTAGTTGCGGTACCTAGTTTAGACAGATAAGTAGACAGGTAAGTAAGACAGTAAAGTAAGACAACAGATTTTAACGTGGTTCGGACTATGTCCTACATCCACGAGGCTTTCGCCTGAATCAAACTTCTTTCAACGGACAAAAGTTATTACACCAACTGGTTTTACTCTAACACCGAATCCCTCTAATGTTGATACCACCGGAACCTTTTTCGCGTCTACTCCGTTTGACCCGTAAGACCAAGACTCCCGTAATGATCTTCTTATGAGAATGCTTCCAAGCGAACTGCACGTACGTATAGATCCTCTAACTGGCGCAATCCTTTCCCGTTGAACTCCCTTCAACTCTTGTCGGCTTCTCACGTTCTTGATGTAACTCAAGAGGGCGAAAATTAAGAAATCAAAATAAAAGAGAACACCTAAAGATGTATATATTGTTACACGAGTGTTCTACATTGATTCCTAGGATTTCTACTATTTATAGGATAGCTCTCCTGAAAGATATCCTTGAATCTCGGCTAGTCTCCATATCCAGTCGAGACAGGATCTTTCCAAGTATATCCGAATCTTTCCATGATAAGGTGATTCTTCCTTTTGCTACGTCTTTGTTTCCGTTTGATAAGATCTTCATGATCTTCATATATTCTGCACATCAAAGACAAAGAAGAACTCCACAAGGAATAGATTACTAAAGGATATAGGAAAGAGTTTGATAAAGATTAACTTTCCATAAGATAAGATACTATAAGATCAAGTTAAATCTTTACAAACTCACCTAGATATTCACGCATCTAATAACAAGATAAATACCATATAAAACCGTGTGAATAAATAAGTAAATAAATCAAAGTAAATAAAACCGAATTTTCCTTTAAAATAATTTTGCAAACAAGGAAATAAAATCTAGTTGGACCTGGCAGTCCTGACTGTTCAACCGAGTTTGAAAGGTGTCGGACTTTGCGGTCCTAACATATGCGATACCCCATAACCCGCAATGTGATATCTAGGATCTATGTCTTCTGGGAGATCATCAATAATAGCTCTCATCTCAGTACCTGATCTCCTCGGAGCGGGTTCACTAGATTCTTGTTTTCCCTTTAGGAAATCTTTTCTGTTTCTCCTCCAAACATGATCTGGCGGTAGAAATCGGCGATGGCAGTCAAAGAAACACGTCTTTCTCCCATGCTTCAACTGGAAGGCTTGTGTATTTTCCATACAATATGGACAAGACAATCGGCTTGCAATGCTCCACTGTGACAACATGGCGTATGCTGGATAATCACTGATTGTCCACATTAGTATGGCCCTTAATATGAAATTCTGCTTCATATACCTATCATACGTGTCCACACCAGTTTTCCATAACTTCCTCAAGTCATCAACTAATGGGCGAAGCAACACGTTAATGTTTTTCCCTGGGCTTTTTGGTCTTGATATAATCAAACTCAAAAAGATATACTCTTGACGCATGCAAAGATCTGGAGGTAGATTATAAGGCGTAACGAACACGGGCCAGCAAGACTTCGGAACTTATGAACTACCAAATGGAGAAAATCCATCGCTACATAGTCCAAGTCGAATGTTCCGAGGTTCAGCCGCAAATTCTGGATGTATCCTGTCAAAGTGTTTCCAGGCATCTCCTGATGCTGGATGAATCATTTCATCACCCGAAACACTGCATTTCAAATACCAAGTCATATGCTCAGCAGTGGTCGCAGACATGTACAGTCGTTGTAGGCGAGGTATTATAGGAAAGTACCACAACTTCTTACGCCCGATTGGTTTCTTTTTACCGAGAGCATACCTCGCCTCACTGCATTCAGGACATTCAATATTTTTGCTGTTTTCAAAATCTCCATAATACAAAAAACAATTGTTTATACAAACATCATAAGTCTTGTACCCTAGACCCAGACCAGCCATCATCTTTTTCAACCTGTATACGTTACTGGGCAACTGACTCTCATCTTCCCGTCTAAGGCCATCTTTGGAAAGTTCTAAATATATAGTGCATGCCTTTTCGGGAATATTTTAAACTTTATGGACCGAAAGAAATTCTTTCACCCACTGTAACACAGGTTTATTTTTATCACTTTGCAATCGCACCTCTGATTGCCTTAAAAATTCATAGAACTCCTTAGCCTCATCATTCAGTTCCTCTTCAATTGAATCTCTATCAACTTGATATGCATCATATACCAATTCACTAAAGGGATTTTGTTCTTCACACTCATTATCCTCTAACATGGGTTCGGCTGAGGTTTGTCCTACCCCGGATGTCGACAGATAAAAAGCAGGACTAGTTTCACCATGGGCTACCCACGTATAGTATTGAGGGACAAATCCTCATTTACATAAGTGAATTGAAATTTGATCGGGGTGCAAAAACTTTCTATTGTCGCATTTGCTACAAGGACACCTAGGACAATTGCGCAGATCAAGATAATCTACTTGACATAAAGAAAACTCCAGAAATTTTTGAACACCGTATGTGAACTGCAGTTTCAAGTCACCATTATCGCATTTCATATCATACATCCAACTTCTATCTTCGTGTGAATACATTGCACTTATATATAGATGCTCCAAAACTAAATAAACTAATCTAATTTGCGGTAAAAAATACAACATACCTTCACCGGGCAATTTAGAGTTGATGTAGGTAAATCGATTCAGCAAGTCTTGAAGGCAGTGACAATGTGATTTTGATCTAAGTGAAAAAAGATTAAATTAAATAATTAGGACATGATTACATAAAAAAAAAATCATAATTAAAACAGATAATAAAAATTATGAACTATATAGCATTTTTGAAACGCACCTGAACAAATGATATTGAGTGAGTGAGAGGTTGGATATGGTATTTATAGATAGGAAATGGGATTTTTAGAAACAACTTTCCCGTTTCTATAAGATTTCGGAGTTTCAAAAACGGCCCGCGGGGTTATACAAACGGGCAAACCGGTTTTAAAACCTTTAGAAACGGATTGCCCGTTTCTAAAGGTATTTTTTAATTTTTTGAGTCTTTAGAAACGGCTGGCCCGTTTCTAAAGACACGCAAAAAATTTTAAAAAACCCGTTTCTAAAGGTTTCGGCGGGATTTTAAAAATTTTTAAAAACTTTTAGAAACGGGCTTGCCGTTTCTAAAACTTTAGGCGGTATTTTGAATATTTTGAAAAACATTTAGAAACGGGGTGCCCGTTTCTAAAATTTTCGAAAACGTTTAGAAACGGCTCTCCCGTTTCTAATACTTTCACTCCCCCACTATAAATACTCCTCCCCTCTTCATTTTCTCAAACATTCAACTCATTCATATACACAACTATCTATCAAATTCTCTCTTTTCCTTTACATTCTTTTTAAATATATACAAATTATCTCCTCTTCCATTATTCTAAATAACTTTTTTAATTTGTTAAAAATATTTACATTATTCTAATGTATCATAATTAACACTCATATCTAACTTATACTAATTATAATTGTTATTAAACAAATGATGTAGGTAATTAAGTAACTGACTTTAACATGGACACAATTTATTGCCAAATTTGACATTAAATAATAAATTATTATTGGCAGATTTTCTGCCAATAATTTTTTTTTAAAATAGTATTAGAAACGGGAACCCCGTTTCTAATTGTGCTAAAAAAAATCGAAAAGTATTAAAAATGGGCCTCCCGTTTTTAATACTCCTTAATATTTTTTTTTCTTTTTTTAACGGGCTGGGCTGCCCGTTTTTTTTTTTAAATAGTTCAGGGGTAGTTTAGGTATTTTCATTTGTAGAAACGGGCCTCCCGTTTGTACAAAGTGGACAATCTTTACGAACGAGCCCGCCCGTGTGTAAAAATTGTCCATTTTTACAAACGGGAGGCCCGTTTGTAATAGTTTTTTTTTTTACAAACGGGCCTGCCGTTTGTAATAGTAGAGACATGAACGTTTTCCCATCTCTAGAAGTCATTAGCTACGGTCGTTTTACAAATGTTCGCATATATGCAGGATTAGCACATGGCCGTATATAATAGTGCTAAGGTAGTTGATGGAAATCTATGAGACACTTAAAATGGTTGATATATGTGTGCTGTCTTCGGTACTAACATGTGGAGTTGAGGTTCAATCTTCGGACACCTATAACTTCGTTAGTATTTTAAGATATTTACACTAATTGAAGGTTCAAATCAAAAGATGCCTTCTTGTATGTGTGTCATTCATTAGGCAGAAGTAATTGTTCACAACTAGTGGGGGATTGTTGGATATTTTAGTTTATAGTTGTGAGCAATTGTCCCACTTAGTAAAGTTCAAGACTATTGTCTTGATTATTTATTTTTGGATCTATTATTTAAATTCAAAATTAAATAATAAAGAGTTAAAACTCTTGTAAAGGGGCATGACTCTTGTGAAGAGATGTGACTCATGTAAAGGGGCATGACTCTTGTAAAGGGGACATGACTATTTGTAAAGGGGACATGACTATTTGTAAAGAGACGTGGCTGTTCAGTTGGAACTTTTCGTGTTCTATAAATAAACTGAATCAGATTTGTTTGTGATGACTAAGCAATATATATCTGCATCTCATAAAATTTCCTAAACCTTGTTGTATCTTGGGGGCTTATTTTCTAAGTATAGTGTGAAAATATTGCCTTTAGGAAAGTGATAATATCACGCCTCAAGGAATTCATGCACAAAAGAAATATTATTCCAACTTCCATAAACATTTTTTGAAATATCAGATTTTACAATCTAAAGGCAATATCTTCTATGGAGGCAGAATTCAATTCAAGTGTTCAAGTACAATTTCATAAAATTGAAGCGATAAAGCGGGACAGATGTGATCGGACAAACAATCTTTGATGCAAGATTGCATGATATGGTTGCTCACGTTCCTGAGTTTGTCTTACATTCTCGAATTCCTACCTATGTCTGGTATTGGATTAAAAATCGGAAACCAGCTTATTCGTTCTAAATTTATACTTGTTCGATTCTATTTTCCATATGCATGTAGCATGTTGTTCATGAATGAACATAATTTATCTGGTACTTGTGATTTCGTGCTTCATCAGAAAGTAAAATAATTCTCTTCTTGAAACATTTATGATTATTGATTTAATCAATATAGTCTTGGTCCATGCACATAATTAAAATGCTTAATTGCCAAGAAACGTGTGAGAGTAATTATCCTGACCATGAATTGAATAGTAATTTGTTGCATAGTCAGAATGCCTCGTCATGTTAAATAGTTAAAAGTGTTATGCCATTTTCCTTGACTTGAGGGATTTAAAAGAAAAATGTTTGAGGATAAATTTGTCTATATCGTGAACAATTTGTATGAGATTTTACATTGATTCAAATCCGAAAGGAATTAAAACTGCGATGTCGTTGACCCAGCATTTAGAATGTTTCTTGCATTTATGTGAATGGTTTGCCTCTTCACCAAGGATGAATGTATAGTTGTGGCTTTTCTCTATAAAAGCGGTTGCATGGAACAAAGAGGTGTTTATAAAAATGATTTGTAGAGTTAATCATGAAAAGCTAATCTTAAAACTGCGTACTGAGTAAACTCTTTAGGAGCACAGTTGGCTTATGAAATAATCATCAGATTTGTTTCATCGGAGCTTTTGGCAAGTGAACAAGGTATAGAGTCAACGAGGCAACTAAGGATATTTCCACGTGGATAATGTTGGCAAAACTTTGAGATAAGTTTCCTCTATTTATTTTGAATTACTTCATGGTAATCTGAAGTATTACGTATGCTATAATTTGCATGTTAATACCTTGTGATGTCCCGGTGTGCCTCAAGTGCATGCATGTCTTGATTATTTATACCTTAAAGCTAGTGAATTGCTCTACATTTAAACTGCTACCACAAGTAACTTTATTCACTTATGCTAGCATGCATATTCCATATTATTTATAACTGATTGGCATGTTAGATTTGCATGTAAAATCATGTAAGAGTAGATTGCCAAATTATCTAGTTATAGATGTCTCATGCGCGTGCATCCATATATTACGAAATGAAATGATTTTTTGAAATCTGTATGGAGCATATTCTATATGCATAATGAGATGTTTACGTAACATTGCATTACTTATTTATTTTGTCGCATGTGTTGGTAGAAATGGTTTCTTCATTTTACTTGAATATGCTATTTTACCGTGAAATTTGTGTTAAAGTCAAAATACTACAGAAACCTTTTCAAAGGTATAAATAAGTTCAAAGTTATTAGAACTTGTGCATTTTGATATATCTGAATTAAATGGTCAATTAACAAGAGGTGGAAACAGATATTTTATTACTTTCATTGACGATTATTCTAAATATACTTATGTGTACTTAATGGAAACTAAGGATGAGGCATTTGATAGATTTAAAGACTTAAAGTCTGTTGTTGAAAATCAAAAAGAGAAAAAAATCAAAATGCTTCGTAGTGATAGGGGTGGTGAATATTTTTCAGATTCTTTTAATTTATTTTGTGAGAATCGTGGAATTATTCATCAAAGAATTGCACCATATAGTCCTCAACAAAATGGACTAGCAGAAAGAAAAAAACAGATCCTTGGTAGAAATGGTTAATTCCATGCTCACGAATGCAAAGTTGCCTTTCTCACTTTGGGGTGAAGCCTTGTTGACGGTATGTCAGATTTATAATAGAGCTCCATTTAAGGAAATCTAAGTCTTCACCTTATGAACTTTGGAACAATGGTAGAAAGCCTAACTTAGAGTTATTTTAAAGTGTGGGGGTGTGTTGCTTTTAGTAAAGTTGTAGATCCCTACAAGTAAAAGTTAGGACCAAGAGACATCAATGTGTCTTTATTGGCTATGCACAAATACAAAAGCATATAGAGTGTTGGAATTAAGTTCAAAAGTCATTGTTGAATCCATTCATGTTGAACTTTTAATGAATTTATTCATGATTATTTTCCATTTTAAAAATGGAAATGAAATACGACAAGAAGTTGTATCAAATGGATTAATTGTGGGGGTCGGTGAGAAAAGAAAAGAAATAGATAAACATGTAGAACCAAGAAGAACTCAAAGAATAAGAAAAGAGAAATTCTTGGATTCTGATTTTATCTCACTAAACTTCATTGCCTTTCTTGTTGAAGGTGATAGAACCAAGGTCTTAAACAAAACACCTATTGTATGAAATATGGAAAGTGACCCTAATATCTATGATGAAGCAATGGCTTCAAGAGACGGTCCTTTTTTTCTTTTTTTTTTGGAAAAGAAGCTGTCAATGATGAAATAGACTCTATAATGTCCAATGGTACATGGGTCTTAGTTGATTTACAATCTGGTTCTAATCCAACTGGTTGTAAATGGGTGTTCAGATGAAAATATAGAAGTGATGGTTCTATACAAACCTTCAAGGCTCGTTTAGTAGCTAAAGGTTTTTTCACAAAGAGGAGGCATAGATTATTTTGATACATATGCACCTCTAGCAAGAATAACATCCATTAGAACATTATTTGGTTTGGCATCAATTCATAAATTATGTGTGCATCAAATGGATGTTAAGACTGCATTTTTAAATGATGATTTGAGTGAACAGGTGTATATGAAGCAAGAAGGTTTTGTCCTTCCGGGAAATGAATCAAAAGTTTGTAAGCTAGTCAAGTCATTAAATGGCTTGAAACAAGCTCCAAAACAGTGGCATAAGAAATTTGATGCAATAATCCTATCAAATGGTTTTAGACACAATAGTGCTGATAAGTGCATTTATTGTAAAGTAACAAATGAATATGGAGTGATATTGTGCCAATATGTTGATGATATGCTAATTTTTAGTACGAATATCAAAGGCATTGAAGATACAAAAAGGTATCTAACTTCAAATTTTCAAATGAAAGATCTTGAAGAAGTGGATACTGTTTTAGGTATTAAAGTAGAAAGGCATGACAAAGGTTATTCCTTGGCTCAAGCTCATTATGTTGAGAAAATGCTTGATAAGAGACAAACACTCCATTTGACTCTAGTTTAAAGCAAATTTAAAATAATGAAAATGTTATTGCATAATCAGATTATGCTAGTGCCATTGGCAGCCTTATTTATGCAATGCATTACACAAGGCCTGACATAGCATATGTTATGTGTATGATGGCGATATTTACAAATAAACCTAGCATTGCTCATTGGAAAGTTATTAGTAGAATATTCGGATACTTAAAGAAAACAAGAGAATATAGTCTTGTTTATACGAGTCCAGTTGTGCTAGAAGGATATTGTAATGCAAGTTGGTTGACAAGTAGTAAAAGTAAATCCACATCATGATGGAGTTTTTACTTTAGGTGGAGGGGCTATAAGTTGGACCTCTAAAAAGAAAACTTGCATTGCACATTTAACAATGGAATCCGAATTTATTACACTTGTTGCAACAGGCAAAGAAGTAAAATGGTTATATGAGGTTCTGGCCAAAACGTACGGTAGCCACTTCTTTGTACTGTGATATTAAAGCGATAATGTCTCGTGCGTATAATGATATTTATAATGGAAAGTCTAGACTTGTGTACATGAGACATTCATATATTCGTGAATTGATATTCAATTGAGGTGATCACCATAATATTTGTGAAGTCCACAACTTAAGGTATAGGACTTAAAATAAGAAATTTAAGCACCAGTGATGGCAACCCAACTTTAAATTAGTAACCTCTGATTCTAAAGTTCAAAGGATACAAATAAGTCACTTGATAAGTGCTTGGGAACACTATAAATAAATAGTGTTAACAGTTGCGAATAAAAGTAGGATGAGCGTATGCCCTTATGGAGTTAGCAAATAAATTGTCTTCAGCAGCTGGGACAAATGCAGAAACTCTACCTATGTGAACATAAAGTTGTGCCGCTTTAGTAAGAAAAATGTGTTTTTCTTATAAATGTTCGCATATATACAGGATTAGCACATGGCCGTATATAATAGTGCTAAGGTAGTTGATGGAAATCTATGAGACACTTAAAATGGTTGATATATGTGTGCTGTCTTCGATACTAACATGTGGAGTTGAGGTTCAATCTTCGGACACCTATAACTTCGTTAGGACTTTAAGATATTTACACTAATTGAAGGTTCAAATCGAAAGATACCTTCTTCTATGTGTGTCATTCATTAGGCAGAAGTAATTGTTCACAACTAGTGGGGGATTGTTGGATATTTTAGTTTATAGTTGTGAGCAATTGTCCCACTTAGTAAAGTTCAAGACTATTGTCTTGATTATTTATTTTTGGATCTATTATTTAAATTCAGAATTAAATAATAAAGAGTTAAAACTCGTGTAAAGGGGCATGACTCTTGTGAAGAGATGTGACTCATTTAAAGGGGCATGACTTTTGTAAAGGGGCATGACTTTTGTAAAGGGGACATGACTATTTGCTAAGGGGACATGACTATTTGTAAAGAGACGTGGCTGTTTAGTTGGAACTTTTCATGTTCTATAAATAAACTGAATCAAATTTGTTTCTGATGACTAAGCAATATATATTTTCTGCATCTCATAGAATTTCCTAAACCTTGTTGTATCTTGGGGGCTTATTTTCTAAGTATAGTGTGAAAATATTGCCTTTAGGAAAGTGATAATATCACGCCTCAAGGAATTCATGCACAAAAGAAATATTATTCTGTCTTCCATAAAATATCAGATTTTACAGTATATTCATAACCATGCTGCCACTTTGAAAACTTTTAGTACCTCGACTTCCGTTCATAACTTAGTCAAGCCTTCAAAAATTAAGTGATTGATACCCTATTTAACACTTGAGAACTTTGGTTGAAATGAAAGAGATCTTGATAAGATTACGTGCTTCGTCTGAATGGAGAGCCTCTGATTTGTCCACTTCACCCGATGGTAAAAGTGTTGCAAATTCAGTGAAAAGTTGGAATCTTCTATTCCTCTATTGAATTTAGTACAGTTTCTATATGAGAACAACAACCTGTAAACTGGCTAAACAAACAATCAGACAACAGTTGAAGCACGAGAATATGTATAAGCCGTTTTGGAATATAATTTATGAGCTTTGGAATGATAATCTCTACACTCCCCTTCATTTAGCGGCTTATTATTTGAAGCCGGCATTCTTTTATTCAAATAGTTTTTGTTGCGATCGGGAAGTTGTAAGTGGTCTAAGTTGTGTTCTTTATATGACTCAAGATCTCCAAGTTAGGGCCCTGGTTCGTCTCCATATTGCAGAGTATATTTGGATGAAACGTACATCTAGTAAAAGTGCCGTTGTCATAGCGAGAAATTCTTCTCCAGGTATTGGACCTAAATTTTCTACTATCATAATCATTTTGCCATTAAGTTTGTCATGTAATGTTTCAAAGTTTAACTGCAGTTGATTGGTGGTTGTCATATGGAGGAAGACTTCCTGAATTGCAAAAACTTGCTCTTCGGATTCTCAGTCAGACTTGTGATGGTGCCTCAAAGTTCGACCTTAAGAGGGATATAGCGGAGAAGCTATTTGGGCATGGAGGGAATCCATTTGAACACCATAGTTGTTAAATGATTCGATATTTGGTGACGAATTATGAAACACCATAGTTGTTAAATTGACTGGACTTGAAATTGGGTCTTACTGGAATATTAAGCATTAAATTTTTATGTTTTATCAACCATTATACTAATGTACAGGATTAGTATATTGCATCTGCGTTGCACACTGCACTTTTGTTGCTTATTTTCATTATAATGCATTGGGAAACCTTTAATTTCTCAGGATCCGTTGTTTTCTTGAATATTTGCTTAAAATTGTTATGATATTATGTGGTTAATGTATTCACATATAGAGTTGAATTAGTTATCGTCACAATTTAAGCTTACATGTTTATAATACTTTTACATTATAAGTATTAAATGGCACACAGATTGTACATACAATTGCATGTAAAAGTAAAATAAGTGGATAATTTGGATAGCAAAGCAATGGAGTTATAGTTTCTCTAATATCACGAACAAAAATACATTTTCTTCTCCAAGTAAAACATTAACGAAGATCCATAACACAAAAGTCGGAATGATAATGGCACTATAAGCGCAGACCGAGCTTGTTGCTTCTCAAAACTATACATGTCGTAATTATCTCATGTTAGAGAATGGTGTAAAATATGATGTTACAATTTGATTTCAATAAACTATATAAGTGATATATTCTCGTGTTTTCAGTAAAAGGAAAATGAAAAGAGAATAGTTTTTTTTTTTTTTTAAATAAAAAGAGAAGAGTTCCCGAGTCACGACTAGAATATGCATATATAGAGGTGGCTCTAGTCTAGTTCCCATCAAAGAATGGTGGCATGATAGAAGTGGTATTATTATCTCATGTTTTATTTATTCGTAATTTGAGACACAAGTCATATCTTCTGTTTTTAATTACCAAGGACGCCAAGTCTGTTGAGGCGAAATCTATAGAGAAACTTCGTTTTAAGAAACGACAAGTACTAAAAGAATTTGAAGAAGTTGCGGGTAGAAAAGCCAAAAATACTGCCAAAGATGATACTAAAAGCAGTATGGGTGAAAATAATTTGATTGCATTTTAGTAATTATGTTTTTTCGAAATTCTTGGAGGTATTAGTTTTTTTGTTTCTTTGTCTTATTCATTCTAAAGTGTTATATCAAATTGGTATGTTACAACCATGTGAAAAATAAATAGGCAAATTACACCCTTCTGATATTAAAATGTAGCAGATTAACCCCCCCCCCCCCCCCCCCGGCCCAGTAAAAGGAGGTTTAGTTCACCCGCCCAACATGAGAATAGGAATGTTTGGTTTGTTTAGCAAAAAAGACATTTTATACCCATTTACAAAAAACAAATATGTATATGCTTTAGTTACATACTTTAAATTTTAAAAGAAAGACACCATATTCAAGTCAAAATTCTGTTACTATTTTAACATTAAATATAACAAAATATATTACCAAAAAAACAAATGAACTTTGGTGCACGACTTTCGAGAACCTGAGAAAATTTCGCGCAAAAAAAAATAACATGAGGTTGTTTGATGCAAGTTTTCAAAAAGACGTGGCGTTTTCATGCACTTTCTTAAATGTTTCAAATCAAAATCGAGTAGTACATTCAGTTCTTTAGAAAACTAAAGTTGGACATTCAAAGAAAATCCATGAAATTGAAAACCTTTTGTAAAATCTTACAGAATCACAACAAATAAATAGCCCACGCCCATAGGCTTAGCAACTTATTCACACTTGAATCAATACGTAATCAACTTACTAGATATTTCATATTTCAAATTTACAGTTGTTAGAAATTTAATTTAATCATAATGAATGAGACAGGATCACAAAAATCTTATTATTTTAGATGACAAAATCGCTAATAACATCCGCATGAGAAGTCATGCTACAACTTTTGAAAAAGACGGGGCATTTTCATGCATTTTCTTATATATTTCAAAATCAGGCTAGATTAGTACTTGTAGTTCATTTGAAAACTAAAGTTGGACCCTCTTTAAAAAGAACCAAAACTTATAATCTTACAGAATCACAACAAATAAATAGTGTATGCACATAGGCTTAGTAACTTATTCACACTCGCATCATTAGGAAATTAACTTACTAGATATTTCATATTTCAAATTCACAGTTGTTAGAAATTTCATTTAATCATAATGAATGAGACAGGATCACAAAAATCTTATTATTTTAGATGACAAAATCGCTAATAACATCCGCATGAGAAGTCATGCTTACTTGCCACAATTATCAAAATCATAAATAATTAAGAAATTTATTAATTACAAACATCTATTTTACTTAAACAAGAAAAATTTACACATGCAATTTGGTGTCTTCATATATGAGACACAGATTATTATGTTCAATTTTTTTCTTGAAGTCATCTCATACGTTTATTATTGTTAAATTAGCTAAAGAAAGTGTAAGAACCAGTTGAGACTAAGTTTGTTGTCCCAGAGCCACAATGCCAATTTTCGTTCAAGAAAAATGAAAAGGGTGAGTTTGTTACCGTGGATAGTGGCTTGAGAGGATGTTGGTTTAAGTGCAAGATCTTGAAAACTTATAGAATCAACTTCAATCATCCAAAGTGGCTTACTCTGATAAATTGGATATGCGATGTGTTGCTTGCTTTCCTATCATGCCTTGGCCTGTCGATCTTGCAGACATTAAGCTTGAAGTTGGGGCCGCAATTGGCACGTGGTTGTATGATGGTTGGTGGGAAGGCATTGTATTAGGATGTCACTCATCATTGCAAACTAAATTCGAAGTGTTCTTTCCTAGTATTTATTCATGACCATCTGTTCCACAGATCGCACAACTAATTAGAATTATGTAGCATTTGTTCTTCATATATTATAAAATAGGGATAAAAGCGTTAAACCCCCTATACTATAGGGGGTGTAGCGATTTGCCCCCCTGAACTTTTTTTTGGCAACAAGCCCCATATACTATGGATAAATAAGCACTTTGCCCCCTCAACTATTGACTGGAAAAAATTATTTGCCCCCGGATTGAATTTCTGGCCAATTTTTGCGGGAATTTGAAACGTGAACATGATGGTTCATCACTATTTAACCTCAGATTCAATAAAATGCGATTTTTCACTTTAGTTTTTGTTATATTTTTCTGAATTTCCAAGCCAAAATTTTGATAAGTTAAACTACGGTTTGAAAATTAAGGACATATAACAAAAATCGAAGTGAAAAAGGGCATTTTATTGAGTTTGAGGTTAAATAATAAGGAACGCTCATGTTCACGTTTCAAATTCCGGCAAAAATTGGCCGGAAATTTGATCAGGGGCAAAAAATCTTGTTTATTCATAGTACAGGGGGCTTGTTGCCAAAAAAAAAAGTTCAGGGGGCAAATCGCTACACCCCCTATAGTATAGGGGGTTTAACGCTTTTATCCCTATAAAATATTGTTTTCATTAGTGAGGATTTCATTCACCTTTTGTTCCATGACAGGTGAGAGTAGTCTGTCAAGTGTTGAGAGGAGAACGTCTGAGTATAAAAAGACTAGGTTGAGAAAAAGTTGATAGACAGTAAAGCAAAGCCTGATATTCTGAATTTGTTATCTTCATTTGAACCATACTCCGAAAATTCCCCCGATCCTAGTTTGCTTGGAGTCTGCAACTAGCTCTGCACATGCAAAAAGAAAAGGGTATTTTGAACATTAAATGTAACAAAATATAATACCAAAAAACACATAAACTTTGGTGCACGACTTTCGAGAACCCAAGAAAAATTCGTGCAAAAAAGAAATAACATGAGGGGGCTTGCTACAACTTTTGAAAAAGACGGGGCATTTTCATGCATTTTCTTATATATTTCAGATCAAGCTAGATTAGTACTTGTAGTTCATTTGAAAACTAAAGTTGGACCCTCTTGAAAAAGAACTAAAACTTATAATCTTACAGAATCACAACAAACAAATAGTGTACGCACATAGGCTTAGTAACTTATTCACACTCGCATCATTAAGTAATTAACTTACTAGGTATTTTATATTTCAAATTAACAGTTGTTAGAAATTTAATTTAGCCATAAAGAATGAAACAGGATTACAAAAATCTTATTATATTAGATGACGAAATTGCTAATAAGATCCACATGAGCAGTCATGCTTACTTTCCATGATTATCAAAATCATAAATCATTAAGAAATTTATTAATTACAACCAACCATTTTACTTAAACGAGAAAAATTTACACATGCTTTGGTGTCTTCAAATATGAGACATACATTATTATATAATATTTTTTTCTTTGATTCATCTCATACATTATTATTGTTAGTTTAGCTAAAGAAAGTTTAAGAACCAGTAGAGACTAAGTTGGTTGTCCCAGAGCCACAAGAAGAATGAAAAGGTTGAGGTTGTTAGCGAGGCTAGTGGCTTGAGAGGATGTTGGTTCAGGTGCAAGATCTTGTAAGTTTATAGGATAAACTTCCATCATCCAAAGTGGCTAACTCTTACAAATTAGATATGAGATGCGTTGGTTGTTCTACTATCAAGCCTTGGCATGTCGATGACCTTTCAACCATTAAGCTCGAATTTGGGGCTACAGCTGACAGATGGTTGTGTGATGGTCGGTGGCCAGACATTGTATTAGGATGTTACCCCTCTGTGGAAAGTAAATTCGATGTGTACATTCCTGGTATTTATTTATGATTATCTGTTCGACCGATTGCACAGCTAATCAGAACGCATTTGTTGTGCATTTATTATAAAACATTGTTTTCATTAGTTAGGATTTCATTCACTTTTCGTTCCATGGCAAGTGGTAGTTATTTTTCCAGTTTTGAGAGGAGAAACATCTGAGTATCAAAAGACTGGGTTGAGTAAACTCCAAAAACTCCCCCGTCCCAGTTTGCTCGGAGTCTGCAACTAGCTCTGCACATGCAAAATCACAACTCTCCTAGAGTCAAGGAGTCCAAGAATGCCAAGTCATCTAAGGCAAAATATATAGAGAAATTTTATTTTAAGAAACGACTAATACTAATAGACAAGGAAGAAGTTGTGGGTAGAAAAGCCAGATAGACGGCCAAAGATGATACTGAAAGCAGTAACGGTGAAGATAATTTGACTGCATTTTAGTAATTATATTTGTTTGAAATTCTTGGAGCGATTTGTTTTTTTTCATTCGAAATTTAATTCCCATTTTCCAAAAGAAAAACAAATATGTATATCCTTTTGTGAAATACTTTATATTGTAAAACAAAAAAACACCAAATTCAAGGTAAAACTACGTTACTATTTCATGATATATGTGATTATATATTTGTTCGGACTTCTACTTATAACGTTTTCATAGGAAGACTACAATTAAAATGTAATAGAGATAGCAAAGGTATTTTGATCATTAGTTGTAAGAGAATATAATACCAAACGACATAGGAACTTTGGTGCACGACTTTCGAGAAATTTAGAAAATTGGTTTGCAAAAATCAAAAAAACATGAGTGGGTTTGCTGCAAGTTTTCAAAAAGATGGGGGTTTTCATGCATTTTCTTAAATATTTCAAGTCAAAATCAAGTAGTACTTTTAGTTAATTTGAAAATTAAAGTGGGACATCTCTTTTAAAAGAAAATCCAAGAAATTTAAAACTTTTTTCTAAATCCTTAGGGAATCACAACAATTAAATACTCTACACGCATAGGCATGGCAACTTATTCACACTCGCATAAGTAAATAATTCACTATATATGTACCTGATATGTCAAATTTACAGTTGTTAGAAATTAAAAATTTAGGTGTTAGATCTTAGTTGCAGATTATCTTAATTAAATAACATATGGTTTTGTTGTTGAAACAATGAATACAGTAGTTTCAATAATGTATAGATAGTAAATAAATAGCACAAAAAAAATTTACGTGGTTCAGATAACCGTCCTAGTCCACGAGGCATTCGCCTACCAAAACAAACCTCTTTCAAAGTATCGAGGTGAATTACTCTTACAGGACTTGACTTTAACTCACTGAATCCCTAATGCAGTTTAAACCTCACTTGTAATTCTCTAACACTGATCACATTAGAGTAGCTTTGAAAGTTGAAAATCTCACTTGTAATTCTCTCAAACTCTGCAGAATAAACACACTCTTTTGCCCCTGGATGTAGGCTTTGATCACTTTGATCTTAGCTGAACCAAGTAAAATTGTGCGTCGATTATCTTGCTTGATATTGTGTGAGTGTGTGTAGATCATTTGTTGATTAGATTCGATCATTTTGTTCGGTTGATCTGATTGAAATCCCTACAAGGCTATTATTCCTTTTCTTTGTCATTTCGCCCTTCTTATCTATCTTTCTTCATTTAATTAAAAAATAAGAATTTTAGAATAACAATGACACACATGTCGCATTAGTTCATCACATTATATTGTATTCTTGTAAAGTCTTTCTATTTTTCGTTTTAGGCATGCGTGTGTTTTCCTCAATGAGTATTTCACATCTCACTAAGGTTGAACTCAAGTGTCTTTAAATTGTGACACATTTATATGCTTTGCTTGAATTTCTTACGAACATTTAAAGAGAAGGTAATCTAAGCTTATAAATATTGTTTATTTTTAAATTGTTATTCGCTTCAATGATATATAGTATAAACATATTCAATTGCTAACTTGTACTAACTTATACACAACTATTAAGAAATTGAATATATAATATGAATAAACTATCATAAATTTTATTGTGAATTGTATAAAAGTACGAGTTAAAACTTAATAACTCTTTGCTTGTCTATGTTTGCTAGCTGATAAGAAAATTGGTATTATGCAAATTCGAAAGAAACTCAATTTTAAGCATGAAATTATAGATAGATATTATATAAATTAAGAATGTAGAAGAAATAAGAAATTTATATCTATTTTTCTGAAAAAGAAAAAAGAAAAAGAGCAATATAATGTTACAAAAATGATGTCTTATTTATATTATTACACTTGAAGAAATATATGCTTAAATTTTGAAAGAAGATAATTAAATATTTATGATAGATGAAAAAATCATGTTTACGAAATTAACCCACTCGTTACTCAGCCAAGCACCAAAAATAGTACCACAATTTTATATCTAATAATCACACTCAATCATGTCTCAGTTTTTGTGCAGTTTTCGGAAAAATCACAGTCGAGTGGTTCACGATGCCCGTACATTTTGCGAGTGGTTTCTGTATTATTGTGTTCAATTGCTTGTTTGATGCTTTTCAGTTTCATTATTATGGAATCAAATGCAGGGGAATATGATGTACACAAATTATGAACAGGGTAATTTGAATAGAGAAAACTTTGAAATTTGTGCTTTTTCAGTACTAGTTGCTGTCAGTGTTTCTGTAAACAAGAGATAAATGATTGTATCCATTTTTTCTATTGAAGTCGTCTCAGACATTTATTATTGTCTAATTTAGCTAAAGAAAGTGCAAAAACCAGTGGCGACTAAGTTCGTTGTCCCATAGCCACAACGCCAACTTTCATTGAAGAAATATAAAAAGGTTGAGCTTCCTAGCGATGATAGTGGCTTGTGAGGATGTTGGTTCAGGTGCAATATCTTGCATTAGTCACCAAATCTTTTTAAGTTTCAAAACTGTTATGTCTTGGATGGTTATAGGCGTGGAAAAGTGGAGGTATATATACAGTACAAAAAAAAGTGTTTTTGCCGGCGCTTTTTTATGCAGTTATAAATAATACCGGCAACTGAAAAACCGCCGGTAAAACTGCCGGATAAGCCGCCGCCGGTAGATGTCCCGACACCAGTAAAAGCGCCGGCATAGGAGAGCTTCCCGGCAATTATAAAGCGCCGGTAAATTTGATAAAAAAACCGCCGGTAAATGAACAGTAAGTACTGCATCCTTCCTACTCATTACCCAGAATAAATAATATGAGAAACAAATATAATAAACTAAAATAAATAAATAATAACTGGAAGCTAATAAGAAACCTAACATGTCATAAACTAAAAAAATGAGAAATAAACAGAAAATCAAAATGAAACAGAATGGTATACTTTAAAATCAAAAATAAATTATATATAAGAAATATAAAATGATAAAATATGTTAATTAGAGAACAAATATGGAAATCTAAAAAATAAATAATTTAGTACAAATCTAAAAATAGAGAATGACGAAAAACTAATTTAAAGGTTAAAAATGAAAACAATGATAAAAATTCTATAAAACACCAAACATAGGATGCATTATCTCTGGTAACAGACTGAAAGACTTGAAAGATTATCAAAAAAAAAAAAAAGTTCCCAAATGCAAAATTGATATGAAAATTAAAAGATAAATCAAGAACTAATATTAAAGACAATAAATCAAATAAAGAGTTGCATAAATAATAATAAAACAAATGGAGAAACTTAGTAAATATTCAAAAAAAGAATTACAAGATAAATTTTAAAAGTTACTAAAAATCTGAAAAACGAAAAAAAAACTGAGTAAACCTAGTAAGCAGAATAAAGAAAAACTCAAACATGAAAAATTTTAAAACTAAAATTACAAAGACCTCATCAATGAGTAAATTTAAAATAGAGTAACCAAAAGACAATGTAAAAAAAGTCAGAAAAGTGAAAATCTCATAAGAAATATGAAAAATGATAAAACTCAAGCTATATCTATAAAAATAGAAAATAAAGTGAAAACTAATCTGGAAATTAAAAAAAATAACTGAAAAATTAATGAGAAAAATCAAAGTAAAAACAATGTTAAAAAATTAAAAAATAAAGGCCAATATATATATATATATATCTTCGAATACATGCGCCTCACCTTCAACTACTACTTTTATGCCGTGAACTCTAGCTCCAGTATCGTGTTCAATGGCCTATTCAAAACCTTACAAACATTTTATTCAGGCATTGAAACTGATAAAAAATTCGTCTCCTATATACATATGTCAAATGTTCAAGCACTAACCTGAACAAAGAGTATAGGGGCAATCACCAAATATCGAGCATCAACAGTAACACTTAAGTTAACTGAGTTCAGCAAATACAAAACAGGTCCTGATTCAGCAGGCCTCAACATAACATGCAAAACAAAAGGCGTAGTATCAGCGATGGCAGTAGTTTTGGTGCAAAACATGCACAAACATCTAGCAAACATATGCACGTTACAGTAGGCACGTTACAGTAGCAAACTCCGGGATGAATTCGTAGATCATCACGATAACTTAAGGGCCAAAGATAATTGCACGTATTCAAACAGCAATTGCCATCAGCTATCATTATCAAATACTCCAACTTTTATCTCAATAACAGAAGTTACCAACAAGAATCCAGCACAAACGTCAACAAGATTAAGAATAAAGGACTTCAAGGATTGTACTTCAACCATTCTTATCCCATTGGCACTCAAGGTTTTTACCTTCATTTTCAGCCTGGGAGCTCACCTCCTCTTCATGTGAGTTGGGCTAAAAAATTGGTGTCTGCTTCCTTCTATTACACTTAATAGCTGCCTTGTCATTGCCCTAACCAACACCAACCAAAAATTCTTAGTAAAAATGAGCTTTTGAACTCAGAGATCAAGAAAAGATCCCAAACTAACTTTATTACATACTATATCTGCTCAATCCAAAGTCTGAGACTTTAAGACGGCCACTGGCATCAA
Source organism: Misopates orontium (assembly GCA_946800315.1). NCBI lineage: Eukaryota > Viridiplantae > Streptophyta > Magnoliopsida > Lamiales > Plantaginaceae > Misopates > Misopates orontium. The sequence goes on along the minus strand of OX326949.1, from coordinate 15,905,888 downwards.
GCACCAAATTTTCCGGCTGCAAGAGAAAAATATATCAAATAAGAACCCTCCATAATTTATGCAATATTGTAATTCCGAAAAAATTATGAGATAAACAGAAAAATAAGCGCGCTTACCTTAAGATCCCTATGGTAAACACCTCTGCTATGGCAATAATCTACAGCATTGATGAGCTGCTGAAAATACTTTCTTGCATCATCTTCTTTAAGCCTGCTTTAGTAGCCTGGTCTCCAGAAAACAACATGAGTTTCACACTTGTTCATATTTGGTAAAAATTGATAGGATTATTTATCCGTTGAAAAGGTGAAGAGCTCGAGTCACATACAATTTTGTCAAATAGTTCACCACCAGTGACAAAATCCATAACAATGTATATCTTTGACTTGCTGGCCATGACCTACACGAGAAGAGCTTTAATACCAGATAATCCAACTTTCTAGTACACGACAAATGGGCATTAAAAAATCATAGCTGAGTTCTATTCTCATATCATATAGTATGCCTAATCAGCCCACTGAAAATTTGGCTCACCAAGTTAAAAGGTTTACCTCATAGATCCGAATGACATTTGGATGCGTTATCAATTTGATGGTGAAATTTCACGTTTGATCTGCAAGGGGAACAACAATATTAATAATATTACTCATGCAAGCTCGTAAACTGGAGAACGATAACTGAAGCAAGCAAGAGTAGAAAACGAGATTTCTTATGGAACCATTTGATAAGCTAATTGTTTTAAAAATTCATCAGAAAGACATTCCACCATAATCAACTGCGATTATACAGCAACTTATAGAAGAACAACAATAAAATAAAATCAATCATAGTTATCAATGACAAGAAATCGAGGAACCATTTTAATTCTAATCGAGCCAAAATGCAATAAGCGGATTCCAAAATAACGACAGCTGGAACTTGATCAAACATCACCACAACATACAAGCTAGTAACTAAAAAAATTCATTGATCAAAGGAGCGAATATCAAGCATAAACAATGTAATACAGATTAATATACTAAAACTTCTTGATTATTTAAAGCAAGTAGACTCGAGAAACAAAACAAGAATTAGATACCCCAAGCATAAAGATCCTAAGTCAAACCAAATACTCATAAATCCTATAAAACTAAAAGACAAACAAGATCCAAAATCATCAGCTCCAAGTCACAAACAACACACATCTAATATAACACATCAACTTCATAAAATCACAAGTCAAAAAGAACATAAGATAAAGAGAAATGAAAACAGAACAACACCTGACCAATCATCTTGTGCTTAAGAATCTTCTCTTTATCAAGAATCTTAATAGCCACACTATCACCAGTCTCCACATTCCTTGCAAATTTCACTTTAGCAAAATTCCCTTCACCCAAAGTCCTCCCCAACTCATACCTCCCTACACGTGTCCTCCCACTCCCTACACGAACGTGTATCAGATTAGGAGAATTAACCATAAACATTATGGATAACAATCTGAAAAGCTGAATGAGCATCAGATGAAGCATACTCACTGTCTTCCACATGTTTGTGATACTGACATCTGTCCAACAGTCTGCATCATTCGGCGAAAACCAAAATAGATTCAGATTCAGAACTTATAATTCAGAAAAGAAAAGGCTAGAGCACATTTATAAGTGCACAAAAACCCTGAATACTTCATCGAGTATCATTTAACCATATCTTTCTTTGAGTAGATACTTTTGTAGGTGAATAAGATGTTGGAAATCATAGCACTAAAAAGTCCCCGCTGGATGAAATACGGTCAGTGATGTTTTTGACACTACATTCAGCCAAGAACATTAGTACGAAGTTAAAACATCTATTTATTTGGAACTTGTATCAATACAGAGAAACAAACAAGTTCTCAGCACATTACCAAAGGTATATCAGAAATTACCAAAGACAACTAGAACCCGTATAAAGAATACATTCAGCTCTCACTAGAGAAGAATACTTTATGAAGGTCAAACATATTAAAATGTCGTCAAGACGTAATAAATCTAGAATAATCTCTACAGATATTCTTTGCTGGAACACTACACCACCAACAACAAATCATAACCATTTATTCACCAAAGAAGCTCTTCAATGTAATCGTATGCCCCCAAGATAACTTTGAACTGTGGGTTACACTTTACTATCCAAATTTTCAGAGGAAGTTAGAAAAATAGAAGGATGAATCAAAACACCTAAAATTTATCAATTTCTATTCTCCAAGGAAGAAGGATGGCTAGAGATCTCACAAAGCAAATTTACAAAAGAAGAATGAAACACAAACAACTAGACGCAAATGGAAGAACAAGTCATATTACTACCAAACTCCTCAAAATAAAGCATGTACCTGCAAAAGAGTGCATTGTTGTTCACTTCTCCAGGTCTTGAAGGATTATCAAGTCCCCTATCAAGTAATCATATGAACAAACTCTTGTCAACTTTCAAAGGCAATACCTTCTTGTATTGATACCAAAATGCAACTAAAAAAAATTAAAACGTAATGTCAATATCAAACATAAGCTTACTTTCAGCAGATTCCGTTCTTTAGCTTATATACAATACGATTAATAGAGTTAGTCAAACATGCATTTATACAAACAGTTCGCCTGCATGTTCATAGTTGGTGAATTCAACGGTGAACAATTGTTGGTTGGTGAATTCAACGGTGAACAGAGGCGATTGATGAATTCAGAGAGAACATGAACCAATTAGAAAGTGATTGTACAAACATCAGAACTAAAAATGTTGCAAAAACACCCTAACCTTTGCTTGATTAGGACAAAGTATCCTCAGTTGTAGTACCATGGAAAAGGCGTAATTGTGGAAATTCATCTCGATTTATCCATAATTTTAATTTCACTAAAGAGCCCTTTTTTCACTTCAATTTCATCTCAGTCCCCAAACTTAGGTTTTAAAATTAAGAAGTCATATGAAATTAAGAAACATATAACAAAAAGAAAGGTAAAGAAAAGAGAACTCTTTATTAAAATTGGGCTCAAACCGAAATGAATCTAATAAATTAGTTCTTTTTACTCTATAAAAACTATAGATCAATGGGTTTTGAATGCATAAAATTCAAAAATAAAATAGAAAAACTTACATTCTTTGTGGCATGAGTAAGATCGTCCAGCCTCTTTTTCACTAGCTTTCTCTTAGCATCCCATGTCTTCCTCTGCATTAACTGTAAATACATTAATTTTGATATATATATATATATATATATATATATATATATATATATATATATATATATATATATATATATATATATATATATATATATATATATATATATATATATATATATATATTGTATATATAAATATGTGTGTGTATGACAGAGAAAAAGAGAGAGACCTGGGATTTAGCAGCAACAGGGCTTGTTTCAGAGTCGTGCATCTTGGAAATAGCAATTAGCGTTTATCTTCGAAAAGAGTTAAAGAGTTAAAGAATTATGATCATGTATACTATAATGTAATTAGACCGTTTGTGTTTTTGAAGTTAGAATACAACTTAAATGAAGGAAACTGGATTCTTTTATGGGATTTGAAAAGATTGTCACACTATTTTTTCGGATGGAGAATGAAAAATGGAGGAATATAATTTGAATTTACTCCGTTACTGTTGTGTGGAAGTTTGCTATTTTTTGGCTATATCCATTTGATGAATCTATTGATTTTTTATTGTAATTTCTAAGAATCTATTACTATATTAAAAAAATCCATTTTTATGTCATACAATAGCAGTTTTTTGGTAATTTTACAGAATGTACCCTTTGAAAAATTGACCAAATTTCGAAATTAGTTGCATTAGAAGGGTAAAAACGGAAGTTACAGTTCATTTACAGTTCTCGGTCCATATTTTTGATTCTCATATTTGCCCCTGTAAAAACTGACCTAAAACTGAAAGATCTTAGGGCAAAATAGACAATATCCCATCTCAATTTAGTAATTTTCAGTTGTTCTCTTCTCTCTCTAGCTCCACCATTTCTATTCCCACCATTTGCAAGTTTTTTCTCATTTCTCTCTCACCTTCTTCGACCAAACCATAAAGTATTCCTCTACAAAACAAAATTATTATTCGTGGGATTATTACGAACCCGAAACTCTCAAATCGGCGACAGATCGGCGGACCCATTTGGAGATTCTGCTGGAGTTGCGCCAAACCCAGAAATCGCCGGAGCATTTGATTTATGGCGGGATGGTGGAGTCCCACTGAAACTCATGTAATGAAACTCATCAACTACTTTAATTTTCCCTGATTTTCGCAACTATTTTCCGTCATTTTTGCAACCACTTTATTAGGATAATTATCAATCTGTAGGTTGAATATATTTTTGCAACTGTTAGTATCTCTTTCTAAGGCCATTTCTTTCTTCAACCAAATAAGCTTTACTGTTCCTTTGTGAGAAAGAATTTCTCGGTTGATTCTTAAGATTAAGCTGGGACTTTATCTACAAGATCCATTGTTTTATTAGGATAATTACAGGTGTTTCATACATATATGGTTGTTCACAATTTTAGATATGGAGTTCATGTATAGAAATTTATGTGCTTATTCTGTGGAGAACAGAATGGCAATTCTTGGGTTCAAGTGATCGGTTACTTGAACTCTGATTAATGGGCTGAAGTAAGTCGGAATGTTCAGGAGAAGTCAAAACATAATTCTAGAGCACTTTACAACTTTAGTTGCAGGGGTATATGTATGTTCGACCAATCTGTAACATTATCTAACTGTTAACTATGATTTTAGGTATTGCAACTTCGGCTCGGGGCAGGAATTGTTCATTTCTCATTTCTTGACTTTTAATTGTTCATACATTCATTTATGGTTTCTGCAGGCAAACGGAGACAAATGAAGACGAACAGAGCCAAAGAGTGAACGTCAACTGATTTGGTTAGGGACGATTACAATTGTATTGGTAATCTCTGAATCCACTTGCTTTCTGTTAAAGATTTAGCCTACAGAGTAGTCTCAAAATATAACGTCATAAGAGCTTATATGGATGCACTTTTCATTTTATTTTGAAACATAAGTATAGTTAACGACGTAAAATAGTGCAGAAGATTTTTCTGTTTTCTCATAGATTATAGACTATTGAGCATCTACTCCTGAAACTTAAAGATACCTTAATCAATAGTTTTGCATTTCTGATGCCAAACTATATTCTTAAATTGGTTGTTTAACAAATGCATTAATTTATCTTGATCATGATTATATTAGTAACTTTTATGTGCTATATTAGCTCTTTAAGTTCATTATGACTACATTGCCGGAAGTTTTGTGAATAACCAAGGAGTACATTGATCCTATAGAGCAACAAATATTGTATTTCAACTTCATATATGACCCCTCATTTTATTTCTTCACTCTTTCATGACGAAATACTTTGCATGAGTTCTGGACAATTCATGAAACAGATTATTCGTGGGGGCAACCTGCATGCTTACTTCTAAGGGGTTTCCGTTGTTGATTAGTATAAAAATAATGCCATTACAACTTATATTAATGTACTTCATTTTATTTTTCAATCATTTTTATGTTGATGTTACTGTACTTCATTTACAGTTTGAAATAATGCATAAGATCTTTCCATTCTGTCATACATCATAGGTTACTGAGATTAATGTTGCATTCCTGATGTCAATATATGTTTTTAGAATTGTTGTGGAAGAAAAGGTCGTGATTAATCTGTTGATTATTAATGGATTAGTATTTTCTATATGGTTTCTCAAATTTTAAGTTCATTTTTACTGTTCTTAATATTGTTATGTGGTCTCCATATTTTCAGCATCTGTTTCTTGACGATATATAGACCAAGATTGAAGAAATTGGTTGTTAAGAAAACAGATTGGTGGAACTGCAAAAGGGCGGCCTTAGGGCAGAAGCATTTCTGTAAGGAAAAGGTAGTAAATTTTTGCTTTGCACTTTAGAGTTAATGATGTATAGGTGTATGATATTGCAGATCCAAAGAATTACTCAAGTTTTTCATGAAAAATGCTTTGCATAAACTTTTTTCTATATAAAAAATCCGCACATTGCTCTCAATCCACTTGCTTGCTGTTAAAGATCTAGCCTACAGAGTAGCCTCAAAATATAACGTCAAAGGTAATAGCATTTAGGGCAGTTTTCTATGTGCATGTATGATTTGCTATTCTCAAGTTGTTATTCATATATTGAATTTTTGTCTTACAAAACACTATTTTCCAGTTCTCATATGATCCCTTTGCATCATGCATTAACTCTGAATAAATTCAAATTCTGCCCAATTACCATGTGTTTATACTCTTCTATGCATTTACACAATTCATAATATTTTTCAGCATGAGTTTTCATGTAATTTTTTGCTCGGATCGAAATTAAATGGTATGTTTATACAGGTACAAACTTTAATACTAGATACATTGTACACCTCCACCATTTTTTTGTAAAACTTTTACTAATGGACTCTTAACTGTTTTTAATTGTTTCTCTTGGTGCAGATTCAATTAAATATGTGGGTGTTTGTTCTTAATGCAATTTAAATCACAGTAAGTACTGTACCCTCAAGCAAAAATCATAATCATCTCTACTTTCTTTGCAGAATTTGGCAATGTGCAGAACTCCTACTCTTACATAACCTGACAAAAAGGCCACCATAAAATAAGTGAAGCAAACCTCAAGCGAGTGTAAATTCCATATTTAAGAAACTAAGCTATTCTTGATTAAAGAACCTAACGACATAATGTCCTGGTAAAGAAATATACATGGCTACGATGCGGTCTCGGTGTGCAACGGAAATGTCTTCTACCCAAAAAAATTCACAAAGTTGCAAATCGACAATAATAAAAGGTAACCTCAACCTTTTTTCTTGCAAATAGCTTCTACAAGATTTCATTTAAAGCATTATACTTTCTGTTTTGCACTTGCATGAAATAAGGGGTAAATTACATAATCCAAACAATGTTCTATCCAAACTTTAAAGTAATTTTAATAGACTTACATTTGTTGTTCAATGTATTTTTCTTTGCAGGGTTGCATGGGAATATCTGTATGTTACATATTGCTTCTCAATTGACATAGATTAGACTACATGAAAAAGGTACATAGTTTGGACTTCTTCCTAATATTAAAAGATGGATTTCTTTTCTTTTGTTTTGCTCTGTATTAGTTTGTGCTTTAGGACTTAGTGTAGTACCACCTGAATAAAATTGCAAATTCAATAAACTCCATGTATGGGAGATGTTTTGGTACTGTTCCCTTCAAAGTTATCCACTTGAGGTACTTTTGTTCAATTCAATATTTCAACCTTTGCTTGAAATCACTGGGCTTTTCATACTGCTAAGACTTAGAAAGTTTTGTTGATTTGTGGATAGTTTTAAGGTTTGTGCTATCTTTTTGTTTTGAACATAGTTATCCGCGTTTATTAATGCGATGAAATGTCTATCTACTATAATTTTTCTTAAATATTCACTATTGAATTCTAACTTCCTTCCATCTCTATTTTCAGTAGGTTGGTATCTATTCCATGTGAGGCTGCCGTATATAGAGTGAATGCAACTAAGATTTCATTGATTCATTTTTTTAACCTGTGATTTGTAATCTGTCAGTTTTGTTATAGGTTATCACATTGTCTATTATACAAAGTTTTGTTTTAAGTTATCACGTTTAAGTATCAGGTGACCAATGACCCCCGGAGTTCAAAGCTGGCACATTGTAGCTTTATGCAATAGCTTATAGCCACTGTGTTTTTCACAGTGTGATTTTCAATGTTTATTTGATTTAGGAGTGTGTCAAGTAGCATTCGAAGTTATTAGCTTTTTAGAATATAGTACTCTTGCAGCAAACTAATGAATAATTGCAACGGCTAATGCACATACGAACAAACTTTTAACCTGATATACATTGGTACATTTTGCACCATATTTATGCTATAACCTATTGAAATATTCGCTTCCATTATGTTTGCTCTGATGTTTATATAGTCTGTTCATTAGTTTTAGAAAACTGGCATTTGTTGTACCGTTCACACATGTTGTATATTTCATTATGTGTATTTATTAAAATGATGAAATAGTAACTTGGTCTTTGTCATTTTAGTGTTACTTTAAATCATAATTGATTAAGATGCATGCTTTCCTCCTCCTCAATGTAGTTTCCCTTTGATTTTATTCGATCAAATTAAAATCTGTGTCCAGGTTCCAAATTTATCTATCAAATGCATACTTAATGACACATCAAAGCAGGGGCTATTTCTCTTTGCTCATGTTCTTGCAGATCATAGTTTCTTTTGTCATCTGCCTTAGTTTGAAAGAGGTTAAATACAAAAACAAGCATGGAATACTGCACATCTTGCTGAAATCTGGGCATGGAACAGAGCTTTTGAATGCATCAGCTCTAACTCTCAAGTAAGTTTTCTTTTCCTTATTTCAAGATCATTTTATATTTCAAACTCTTTGCAATTTCTCTGATTTTTTTCTAGCATTTGAGGTATACTATGATGGTTCCTCTTTATTTAATTTATTCTCTCCTTCAATTGAAATGAATTTTGCAACATTTATTTTCAGAAAATGCTCACAGCGCGACAAACATGGTAGTTGAAAATTGGCGGAACGTGAAGGATCAAAAGACACTGAAGTTCTGCTTTTACTCAACACCTTTTCAGCCTCCCCATTCTACGAGTATAACAAACAACGCAGAAATAACTTTTTTTATTTCAAATTTTCACTTCAAACTTTTAACATCGATCCCGGAACATCAATCTTGGTTTCTGTGATAGGGATCGGTTATCGGTAGACTAGGGGAGAATGATGAAAAGATTAATTCTTATGTTTCACTTTTACAATCTTGGTGAGTCCTCAATAGATTATCGTTCAAAATTTCAAATGCATATCCCCTGTTTGATGGAGAAGTCCAATATTTACTATTTTATTCCATTAGAAACGTAATGTGACACATATTACTTGGAGCATGAATTTATGTTATGTTTCAAGAAATAATTACATTGTAACTTAATTGTTGATCCTGAATATTTCTGATACATTATTCTTATGTCCAAATGTTTTTGAAGGTTGAATATATTTGCAACTGTTTGTATCTCTTTTTAAGGCCATTTCTTCAATCAAATAAGCTTTACTGTTCCTTTGTGAAAAAGGCTGTGATTTTATCTACAAGATCCGGCTTCACAAAACAAACTCCACCAGAACTTTGCTACTCAAATTGGTTTTGTAAGTGCGCATGACACTTTGAGAAATAGTTTTCTTACCTTTGAATTTCTACCATGATGATTCATCAAACGGTGGATGTAAATGCGATGCTTTATTAATTTTGTTTAATTTAAGAATATCCCAACTTAACTTTTCTTTTTGCTTTCAATCTTTTGCCGTCCATGTGAGATTTTACTACTTCTCAACAAGGTATACGAGTTTCTAAATAGAAGTTCATGCTATTACTTATATTTTACAAATGGATTTATTTGTGTTTGAATGAATCTATCTTATATAAAATAGATTTTAAATCCTATTTTCTCACCAGTTCTTCTATTATGTTGATAACTGATAATATTGTTCATATCTTTCGATCTAATTTACTCACTCTATTTTTAAAGTGACAGTGTAATTAATATATGTGAAACAAAATGCGTCAAAAATTAATAGGACCAATTTTAGACTAACAAAAAGTCTAATCCCGGTCCATTAATACCTCTCTTTGATTTAAACTCATTTCCTCTAACAAATTTGTAATTTAATTTGTTGTCATTTACTCATTCTCAATTATCAAAATTCTGATACTATAACATAATTTTCAACTTTTCTCATTTACCACATTCTCAAGTTTTAAGTATACTTCAGAAGATGTGCAGGTTCGATTTTCAGCTCTTAGATTTGTATGTAACGTAAAATATGTATATCAACAAGTGTGGTTCGATAGACTCGCTCCGCTAACTCTTCTCTAATTTTAAATTTTTAAACAATTTCTAATTTTTATTTATGGCATAAATTATATTTTGAAAACGTTATGCTATATATTTTTAGGGATAATATCACTCACACCCCTTGAGGTTTGGTGTAATATTAGTAACACCCCCTGAGGTTTCAATAATATCAGTGACACCCCCTGAGGTTTGATTTTCAAGGGGTGTTACTTTTAAAAGGACACTTGTACCCTTTAATTTAATATTACAAATACCCTTCAATAAATAAAAGACACAAGTATCCTTTATTGTTCAAGTAATAAAATCAAACAATAATATAATAATAAGACACAAGTATTTTCTTTTTTGTTCTTTACATTTTATTAAATCGTTTGTTTTCTTGTTAAATCAAAAATCTTAGTTCTGTTATTAGTAAAAGAAATAACATTTTGATTTGAATACTAACGTATCCCATTCAAAATTAATTTGTTTTAATTCATAACTACGAAACTATTTTTATAGATATAATAATTGTTTATAATGATGTTAACTTTATATTCTTGACGTATTATATAGAGTCATTCCTGGAGTTCGGTAATATAATTCATACTAAGGAAAGGGCAACCCAATCTTAAAATTTTGAAATCAAGTGACTAGGGTTACAAAGGACTTTCTTTTGTCTTCTTATTATTAAATATGGAATTGTTTTAATTTATGCAAGATGATCAACGATATTCTTAGTTGATTTTATTATTTGAACAATAAAGGGTACATGTGAAGTTTTAGGTAATATTAAACTAAAGGGTACAAGTGTCATTTTAGAAGTAACACCCCCTGAAAATCAAACCTCAGGGGTGTCACTGATATTATTGAAACCTCAGGGGTGTTACTGATATTACACCAAACCTCAGGGGGTGTGAGTGATATTATCCCATATTTTTAATACTAAACTATGACTTGCCGGTGTGCGCCTCGGTTGCTAGTACAATTAGAACTATACACTGAAGTTCTACTAGCAAGAAACGCACATTTTCAGCATGTTTTAGTTGTACCGATAAACTTGAAACTAAGTTAGGAATAAATCTTTGATTGATCAACCCCATAATCAGATATTTAATTATATAGTACATAAAAGGGAAGCAGTTACAATCTTTCACATTGTATAACTTATAGCACCCATTATTCATTCCAAAATTATCTTTAATACTGTAGAGTGTACACCGTATGAAATTCTTATTTTAAAGAATAAGAAAACAGTTTTGGTTTCTCAATTATTTTTAGCTTCAAAATGAACAGGGTGACTTTTACATAGTACAAAGAAGGCTGTTGATATATGCGGAGCAAATATCCTAATCAAAGAGCAAATTTTTGTAAAGTCCCACTTAATTTTATCCTTTCTATAAAATAGTATGTTTTTCATTCCTAGATTGTATCCATAATCAAAGGAGTTGCTCCATGATTCTTGGCAATATTGCATATATAAAGCAATAACGTATTAACATGCAACCAAATCAAATCTACAATATTTTTCCAACATATGATATCGCATTTTACTGTGTAAACTCAAATGATTCTTTAGTTATTATTTTAAATAAACAAATTATAGAAGAAAAACTAAATTTTGACTTGAAAGTAATTGAATTAATAATTGAAGTCAGTCCAAATTACTAGATCGCTATACAATATTCAAAATTCATTTTTTTAAAACTATAAAAGCTTTACTTAATCTTTAAACTAATAAATTACTAAAAGAAATAAAATAATGGATTTAGAAATGTTTCCGGTAAATATAATTAAAAAAAAAAATAAGATATACACTATAAGAGGTATATCATCTTAATACATGAAAAAGGAAAAGCTTCGTAATTAATACTTAGCTTGTTTCATAGATTAAAAACCATAACTGTTTATAAGTTATAAAAAAATTTGAATATCTAACCAGGTAATACATAATTTAAAATTTTGAATATTTATTTATAATTTGTCTTTATATGTGAGATTTAGATAAACAGATTAATGCACCTTCTTATAACCAAATTGAGTTCATCATTTTTTAATTTATTTATTGATGTGATTTGTGAAAAAAGAAAATCAACCAAAGTCTACGAGAAAAAAAGGGAAGAGATTAATTCCTTCCATTTTTATGATATATGCTTATATTTTAAAAAACATAATTTAAGGCTGACTATATCATTTCCTAAAATTAAGGAATGAATCTCCTACAATTTTGGATATTAGTTTAGAAATTATATACCGGTTTCTTTTTTTTTTTTTTTTTTGAAAAGGTTAAAAATGAAATTTTATTGGTTTTTTGCTCTGTGTTTAGGAGATTTGCTCTATCTATATCATTTGCCTAGCTACAAAGAATCACAAAATTATCTAAATATATCAATACTGATATACATCGAATAAGTGGACTAAATATCACAATATATATATATATATATATATATATATATATATATATATATATATATATATATATATATATATATATATATATATATATATATATATATATATATATATATATATATAAGAGTAGATTGGCTAGAGAAAATTTGTTCCTAAAAGGTAGGAAATGATGTCCATACTGTTTTACTACTTACGAGCAAAAAATTCTACCTAAAATACGACCCAACAAACCTTATCTCAAGTGATATACGGTATGAAACTTGGCACCCGTGTCAAATTTAGATATGCGTAAATCTGCACCTAGACTTTGATACTGATGTGTCAAATCTCGGTATCGTCATATCTTAATATTCGGCATCATATCCACGGGATTATTTCGGAATATTATGACACGACAACACCATTAATTTTTAATGCAAAATTACAATTTAAGGCAAAACTCAAAATTAGGCCCATGCAGGCCCAATTTTGAGTTGTTTGGGGCCCAATTCGAATTTCACAAGCCCAATTCGAGTTGTTCCAGGCCCAACTCGAGCTGTTTTTAGTTCATTCGAGTTATTTCTTTGCAGGTCATTCGAGTTATTTAGTGGAGTTCATTCGAGTTATTTAGTGGAGTTCATTCGAGTTATTTTCTACGAATCCTAGTTTGACTTATTCAACTCATAGTTCAACTTGGAGTGCACTTCTAGCTGAATAAGGACTCTTATGCCTATATAAAGGGATCCCATTCTTCATTCTAAGGTACGTTTATATTATTCCAAGCTCTAAGTTCGAGTTATATAAGTCGACCTCGACCTATTCCTCAAGCTCATTCGAGTTGTTTGACAATAGCTCGAGTTTGACCTATTTTGGCTTGCATTCGAGTTGTTTTGTTTTGTGTTATTCGACTTGTTTGACACAGTTCATTCGACTTGTTTGTCATTCACATTCGACTTATTATTTTCTGCTTATTCGACTTATAGCTCTCAGTTCATTCGACCTATTCTACTCAGTTCATTCGACTTGTTGTCTAGCTGAACAAGATCTCATATTCCGATCCGTCTGACTTGAGCGTCGGAGTGCCTTCGCCGGAGAAGGCACCGGCTTAGTTCACGTTTGGTGTTGAGTGCAGGTTCCGAACTCAAAAGCTGCTTGAGCATCCAGTAGGAACTGAAGCAGTCTGACGTGGAGTGTTGGAGAGAGGACACGTATCCAGACGAAAATACCCCACATCAGTGGCGCCGTCTGTGGGAACCACTAAACGCACTTAGAAGCATATATCAACACTAATTCAATGGCTCATCGCAAGGCCGCAGAGAAGAACGGAATGGCTGGGAGAACAAAATCACAGAGGGAAGATGAGAATCTAGTAACTAACGCATCTGAACACACTTCGGTAGCTGCTCCCAATGCCCCTCTGGATCAAACTCGCACTATGACAGACCAACCAATAGTGCCTCCGGTACAACAACCATTGTTGAATCCTGCACAACTGACTCAGATTATGACAGCATTACAGCAGACCATGGTACCAATAATCATGCAACAACTGGCCAACACTGGATTGCAGCAAAACGTTCCAACACCAGAAGCACGACGGACATCAACACAGCAAGAAAGGTATCATCACACGCAACGTCGAGCTGATTCAGGACAACAACAGTCAAGGAGGACGAGACAAACACGGAGGGATCCATCACCTTCCCAAGAACGCAGAAACCCGCATTCAGTAAAGGCTGCAGGGAACAAGGCTCCAAACCGGGCAAATGACAAGGGAGGAGAAGTCAATTCTAAGCGGAGAGATTCTGAAGACCAAGCTGAAGACCATCATGAAAAAATGAAACCAAGGCCGGAACCAGTAATCGCTGAAAATATTCCATCAACCGAGCCACCAACTCCATTTTCTGAAGCGATTGGCAAGTTGACACTGAAGGAGGGAGTCAGACTTCCTGACATGAAGAAATACGATGGAACAACTGATCCTGCAACACATTATGATGACTTGGATCTCGAGCTGCAGATTCTGGGGTACCATGAGAATTTAAGGGCGAAGCTGATTTCACTAAGCTTAAGGGGAACTGCTAAAGAATGGTTCAAGAACTTGAAGTCTCATTCGATTGAATCAGCTGTACAATGCAAAAGCATGTTCGTTAAGAAGTTTGCCATTTATCAGTTAAAGAAGAAGTCTCCAAGTACTTTGTTCAACATCTACAGGAAGCGAGGAGAGACGCTGGGAAAATATATAGAACGTCTGAATCTGGAAATTGGAAAAGTGAATGCTCCCACCGTGGACTTGGTTATCTCGGTGTTGCAAAACCGATGCTAGAGTGCAAAGCTGATTGAAGTGCTAACTTGGGACGCTCCTGACTCGATAGATCAAGTAATGGATCTCGCCAATAAAGTGGTTGAGGTGGAGGAGATCACCATAAATCAAGGATTAACAGACCTGCCAGAAATTCCTAGAGGAAAGGAAAATAAAGACTGGAGGAGAGATCCTAGGGGGAAAGATCGTGATCACAACCAACAACCTTTCAAGAGGTTTGATAATTGGACTCCTTTGAAGAAACCAATTGACGAAATTTATGCGATAGTAGGGGATAAGGAGAGGTTCAGATCTCCAAGACCTATGGTGCAAACTGAAGAGATGAAGCAATCTAAAAAATATTGTAAGTTTCACCGACAAAATGGACATACCACTAACGATTGCAGGGCTTTGAGAATGGAGATTGAACGACTCATTCTCGAGGGTAAGCTTATTGAATATGTACTGGAAAATAGGCAACCAAGGGATGAGAAATTAGCGGGTGGACGAAAGTGAAGTCGTTCCCCAAAAGAAAAGAAGGACGAACCAAGAAGAAGGAGGGGTAACGGTAACGATGATATCGAAAACGGAGTAAATGTGATTGCCGAAGGACCCA
The DNA here is from genome assembly GCA_946800315.1 of Misopates orontium. Classification (NCBI taxonomy): domain Eukaryota; kingdom Viridiplantae; phylum Streptophyta; class Magnoliopsida; order Lamiales; family Plantaginaceae; genus Misopates; species Misopates orontium. Next base: position 15,890,687 of record OX326949.1, on the reverse strand, counting down.
CAGGTGCGGATTCGACCAAAAGCAGGAAACGGATTTCACGTGATATACAGTATGAGCGTTTGAAACGTCCAGAGGTAGACCTGGTCTTTGCAGTAGACAAAATGGATACAAAGATCACATTCGATGATAGCGACTTTGATAGCTTATCCTCACAAGCTAAGGAGGCTCAGTACTTGAATTGCCCAATGGAGGTTACCGCAGTGATTGCAAATCACGCTGTAAGAAGAATAATGGTAGATAATGGATGCTCATCTAACATTATCTTCATGGATGCCTTACAACAAATGAAGCTTGGATAGTACGAGATCTCGGAGGTGAATTCACCTCTATTAGGATTCGGCGGAAGTGAAGTCAAGCCTATTGGAAGAATAATGCTACCAACATCTTTTGGGGTCAATCCAAAGAGGAGAACATTGAATGTGGAATATCTCATTGTTGATATGCCATTTGCGTACAATGTGTTAATTGGAAGACCAGGAATAATCGCATTTGCTATGATTATTTCAACAGTTCATCAGAAGATAAAATTTCCAACTCCTGGGGGAGTCGGAGAGTTGACAACGAACTATCGTGATTCATGGAGTTGTTATGTTACATCAACAAAACCTACCAAGGCAAAAACTGCACCTGACATAGCTCTGATTGAAGCTCAAGATGCGGGGACGCCACAAGTCACAGGGAGTAAAGACATTGAGATGATGCTAGCAACACAAGAAGATCAGCAAGAAATCCCTGAAGATTCTGATGTTCCCATGAAAGGAGTTGAACTGAAACCAGCAAAGGAAGAAAGGGAGGATAAAACCACTTTGCGTTACAAGAAACAATTAGAGATCGAACGCATGAAGCCTTCTAGAGAATTCAAGGAAGTTATTCTAATGGATAATGAGCCGGAGAAGATCATCAAAATCGGAAGTGAACTGCCAATAGAGATGGAGGAAGCGTTGATAGCATGTTTGCAGAGAAACTTTGATGTATTTGCATGGACTGATTCGGATTTAAAAGGCATAGATCCACGAGTTGCAGTGCACCATCTCAATGTCAATCCAAATGCAAGACCAGTTCGGCAAAAGAAGAGACATTTCAGTGATGAGAAGAATAAGGCGGCAGAATTGGAAGTACAAACAAAGTTAGCAGCATGACACATATTTGAAGTTCAATATTCAGAATGGTTAAGCAATGTCGTGCTCGTACCAAAGAAACCAACCATATGGCGCATGTGCGTGGACTACACGGATTTAAACAAACATTGTCCACGAGATCCTTTCCCATTGCCTAGGATTGATCTCGTGGTTGATTCAACAGCAGGATGTGCACTACTTAGCCTTTGTGATGCACATAGTGGTTTTCATCAAATCTTGATGGCGGTCAAAGATGAGCACAAAACCGCATTCATAACAGACAGGGGATATTCTGTTACAGAGTAATGCCATTTGGATTAAAGAACGCAGGAGCGATATTTCAGAGGCTGGTTGCAAAGATGTTTTACCATCAAATAGGAAAGACGATGGAGGTCTACATAGATGACATGCTTATCAAAAGTTTAAGGGCGGAAGACCATGTTAAGCATCTTGAAGAAGCTTTCGGGATCATGAGGCAGTACGGTATGAAGTTAAATCCAAAGAAGTGTACATTCGTAGTCAAGGCGGGAAAATTCCTAGGCTTCATGGTAAATGAAAGGGGCATAGAAGCGAACCCGGATAAGATCAAGGCTATAATGGATTTGCTATCTCTCAAATCGGTTCGTGAAGTCCAACGACTGATTGGGAGAATAACGGCACTCAGTCGTTTTATATCACATTCCGCGGAGAAAAGTTTGCCTTTCTTCAAGAACTTGAGAAAAACGCCAAAATTTACCTGGACGGAGGATTGTGAGGAGGCATTTCGTCAACTGAAGATTTACCTTACAACGCCACCACAATTATCAAAGCCTAAGGATAACGAAATATGATATCTCTATATAGCTGTAACGAAGAATTCACTCAGCACAGTATTGGTCCGAGAAGAAGATAGGAAACATCTGCTGATTTATTACGTGAGCAAAGTTTTGAACGGAGCAGAACTCAATTATTTGGAAATTGAGAAGTTGGCCTACGCATTGGTGATAACTGCCAAGAAACTAAGACCATACTTTCAGTCACACTCAGTCATAGTGCTTACAAATCAACCATTGAAGCAGGTCATGGCGAAGCCGGAAACATCAGGCAGGCTGGTCAAGTGGGCAATCGAGCTAGGAGAATATGGTTTGGAGTACTTACCAAAAACTGCAATCAAAGCACAAAGACTGGCGGACTTTGTCGCAGAAACTATCTCGGAAGCGGAATCGTCAATCGATGTGGCCATGGTGACGGAAAGCAGTCAAAAGAATGAGACCGGGGCAACAAAGGAGATTTGGACCCTACACGTGGACGGATCCTCCACGGTTGATGAGGAGGCGCTGGAATTTACATAAGATCGGCAGATGGAAGAGAATTCGATTATGCCATTAGATTGAATTTCCAAGTCACAAATAATCAAGCAGAGTATGAAGTCATGCTAGCCGGTATTCAAATGGCAAAATCCCTTGGGATAACTAAACTTATGGCATTCACAGACTCCCAATTAATTGCAAATCAATTTGAGGGTAGATACGAAGCTAAGGAGGCGGCAATAGTGAAGTACCTTGAAAAGCTGAAGGAGGCGACATCTAACTTTGAGACATTCACTATATCACAGATTCCTCGATTGGAGAATGAACGGGCCGACTCATTATCAAGATTTGCAAGCACTGCAGAAGTCTTTGTGGAGAGACGAGTAACATTGTTGGCCGCAGACCAACCGTCAATCAGCAAAGGTCTGGAGCCAACGACAACGCAAGCTCTAGATTACGTTTTGCCAGTAGAAGTCGAGGCGTGTTGGAAGGATGAGATAATAGACTATCTACAAAACGGAAAATTACCAACTGATCCACAAGCTGTGAGAAGACTCAAATATAAATCAGCGAGATTCACCATGTTTAATGGAGAACTTTACAAAAGATCTTTTGAGGGACCACTCTTAAGATGTTTGTCACCCACCCAGGCGAAGCAAGTCTTGAGGGAAATTCACGAAGGAAGCTGTGGAAATCATTCCGGAGGGCGGTCCTTGGCACAGAAGATACTCCAACAAGGATACTTTTGGCCAACGATTATGAGAGATTCAATGGATTATACTAGGAGGTGTAGAAGTTGTCAATTACATGCAAAAATCACTCATACACCTGCACAACCAATGACAATTGTGAGCTATGGATGTCCCTTTGATCAATGGGGAATAGACATTGTAGGACCAATGCCAGTGGCGTCCGGCGGAAGGAAATGGCTGTTGGTGGCGGTTGAATACTACACCAAGTGGGTTGAGGCTGAAGCACTTGTGACAATAACAGAGACCAATGTGAAAACGTTCATCTGGAAGAACATTTTGTGCAGGTTCGGAATCCCAAGGGTACTAATATCAGACAATGGAAGACAATTCCAGGGATTCAAGATTCAAGACTGGTGCAAGGATATGAAGATTGAGCAGAGGTTCACATCTGTCACGCACCCAGAAGCTAATGGGCAAGTAGAGGCCACAAACAACACACTCGTGAAGAGTTTGGAGAAAAGGTTGTAAGGTGAAGGAGGAAATTGGGCGGACGAGTTGCCAGGAATATTATGGGCATATCGTACGACACCACGAACTTCAACGGGCAAAACTCCGTATTTGTTAACGTATGGTTCAGAAGCAGTAATACCCGCGGAGATCGGAATGCCAACTTATCGAATCGTCACATATAATGAGGAACAAGCACTAAGAGCTAGACAAATGGACCTCGAGCTAATAGGAGCAACAAGGGAAGAAGTCTATCAACGCACTCAACCTTACAAATCCATGATGGCAAAAGCGTATGACAACAAAGTTCGTTTTAGAAACTTTCAAGTGGGGGACTTGGTCCTAAGGAAAGTAGAAGCCACCAAGCATGTGGGAAAATTGAAGCCCAATTGGGAAGGACCATACAGAGTGGAAAAAGCAAGCGCAAAAGGATACTATTACTTACAAGAATTGGGAGGAAGGACATTGTCACGCCCTTGGAACGTCAAGAATTTGAGAAGGTTTTACAGTTAGAAGCGCTAGCAAAACAACAGGCTGAGTGGCAAGTTAGGACCGTAGTTTCAATGCTTTATTTACTTATTCTTTTACAAATTACGAGTCTCGACGCAAGGGCTCCAATTGTAATACTTAGCGGTGAACTACGGGGACTTGATTCCTAGCCACCTATACATGGCGGGATACGTAGGCAACTCGGAAGTTTATCGAGCTCAGTCCCAAAACTTATAAAATTTCATATTTTATTTAAGTTTGGTGGTTTGTCTACGTTATATTAACATTCTTATCAACACAAGTATTAACAGACAATTCGTAAGACGAGCATTGTGCCTCGCAGACGTTCAGTAGGTCGAGCATGGTGCCTCATTGCCTATCCGTAAAACGAGCATTGTGCCTCGCAACCTATTCGTAAGACGAGCATCGCGCCTCGCAATTTGTCCGTAAGTCGAGCATTATGCCTCGCAGACAGTCCGTAAGTCGAGCACTGTGCCTCGCAGATAATTCGTAAGACGAGCATTGTGCCTCGCAGACGTTCAGTAGGTCGAGCATGGTGCCTCACCGCCTATCCGTAAGACGAGCATTGTGCCTTGCAACCCATTCGTAAGACGAGCGTTATGCCTCACAGACAGTCCGTAAGTCGAGCACTGTGTCTCGCAGACTATTCATAAGACGAGCATTGTGTCTCGCAGAATCAAAGTAAGACGAGCATTGCGTCTCGCAGTCTCCTCAAAAGATGATCACTTAACAAGATATATGATCAAAATCATAACAAAGATACAATCTTATCACCAAAAGGATGACTACAAAACTCGACAAAACTTGGCATAGAAGATAAAGGAACACAAAGACATTTCTAAAAATCAAATATCTATTAAAGCAAAGGATAAGCGCAACAATAACGCAATGTCAACAGGAATATACCAAACAAATATCAACACCACAAGGACAAAATGTTAGAATGCGCAGGAAAAAGATAGTGGCACGCAGGCCCAAAAAATCACAGCAGGCTGGCCTCACAACTACTCAGCTATTTCTTCAAACGGAGGCCAACCGACTTCAATGCACCTCGACTCTGTCGAGCAATATCCTCCATCGACTCATTCAGTGGGGACGTATCATCCTCAGGACGCACCCGGACCGGAGCAGGAGCAGGCTCAGAAACAGCAACGGCACCAGGATCAACTCCGGGGTCAGGAGATGGAACTGAGATAGTCACAAGGTCAGCAGAAGCAAGAGGAACCCCCAAGGGCATGTCGACAGGAACAGAGGAAGGCAGAAGTTCTCCCTTCTCGGAAACCTCACTTGAAGAAACCTGCGCGCGAGGAACTCTAGAAGTAGAAGCAACAGCAGCAGCACGCGAAGCAGCTTCCTAGCTATGGCTCTCGCATGCGCTCGTAGGTGATCGCGGAGCCAGACAGATCTCATCCGTAGTACGCGCTGGAAATTCTCAGAAGCACCAACGCTCTCAGCTTCTGAACCATCCTCGTCATCCGAATCTGGCACTCCTTCAGCAAGTCGATCAAGGATATCAAACTCTTCCTTCTTGCGATCAGGAGCGAAGCCACCTTTGCGCTCCACATCATCTAAGGCATAATCGTATCCCTTAGATAAATCAAAACCTCCGCGCACAGTACAGATGGTTCCCCAAGCGGCAGAGCGAAAGAATTTAGCAACTGCTGCAACTTTATCATCTGCTGATAAACCCTGCAACACGACAAGAACAAGAAAGTCTAAATGAGGCAATTACGTACTAAAATTATGATAAAAGGAAAGAGGCGAAAGACAACCTCAGCCTTAGCCTGATCATAGCCAATCTGCTCAGAGGTAGCCGCTTGGGCCAGCGCCGCATCACGCTCATCCTCCACAACCTTCAAACGAGCAGCTAAAGCAGTGAGCTCCCCCTTGGTGCGGATTTCCTTCATTCCTAAGTCGTCCTTGGCCCGCTGAAGCTTGTCAAAGTCCTTGGATAACGCCTTCAACTTGGCTTCACTTGCAGCATGAGCCTCTTTGGACTTCTTCAATTCTGCCTGTGCCAACCGGAGCTCCTCCACGACGCATTTCATGGAGGCTTCTACCTCACGAGTCTTCTTCTTGGCCTGCTCTTCCAGAATTTGAGCCTGCGATGCGGTAGACTTGTAATGGTCCAATCGAGAGTTGTACTCGGCTCGGGCATCATTAAAGATGTCAAAATTCTCCACCATGGTCTACATATTCATCATCGCCTGAAAATCAAAGAAGGGAAAGGGTCAAGACAAAGTATTTCGAAGACTAAAAGAAGTTACTGAACGTAAAACACAAATATCACTTACAGTAGAGAAAGCTAGAGCAGTGCGGCTGCACAAGCCCTCAGGACCAACTTCTTCAAAGTACCTTTTCCTGTCAAAGGAAGAAAGGAAGCCCTTGCAAGCACGCATGGCAGCAGTGTCAGTCAGCTTGTAATAGCCAACATTCATGGAAGCGTGAGGTATCTCTTCGACATTGATGTCCAGGTCATCAGAAGTATATCTATTAGAATCGTCATGAGCAGGGCGCTTCTCGCGGCGGCGGTCATCTGAAGGTGCAGGGCGTTTGCGCATTTGGATCTGGACCAGCAAGATTGCCCTCACGCACCGCTCTAATCACTGCAGGGTTGCGTTCCCGACCGCTAGCAGTAGTCAAAGGCGTAGGAGCTGGCTGCGAGGATCCGCCAGTCGTATTACTCCTAGAGCTCCGAGGTGGAACTGCGGATGAAGGAGCACTAGGTAACGAGGTGCCGGCAGGAGATGTAACAGTACCAGGGGCAGTCGCTTCAGAAGAAGAAGGGACAACAGCAGGAGCAGGCTCTGGGACTCCAGTCTTGGCAGCGGCACTACCGGATGCAAGATCCTCAAATACCTCCCGCATAGCAGCGAGCTTACGCTTTGATTTGCTGATAACCATCTTTTCTGCAAGAAGCAAACAACAAATGTTAGTATAATATTACAAAATATAAGAATGACTTGGTAAAAGAGACAAGCAGGAATAAAAGACAAATATACCAAAATCAACTGTTCCCTTATACGGAACGACGGAGTACCCCCCAGCACGAAGAATGGTGTTCTTTGTCAGGGACGATGCATCAAACTTATGACTCCTCAACATGAGTATGTCATCAGAAGATAAAGAGGCAGGAGGACACCGGGGAGCTCGAGCTCCATCAGTCCAGTCTCGCCTGAAGTTGAACTCTCCAGGCGTGGACTCTTTAATATAGAACCACTGATTCTTCCACTCTTTCCCGAAACTAGACTGGAGGCCAGTTAGGAAACTATTGTTCTTCCTAGCAGTCAAGAAATAAAAACCCGCATCCTCACCAGTCGTTCTAAATTTGCTAAGGAACATTTGGAAGAAAGAATCAACAGTGCATGGTAACTTGTATACCCTCATCAAAATAATAAAGGCATGAATGATACAGTAGGTATTGGGAGTGAAATGGGATGGACACGAAGGCAAACGAAGCAGAATTTGTCGAACTACATCATGGAGTGGAAATCTAAGCCCACAAGAAAGGAAATTGTGAAAGATGGTCAAACAGCCAGGAGGAGTGTCTAATCGATCTTCAGGACCAGGAAAGATAATCTCATACGTTTCGGGTACATCATACATAGACCTATAGTATGAGGCTCCATGGGTGTTAATGGGACGAATACCAGCAAAGTTTAAAAGGTTATTCATAGGAGAGGGAGCGTCAAGGTTTATACCCTCTTCAGCTAATTCCTGCATAGTTTCATCTACAATACTATCATTCACCTCTAAGGGAACAGGAACGTTTGATATACCTTCTATGGCGGTCGGTTCAGAAATGTTAGTCGGAAACTCATCATCAGAATGATCTAAAATGTTCACTTCCTTATCAGAACCTTGGGCGTTAGAAGATGAAGCGTCACTATCAGACTCCCCACTACCCGATGATGACCCAGACCCAGAGCCCGATGACTCGACGACATCAGGAACACCTAAAGAGCTAGTGGTTTCCACGTCTAACTCAGAAGCCATTATAATACTAAGTAGGAAGAAGTTAGTGATTACCGGTTCTAGGGTTTAAATCAATGACTCTTTCAAAATCAGGATCATGCCTCTCGTAGGACCTTTTCGCTGGTACAAATATTCTGGGGGCACCCGGAACTGGGATTCTAGTTGGACGAGAAGGTCGGGTCAAACGCGTAGGGCTGGCCCTGTGAGTTGGGAAACGTTCACGATCAGCAGTGGCACGTGTGGTTTGTGGATGGCGTTCAGAGTATGAAGGTGGTTCACGGTGAGAGCGATGCTGACTTGAACGAGCCGTTGTGAGGAATCTGCGTGAAAATTCGTGGCAAGAATCAGCTCGTTAAAGTTTGAAAAATTTCAGAGAAAATTTCTACGTATTATATCTCGAAACCAATACATTCGACCTATGACAATAAGTCGAGAATAAACCTCGTAAAGGGTGGTTCGAGTTATCAAGTAATTTGTTGACCTCAAGTATTATAGCTCGATTACAAACACTTCCGGCATATAGCACATAAGTCGAAAGTAAATCTTGACGAGCATAGTTCGACTTATCGAGGTATTAGCTGTTAGTTCGAGTTATTTCCCTTGACAAATTTCTATGGATTAATTCGAGTTAGACTTATGCAATTTCGAGTTATCCGGCTAACGAGTTATATGGCTATTTCGAGCTATACCTTTCAAAAATCGAGTCATTTTAGGGTATATTCGAGTTATTTGGACCTTCTCAGTGTATTCGAGCTATTTCTGTTCGAGTTATTTGCGAGAGCTCGAGTTATTTTCGAAAATTTGACGATGCGATGACTCGGTGCGGCGGGTATTTATAGAAGCAATCAGCGGCGAAATTACCGATATACCCTTGACTCGAGCTATAGCTCATTCGAGCTATAGTTCATTCGACTTATTTTTCAGACGACGATTTTTCGAAGTTTTTTCTCAAGATTTGGGTTTTTGCAGTTTCACAGGCCCGACTCGTTGCACGATTACCGGGATTCTTACACTATTTTAGTTTGAATGACCAATGTTTTCACACATTACTCTTCTAAACTGGGAGACTCCATGATGTGTCAAATCTCGGTATCGTCATATCTTAATATTCGGCATCATATCCACGGGATTATTTCGGAATATTATGACACGACAACACCATTAATTTTTAATGCAAAATTACAATTTAAGGCAAAACTCAAAATTAGGCCCATGCAGGCCCAATTTTGAGTTATTTGGGGCCCAATTCGAATTTCACAAGCCCAATTCGAGTTGTTCCAGGCCCAACTCGAGCTGTTTTTAGTTCATTCGAGTTATTTCTTTGCAGTTCATTCGAGTTATTTAGTGGAGTTCATTCGAGTTATTTTCTAGGAATCCTAGTTTGACTTATTCAACTCATAGTTCAACTTGGAGTGCACTTCTAGCTGAATAAGGACTCTTATGCCTATATAAAGGGATCCCATTCTTCATTCTAAGGTACGTTTACATTATTTCAAGCTCTAAGTTTGAGTTATATAAGTCGACCTCGACCTATTCCTCAAGCTCATTCGAGTTGTTTGACAATAGCTCGAGTTCGACCTATTTTGGCTTGCATTCGAGTTGTTTTGTTCTGTGTTATTCGACTTGTTTGACACAGTTCATTCGACTTGTTTGTCATTCACATTCGACTTATTGTTTTCTGCTTATTCGACTTATAGCTCTCAGTTCATTCGACCTATTCTACTCAGTTCATTCGACTTGTTGTCTAGCTGAACAAGATCTCATATTCAGATCCGTCTGACTTGAGCGTCGGAGTGCCTTCGCCGGAGAAGGCACCGGCTTAGTTCACGTTTGGTGTTGAGTGCAGGTTCCGAACTCAAAAGCTGCTTGAGCATCCAGTAGGAACTGAAGCAGTTTGACGTGGAGTGTTGGAGAGAGGACACGTATCCAGACGAAAATACCCCACATCAGATACATACTAAATTCGTATCCAAATTTATGTACCAAAAACGCTCCTACCCAATCTAGAGAGAACATGGTCATACCTAATTTAGGTAGATACTAGTATTTTCATAAACAAACCGGACCTTATTAGTTACCGATTTGATTGGTTAAATTGGTTGAACCACTAGTAGAGGAATCGGTGAATGTTTATTAAAAATAATTTACAATATATATCACCAACTACATATAAAAGGAGTTTGTTGGCTTTTGCAGCCGCAAAAGCACATTTTTAGTATTTGGAATACTAACTGTTGCTTCTTCTTGTCTAAAAAAAGTCAGAAAAAGCACAAGCCGCAAAAGCATGCCCAGGGGTGTTTCCCCAACTGCTTTGGAATTATGTTATTTTTAAAAGGTCTTTAAAAAGAAAAGTTACTTCTCATTAATTTTTGAAAACAGGTAATTATTTAAGTAGCTCTTTAAAAAGATTTGCAAACACTCCCGACTTTTTGTTAAAGGTCACCTAAAGTGACTTTAAGTAAAAATAGTGAACAAGCTCCTTTTACAAGCATTTACAAACACCACCTAAGTAACATGTCTAATTTCAAACAATCACATCCATCAACACATCTTGAACTCTAAACAATCACATCACATGATGACAGTTTCAAACAATAAGTAACATATTAAAATTCTAACATCCAAATTATATGCACATATATGTTGTAATTAGAGATGCTACAAGATTCGCCAGGGATAATCTATCTTGATAGGCGAAATTGGAGTGATTCTATTTATTAGTTATAAGGTACATGCTTGGAGATTAGGAGAAGTATGTCTACATACATTGCTATGGACGAGCAATATTATTCTGAGGTTTTGTTTTCTTCATGGCACCTGGAAAGTCTTACATTAAGGAGTGAAGTAGAAAATTTTCTGTGCAAAATGAGTTAAATTTTAAATATTATTATACATAATGTATGTGTATCACATATATATGCGCACACACACACACACGCACTATATATATATATATATATATATATATATATATATATATATATATATATATATATATATATATATATATATATATATATATATATATATATATATTGTCTTTTGTTTATACAGCTTAAAATAAAGGGATAATTACAGCTAGACCACCTGAGGTTTGGTGTAATTACATATACCTCCCCTGTGGTTTGAGATATTACAGAGACCTCCCTTGAGGTTTGAAAAATTACAGGGACCTCCCCTCTACAAATTAAGGGTTGTTTGGGGTGTCATTTATGATATTATTATGCTTTATTACACTTACATCCTTGAAGTTTGGTACATCTATAAAAATAATCTTTTGATATTTGAAGAATATAAAAAATACTCCAAATAATTAATTATATAAACTACTATATTACTAACTAAAGATATAGAAATATTTAAATCATTTTTTTCAAAATCATATTTTTTTAATTAATCACTATGAAACATCAATCAATTATGTCTTAACTACACAATTTATTTCTTTTCTCACTCAAAAAAATGTTTAAATTAAAATTTAAAATTTTAATGCCAAATATATTGTTGAATCAAAGCCATTCAACTTTTAGTTTTGTTTTCAAATTTTCATTTCTCAATCAAATCTTCGTCCAAACTCAACTAACTACTATCTTTTGTCTTTATAGTTGCAATTGTAACCTACCAATCATTTTAGCAATAGAAGAAGATAACCACTGAGATTTGGTTGCAGTATATTAGAAGAGAAAGTAAACTCTAAAAAATTGGGAGCTGCTGTAAAGGCAGCGTGTTTTAGCTTGCTTGATTTGTCAAAAAGTTCAACAAAGCTTGTTTCCTAAAACCAATGACCACGTACATCCAAGGATGATAATTCTCTGGTCACTGTTGTTGGTAATTTTGTCATCATTCTTCATTTCTTAAAATGTGCTGTGAAAAGCTTGATTATTTTTGTTTTTTATTTAATTTTCAATAAGAAGGTGAAAATTTGGAATTGAGTTTTCTATTTTCTGTCTTATTTTTTCTAGAGATTAGGGGAAGATGTTTATTCTTTTACCAAATGCTTAATTTTTTGTTGTGATAAGTTGAAAATGTTGCGGTCATGATGGTAATAGTATTAATATGGAACAATGATGAAATTCATGAGACTATTAAGAGTAAAACATAAAAAAAAAGTTAAAATGAGAAACAAAAATAAGTAATTAAGTAGTTTTATAAAATAAAATACTAAGATTAAATTTTAAATTTTAATTTAAATAATTTTTATATCTCTAGTTAGTAATATAGTAGTTTTGAAAATTGTTTGGAGTATTTTTTATATTTTTCAAACATCAAAGATTATTTTTATAGATATACCAAAATTTAGGGATGTAAGTGTAATCAAGCATAATAATATAAAAATGAGACCCCAAACAACCCTTAATTTTAGAGGGGAGGTCCCTGTAATTTTTCAAACCTCAGGGGAGGTCTCTATAATTTTGCAAACCACATGAGAGGTATGTGTAACTACACCAAACCTCAGGGGGTGTAGCTGATTATCTTTTGTTTTTATGCTATTTTTTGACTAATAAATCTTGGTATAAATTGAAAATCACATGGTCTCTCTTCTCTCTTTCTTTTTCCAAACAAACCCATGGTGTTCTTAATTATAAATCTTAATCATATGTGGCGGAGACTAATTTATATAAGGCAGTTGGGAGTATATATATCACACTTTACATTGTGCAAAATTATACATCTCAAGTCTCAACGCATTCATACATCGCACAAAATTATACATCTGCATTTCAGTTGTTTACCCCCAGGATACTCAAAAGAACTACATCACAATTCACAAACTCTGAGCCTCACAAGAGTGTGATGTACATGTGAAATCACAAAAACTACATACCAACTGAGGAACAAAAGTCGAGATCTTCACCACGGAGTACGAGCGAGGTCTCTCAACGCAAAACCTAGCCCCTCCTTTTGAACCATAAGAGTATCGATCTCGACATCTAGGCTTTTTACCAAAGCTTCAGCTTCAATCAGAGTCTCCTTGAGACATCTCACTTTATCTTCCGCTTCAGCCTTTTCACGTCTCTTAGAGTCAATAATGTCTTGGTATTCACGAGAAAGTGCCAATACCTCGTGTATACGACCCCATAGAAATCCCACCGCCATGCCTAAATCTTCGAAAGCTTTCAGAGTTTTGTTCCAACTCTCGAAATCTTCAAGAGATGTGGTAGCTGTAATGGCCCTGATCGCATCAGCAATGTTTACAGTTTCGGAAATTATTCCAGTTATCAGTTTCGTGTTCAAGCGCATAATATTTTTCTCTGAGATGGTTAGCTATTTCAGAGTCGAGTATAAGGCCATCCACTTGAATTATGAAATCTTTAATATCTTTCACGTCTTTGAAATTTACTAAAGATTCTGAGAATATGATGCCTTCCATAACTTCTGAACCAGAATTACCAGTGCCGTTGCCACTTGGATCTGTCGACGCTTCATTATCAGAAATCGATACTGTCACTCTATTCTCTTGTTGGTTATGTGCTGCAAGGGGGTCCTGATATTCTTGCTTCTTTGCTTCACTAACCCGCACGACTTTTGCACATTGCTCATCCGTTTTCACTAATACCCATAACAAATAGTCATTTCATTCCATAATCAATAGAAAGATACTGAACAGAGTAAGATTAAGCGCTAGTGTGTCACACCTGCATCAGTAGACTTATCAACGACTCCATCCATTTCTGAGAATCTGCTCTCTTTCACGATGTATATCTAAGAAAACCAAACAACGAATATCAGAGAGGAATTGTTTAAGTCTACCACAGAAGCTTAAGTGCTTTAAGTTGGAATCTTAAACACTTAACACATGACATTAAATGTGAACTTACAAGAAGATAAATGAATTTGGATTTCTACAGTCATTTAAATACTTATCGGTACAATTTCAGACAATTTGTTGATCATATGATCAAGAATATCTAACTTATAGAATAATGATCATCACATCTACATTCACTTAAGTTTGGTCCTATTGCAAAAACCTCCACCATGGTTTGAATAATTACAAAAACAGCCTGAAACTTCAAAAAACATGAAAAATAGAGGGCTTACCTAAATATGTTTCAAACTGAAGGAAGTGGTCTCCGTAACTTCTCAAACCTTAGGGGACTTTGTCTGCAATGTGTCTCTCTAATTGTTATACAATAGGGCAGTAGCGGAGGTTTTCAGTAGTTAGACCGAACCTCAGGGAGTATACACGTAATTACCTCCATAAATTATGAAGTGTCTGCTTACTTCTAACATCACATCACAACTTGGAATCCTAATCATAATTTTACCTTTTTGCTACTAATTTCGAGTAAGAAATGGGAACAGACGAAAAGGATGTAAGAAAAATGAAGCTCAAAGAGTCACCTTAAACTTGCAAGGCTGAATAAGTTGGAAAACTAAGACATCTCCCTCCATCAATTTGTGTGCTAAGGAAAAACCTCGCCATCCGCCACTCAGTCCATTCTTACCCACCAAATACTTTGTATCGTATTCTTGTTTATTTTCACCCACCAAAACTACGGTTTCATCATGCTTCGGTAAATGTACATCACAAAATTGCTTTGGTAAACCCTGCAAATAATAAGAAAACTCTGCAATGTTATTCATTCGCCCGAAGCATTAAAGCATTTCTTAAGGAAAAATATTTGTTCAACTCACCAATCAGAATCCACCAGAGATGTGAGATCTTAGCATGAGTTTCGCAAAGTTAGGAAACTTCGATAGCAAGCTTGCTTGAACTTCCTGTGCTGGCTCCTTAGCAGGGTGGAGACGCTAGTGCAATTATGAGAGCTACTACTTGTTTCCACCTTGGCTTGATAACTATAAGATTAGAGGAAAAGTAATATCTCTAAAGGTTTTCTGATGGAAAATCAATATATACACGAATTTGATCAAAATAATACCGAGGACTGGAATTAAACAATCTTCACAAATTTGATCAAAATAGTACGAAGTAAAGTCTTAAATAATAATATTTTCTCAATTTTTAAAAGGAGCTTGCTCGGAATTTGAGAAACATGTAATAAATTATAAAAAGAAATAAGTTGGTAACGTTAATATCAGTTAATAACATATAACGAAAATACAAATCTAAAGCAAACAAATAAGAATGAGAAATTACAAGATACCTTAAAACACAATTCTTAAACTTTATTGCAATGAAAAAAGTATAAAGTTATCTGTAGTAAGTAAAATTCTTTCGTCATTGCACACTCATTTTTATTCAATTCATAAAACCCATGCTTCATCAGATTTTACAGGCTGATTTCATATCCACTGGGCAAGAACTTATTGAAACCCAGAATTAGGTGATCGTGCCCTTCAAATATCTCCTTTATCGCCGATATAACATCATCCACATCAATTCTACAAACCATCAACACAAAGTGTATTAGCGTTAAAAATCTGATCAGTGTAAGTGCGAAAACTGTGAATAATAATAAGTAGAGAAACAAAGAGTAAATTCATACCTTTGAGCCTTGAAATCATGGATGAGCTCAAGAAACTCGTCGTATTTATCTTTGTTTTCAGAAAATGTTTCTTTCACCGCTTTAACATACGTCAATGCATCATTAATTCCTATCGGCCTTTGGGTGCTCATTGCCCTTGACATCTCGGTTTGCCCTGACCTTTACTCACAAGTCACAACAGTATGGATAATTAAATTCAACAAAAAATAAGTGTCATCCAATAATAGTAAATTACCAAAAAAATAAGAATAACAAATAAAACAGACAACCTTGATCACCACAGAATTTAGGGGTGTGCACAAGTATATATGAATTACATTCCTTGTCCAGGAGCAAAAAGATGCTGACTTAAATATGGCTGGATCTCTCCCATTAGAAATCGCAACGTTTGCACCATGATTCCTCCCATTGCATCAGCTTAGTGAATCATTACTATTTCATTAATAACAATTGCACATTCATTGAGATAGGTTCGTACAATCTGATATTGCATCACACGTGAGCAAAGTCTGGATCGTAGACCTAATTGCTCCAAAAGTATGAAAGTCAAAAAATCACATCGCAAAGCTAACTGCTTCAACATTGAGCAAGTCATGTGCAAAAGTAGTGCCACGTGTTCTGAAAGTGAGCAACTGAAACTATATCTGGGAGTAGAAGACAGTTGCTTAACAAATATAGATCTAGGATCTCTAATACATGTTAGATTTTAGAATATTCTACTCATTCAGAGATGTCATAGATATGAAATTCATTAAGCACTAACAACGTCACGATCTTTTGAAAGAATTGTGATTTGAGTGCTAAATTATTTCAATAAATTGCCCAAGGAGCTGTAAGGTTTTGCTGACCAATTGTGTTCATGAAGCATAGAATACGTTCATTGATTGAACACTAAATTATATTTCTATAACTCTGCTAGAATGTAAGATTTACGCGTGTTCAGCACTTTAACATCCACCACAATAAGCTTTGAGCGGTAGAAATTATATAAGAACGAAAACCCTTGATTAATGCTTAAAAATAAACCCAAATGAAATCATATGCGAAACGGTGCAAGGTTGGCAAAAAGGCGTCTATTCATAAGTTCATGCGTAATTTCAGGTTCTTTACAAGCCCTAGGGTTTCAAAGGTCTGCCGTTCTCACAAAATCCGCAGTTTTAGTAAATCCAATGACCACAAAAAAAATCGCAGTGAATTTATATCCTAAGAAAACTGACGGATCCTGCATTAAATTTGTCCAAGTTTCCGTCTAAATCTAGTAATCTACAGGATCAAAGTTGAACAACATTCTTCAGAGTCGAACACGAAAACGCATAAATCGCATTAAACATGTAACATGAATATAACAAAGGATTCACTGAGAAGGAAACGCATCAAAAGAAATTCAGGGAGGTTTTCTCACTTTTTTTTATCTTAGATTTGAGAGTTTTAGGTGTATATGTATGCACAGCCAATAGATATAAAAACAAAGCAAACCAAAAGAGTAAGAAGCAGACCTTGGGGGGAGGAGAATCTGAGACTTTTGGGTCTGAATCTCTTTTCTTTCAGTTTCTGGGCTTCCATGAGTTTTTGTTGTCTCTTTTCTTCTCTTGCAATAACAAAAGTTTTACTGGCTTTGGACTTTGGAAAACATGTAAGAGAAAGGGGAAAAACAGGAAGACACTAAACAGCCAAATAGGAAAAAAATTTTGCTTTATAAACCATTTTAGGACAATGTTCCTAAACAAGTGAAGTGACTAGAAAATCCGATACTTGTTAAAATAAAAGATACTATCTTTTCATTGTGAAAACTTGAAATTATAAAATAATCAATATTGCATGTAATATATCATATTTTGGCTTGACACCTGCATACCAAACCAAAACGCGTCATGGGCCTAGAGCCCACCTGATAGCTGAGTTGTCAATAAAAACGATGCGTCGTAATGACACCAACAACTATAAACCAATTATGCCAACAACGTCATATTTGATGCCGAATGTTCGTAATCATAAATCTCCGAGATTGTTCAAGATTTTATCCGAATATTTAGACACAAATATAGGAGATAATTAAGAAACTCATTGCCTATAAATTATAAATAATCAATATTGCATGCATAGTGAATGACGATAACACGTCATGGGCCTAGAGCCCGCCTGAGAGTTGAGTTGTCAAAATTTTGTTGTAATGCCAGATTACTAATTAGACGTTGCCGCATAGTGAATAACGATAACACGTCATGTATAAAAACGATGCGTCATAATGACACCAACCACTATAAATCAATTTAATTCCAACAACGTCATATTTGATGTCGAATGTTCGTCATCATAAATATCCGAGATTTGGTCAAGATTTTATCCGAATATTTAGACACAAACCTACAAGATAATTAAGAAAGTAATTGCCTACAAATACCTCCTCAGAACAAAGTACGCCATTTTTACTATTCAAAATTACTAAAGTTGTAATATGATGTCGATCACCGTCATGAATTACTAAAGTTGTAATTATGTATTTCTAAAATATGCAACTCTTCCACTTTATGTAATTATTATTTTAGTAATTCTCGTCAATTTTAGATAATTTCAAGTGCTTTATACAGTATTTTCTAGTTTGATGGTTTTTACGCAACTTAACTAATTTTATGTGATATTTGGTAATTTTAGTAATTTTAATATTTTAAATTAATATATGGTAGTTATAGATAACATATTAGGTAACTGTAATTTTATGCAACTTTAAGAAATTCTAGCAATGTTTAGTAATTCAGTAAACTTCAGGGAGCGTTCTGTAATTATTCAACATGAATTTATTTTGTAATAACTATCACAAAAAGTGATTAAAACTTCCATACCTTCAAGAACTTCAGAGCAAAAGCGGTCACTATTGCTCATGTTTGGTGCATTTTCTTATCTATCGTTCTGTGAGAGTGCAGAAATATCAAGCACATAAAGCTCAACATACTCTGCTTTTATCCGCTTCCTGTCGTCTTGAAATATAGGATCTTTTTTTGACCGACAAGCCAAAACATACAAACGGGAGAGATCAATTACAGACACGGATAATATGGAATGAGCAGCAGAATAATGAACGACAAGCGGAACAAAACTAACCATGGTCTGCCCCTCTCCGAGAAGCATCCATATTCATTAAGCAAAGAGCAGCATTTACAACGTCTGAGCTATTCACTCTCACTATGTGCACCTAGAAAACACAATGCTCGATTACAAGGTCAAGGCAAACTTCAATCTACATGACACATACTTATATGAAATAACCATGCATAATATCGCTAATAAACTATAAAACAATAATTTCTCATATTGTAACAAGCTAACATGTTAAGAGGACCTCGCTTGTGAGATAGCAAAATATCCTCACTTCTTACATTATTAGGTAATCTTGAACCATACGCTGCTTTCTTTTAGCAAATATTGATGTTTTCAGTTCATGCATATAAGGATCAAGATTCTGCCACTTAAGACATATACTGAAAGACATGCACAAGGCTTTCAATTTCATCTCAAACTAAGTTTATACAATCATATTGCCACCAAACTGAGCAACTCATGGAGACCATCACAAAGATAATTGCTCAAAAAGTGCACAAACCACAAAATCCTATCATAAAGCTAGCAGCTTCTTATAGTTGAGTTGAACATGCACAGCTAAATAAATCTCTCAAGAACTCTTCCAGTTTCCTTCTAAAGTTATTAATTTAAAAGAAGCATTGACTTCTACTCGAGATTTTAATATAAGCACCAAACAATGAAACAATTACCTTTAGCTTGCACGGTTGGGTCGAATGAAAAATCAATATGTCTCCTTTGAGTAATCTGTGTGATATGGAGAATCACCTCCATCCAGCTCTCGAACCATGCCTCCCCAGAAGATAAGATGTTTTATACTCATTTCTCCACTCATCCACCAAGACTATAGATATATCGTGATCAGGAAAATGAAGGCTGCATGCTGCCCATAATCCATGAAACATTGGAGGGGAGCATACACTTTAGAAAGTGAGGAAATTGTTTGTAAACGTGATAGAACTCTTTCTGCTCGCTCCATGACAGAAAACTTGGCTTCAACTCCATCATACAGGTCAGCGTATCGTGTTTTTGTTTTTTGCTGTACTGTTTATTGTACAAAAGAAGTTCAGACATTAGTATGTTTTTGCCTTCAAAGGGAAGGACACGAAGATTGTATATCTATCAAATACATTTCTACCTGCTTGAATTCTTGGACATTTGAAAGATTGTATCAGCTTAGTTAATCATCATTAATAAAAATTGAACTTTCATTGAAATAAGTACGTACAATGTGATATTGCATCAAAAGTGAGCAGCAAAGTCTTGATCGTAAAGCTAATTGCTCCGAAAGTATGCAAGTCAAAAAAACCTATCACGAAGCAAACTGTTTCAACAGTTAGCAAATCATGTGCAAATGTAGTGCAACGTGCTCTTAAAGTGAGCAACTGAAATTATATCTGGGAGTAGAAGACAGTGGCTTAACTACTATGATCTAGGATCTCTCATACCCTCCCCAGGAATCTGAAGCTTCGTACGACTGAAATCCAAGTAAAAAAATTGAACATCTGTACCCATCTTAATTCCTATATTTCTACCCAGCACTGATGGATTTTGGGTCAACAAAATGGACGCCCACCATCTAGGCCCTGGAAAGCTCAAAAGAAATCATCAATAATTCTTTCTAGGGAGCCTACCTGCAAACGGGAACCACACGAGGATGATCTTGCAAGAACAATGTCTCGGTATAACGGAGGTCGTTAGTTTGAGGCTGGTTTATAATTGCCATACCTACATATATCCAAGAGCAAAGTTAAATGCAGTTTTCAGGGGTCTAAATAATGAAAGAAGGATTGTTACAATTACACCCCTAAGGTTCGGTCTTCCCCTAAACATAATCACAATAACCCCCCTTGAAAGTTAAAAAAGAATCACAGATAGGCTCTCATGGGGTTTGAACAAGTACAAAGATACACTCTCAAGTTTGAAAATATTACAGAGACTCCATAACTTTTAGTTTTTTAAAGATTCCGGGAGATAATCTGTAGAGATTCAAAAGGAAGGTTTTTTGCAAATAGACTAAATTTTAGGGGGTGTAGATATGACAATCACAGAAAGCGATTAAAAGATCCACACCTTCAAGAACTTCAGAGTTGAAACAGTCTCATTACTCACGGAATTTGGTGCATTTTCTTGTCTATCATTAATGGAAATGCAGAAATATCAAGCACATAAGGCTCAACATACTCTGGTTTTCTGCGCTTCCTGTCGACTTTCTTTGTGGGGTCTTCTTTAGACAGACAAGCCAAAATATACAAAAGGAAGAGATCAATTACAGACACGGAAAATATGGAACGAGCAGCAGAATAATGAACGAAAAGAGGTAACAAAACTAACCAGAGTCTGCCCCTCTCCGAGAAGCATCCATATTCATCAGGCAAAGAGCGGCATTTACAATGTCTGAGCTATTCACTCTCACTATGTGCACCTAGTAAACACAATGCTTGAGTACAAGGTCAAGGCAATCTTCAATCGGCACGATACATACTTATATGAACAACCATGCCTAATATCGGTAACAAACTGTAAACAAATTATTTCTCAGACACCAACAAGCGAACATGTTAAGAGGACCTTAATGGTGAGATAGCAAAATATTCTCACTTCTTGCATTATTAGGAAATGTTGAACCATAAGCTGATATCTTGCAGCAAATATTGATGTTTTTAGTTCATGCACATAAGGATCAAGATTCTGCCACTTATGACATATAGTGAAAGACATGCACAAGATTTCTATTTCATCTCAAAACCACGTTCAATAAATCATATTGCCACAAAAGTGAGCAACTCATGGAGATGTCATATGTATGAAAATTCATTAAGCACTAACAACCTCAAAATATAGCGGATGGAAAATGACAGAAACATTACGCAGACTATCGTGTGGTTTCATAAATTATATAATTAAAATCCTTGACTTTAACCAATAAATGCAAATGAAATGAAATTCAATGCTGCGTCGTTTAATTAGTTAACACGTAATTTCACGAATGCTAGGGTTTTGAAGGTTCCGCCGCTTTAAAAAAAATCCGCATTTTTAGTAAATCCAATGACCACACAAAAAATCATGACGAATTTAGATCCTACGGAAACTGAACGATCCCGCATCAAATTGGCCCGGATTCAATCTAAATCTACAGGATCAAAGCTGAAAAACGTTCTGCAGAGACGAGCATGAAAATGAATAACTCGAATTGAACAACAGTACCATCATTCACATAAAACTTAAATATAGCATCGGATTCACTAAAAATGAAACGCATCAAAGCAAAATCAGGGAGGTTTTCTCACTTTTTTGCTCTTAGATTTGAGATTTTTGGGTTTTCCTTGAACCTTGTCCTTTTTCTTGGTTTTCATCAATTCCATTGTATTCAATAAAAATCAGTAACCCACTAACATTAAAACCAAAACAGAGCCAAACTATTCAGATATGTATACATATGCAAACCCAATTGATTAAAAAACAAAAGCAAAACTTAAGAGTAAGAAGCAAACCTTTGGGGGAGTAGAATCTGAAACAGCCAAATGGGAGAAACAAACTTGCTTTACTAAATAAGAGACTAGAATAAAACGGTACTTGTTAAATTTTAAGATACTATTTTTGCTATATGAAAATTTGAAGTAATAAACCAATTAATATTGCACTAATATATCATATTTTGGCATGACACTTGTATACCTAATAAAAACGCGTCATGGGGCTAGAGTACACCTGATAGCTGAGTTGTCAATTTTTTGTTGTAATGTCAGAATACTAATTAGACGTTGTTATATCATGAATGACGATAACGCTTCATTAATAAAAATGACGCATCATAAATGATATACCATAAAAGATACTAATGTTTCTATGTGAAAATTTTAAATCATAAAAACTTTAAAAAAAATTAAAATTATAAAGTAATCAATATTGCAGGTCATATATCATAATTAGACACGACACCTGCATACCTAATCAAAACGCGCCATGGGTCTAGAGCCCACCTGATAGCTGAGTTGTAGAAGAAATTTTGTTGAAATGACAAATTTTTAATTAGACACTTTCGAATCATTTAGGATGTTAATACGTCATGTTTGACAATAACGCGTCATGAATGTAATATTTTTTAAAACTTAAGATATTACTTTTCCAATGTAAGAGATTTAAATGATAGAATAATACATATCATATTGTTATATCTCAATCGTCTATTATCGAAAATAAATGAGATGATTGCTCTGCTCATCTTGTATTAGTTGTACCAAATAGTTACTTCAAATGTTATACCAATTTATTAAGCGTTCGGCGCACACATTGACATGTGATAAAAAAGGAAATAAAAAATATACAATTAACTTGAAAGGGGAAAAGTAGTGAATGATAAAAAATTTGCTAAGGGATTTTACTCTATATATATCATCCCCTTTTTCAGTAGCTGGGTCTATTTTTAATGTTTGTGTAAATTTCAAGGTATTTCATTTTAAAAGTAGGAAACATGTATAATTAGGCCAGGGGTGTAAATTTTATTCTCTTACTCCAACCAAACATTAAAAGTCATACTTCTAGATATCCTTCAAATAAGTCTAGATAAACATATGGCAAAAATGCAAAATTTGCCCACTAAGTTTGTCCATTTTTCATTTTTACCCAGTAACTTTTCGGGCCGCGATTTTGCCCTTTAGGTTTCAATTTTCTCAGCAAAATATGCCCAATCGGGTTGTAAATGGGCTTTTTGCCTACGTGGACTCGCAATGGCTAAATATTGTCCACGTGTAAAATCGCGATGCCACCTGTATTTTTTTCACATCAAAACACGTTTTTACCAAAAGTTACTAGGCATTTTTTGTAATTTTGCTTAAAAAATTAAATAAACTCAGAAAATTCATATTTTTAATTAAAAAAATAATTTACATATGATTTAATGAGAATATATAAAATTCCAAAAAAAAAAATTAAAATCATTTTTAGGTTAGCGTATTGTATCAGATCAATTAAATTTCATGGATTTAATAAACATTATAATTTTTTATTCTTATTTCAAATTAATGTGAAATAAGGTAAATGTTAAATTCGTCTTTAACCAAATTTTTCAATTTCAAAAATGAAATAATAACTGAAAAAGGAAATAAAATAAATTAAAACAAAAAAAAAAAAAAAGAAATTAACATACGAGTCGTCTTCCCCGATTCGCCGCCTCCGCCCCACCCCACCACCAAACCCCTCCTAACCTCAAAGACCACTCCCCCTCCTCTTCCTCCTCCTCATCATCCTCATACTTCTTCTGGTTTAGATTTGAAACCCTTTTTCCATCTAAATCGATCCGGGTCATCGTCTCAGCATCGTCGATCTATCATCGGCTCAGATGAACGACGCTAAGCTCTGAGTCGCGTATGAAGGGGTTCAAGGTGCCATCACCGCCGCGGGTAAAGTTATCCCAATTGTGAAGCCATCCCCTGTGAGCAATTTGAGCGATTGAGATGATGATGATGATTTTTGTTTTTTTTTTTTGATCAGCGAAAGCAAAATTTATTAATATGAATTGGAGTATAAGCCATACTCCAGATCAGGTGGTTCAATTATCAAGTTCGAAAAGGAAGTTACATGGAATACAACGGTGAATTCGACCAGTCTACAAAAGAGAAAGGGAAATCTGAGTGTTTAAATCGTAGCCAACTCCACGTCTGCACTTTGATGGATTCAACAACTCTGGAGATGCATGCTTGTTTGCCTTGAAAAATACATTTGTTTCTAGTAATCCAAATCTGCCAAATAGTGAAAATCCAGATTGCAGCCCAGGTTTTACACCCTTTTTCGCTTGGAGCAAGTCCGACAAACTGATAAAAAAGTTCGTTAACATTTCCGACAGATGCTGATTTTATTCCTAACCACTTGACCAGGGCTGACCAGATTCTGATTGAAACAATACATCTACAAAACAGATGGCTAGAGTCTTCATTATCCTGATTACAGAGTTTGCACAAGATGTTATCTCCTGTTGTAGTTACTCCTCGGCGAGCCAAATTAAAGATGTGTGGGGACTTTATTTAATATAAGTGTCCAGGCAAATGAACTCATCTTCAAAGGCGCGTCAACATCCCATAATTTATTAAAGACTGGGTTTTGATTTTCATGAGTTTTTCTTGAAAGAATCCAGTAGGCGGATTTAACTGTGAAAAGTCCATTTCCTTCCCAGACCCACTTCCACGAATCTTGAATATCAGCCCTCGGCGTGGCACCATTTAGAATTTCAATCAGTTCATCAAGCAGAGGATATTCCCATACGAACAAATCTCTTCGCCATGACCACTTCCACCTCCATTCCAAATTAATCCATTCCCCTTTGTTTGAGATGAAAGATCTTTTATCTGTTGCAACACTGAAAAGCCTACTGAAACGAGAATAGAGAGGTTCGTTTCGAATCCAAACATCAATCCAGAATTTCGCGTCCTTTCCATCTCCAAGAATACGCTGCACACCTTCGTCAAACCAGTTCTGATCATTATCATTTTGGTCAAGATTCAATAAATCTTTCCACCAAATTGAGCCGTTTGTATTAAAACGCCTACCCCGTCGGAAGACTGATGGTTTGTGTACGTTCCCTTATTTTGCTGAAAGGATATCATGCCACAAAGATCCTTTCTCTTGAAGGATTCTCCATTTCCACTTCGTCAACAACGCAATATTAAACTTGTTGAGGTCTTTGACTCCAAGTCCTCCCGCCCCCTTTTGCTCGCAAATTTGACTCCACTTAACCCAAGATATGAGATGATGATGATGATGATGAGAAGGAGGAGTGGTGTCTTAGGCCAGGAGGGGTTTGGTGGTGGGGTGGGGCGGCCGCGGGGAATCGGGGAAGATGACTTGTCTTCGCCGACGTTATTTTTTCTGTTTTCTTTTTTTCCTTTTTAGATATTATTAAATTTGTTTTTCTTTTTTTTCTTTTTTGTTTGTTATTTTCTTTTCCAGTTGTTATTAAATTATTAAAATAGAAAAATCGTGTTTTTGGGTTGAAAAATACAGGTGGCGTCGCGATTTTACACGTGAGATAGCGTTTTAATAGCTGGAATATCACTTACGCAAAAGGCCCGTTTACAACCCGATTGGGCATATTTTGCAGAGAAAACTGAAACCTACAAGGCAAAATTGCGGCCCGAAAAGTTACTGGGTAAAAGTGGAAAATGGACAAACTTAGTGGGCAAATTTTGCATTTCGGCCTAAACATATCACAACAAAAATAGTTGACAATAACATAGTAGTCCCAAGAACCATTTAAAGAAAACTAAATCACAACACATTTACATCTTTTAGCTGAAGTTGACTGGTCCAGGCATTTCAAGAGCATGATCTGAATACAATATCGCAAGAACTACATACTGACCACGGAAGGAAGTCGAGAACTTTCACCAAGGAGCACTAGCGGCATCCCTAATCGCGAAATTCAGCGCCTCGATTTTCACCTTGAGAGTATCAATCTCCTCGTTTAGGCTTCTTATCACCGTTTCAACTTCAAGAAGTTTTTCCTTCACACGACTCATTTCATGTTCTGCTCCAGCCTTTTCCCTCCTCTTAGACTCAACAATCTCTTGGTATTCAACAGAAAGGGTCAGTAATTCAAGTATTCGATCACATAGATATCCCACTGCCATCCCTAAATCCTCAAAAGCTTTCAAAGTTCTATCCCAACTTTCCAAATCATTAAGGGATCTGGTAGTTTTAACGGACCTGATCGCATCAACGATGTTCACAGTTTCAGAAATTATCCCAGCTGCCAACTTAATGTTGAGGCTACACGTCAAATTCTCATGCAGAAAAGTATTTTGACTGCGACATAGCTCGTAATATTTGTTCCTGAGATGTGTCGCGAGTTCGGAGTCGAGAATTAGGCCATCTACAGAAATCTTGAGATCTTGCTTCTTCATTCCATTAATCCCTAACATTATCATTTCCTAAGCAATGCGAAAATAAAAGTGGAATCATCATTCAGTGGATCATGATTGAATAAATTTTAGGCAATTTCAGAAATGCGTGCGCAATGTATATATCAATCTTAAGTTTTATCTCATTTCAAATCCCTGTCTCGCAACATCTTTTGTCCAAAAATAAGAAAATTAAATCTAAAATGCAATATCCATCAAAGAAAATATGCAAAATTTCCAATATCAGATAAAGAAAAATTTAACATGAAACTTTAGTAACTAATTGAACTTACATGAGTTCGGGGACACTGGTGATCGGGCTTTGCGTGGTCGGCCTCTGCGGCGCTTTGGTACTACTGGTTCAATTGGGGGGGGGGGGGGGACGTACAATGGCTTTGGCGGCGTTAGTTTTCGAGTTGTACGCCGAAAATTTATGGTGTTGACATTCGGCTACTCTCTCCTACTACTAGAATCGTGATTTTGTTCATCCATACGACAAGATCTGGTTTCTTAAACCGACGAGGATGAGGCGGCTTTTGAATCGTTGAGTATTGGGAACCCAGGTGGTGCGTCAGGCACGAAAAAGCTTATACTTTCATTCTTCACCATATTTACTTAGAGCAATTCACAAACAATTGTTCGATGATGTTGTATAATGGTGGTGGAGGAAAGAACTCATGAGGTGATACTGATATATACATATATATATATATATATATATATATATATATATATATATATATATATATATATATATATATGTGTGTGTGTGTGTGTGTGTTCAGAAATTTTCTAGAGTGTATCAAAGTGGGAGTTGCCAATGCATGCGAGGGTTGGAACACGTGTGTGAGGCATGGCCACAATTTTTTTAACGGTAACAATTCAATTTTAAATGTGATACTACAAAACGTAGTGTTTAATATGGAAAATATTTTAGGAATAAACAACTCAATTAAATTTTAAGATACTATATTTGCTATATGAAAATTTGAAGTAATAAACCAATTAATACTGCGTGTGATATATCATATTTTGGCACGACACTTGCATACCTAATAGAAACCCGTCATGGGGCTAGAGTACACCTTGATAGCTGAGTTGTCAGATTTTTGTTGTAATGTCAGAATACTAGTTAGACGTTGTCATATAGTGAATGACGATTACACGTCATTAATAAAAACGATGTGTCCTAAATGATACATCATAAAAGCTACTAATGTTTCTATGTGAAAATTTTATATCATAAAAACTTTAAAAAAAAATTAAAATTATAAACTAATCAATATTGCACGTGATATGTCATATTTTGGCAGGACACGTGCATACCTAATCAAAACGCGCCGTTGGTCTAGAGCCCACCTGAGAGTTGAGTTGCAGAATTTTGTTGAAATGACAAAGTCCTAATTAGACGTTTTCGAATCAATTACGATGTTAACACGTCATGTTTGACAATAACGCGTCATGAATTTAATAGTACTTTTGCAATGAGAGAAATTTAAATTATAGAATAATATGTATCGTATTGTTATATCTCGATCGTCTATTATCGAAAATAAATGAGATGATTGCCCTATTCATCTTGTATTAGTTGTACAAAATACTTACTTCAAATTTTAAACCAATTTATTAAGCGTTCAACACATACATTGTGTTACTATATGTTGCACAAACATTTTAAAAAATTTTAAAAATACACATGTCGGACACTTTTAGGACACGACATGCTTCAGACACGCCATGTGGGGTGTCCAAAAATAAATTAAAAATGAAAAATACGGGCACACATGTCGGACACGTTTTCGGCACTTTCTTAGTTATTTTGCGAACTCCTAATACTTTATGGGACAAGATATGATACTTATAAAATAAAAGATGAAGACACAAAATTACAATCAATAGCTAATCAAGAAGTTAGGAATGAGATTGAAAGTTTAGTATAAAACTTTGAAAAATCTTTCTTTCGTGCATCGACTGTGCAAAAATTCTTTAACTTCAAGCTTGAGTTTTTCTTCGTTCCTTTATTTATTATGCAAGCTTGAATCTTCTTTCCCTCTTTAATTTCTTCCTTTTACTTCTTCGAAATTCAACGTTATTGATTTTAAAATTTTATTTGCATTTACATGTAAGACCTGAGTTTTATATAGATTTTTCATTTACACTTTGATGTGTCAAATCTCGGTGTCGTCATATCTTAAAATTTGGTATCATGTGTACGACATTATTTCGGAATATTACGCCACGACAACACCATTAATTTTTAATGCAAGATTGCAATTTAAGGCAAAACTCAAAATTAGGCCATTTAGGCCCAATTTCGAGTTATTTGGGGCCCAATTCGAATTTCACAAGCCCAATTCGAGTTGTTCCAGGCCCAACTCGAGCTGTTTCTAGTTCATTCGAGTTATTTCTTTGCAGGTAATTCGAGTTATTTCTTTACAGGTCATTCGAGTTATTTCTTTGAAGGTCTTTCGAGTTATTTGTTGGAGGCTATTCGAGTTATTTGAATGGAAGTCATTCGAGTTATTTCTAGGAATCCTAGTTTGACTTATTCAACTCATAGTCCTATTTGGAGTGCACTTCTAGCTGAACAAGGACTCTTATGCTTATATAAAGGGATCCCATTCCTCATTCTAAGGTACGTTTTACATTATTCCAAGCTCTAAGTTCGAGTTATATAAGTCGACTTCGATCTATTCCTCAAGCTCATTCGAGTTGTTCATCAATAGCTCGAGTTCGACCTATTTTGGCTTGTATTCGAGTTGTTTTGTTCTGTGTTATTCGACTTGTTTGACACAGTTCATTCGACTTGTTTGGCCTTTCATATTCGACTTATTGCTTTCTGTTTATTCGACCTATTCTAGCCAGTTCATTCGACTTATTGCCTTGTTCAACAAGATCTCATATTCCGATCCGTCTGACTTGAGCGTCGGAGTGCCTTCGCCGGAGAAGGCACCGGCTTAGTTCACGTTTGGTGTTGAGTGCAGGTTCTGAACTCAAAAGCTGCTTGAGCATCCAGCAGGAACTGAAGCAGTCTGACGTGGAGTGTTGGAGAGTGGACACGTATCCTGACGAAAATACCCCACATCAGTGGCGCCGTCTGTGGCAACCATCAAACGCACTTAGGAGCAAACACCATTAATAATTCAATGGCTCACCGCAAAGCCACGGAGAAGAACGGAATGGCTGGAAGAACAAGATCACAGAGGGAGGATGAGAATCGAGTGGCTGACGCATCTGAACACACCTCGGTAGCTGCTCCCAATGCCCCTCTGGATCAAACTCGCACTATGACAGATCAACCAGTAGTGCCTCCAGTTGAACAACCATTGTTGAATCCCGCACAACTGGCGCAGATTATGACAGCTTTGCAACAGACCGTGGTACCAATAATTATGCAACAAGTGGCTAATTATGGATTGCAGCAAAACGTTCCAGCACAAGAAGCACGACGGACACCAACACAGCAAGAAAGGTCTCATCATACACGGCGTCAAGCTGATTCAGGACAACAACAATCAAGGATGACGAGACCAACACGGAAGGATCAATCACCTTCCCAAGAACGCAGAAAACCGCGTTCAGTAAAGGCTGTAGGGAACAAGGCTCCAAGCCGGGCAAATGACAAGGGAGGAGAAGTCAATTCTAAGCGGAGAGATTCTGAAGATCAACCTGCAGCTAGTCACACGACGTCCAGGAGTAGAGACCATCATGAAAAAATGAAACCAATGCCGGAACCAGTAATCGCTGAAAATATTCCATCAACCGAGCCACCAACTCCATTTTCTGAAGCAATTGGCAAGTTGACACTCAAGGAGGGAGTCAGACTTCCCGATATGAAGAAATATGATGGAACGACTGACCCTGCTACACATTATGATGACTTGGATCTCGAGTTGCAGATTTTGGGGTACCATGAGAATTTAAGGGCGAAGCTAATTTCATTAAGCTTAAGGGGAACTGCTAAAGAATGGTTCAAGAACTTGAAGTCTTATTCGATTGAATCAGCTGAACAATTCAGAAGCATGTTCGTTAAGAAGTTCGCCATTTATCGCTTAAAGAAGAAGTCTCCAAGTGCTCTGTTCAATATCTACAGGAAGCCAGGAGAAACGTTGGGAAAGTATATAGAGCGTCTAAATTTGGAGATTGGAAAAGTGAATGCTCCCACTGTGGACTTAGTAATCTCGGTGTTGCAAAACCGTTGCCAGAGCGCCAAGCTGATTGAAGTACTAACTTGGGACGCTCCTGATTCAATAGAGCAAGTAATGGATCTCGCCAATAAAGTGGTTGAAGTGGAGGAGATCACCATAAATCAAGGATTAACGGACCTGCCAGAAAATCCTAGAGAAAAGGAGAATAAAGACTGGAGGAGAGATCCTAGGGGAAAAGATCGGGAGCACAACCGACAACCTTTCAAGAGGTTTGATAATTGGACTCCTTTGAAGAAACCAATTGGTGAAATTTATGCGATAGTTGGAGATAAGGAAAGGTTCAGATCTCCAAGACCTATGACTCTAACTGAAGAGATGAAGCAATCCAAAAAATATTGTAAGTTTCATCGACAAAATGGGCATACCACTAACGATTGCAGGGCTTTGAGAATGGAGATCGAACGACTCATTCTCGAAGGCAAACTTATTGAATATGTACTAGAGAATAGACAACCGAGGGATGAGAAATTAGCGGTTGGACGAAAGCGAAGTCGTTCCCCAAAAGAGAAGAAGGATGAACCAAGAAGAAGGAGGGGAAACGGGAACGATGATATCGAAAACGGAGTAAATGTGATTGCCGGAGGACCTACAGGTGCGGATTCGACCAAAAGTAGGAAACGGATTTCACGTGATATACAATATGAGCGTTTGAAACGTCCAGAGATAGACTTAGTCTTTGCGGTAGACAAGATGGATACAAAGATTACATTCGATGATAGCGACTTCGATAGCTTGTCGGCACAAGCAAAGGAGGCTCAATACTTAAATTGCCCAATGGTGGTTACTGCAGTAATTGCAAATCACGCGGTAAAAAGAATAATGATAGATAATGGATGCTCATCTAACATTATTTTCATGGATGCCTTACAACAAATGAAGCTCGGGCAATACGAGATCTCCGAGGTGAATTCACCTCTATTAGGATTTGGCGGGAGTGAAGTCAAGCCTGTTGGAAGAATAATGCTACCGACATCCTTTGGTGTCAATCCAAAAAGGAGAACGTTGAATGTGGAATATCTCATTGTAGACATGCCGTTCGCATACAATGTATTAATAGGAAGGCCAGGAATAACTGCATTTGCTATGATTATTTCAACAGTTCATCAGAAGATAAAATTTCCAACTCCTGGGGGAATCACAGAACTGACAACAAACTATCGTGATTCGTGGAGCTGTTATGTTACATCAACAAAACCTGTCAAGGCAAAGAATGCACCTGATATAGCTTTGATTGAAGCTCGAGACGCGGAGACTCCACAAGCAACAAGGAGTAAAGACATTGAGATGGTGCTAGCAACACAAGAAGATCAGCAAGAAATCCAGGAGGATTTTGATGTTCCTATGCAGGAAGATAAACTGAAACTAGCAAAAGAAGAAAGAGAGGACAAAACCACTTTGCGTTACATGAAACAATTGGAGATCGAACGCATGAAGCCTTCTGGAGAATTCAAGGATGTTACTTTAATGGAGAATGAGCCGGAGAAAATCATTAAAATCGGAAGTGAACTGCCAATGGAGATGGAGAAAGCATTGATTGCATGTTTGCAGAGAAATTTTGATGTATTTGCATGGACTGATTCGGATTTAAAAGGCATAGATCCACAGGTTGCAGTACACCATTTGAGTGTCAATCCAAATGCAAGACCAGTTCGGCAAAAGAAGAGACACTTCAGTGATGAGAAGAATAAAGCGGCAGAATTGGAAGTACAAACAAAGTTAGTAGCAGGACACATATTCGAAGTCCAATATTCAGAATGGTTGAGCAATGTCGTGCTGGTACCAAAGAAACCAACTATATGGCGTATGTGCGTGGACTACACGGATTTAAACAAACATTGTCCACGAGATCCTTTCCCATTGCCCAGAATTGATCTTGTAGTTGATTCAACGGCAGGATGTGCACTACTTAGTCTTTGTGATGCACAGAGTGGATTTCATCAAATCTTAATGGCAGTCAAAGATCAACACAAAACCGCATTCATAACAGACAGGGGGATATTCTGTTACAGAGTGATGCCATTTGGGTTAAAGAATGCAGGAGCAACATTTCAGAGGCTGGTTGCGAAGATGTTTTACCATCAGATAGGTAAGACAATGGAGGTCTACATAGATGACATGCTTATTAAAAGTTTAAGGGCGGAAGACCATGTTAAGCATCTTGAAGAAGCTTTTGGGATCATGAGGCAGTACGGAATGAAGTTAAATCCAAAAAAGTGTACATTCGGAGTCAAAGCGGGAAAATTTCTAGGCTACATGGTAAATGAAAGGGGCATTGAAGCAAACCCGGATAAGATCAAAGCTATAATGGATCTGCCGTCTCCCAAGTCAGTTCGCGAAGTCCAACGGTTGGTGGGAAGAATAACGGCACTCAGTCGTTTTATATCACATTCCGCGGAGAAAAGTTTGCCTTTCTTCAAAAAATTAAGAAAAACGCCGAAGTTTACTTGGACGGAAGATTGTGAGGAGGCATTTTGGCAACTGAAGATTTATCTGACAACGCCACCACTATTGTCAAAACCCAAGAATAACGAAACATTATATCTCTATTTAGCTGTAACAAAAAATTTACTCAGCACGGTCTTGGTCCGAGAAGAGGATAAGAAACATCTACCAATTTATTATGTGAGCAAAGTTTTGAATGGAGCAGAACTCAATTATTTGGAGATTGAGAAGTTGGCATACGCATTGGTGATAACTGCAAGGAAACTAAGACCATATTTTCAGTCACACCCAATCATAGTACTCACAAATCAACCATTGAAGCAGGTGATGGCAAAGCCAGAAACATCAGGCAGGTTGGTCAAGTGGGCAATTGAGCTAGGAGAATATGGTTTGGAGTACTTACCAAAAACTGCAATCAAAGCACAAAGACTGGCGGATTTCGTCGCAGAAACTATCTCCGAAGCAGATCCATCAATTGATGTGGCTACAGTAACGGAAGGCAGTCAAAAGGATGAAATTGGGGCAGCAAAAGAAATATGGACTCTACACGTGGACGGATCCTCCACAGTTGATGCAGGAGGTGCAGGAATCTACATAAGGTCGGCAGATGGAAGAGAATTCGATTATGCAATTAGATTGAATTTTCAAGTCACAAATAATCAAGCAGAGTATGAAGCCATGCTAGCTGGTATAAAAATGGCAAAATCGCTTGGGATAACTAAACTTATGGCATTCACAGACTCACAATTAATTGCAAATCAGTTTGAGGGAAGATACGAAGCTAAGGAGGCGGCAATAGTAAAGTACCTTGAAAAACTGAAGGAGGCAACATCTAGCTTTGAAATATTCACTATATCACAGATTCCGCGATTGGAGAATGAACGGGCCGACTCACTATCAAGATTTGCAAGCACTGCAGAAGTCTTTGTGGAGAGACGAGTCACATTGTTGGCTGCAGATCAACCCTCAATCAGCAAAGGCCTGGAGTCAACAACAACACAAGCCTTAGATTACGTTTTGCCAGTAGAAGTAGAGGCGTGTTGGAAGGATGAAATAATAGACTACTTACAAAACGGGAAACTACCAACTGATTCACAAGCCGTGAGAAGACTCAAATATAAATCAGCAAGATTCGCCATGTTTAATTGAGAACTTTACAAAAGATCTTTTGAGGGACCACTCTTGAGATGTTTGTCACCTACCCAGGCGAAGCAAGTCTTGAGGGAAATTCATGAAGGAAGTTGTGGAAATCATTCTGGAGGGCGATCCTTGGCACAGAAGATACTCCGACAAGGATACTTTTGGCCAACAATTATGAGAGATTCGATGGATTATACTAGGAGGTGTAGAAGTTGTCAACTACATGCAAAAATCATTCATACGCCTGCACAACCAATGACACCTGTAAGCTATGGATGTCCCTTTGATCAATGGGGGATAGATATTGTAGGACCAATGCCAGTGGCGTCAGGCGGACGAAAATGGCTGTTGGTAGCAGTTGAATACTACACCAAATGGGTTGAGGCTGAAGCACTTGTGACAATAACAGAAACCAATGTGAAGAAGTTCATCTGGAAGAACATTGTGTGCAGGTTCGGAATCCCTAGGGTACTAATATCTGATAATGGAAGACAATTCCAGGGATTCAAGATTCAAGATTGGTGCAAGGATATGAAGATTGAGCAGAGATTCACATCTGTCATGCACCCAGAGGCTAATGGGCAAGTTGAGGCTACAAACAACACACTCGTAAAAAGTTTGGAGAAAAGATTGCAAGGTGTAGGAGGAAATTGGGCAGACGAGTTGCCAGGAATATTATGGGCATATCGCACAACACCACGCACTTCTACGGGCGAAACTCCGTATTTGTTAACATATGGTTCAGAAGCAGTGATACCCGCGGAAATCGGAATGCCGACTTATCGAATCGTCACATATAATGAGGAACAAGCATTAAGAGCTAGACAAATGGACCTCGAGCTAATAGGAGCAACAAGAGAGGAAGCCTACCAACGCACTCAAGCTTACAAGTCCATGATGGCAAAAGCATACGACAACAAAGTTCGTTTCAGAAACTTTCAAGTGGGGGACTTGGTCTTAAGGAAAGTAGAAGCCACCAAGCATGTGGGGAAATTAAAGCCAAATTGGGAAGGACCATACAGGGTGGAAAAAGCAAGCGCAAAAGGATACTATTATTTACAAGAATTGGGAGGAAGGACATTGTCACGTCCTTGGAACGTTAAGAATTTGAGAAGGTTTTACAGTTAGAAGAGTTATTAGATCAACAGGCTGAAGGGCAAAATAGGACCGTAGTTTCAATGCTTTATTTACTTATTCTTCTACAAATTACGAGTCTCAATGCAAGAACTCCAATTGTAATACTTAGCACTGAACTACGGGGACTTGATTCCTAGCCACCTATACATGGCGGGATACGTAGGCAACTCGGAAGTTCGTCGAGCTCAGTCCCAAAACTTATAAAATTTCATATTTTATTTAAGTATTGGTTATTTCTCTACGCTATATTAACATTCTTATCAACACAAGTGTTAACACACAGTCCGTAAGTCGAGCACTGTGCCTCGCAGACAATTAATAAGACGAGCATTGTGCCTCGCAGACGTTCAGTAGGTTGAGCATGGTGCCTCACTGCCTATCCGTAAGACGAGCATTGTGCCTCGCGACATATTTCATAAGACGAGCGTTATGCCTCGCAATTTGTCCGTAAGCCGAGCACTATGCCTCGCAGACAGTCCGTAAGTCGAGCACTGTGCCTCGCAGACAATTCGTAAGACGAGCATTGTGCCTCGCAGACGTTCAGTAGGTTGAGCATGGTGCCTCACTGCCTATCCGTAAGACGAGCATTGTGCCTCGCGACATATTTCATAAGACGAGCGTTATGCCTTGCAATTTGTCCGTAAGCCGAGCACTATGCCTCGCAGACAGTCCGTAAGTCGAGCACTGTGCCTCGCAGACAATTCATAAGACGAGCATTGTGCCTCGCAGACGTTCAGTAGGTTGAGCATGGTGCCTCACTGCCTATCCGTAAGACGAGCATTGTGCCTTGCAACATATTTCATAAGACGAGCGTTACGCCTCGCAATTTGTCCGTAAGCCGAGCGTTATGCCTCGCAGACAGTCCGTAAGTCGAGCACTGTGTCTCGCAGACCACTCATGAATCAAGCAGTATGTCCCGCGGAATCAAAAGTAAGACGAGCATTGTGTCTCACAGTCTCCTCAAAAGATGATTACTTGAGAAGATTGTACGAACAAAATCATCACAAAAACACAATGTTAAAACCAAAGTTTGAGTACGAAAAATGCAACCAAACTCGGCATAAGAAACAAAGAAACACAAAGACATTACCAAAAAGTTAAACATCTATTTAAGCAAAGAGTAAGCACAAGCAATGGCGCAATATCAACAAGAATTTACTAAACAAATATCAAATTCACAAGCATAAAATGTTAGAATCAACAGGAAAAAGATAGTGGCACGCAGGCCAAAAACGGAACGACTACTAAACTACTTCTTCAGACGGAGGCCAACCGACTTCAATGCGTCTCGACTCTGCCGGGCAATATCCTCCAAGGACTCATTCAGTGGGGATGTATCATCTTCAGGACGCACCCGGACCGGAGCAGTGGCAGGCTCGGAGACAGCAGCAGTACTAGGATCGGTGCCAGGATCAGGAGATGGCACAGAGACCGTCACAAGGCCAGCTGAAGCAAGAGGAACCCCCAAGGGAACGTCAACAGGACCCGCAGGAGCCGGAAGCTCTCCCTCCTCGGGAACCTCACTCGAAGAAACCTGCAAACGAGGAACTTCGGAAGAAGAGGCGACAGTAGCACCACGGGAAGCAGCATCCTTCTTAGCTCTAGCTCTCGCCTGCGCTCGTAGGTGATCGCGGAGCCAGACAGATCTCATTCGCAAGACGCGCTGAAATGTCTCTGAGGCATCAACACTCTCAGTCTCTGAACCATCCTCGTCGTCCGAGTCTTGCACTCCCTCAGCCAATCGATCAAGGATATCAAAGTCTTCCTTCTTGCGATCAGGAGCGAAGCCACCTTTGCGCTCCACATCATCCAAGGCATAGTCGTATCCTTTTGAAAGATCGAACCCACCTCGTACAGTGCAAATGGTTCCCCAGGCAGCAGAGCGGAAGAATTCAGCAACCGCGACAACTTTGTCATCTGCTGATAAACCCTGCGACACGACAAAGAGCAAGAAAACCTGAATAAGACAAATACGCACTAAATTCATGATTAAAGGGACATAAGCGAAAGAGAACCTCAGACTTAGCCTGATCATAACCAATCTGCTC
This sequence comes from Misopates orontium, assembly GCA_946800315.1. Lineage (NCBI taxonomy): Eukaryota > Viridiplantae > Streptophyta > Magnoliopsida > Lamiales > Plantaginaceae > Misopates > Misopates orontium. The sequence goes on along the minus strand of OX326949.1, from coordinate 15,853,200 downwards.
CGAGGTAGATGCTCGCGTCAGTGCCGCATCACGCTCCTTTTCCACAGCCTTCAAACGAGCGGTAACAGCAGTGAGCTCTCCCTTGGTGCGGATTTCTTTCATCCCCAAGTCATCCTTGGCACGCTGAAGCTTGTCGAAATCCTTGGACAATGCCTTCAGCTTGGCCTCACTCGCAGCATGAGCCTCCTTGGATTTCTTCAATTCTGCCTTTGCCAATCGAAGCTCCTCTACGACACACTTCAGAGTAGTCTCTACCTCACGAGTCTTCTTTTTGGCCTGCTCTTCCAAAATCTGAGCCTGAGCTGCGGTAGACTTATAATGTTCCAGACGGGAGTTGTACTCAGCTCGAGCATCATTAAAGATGTCAAAATTCTCCCGCATGGTCTGCATATTTATCATCGCCTGAAAAATCAAAATGGGGGAAATAGTCAAAACACGTATTTCAAAAGAATACAGGAAGTTAGTAAAGAAAAAATACCAAAATCACTTACCGTGGAGAAAGAAAGAGCAGTGCGGCTACACAAGCCTTCTGGACCAACCTCTTCGAAATACCTCTTCCTATCAAAAGAAGAAAGGAAGCCCTCGCAAGCACGCATGGCGGCAGTATCAGTCAGCGTATAGGAGCCAACATCCATAGTAGCGTGAGGTATCTCTTCGACATTGATATCTAAATCATCAGCAGTATATCGGTTAGAATTATCGTGAGCAGGGCGCTTTTCACGGCGACGATCATCCAAAGGAGCAGGGCGTTTGCGTGCGTTTGGATCAGGACCAGCAAGATTGCCCTCACGCACCGCTCTAACAACTGCAGGATTGCGTTCCCGACCGCTCGGAGTAGTCAAAGGTGTAGAAGCCTGCTGTGAGGAGCCACCAGTGGTATTACTTCTAGAACTCCTAGGAGGAACCACGGATGCAGGAGCACTAGGTAACGAGGAACCCGCAGGAGCAGTAGTAGTATCAGGGCCAGTCGGGGCAACAGCAGGAGTAGGCTCTGGAACTCCAGTATCGGCAGGATCACTACCGGATGCTAGATCCTCAAAAACCTCCCGCATAGCAGCAAGCTTACGCTTGGATTTGCTGATAACCATCTTTTCTGCAAGAAGCAAATAACAAAGATAAGTATAATATTACGTAGAATGAGAGTAGGTTGGTAAAAAGACAAGCAGGAATAAAAACAAATATACCAAAATCAACTGTTCCATTATACGGAACGACGGAGTACCCCCCAGCACGAAGAATGGAGTTCTTTGTCAAGGACGATGCATCAAACTTATGACTCCTCAACATGAGTATGTCATCAGAAGACAAAGAGGCAGGAGGACACCGGGGAGCTCGAGCTCCATCCGTCCAGTCTCGCCTAAAGTTGAACTCTCCAGGCGTGGACTCCTTAATATAAAACCACTGATTCTTCCATTCTTTTCCGAAACTAGACTGAAGACCAGTAAGGAAACTATTTTTTTTCCTAGCAGTCAGGAAATAAAAACCCGCATCTTCACCAGTCGTTCGAAATTTGCTAAGGAACATTTGGAAGAAAGAATCAGCAGTACAGGGCAACTTGTATACCCTCATCAAAATGATAAATGCATGGATAATACAGTAGGTATTGGGAGTGAATAGGATGGACAAGAAGGCAAACGAAGCAGAATTTGTCGAACTACGTCATGGAGCGGAAATCTAAGCCCACAAGACAGGAAATTGTGAAAAATGGTCAAACAACCAGGAGGCGGAGCATCTAATCGATCTTCAGGGCCAGGAAAGATAATATCATACGTATCAGGTACATCAAACATAGACCTATAGTATGAGGCTCCATGGGTGTTCATGGGACGAATACCCGCAAAGTTTAAAAGGTTATACATAGGAGAGGGAGCATCAAGGTTTATACCCTCCTCAGCTAATTCCTGCATAGTCTCATCTACAATACTACTATTCACCTCTATGGGAACAGGAACGTTTGGTATAACGTCTACAGTGGTCGGTTCAGAAATGTTAGTCAGAAACTCATCATCAGAATTATCTACAATATTTACTTCTTTATCAGAACCTTGGGCATTGGAAGAGGAAGCATCACTATCAGACTCCCCACTACCCGATGACGACCCAGACCCAGAGCCTGATGTCTCGACAACATCAGGGACACCTAAAGAGCTATTGGTTTCCATATCTGACTCAGAAGTCATTATAATGCTAAGTAGGAATAAGTTAGTAATTACCGATTCTAGGGTTTAAGTCAATGACTCTTTCAAATTCAGGATCACGCCTCTCGTAGGACCTTTCTGCTGGAACAAATATTCTGGGGGCACCAGGAACGGGGATTCTAGCAGGACGCGAAGGTCGGGATGAACGTGATGGGCTGGTCCTGTGAATTGGGAAACGCTCACGATCGGCAGTGGCACGTGTGGATTGTGAATGGCGTTCGAAAATGAAGGTGGTTCGCGGCGAGAGCGATGTTGGTTTGAACGAGCCGTCGTAAAAAATCTGCATGAAAGTTCATTCAACGACTTAGTTTGCAAAAGTTTGAAAATTTTCAGAAAAATTATCAAGTCTAAATAGCTCGAATACAAGGTAATCAATTTAGGGTAATAAGTCGAAAATGCGCCTACAGCAATAAGTCGAAGATAAACAAAATAGAGGGTGTTTTCGACTTATCGAGTTATCTCTATTATAGCTCGATTACAAACATTTTTGACATGGAAAATAAGTCGAAAGTAAATCTTGACGAGCGTTGTTCGACTTATCGTGGAATTATCGAGTTATTTCACTTGTCAAAAATTTCAAACGATGCTTCGACCTATCGAGTTATCTATTATAGCTCGATTACAAACACTTTTCGACATAGAAAATAAGTCGAAAGTAAATCTTGACGAGCGTTGTTCGACTTATCGTAGAGTTATCGAGGTATTTCATATATCTTACAAGTTATTTATGACTTATCGAGTTATTATTCAATGTAATCGAGTTATCGGCCTAATTCGAGCTATACCTTTGTGGAATCGAGTTATTTGTGGTATTTTCGAGTTATTTTGAACTTCTCAGTGTATTCGAGCTATTGCTGTTCGAGTTATTTCAAGAGCTCGAGTTGTTTTCGCGAATTATGATGATGCGATGACTCGGTGCGGTGGGTATTTATAGAAGCGATCGGACGTAAAATTACCAGTATACCCCCACCTCGAGCTATAGCTCATTCGAGCTATAGTTCATTCGACCTATTTTTTAGAGGACAAATTTGTCGAGCTATAGTTTATCGGACTTATTTTTTAGACGACAAACATTCCGAAACTTTTTCTCAACAGATTGGGGTTTTACGGTTTTTACGGGTTCATGAGCCCGACTCGTTGCACGATTACCGGGATTCTTCCACTGTTTTAGTTTGAAAGACCAATGTTTTCACACATTACTCTTCCACTCCAATATTGACCAGTTTGTGTTTGTTGAAATGCTCCATCTAAAAATCTCTTCAACAACTTCTTTTTTAACTCTGCAATTGGTCTGACAAATCCCATTACTTCTTCGTTAACTCTCTGCAAGTTAAAAAAACAAAAAAATAAACGGTCGGATGCTTTTATCCCTATGGTGATACTCGTTCCAACACAAGAGGAATCTAAACCAAGCACTAATTCTTCCAAGAACAAATCGCAGGTTGTCTCTCTCTCTCTATAACCTAGTAATTGAAAAAAAAATTTATTTGCCTGATTTAAAACATGGGATGCTTTTATCCCTTTACTTTATATATAACTCCTATTACACAATGGTTCAAATATTTTTTTATTTTGTTTTGTTTTGTGTTTTTAAAGTGTCTCCGATGGAATTTTATACCTTGCCCTTTTAGGGACTTCATAAGATATCATAATTTAGGACATTTAGTTTATTCATTAGTCATAAGTAACTCTGTCTATTTATTTCTTATTACTTGCTAGTGTTAATCAAACGGACACATTATTAAAATTTGAAGTGTTACTAATTTCTGCAAGCATGTAGAGTTCTTATCCTTGGAATTGCATGATGACCTCCATATCAAATCCATCAGCCAACATCCAAATTGCCAGTCACGCTGTTGATTCGACATATTCACAAAGCGATTCACACGATAAGACTCTTCTCTCATTATGGTGCATCTTCGATCCGACCATGCTCTCACGAAAGGTTTCCCAAAAAGAAAATGATGTTTTTGTCTTTTCTTTTTGTTTTGAATTTTAGTTTTACTTAAAACTTCATTAAATATTTATTAGCAAACATTTTTTAGAATTGATCTTTTTTAGTAAAAGAGTGAGTTGCTTATTCCAAAAATATTTTTCCATATTTGACTCTACGTTTTGTAGTATCACATTTAAAATTGAATTCTTACCGTTAAAAAAATTATCGCCATGCCTCACACACGTGTTCCAACCCTCGCATGCATTGGCAACTCCCACTTTGGATACACTCTAGAAAATTTCTGAACACATATATATATCAGTATCACCTCATGAATTCTTTCCTTCACAACCACTATACAACATCATCAAACAATTGTTGCTAAATTGCTCCAAATAAATATGGTGAGGAACGAAAGTATAAGCTTTTCCGTGCCTGACGCACCTCCTAGGTTAGTACTCAACAATTCAAAAGCCGCCTCATCCTCGGCGGTTGAAGAAACCAGATCGTGTTGTATGGATGAACAAAATCACTATTATAGTAGTAGGAGAGAGCAGCCGAATGTCAACACTATAAATGTTCGGCGTACAACTCAAAAACAAACGCCGCCAAAGCCATTGTACGTCCCTCCCACTGCACCAGTAGTACCAAAGCGCCGCAGAGGCCGACCACGCAGAGCATGATGACCAGTGTCCCCGAACTCATGTAAGCTTAATTTGTTACTAAGTTTTCATGTTCAATTTTTCTTTATCTGATATTGGAAATTTCGCATATTTGCCTTTATGGATATTGCATTTTAAATTTAATTTTTTTATTTTGGGATAAAAGATGTTGCGAGACAGGGCTTTGAAATGATATAATACTTAAGATTGATATATACATTGCACACGCATTTCTAAAATTGCCTAAAATTTTGAGATCCACTGAATGATGATTATACTTTTACCACTATATTTTTACATTGCTTAGGAAATGATAATGTTATCTGAAACAGGGATTAACAAGCAAGATTTAGAGATTTCTGTAGATGGCCTAATTCTCGACTCCGAACTCGCGACACATCTCAGGAACAAATATTACGAGCTTTGTCGCAGTCAAAATAGTTTTCTGCATGAGAATTTGACTTGTTGCCTCAACATTAAGTTGGCAGCTGGGATAATTTCTGAAACTGTGAACATCGCTGATGCGATCAGGGCCGTTAAAACTACCACATCCCTTAATGATTTGGAAAGTTGGGATAGAACTTTGAAAGCTTTATAGGATTTAGGGATGACAGTGGGATTTCTTCGTGCTCGGATACATGAATTACTGACCCTTTCTGTTCAATACCAAGAGATTATTGAGTCTAAGAGACGAGAAAAGGCTGAAGCAGAACATGAAAAATGAGTCGTGTGAAGGAGAAACTTCTTGAAGTTGAAACGGTGATAAGAAGCCTAAACGAGGAGATTGATACTCTCAAGGTGAAAAGAGAGGGGCTGAATTTCGCGATCAGGGACGCCGCTAGTGCTCCCTGGTGAAAGATCTCGACTTGCTTCCGTGGTCAGTATGTAGTTCTTGTGATATTGTATTCAGATCATGCTCTTGAAATGCCTGGACCATTCAACTTCAGCTAAAAGATGTAAATGTGTTGTGATTTAGTTTTCTTTAAATGGTTCTTGGGACTACTGTGTTATAGTCAACTATTTGTGTTGTGATATGTTTATCTAGAGTTATTTGAAGGATTCTAGAAGTATGACTTTTAATGTTTGGTTGAAGTATAGAAAGAGAATTAAATTTACACCCCTGGCCTAATTATACATGTTTCCTACTTTTAAAATGAAATACCTTGAAATTGACACAAACATTAAGATTAGACCCAGCTACTGAAAAAGGGGATGATATATATAGAGTAAAATCCCTTAGCAAATTTTTATCATTCACTATTTTGCCCCTTTCAAGTTAATTGTATATTTTTTTTCCTTTTTTATTACATGTCAATGATTAACAAAGTCTTTAGAAGCTTATCAAAACAATCTTCTTTCCTTTAATGATATGGAACACTAAATGAGATGAAATCTAAGAGAATGTTTTGTAGTCCTTTTCCTTGTGTGATTGATTTATACTAAAAAAAAATTCAGTTTTATTCAAATTTAAATATTTCAGTTCGTGAAGCTGAATACATTGACCATCTTCCTCTAGTTTAATTCAAATGCTTTAAAAAACTTAAATAAAAAACCAAAGAATGCATAACTATAACATGTGTAATGCAACATGGATTTGGCAATTTACCCTATGTATTATGCTAAATTTGCCAATATCCTCTCTGTGTTATGCTAAATTGACAAAGGCATATGCATGTAACTATCTCATCCTTCTGTATTATAACCTCCATTGAACAGTTGTTCCTTTTTCCGTTCACTTCTGTATCCAAATACAAATCGGTCTTCTACCAATTGTGGTTGCCCTGCTTCATTTTTGTACTTGTTTCCAAATTTTCGCCATCTTAATAATTATAAATTACGATGGTAAGTTTTTGCAATAAAGTACAAGATTTGTAGAAACAGAAAATATAATAAGTGAAACTTTAACTAAATTGGAAAGTGCGGAATCCATTAAATTTTTCAACAGGTAAGTGGATTTGCGGAGGGGCAAGAAAATAAAAAAGAATAAAAATAAAGACTGATTTGTTTTTGGTTGAGGGCACCATGATTACATGACAGAAAAATTGTTAGTGTGTGGTGATGTGGAATTTTCTATTTTCATGTGTAAAATTGGTGTTGGACTGCACCACGTAGGACTTGTTGACGTGGTGCAGCGGTCGCAACATATAATTTCTCCAGATTTTTAGCCGTCCCCAAACATTTTGTTTGGCACTTTTTCTTGTTTATACCAAATACTAAAGTTAATAACCTATGTTGCACCGACACGGACACCACGACACAAATTTTCCAAAAATTGTAGGATGCGACAAGGCATGGACACGTTTTAGTTTTTGTAGTAATATATATAAACACCATAGAATAAAACTGTGTCATTATATTTATAAGTTTACTCACAAATTAAGATTGAACATATATAAATTGAAACATGAATAAGAAGTGCACGTGTAAATAAAAAATCTATTAAACTCAAGTTTTACATGTAAATGCAAATAACATTTTAAAACGAAAACCATTGAATTTCGAAAAAGTAAAAGGAAGAAATTAAAGAGAGAAAGAAGATTCAAGCTTGCATAATAAATAAAGGGACGAAGAAAAACTGAAGCTTGAAGTTAAAGAACTTTTGCACAGTCAATGCACGGGAAGAAAGAATTCTCAAAGTTTGATATTAACTTTCAATCTCATTCCTAACTTCTCGTCATTAGCTTTTAATTGTAATTTCGTGTCCTTATCTTTTATTTTATAAGTATTATATCTTGTCCCATAAAGTATTAGGAGTTTGCAAAATAACTAAGAAAGTGCCCAAAACGTGTCCAACATTGGTGCCCGTATTTTTCTTTTTCAATTTAGTTTTCGCCACGCCACATGGCGTGTCGGACATGTGTCCATGGCATATCTGAAGCGTGTCGTGTCCTAAATGTGTCCGACACGTGTATTTTTTAGATTTTTAAAAATGTTCTTTCAACATAGTTAGTAACACAATGTGCGTGCTGAACGCTTAATAAATTGGTATAACATTCGAAGTAAGTATTTTGTACAACTAATACAAGAAGAGTAGGGCAATCATCTCATTTATTTTCGACAATAGACAATTGAGATATAACAATACAATATATATTGTTCTATAATTTAAATTTCTGTCATTGCAAAAGTACTATATTAAGTTTTAACAAATACTACATTCATGACGCCATATTGTCAAACATGACGTGTTAACATCGTAACTGATTCGAAAACGTCTAATTAGGACCAAAATCTTTGTTGCAGGACCCAAGTCCTTCATTTCAAACTCACTCCTCAGTTCAGTCTTGATAGTTGCAATTTCCATCTTCCTGTTGCTCACTATCAGTATGTCATCCATATACAACAACAACATTGCAAAGCTATCACCTTGATTGAACTTATAGTAGACACAACTGTCAAACTTACTCCTTGTAAAGCTGATTCTCTCCATGAACTCATCAAACCTCTTATTCCAATGTCTAGGTGACTGTTCTAAACCATAAAGTGATCTGTTGAGTTTGCAAACATGATCAACTTTATCCTTCACCTCAAAACCTTCTGGTTGCTTCATAAGAATGGTTTCTTCAAGATCACCATACAAAAATGCTGTTTTGACATATACTTGCTCCAACTCCAAATCAAATTGAGCTACCATAACTAGAAGTATTCTTATAGATATGTGCTTCACAACAGGTGAGAATGCATCATTGTAATCGATTCCCTCCCTCTGAGTAAAACCTCTATCTACCAACCTTGCTTTGTATCTACTGTTTTCAAAACCAGGAATTCCTTGTTTATCTTATAGATCCATTTACAGCTCACCAGCTTAGCTCCAGCTGGTTTCTGTACTAATTCCCGAATGTTGTTTTTCATCAGAGATTTCATCTCTTCTTTCATAGCCTCCAACCACTTTCCTTTCTCCTTGCTTGCTAAAGCAGCTTTATAGTGCTTTGGTTCTTCCTCCAGAACTTTGCTCGCAGCAACAAGTTAATAAGCTAACAAATCAGCATAGCCATACCTTTCAGGTGCTTTCAACTGTCTCCTTGTTCTATCTCTTGTCAGCATATATTCCCTCTCTTCTTGCTGTTCAGGTGTTCTAGCTTGCTGAAGAGTGGATTCTGGTTCTGATTCTTCATCTTCATCATTCAGAATCCATGTACCAGCTTGAGTGTCTGTGTTATTAGACTCCACCTCAAACTGAATCCTATCTAGTGTATCATTTTGTTTTTCAGTCTTGTCTGCAATTTCTGTGGTCTTCTCTTTACCAAGAGCCATCTCTCCTTCATTAAACACCACATCTCTGATTATTATGCACCTCTTGTGTCCAGACTCTAAACACCACAGCTTGTATCCCTTCACACCTTCTGGATACCCTATGAACATACACTTCAGAGCTCTAGGCTCTAGTTTGTCCTGTTTTATATGTGCAAATGCCTTGCAACCAAACACTCTGAGCATGCTAAGGTCAGGAGCATGCCCAGACCACACTTCTTCAGGTGTCTTCATGTTCAAAGCAGTAGAAGGACACCTATTTATCAGATATGCAGCTGTTACCACAGCTTCTGCCCAGAACACTTTAGGTAATGATGCACTGTGAAACATGCATCTTACCCTCTCAAGGATTGTTCTATTGGACCATTCTGCAAGCCCATTTTGTTGAGGTGTATAAGCTATTGTTTTATGCCTAGCTATACCAACTTCTCTACAGAATTTATTGAAGTTTTCAGAGCAAAACTCAAGGCCATTATCTGTTTTCAACTTGTTGATCTTTCTTCCTGTTTGATTCTCCATCAGTACTAACCAAGATTTAAAGGTCTCAAACACCTCATCCTTACTTTTCAAAGTGTAAATCCATATCTTTCTCGAGTAGTCATCTACAAGGAATGGAAAATACCTGGCTCCTGAGTGAGATGCAGTTCTTGAATGACCCCATAGATCTACATGGATATAGTCAAGCCTTTCTTTTGTATTGTGTTGTCATGTGGCAAACTTCACCATGCATGCTTTGCCATAGACACGATTTTCACAGAAAACCAGCTTCTCTAACTTGTCAACACCAAGTAATCCCTGCTTGCATAGCTCTGCTAATCCTCTCTCACTCACATGACCCAACCTTCTATACCACAGCTCAGTTTTTGAGATTTCAGATCTTGTTGTTGCTGAAACAACTTCCTGAGCTGCTTTTTCATAGAGGGTGTATAAACCATTCTTTCTGTATCCTTTCATGACAACGATTGAACCCTTTAGTACCTTCAGAATACCATTTTTACACTTGAATTGAAAACCTTTAATATCTAACTCTCCCAGAGATATGAGGTTCCTTTTCAAGTCTGGTACAAACCTGAGTTCTTACAACAGCCTGAGATGACCATCATGCATCTTGAATCTCACAGATCCAATACCATGTACCTTATAGGGTTTGTTGTCTCCTAACAGCATTGTACCTCCATCTTTTTCTTCATACTCTTCAAACCATCTCTTGTTTGGAGTCATATGGTATGAACAGCTAGAATCCAGACACCATCAGGACACTGCATACTCATAGCCATCCTGTGCTATAGCTGCATCACCTGAATCCTCAGAATTTTCATTCCCCTTCTTCCTCTCATGGCAAAATCTTCTGATGTGACCAGGTTTATGACAGAAGTAACACATCCTTTCAGTGTTTCCTTCTTTCTGTGGTGTCTTGTCCTTCTCTTTCTTTCCTTTATTGTTTTTCTTGTGATGTTTCCCCTTCACTACCAACCCTTCACTAGTTACAGAAGCCTTCTGTTCATTTCTCTCATTCAACTCCTTAGAGTTTAGTGCAGATTGCACCTCACCTAATGTCAAAGTCTCTCTCCCATACATCAGAGTTTCTTTAAAGTGAGAATGAGACTTAGGTAGTGAACTTAACAGTAGTAAAGCTTGATCCTCATCATCTAAAGACACACCAATATTCTCAAGATCCAATATCAACTTATTGAATACATCCAACTGCTCTTCTACAGGTTATCTTCATGCATTTTGAATGAGTAAAGAGCTTGTTTAAGATATAAACGGTTTACCATAGACTTACTCATGTAAAGGGCTCTCAAACTTGATCCAGATCCCTGCAGCTGACTTCTCCTTTGAGACTTGTCTCAAGACTTTGTCTCCTAGACTGAGAATGATGGCACTGTGAGCCTTGTCAAGCATAGCCTTCTTGGATTTCTCATCAATCTCCTTGTCTATTGAGGATTCATCAAGTGCATCCAATAACCCCTGCTGAACCAACAGAGCCCTCATCTTCCATCTCCACAGCCCAAAATCATTCACTCCAGGGAATTTTTCAACATCAAATTTAGCAGATGCCATTGTGTTGTTTGCTCCACGTTCACCGCACCACTTTGTAGTGAATCAACAACACAAACCAACAACAAGATCACTCAAAGATCTTGATTCAATTCACTCAAACAACCAATGCAAACTGATCGATCAAACAAAGTATAAAACTAACTGTAATGATCAGATAGAACCAATGAGAAGAAGATGAAAAATGGAACTATCAAACAAACACACAACACCAGGATTTACTTGGTTCGAATAAGAGCTCAATGTGAACTCTATTCTACATCAAGGGGGTAATCTTATTGCTTCAAGAATGAGAAAGTTTCTGCTGAATTTTACAAAGTGAATGTGCTGCTACTTGCTCTGTTTTCTGTTGTTTATGAGCTATATATACTCTCATGTATATCACCTATACATAACACTATACACACGCTCACACATCTCAGCTGAAAACCAGCTCCTTCTAACTAACTTCTAACTGCTCCAAGTTGCAAGCTGAAATAACAGCTTTTGCCGCCAACTTTCAAAAAACGGTTTAGTTAGTTATATTCAAGTTGTTGAACCACAACTTCTAACAATTCGCTAAAGTCAAGGATTTTCATTATATAATTTCTACGGCTAAAAGAATAATGTGGTGGATGAAAAGTGCTGAACACGTGTAACTCTTACGTTCTAGCAGAGTTATAGAAATATAATTTAATATTCAATCGATGAACATATTCTATGCTTCATGAACATGATTGCTAAGCAAAACCTTACAGCTCTTTGGGCCATTTATTGAAATAACTTAGCACTCAAATCACAATTCTTTCATAAAATTAGTAATATGCTATATGTTGTTAACTGATAGTCTGCGTAATGTTTCTGTGTCATTTTGAATCCGCTTGATTTTGAGGTTGTTAGGACTTCATAAGATATCAAAATTTAGGAAATTTAGTTTATTCATTAGTCATAACTCTGTCTATTTATTTCTTGTTACTTGCTAGTGCTAATCAAACGGAAACTTTATTAAAATTTTGGAGTGTTACTACTTTTTGCAAGAAAGTAGAGTTCTGACCCTTGGAATTGGATGATGACAACGGCCTCTCCAAATCAAATCCATCAACCAACATCTGAATTGCCAGTTACGCCGTTGATTCGACATCTTCGCAAAGCGATTCCCACGATAAGACTCTTCTCTCATTATGGTGCGTCTTTGATCCGACCATGCTCTCACGAAAGGTTTCCCAGAAAGAAAATGATGTTTTTCTCTTTTCTTTTTGTTTTGAGGTTTTGTTTTACTTAAAACTTCATTAAATATTTAGGGATAAAAGCATCAAACCCCCTATACTATAGGGGGTGTAGCGATATGCTCCCTGAACTTTTTTTTTTCGGCAACAAGCCCCCTGTACTATGGATAAACAAGACTTTTTGCCCCCTAGTCGAATTTCTGGCCAATTTTTACCGAAATTTGAAACATGAACATGAGGGTTCATTACTATTTAACCTCAAATTCAATAAAATGCCTTTTTTTTCACTTCGATTCTTGTTATATTTTCTTAATTTTCACACCTTAGTTTAAATTATCCAAATTTAAGGTTTGGAAATTCAAAAAATATAACAAAAATTGAAGTGAAAAAGGGGCATTTTATGGAATTTGAGGTTAAATAGTGATGAACCATCATGTTCACGTTTTATATTCCGGCGAAAAATTGACCGGAAATTCAACCAGGGGGCAAATTATTTTTTCAAGTCTATAGTTGAGGGGGCAAATTTCTTATTTATCCATAGTACAGGGGGCTTGTTGCCCCAAAAAAAAAAGTTCAGGGGCCAAATCGCTACACCCCCTATAGTATAGGGGGTTTGACGCTTTTATCCCAAATATTTATTAGCAAACGTTTTTGAGAATTGATCTTTTCTATACTATATAAAAAGGGGGAGTTTTTCTCCACCTCCTTCTTCATGAAAAGACAAATTTGCCCTTCTACAATTTTGTCCTTTTTCCTTATATTGTTTGTAGGGATAATTGCACAACACCCCTTGAGGTATGGGCTAATTACAAAGACACCCCTCATTTTTGGGAAATTACACAAACACCCCCTTGTGATTAAATTATTTTCACAATTTGTTACATTTTACTGAATGTAAATTTTCGTCTATCATTTATACTGTAAAATCGTTGAAACTTAAACCCAAATTGCTAAAAAGATAGAAAATAAGTCTTATTTATTCTGTTTCAGAAAGAAAAAAAAAAACATCAAAACTAAGATATATTTAGAAAGATTTTGTAAATTAATCATCACATCATTATTTGGCATTATGATCCAACAATACCCTTGTAAATTTATATTTTTCCACACTCTTAGTACGTCAATCACTGCCACATCAGGTTCTTTCTAATTTCTCTCTCACTCACGCTCACTCATTAACGCTCAATGGATTATTAAATTTATTATGGAGGAAATATATTTAGATTTTAATCGGTAATTAAATTTTATATGTATCTTACGGTCGTGACTCATGAGTTGGGTGAAAGTGCTTGAAATATGTATTTTATTTTGTTCGACTGGTGAAAGACTTAATTATGAAAAAGGTCTATATAAGTACAAGAAATGTTAACTAAGTTTAATACACTGACTTTCATTTAAAATGATAACTTGTATAGTTCATTTATTAGGTCAAATATAAATTGATTAGCTGAAAAATCAATGTTGTTCCGAGGGAAATTATCTTATCAACACAATTTAGAGTAAAAAATCTGGTTCATCAATTTCCAATTTGTGTGATTTGATTACTCGCACGTGCTTAGCACGTGCCACTTTCCTAGTTTTTAGTAAAAAAGTGAGTTGTTTGATCCTAAAATACTTTTTCCATATTAAACACTACGTTTTGTAGTATCACATTTAAAATTGAATTGTTACTGTTAAAAATAATTATCGCCACGCCTCACACACGTGTTCCAACCCTCGCATGCATTGGCAACTCCCACTTTCGATACACTCCAGAAAATTTCTGAAATATCACCTCATGAATTCTTTCCTTCACCACCATTATACAGCATCATCAAACAATTGTTGTTGAATTGCTCCAAATAAATATGGTGAAGAATGAAAGTATAAGCTCTTCCGTGCCTGACGCACCTCCTGGGTTCCCAATACTCAACAATTCAAAGGCCGCCTCATCCTCGGCGGTTGAAGAAACCAGATCTTGTTATTAGATAGTGTATATATTAGAATAGATCTTGTATATTTATTCTTTTATTATTTAGTTTAGTATATTATATTTCTGTAATTAGTCTTGTAATTTACTATTTAAGTACCCTTTGAGGTTAATTAGACTCATTCAGTAATATTTTACAAACCTAATGCTCTTATATGGTATCAAGTCGCCAAAATCTCTCACGAGAATCTTGATCCATGACCAAACCTGAATTCTCCATCAGCCCGACCGCCGCCTCTGGCTCGGATGTCGCGACCTCCTCGTCGTCGCTCCTGTTCAGCGACGCGCCGCGTCTGCCGCTTGGCGGTGATGTGTTGATTCCTATCAACGCTCATCAACAACTACCGCTTCAGCTAACTGGAAGCAACTACTCCTCATGGCGATCTCAAATTCGTCATCTCTTTTATGGCTATGGCTCTTCGGGTATTTGGATAGCACCATACCCTGCCCTGCTTCGGGTTCGACTTCATATGCACTTGCGGGTCACGTTTTCTGGAAGCGTCTGGATTCTTTGATCCTCTCAGCGCTCTTTGGTTTGGTTTTTGCGGAGATCGTTCCCCTTACCGCTTCTGTTGATTCGTCTGCGGAGCCCTGGTTAACCCTACAACGGTTATATGCGAATCGCTCTCGTTCGCGTGTGATGCAGTTGAAAGATGAACTCGGTTCTATGAAACTTGGTCCCCGTTTGGTGTCTGAATTCATTCAGTTGATCAAGTCTAAGGCTTATGAACTTGCTGTTATTGATGGCTCGTTGAAAGAAGATGACATCATGCTCTATATCCTTAATGGATTAGGCTCCATGTATCGTGATATTGTTGGTCCGGTGCGTGCTCGGGAAAACCCTATCTCCTTCACTGAATTGCATGATCTTTTGGTGAGTCAGGAGACATATCTGCCCGCTTGGATTCAAAGAACACAACCCTCGTCGCCTCTGCCAATGGCGCGACCGCTTGGCGTAACCTTCTTTCTGTTCATCAGTTTACTAAGGCTAATAACGTGTTTATTGAATTCTTTCCTTCTCATTTTGTTGTTAAGGATCGTAATACGAGGGCTAGTCTGTTTAAGGGGGCGTCTGTGGACGATGTGTATCAAGTTCGGTTTCCGTAGGCAATTCGCCCTCTCAAGCTTGCGTCTGTGGGTGAGCGTGTGGATCGGGGTTGCTGGCACGATCATTTTGGTCACCTGTCTTACAAGATTGGGTCGTTTATTTTATGCAATTTCAATTTACCGTGTACTAGTTCCTCTAGTTTAAACAATTGTAATTCTTGTTTTATGAACAAAAGTCAACAATTAGTTTTTTATAATAGTTCTCTTGTTTCGAACTATGTTTTGCATTATGTTTATGCTGATGTTTGGGGACCTACGCCTGTTGCATCTGTGAATGGTTGTCATTATTATTTAATTCTGGTTGATCACTTCACAAAATACTGTTGTATGTACCCGTTATCTGTGAAGTCTGAGGTGTACATGGTTTTTACTCAGTTTCGTGCTCTTGTTGAGAAACAGTTTGGGACATCTATTACGAATATGTACTCTGATAATGGGGGTGAGTTTGTGGCTCTTTGTTCGTACCTCTCTAGCAATGGTATAAGCTGGCTTACGTCCGCACAACACACCCCTCAACAGAATGGCACTAGTGAGCGTCGTCACAGGTCCGTTGTGACCATTGGTCGTACTCTCTCCTCACTCGTGCTCAACTTCCACCTGATTACTGGGATTTTGCTTTTTCCGCTGCTGTTTATCTTATAATAGGTCGCCCACTCCGATTTTACATCATTAATCTCCGTTTGAGGTTTTGTTTGGTCATGCTCCAAACTATTTGAGGCTTCACACTTTTGGTTGTTTATGCTATCTGTTTCTACTACCGTATTTTTCGGGAAAGTTGACCCCTCCTTCCACGGCTTGCCTTTTTGTCGATTATTCCTCAACTCAGGCTGCCTATAAGTGTCTTGACATGGTTTTGGGTTGGTTATATATTTCTCGGCACGTTCAGTTTGTCGAAGACAGATTTCTCGGCCCTTGCGTGCCGCATCGTCAGTCGGCCTCGACCCCGCGCGCGGCCCCTTGCCCATCTGTCGTTCCGCTGCCCACGCCGCGCCCCATCGTTGGCCTGACCCCTGCACTTCTTCTGACCCCTACGACCGAAATCGACCCAAGCCCCGTCTTCGGTTCGACCCCAGGCTCGTTCAATCCTCAAGTGATACCTGATGGCCCGCACGAGGCCTCGTCGAATATATCAACCCTGGGCTCGTCTCTTCATGCTCCCGTGGGCTCGGCTATGGCCCCGACCCCAGATTCGGGTTCGACCCTGACTCCCCCGTTGCCTCCCGGTTTGTCGTCGGTTTCTGGTACTCACCCTATGATCACTCGGTCAAAAAATAACATCTTCAAGCCAAAGCACTTCAATCTGGCAACCAAGCATCCTGTTGTAGGTCCTGTCAAACCTACGTGTGCCAGTCAAGCCTTGGCTAATCCTCAATGGCGAGCAGCTATGTCTGAGGAGTTCACGGCTCTTACTCAGCATGGCACGTGGACTTTAGTTCCTCCTCCATCTTCTCGAGATATCATTGGGTGTAAATGGGTCTTTCAAATCAAGCGGCGCCCTGATGGTTCGATTGACAAGTACAAGGCTCGGTTAGTTGCTAAAGGTTTCCATCAGCGTCCGGGTTTGGACTACAAAGAAACCTTCAGCCCTGTTGTCAAGCCGGTCACTATTCGTACTGTTCTCTCATTGTCTATTGTTCATTACTGGCCCATTCGACAGCTTGATGTCAGCAATGCTTTTCTGCATGATTCTCTGTCTGAAACTGTTTACATGCGTCAACCCCCCGGGTTTGTGGACAAGTCCTTGCCTCAACATGTCTGCCTTCTGCGCAAATCCCTCTATTGCCTCAAGCAAGCCCCGCGGGCGTGGTATCTTGCTCTCAGTGCCGCCTTGATCTCCTTTGGCTTTGTTCAGAAAAAATTCGATACGTCGCTTTTTGTTCTTTCCCGTGGATCGGTGAGGTTATTTATTCTGGTGTATGTTGATGACATCATTGTTACTGGTTCTTGCTCATCGTCGATCTCTTCCTTAAATGCTCAACTTGCTCGACGCTTTGCTATTAAGGATATGGGACGCTCTCGTATTATTTTGGTGTCATGAAGGTCTGTTTCTTTCTCAGCACAAGTATATGCTTGACTTACTTTCTCGACACAAGATGGATGGTGCCAAACCTCTCAACACCCTGATGGCATCAAACCCGTCGGCCCCGTCGTCTGACTCCGTGGTTGATGCCACCACCTTCCGTCAAATCATTGGAGGATTGCAATATCTTACTCTCACCCGTCCGGATATTGCATTCTCGGTCAGTCCTTTGGCTCAACGTATGACGGCCCCTGATTCGTCCAATTGGGTGGCTCTTAAGCGAGTTCTGAGATATCTTAAAGGTACTCTTTCTCATGCTATTCTTCTTCGTCGTGATGTGTCTCTCTCGCTTATGGCTTATTCGGACTCTGATTGGGCGGGTGATACTTTGCATTGTACTTCTACATCGTCTTATATTTATATATTGGGTTTCTTGGGTCCAATCCGATTTCTTGGTCCTCACGCAAGCAACGAGCCATTTCTCGATCGTCCACTGAGGCTGAATACCGTGCCTTGGCGTCGGCTTCTGCCGAGGTTCGTTGGCTCCAACATCTCTTCGGGGAACTTGGTTCCCTCTTACTTCTCCACCGTTGATTCGATGTGATAATATGGGTGCTCTTCGGTTATCTCTGCATCCCGTGCAACACTCTCGAATGAAGCATCTGTGGATTTACACTTTGTTCATGACCTTGTTGCCTAAGGTTTAATTCGGGTTTCTTATGTCAACACTCTTGATCAGCTTGCTGATATCCTGACGAAGCCTCAATGTCGTTCTCATTTTTTATTAATGCGTTCAAAAATCTGCATTGCTGATGGCACGTCAATTTTGAAGGGGAGTATTAGATAGTGTATATATTAGAATAGATCTTGTATATTTATTCTTTTATTATTTAGTTTAGTATTTTATTAGTCCTGTAATTTACTATTTCAGTACCCTTTGAGGTTAATGAAAATCATTCAGTAATATTTTACAAACCCTAATTCACTTATACTTGTAGGAGAGAGCAGCCGAATGTCAACACTATAAATATTCGGCGTACAACTCAAAAACTAACTCCGAAAGCCATTCGAAAACGTCTAATTAGGACTTTGTCATTTCAACAAAATTCTACAACTCCATTCTCAGGTGGGCTCTAGACCAACGGCGCATTTTGATTAGGTATTCACGTGTCCTTCCAAAATATGACATATCACGTGCAATATTGATTACTTTATAATTTTAAATTTTTTTTTTAAGTTTTTATTATTTAAAATTTTCACATAGAAACATTAGTATCTTTTATGATATATCATTTATGACACATCGTTTTTATTAATGACGTGTTATCGTCATTCACTATATGACAACAACTAATTAGTATTCTGACATTACAACAAAAACCTGACAACTCAGCTATCAAGGTGTACTCTAGCCCCATGACGGGTTTCTATTAGGTATGCAAGTGTCGTGCCAAAATATGATATATCATATGCAATATAAATTGGTTTATTACTTCAAATTTTCATATAGCAAAAATAGTATCTTAAAATATAATTGAGTTGTTTATTCCTAAATCATTTTTCCATATTTAACACTACATTGTGTAGTATAACATTTAAAATTAAATTGTTACCATTAAAAAAATTGTCGCCATGCCTCACACACGTGTTCCAACCCTCGCATGCATTGGCAACTCCCACTTTCGATACACTCTAGAAAATTTCTGAACACACACACACACACACACACACATATATATATATACTTTCGATACACTCTAGAAAATTTCTGAACACACACACACACACACATATATATATATATATATATATATATATATATATATACATATAAATATAAATATATATCAGTATCACCACCATTGTACAACATCATCAAACAATTGTTGCTGAATTGCTCCAAATAAATATGGTGATGAATGAAAGTATAAGCTTTTCCGTGCCTGACGCACCTCCTGGGTTCCCAATACTAAACAGTTCAAAAGCCGCCTCATCCTCGGCGGTTGAAGAAACCAGATCTTGTCGTATGGATGAACAAAATCATGATTCTAGTAGTAGGAGAGAGCAGCCGAACGTCAACACTATAAATGTTTGGCGTACAACTTGAAAACTAACTCCGCCAAAGCATTCGAAAACGTCTAATTAGGACTTTGTCATTGCAACAAAATTCTACAACTCAACTCTCAAGTGGGCTCTAGACCAACGGCGCTTTTTGAATAGGTATGCACGTGTTCTGCCAAAATATGACATATCACGTGCAATATTGATTACTTTATAATTTTAATTTTTTTTCTTCAGTTTTTATGATTTAAGATTTTCACATAGAAACATTAGTATCATTTATGATATATCATTTATGACACATCGTTTTTATTAATGACGTGTTATCGTCATTCACTATGTGACAACGTCTAATTAGTATTCTGACATTACAACAAAAATCTGACAACATAGCTATCAAGGTGTAATCTAGCCCCATGACGGGTTTCTGTTAGCTATGCAAGTGTCGTGCCAAAATATAATATATCACATGCAATATTAATTGGTTTATTACTTCAAATTTTCATATTGCAAAAATAGTATCTTAAAATTTAATTGAGTTGTTTATTCTCATAACATGTTTCCATATTTAACACTACGTTTTGTAGTATCACATTTAAAATTGAATTGTTACCGTTAATACAATTGTCGCTACGCCTCACACACGTGGTCCAACCCTCGCATGCATTGGCGACTCCCACTTTCGATACACTCTAGAAAATTTCTGAACACACACATACACACACACACACAGATATATATATATATATATATCAGTATATCACCTCATGAATTCTTTCCTCCACCACCATTTTACAACATCATCAAACAATTGTTGCTGAATTGCTCCAAATAAATATGGTTATGAATGAAAGTATAAGCTTTTCCGTGCCTGGCGCACCTCCTGGGTTGCCAATACTCAACAGTTCAAAAGCGGCCTAATCCTCGGCGGTTGAAGAAACCAGATCTTGTCGTATGGATAAACAAAATCATGATTCTAGTAGTAGGAGAGAGCAGCCGAATGTCAACACTATAAATGTTTGGCGTACAACTCGAAAACTAACTCCGCCAAAGCCATTCGAAAACGTCTCATTAGGACTTTGTCATTTCAACAAAATTCTAAAACTCAACTCTCAGGTGGGCTCTAGACCAACTGCGCTTTTTGAATAGGTATGCACGTGTTCTGCCAAAATATGACATATCACGTGCAATATTTATTACTTTATAATTTTAATTTTTTTTAAAGTTTTTATTATTTAAAATTTTCACATGGAAACATTAGTATCATTTATGATATATCATTTATGACACATCGTTTTTATTAATGACGTGTTATCGTCATTCACTATATGAGAACGTCCATTAGTATTCTGACATTACAACAAAAATCTGACAACTCAGCTATCAAGGTGTACTCTAGCCCCATGACGGGTTTCTATTAGGTATGCAAGTGTCGTGCCAAAATATGATATATCACATGCAATATTAATTGGCTTATTACTTCAAATTTTCATATAGCAAAAATAGTATCTTAAAATTTAATTGAGTTGTTTATTCCTAAAATATTTTTCCATATTTAACACTACGTTTTGTAGTATCACATTTAAAATTGAATTGTTACCGTTAAAAAAATTGTCGCCACGCCTCACACACGTGTTCCAACCCTCGCAAGCATTGGCAACTCCCACTTTCGATACACTCTAGAAAATTTCTGAACACACACACACACACACACGCACACACACACACACACACACACACACATATATATATATATATATATATATATATATATACATATATATGTATATATATATATGTATATATATATATATATATATCACCTTCTTCTTCCCTCCACCACCATTATACAACATCATCAAACAGTTGTTGCTGAATTTCTCCAACGAAAGTATAAGCTTTTCCGTGCCTGACGCACCACCTGGGTTCCCAATACTCAACAATTCAAAAGCCGCCTCATCATCGGCGGTTGAAGAAACCAGATCTTTTCGTATGGATGACAAAATCACGATTCTAGTTGTAGGAGAGAGTAGCCGAATGTCAACACCATAAATGTTCGGCTTACAACTCAAAAACTAATGCCGCCAAAGCCATTGTACGTCCCCCCCATTGCACCAGTAATACCAACGCGCCGCAGAGGCCGACCACGCAAAGCACGATCACCAGTGTCCCCGAACTCATGTAAGCTTAATTAGTTACTATAGTTTCATGTTCAATTTTTCTTTATCTGATATTAGCAATTTTGCATATGCTTTGATGGATATTGCATTTTAAATTTAATTTTTTTAATTTTGGACAAAAGATGTTGCGAGACAGGGTTTCGAAATGAGATAATACTTAAGATTGATATATACATTGCGCATGCATTTCTGAACTTGCCTAAAATTTGTTCAGTCATGATCCACTGAATGATGATTCAACTTTTATTTTCACATTGCTTAGGAAATGATAATGTTAGGGATTAATGGTATGAAGAAGCAAGATTTCAAGATTTCTTTAGATGGCCTAATTCTCGACTCCGAACTCGCGACACATCTCAGGAACAAATATTACGAGCTCTGTCGCAGTCAAAATACTTTTCTGCATTAGAATTTGACGTGTAGCCTCAACATTAAGCTGGCAGCTGGCATAATTTCTGAAACTGTGAACATCGTTGATGCGATCAGGGCCGTTAAAACTACCACATCCCTTAATGATTTGGAAAGTTGGGATAGAACTTTGAAAGTTTTTGAGGATTTAGGGATGGCAGTGGGATTTCTACGTGATCGAATACATGAATTACTGACCCTTTCTGTTGAATACCAAGAGATTGTTGAGTCTAAGAGGAGTGAAAAGGCTGAAGCAGAACATGAAATGAGTCGTGTGAAGGAAAAACTTCTTGAAGTTGAAATGGTGATAAGAAGCCTAAACGAGGAGATTGATACTCTCAAGGTGAAAAGCGAGGGGCTGAATTTCGAGATCAGGGACGCCGCTAGTGCTCCCTGGTTAAAGATCTTGACTTGCTTCCGTGGTCAGTATGTAGTTCTTGTGATATTGTATTCAGATCATGCTCTTGAAATGCATTCAACTTCAGCTAAAAGATATCTAGAAGTATGACTTTTAATGTTTGGTTGAAGTAAGAGAATTAAATTTACACCCCTGGCCTAATTATGCATGTTTCCTACTTTTAAAATGAAATACCTTGAAATTTACACAAACATTGAAAATAGACCCAGCTACTGAAAAAGGGGATGATATATATAGAGTAAAATCCCTTAGCAATTTTTTATCATTCACTACTTTGCCCCTTTCAAGTTAATTGTATTTTTTTTTTCTCCTTTTTTATCACATGTCAATGTGTGTGCTAAACGCTTAGTAAATTGCTATAACATTTGAAGTAAGTATTTTGTACAACTAATACAAGATGAGTAGGGCAATAATCTCATTTATTTTCCATAATAGACGATTGAGATATAACAATATGATATAGATTATTCTATCATTTAAATCTCTCTCATTGGAAAAGTAATATCTTATGTTTTAAAAAATATTACATTCATGACGCGTTATTGTCAAACATGACGTGTTAACATCCTAAATGACTCGAAAGCGTCTAATTAAAACTTTGTCATTTCAACAAAATTTCTTATACAACTCAGCTATCAGGTGGGGTCTAGACCCATGGCGCGTTTTGATTAGGTATGCAGGTGTCGTTTCGAATTATGATATATCACGTGCAATATTGATTACCTTATAATTTTAATTTTTTTTAAAGTTTTTATGATTTCAAATTTTCACATAGAAACATAAGTATCTTTTATGATATATCATTTATGACAGATCATTTTTATTAATGACGTGTTATCGTCATTCACTATATGACAACGTCTAATTAGTATTCTGACATTACAACTAAAAATTGACAACTCAGCTATCAGGTGTACTCTAGCCCCATGACGTGTCTTCATTAGGTATGCAAGTGTCATGCCAAAATATGATATATCACGTGCAATATTAATTGGTTTATTACTTCAAATTTTCATATAGCAAAAATAGTATCTTAGGTACAGTTTTATTCTAGTCTCTTGTTTAGTAACATCTTTCTAGTTCGGTTTTATAAAGCAAATTTGTTTCTCCCATTTGGCTGTTTCAGATTCTACTCCCCCAAAGGTTTGCTTCTTACTCTTTAGTTTTGCTTTTATTTTTTAATCAATTGGGTTTGCATATCTGAATTGTTTGACTATGTTTTGGTTTTAATGTTAGTGGGTTACTGATTTTTATTGACAGAGAAAGAAGAAGAAGAGCCAGTATACAATGGAATTGATGAAAACCAAGAAAAAGGACAAGGTTCAAGGAAAACCCAAGAGTCTTAAATCTAAGAGCAAAAAAGTGAGAAAACCTCCCTGATTTTGCTTTGATGCGTTTCTTTTTCAGTGAATCCTTTGTTATGTTTTACGTTTTATGTGAATGATGGTACTGTTGTTTAATTCGAGTTATGCGTTTTCGTGCTTCTCTCTGCGGAACGTTTTTCAGCTTTGGTCCTGTAGATTTAGATGGAATCCGGGCCAATTTGATGCGGGATCGTTCAGTTTCTGTGGGATCTATATTCGTCATGATTTTTTGTGTGGTCATTGGATTTACTAAAAGTGCGGATTTTTTTGAAAGCAGTGGAACCTTCAAACCCTAGCATTCGTGAAATTACACGTTAACTAATTAATCGACGCCGCATTGGATTTCATTTCATTTGCATTTATTTGTTAAAGTGTTAATCAAGGATTTTCATTATATAATTTCTACCGCTAAAAGCTTATTGTGGTGGATGTAAAAGTGCTGAACACGTGTAACTCTTATATTCTATATTTATAATTCGATCGATGAACGTAGTCTATGCTTCATGAACATGATTGCTAAGCAAAACCTTACTGCTCTTTGGGCCATTTATTGAAACAATTCCCTCAGTTTCTAAAGTGTATGCTCCCCTGCAATGTTGCCCATGGATTATGGGCAGCATGCAGCCTTCATTTTCCTGATCATGATACATTTATAGTCTTGGTGGATGAGTGGGGAAATGAGTATAAAACATCTTATCTTCTTGGGAGGCATGGTCCGGGAGCTGGATGGAGGGGATTCTCCATATCACATAGATTATTCAAAGGAGACATATTGATTTTTCATTCGACCTAATGCAAGCTTAAGGTAATTAATTACTTTAGAAGGAAAGTGGGAGAGTTCTTGAGAAATTTATTTTGCTGTGCGTGTTCAACTCAACTGTAAGAAGCTGTTAGCTTTATGACAGGTGTTTGTGCACTTTTGGAGCAATTAGCTTTGTGATGGTCTCCGTGAGTTGCTTACTTTGGTGGCAATATGATTCTATAAATTTGGTTTGAGATGAAAATGAAAGCCTTGTGCATGTCTTTCAGTATACGTCTTAAGTGGCGGAACCTTGATCCTTATATGCATGAACTAAAAACATCAATATTTACTGAAAGATAGCAGCTTGTGGTTCAATATTTTCTAATAATGCAAGAAGTGAGGATATTTTGCGACCTCACAAGCGAGGTCCCCTTAACATTTTAGCTTGTTACTGTCTGACAAACAATTGTTTTATAGTTTGTTAGCGATATTATGCATGGTTGTTCATATAAGTATGTGTCGTGTACATTGAAGATTGCCTTGACCTTGTAATTGAGCATCGTGTTTTCTAGGTGCACATAGTGAGAGTGAATAGCAGAAGTGGTAAATGCCGCTCTTTGCCTTTTGAATATGGATGCTTCTCGGAGAGGTGCAGACTATGGTTAGTTTGTTACCTTTTTTCATTCATTATTCCGCCGCTCATTCCATATTTTCTGGGTCTGTAATTAATCTCTTCCTTTTGTAGATTTTGGCTTGTCAGTCTAAAGAAGATCTTTCAAAGAAAGACGACAGGAGGCACAAAAAACCAGAGTATGTTGAGCCTTACGTGCTTGATATTTCTGCATTTTCACTGAATGATAAACAAGAAAATGCACGAAATTGGGTGAGTAATAGGACCGTTTTAGCTCTGAAGTAAGGTGTGGATCTTTTAATTGCTTTTTGTGATAGTTATTTCTACACTCCCTAAAATTTAGTCTATTAGCAAGAACTTTCCTTTTGAATAACTACAGCTCGTCTCCAGGAAGCTTTAAAAAACTAAAACTTAGGGAGTCTATCTTTGTAATGGTTTAAAACCCATGGGAGCCTGTTAATTCTTTTTAACTTTCAAGGGGCGTTACTGGGATTACGTCTAGGGGAAACCAACTTTAAGCGTGTAATTGTAACTATCCGCCTTTCAATACTTAGACAGAAAATTACATTTAATTTTGGTCTTAGATATATGTAGGTCCGGCAATTACAAACCAGCCTCAAACTAACCACCTTCGTTATAATGGGATATCGTTCTTGCATGATCATCCTCGTGAGGTTCTACCTTCCAGGTAGGTTCCAAAGAAAGAATTTTTGGTGATTTCTTTTGAGCTTCGAAGGTGGGTGCCCCTTTCTGTTGACCTAAAATTCATCAGTTCTGTGCGAAATATGTGGGAAGATGCGTACAGATGGTACAAGTTTTTTACTTGGATTTCAATTTTAGGAATCTTTTAATTCCTGGGGAGTGTATGAGAGATCCTAGATCTGTATTAGTTTAGCCACTGTCTTTTACTCCCGATATAAGTTCGGTTGCTCACTTTCAGTGCACGTAGCATTACATTTGCACATGACTTGCTCACTTTTGAAGCAGTTAGCTTCGTCATAAGATTTTTGACTTGCATACTTTTGGACCAATTAGCTTAATTCAGACTCTGCTCACTTTTGATGCAAAATCACATTGTACAAACTTATTTCAATGGAATTGCAATGGTTACTAATGATGATTCACTAAGCTGATACAGTCTTTCAAATGTTGAACAGATGGACGCAGATAATTCCAAGAAATCAGGCAGGTAAGAATGTGTTGGATGGATATACAATCTTCGTGTCCTTCCCTTTGAAGGTGAAGACATACTAATGTTTGAACTTCTTTTGTATCCATAAGCAGTACATCAAAAAACGAGAACACGATACGCTGACATGTATGCTGGAGTTGAAGCCAAGTTTTCTGTCATGGAGCTAGCAAAAAGAGTGCTATCACGTTTAGAAAACAATTTCCCTCACTCTCTTAAGTGTATGCTCCCGTCCAATGTTGCTCATTGGTTTTGGCTGGTGAGCTTAAAAAAATTTAGCCACTGTTCTAAAGCATATGGCCTGTGTTTTGCTCTAATTCTGGTTATGGGCAGCATCTTCCGAAAAAATTCTGCAGCCTTCATTTTCCTGGTCACGATATATCGATAGTTTTGGTAGATTAGCGGGGAAATGAGTATAAAGCATCTTATCTTCTTGGCTGCATGGTCTGAGTGCTAGATGGAGCGATTCTCCATATCACATAGATTACCAAATGGCTACATATTGATTTTTCATTTGATCGGAACGTACAAACTGTAGGTAATTTTTTCATTGTTTGGTGCTTATATTAAAGGTCTAGAGTTAAAATTTGCGCTTCTTTTAAATTAATAACTTTCGAAGGAAACTGGAAGAGTTCTTGAGAGATTTATTTAGCTGTTCATGTTCAACTCAACTATAAGAAGCTGCTAGCTTTATGATAGGATTTTGTGGTTTGTGCACTTTTTGAGAAATTAGCTTTGTGACGGTCTCCATGAGTTGCTCAGTTGGGTGGCAATATGATTGTATAAACTTGGTTTGAGATGAAATTGAAAGCCTTGTGCAGCCTTTCAGTATATGTCTTAAGTGGCAGAATCTTGATCCTTATATGAATGAACTGAATTAATCAATACTTGCAGAAAGAAAGCAGCGTATGGTTCAAGATTCCGTAATAATGCAAGAAGTTAGTATATTTTGCTATCTCACAAGCGAGGTCCTCTTAACGCTAGTTACCATCTGAGAAACAGTTTGTTAGCGATATTACCTATGGTTGTTATACAAGTATGTGTCATGTAGATTGGAGATTGCCTTGACCTTGTAATCGAGTATTTTGTTTTCTAGGTGCACATAGTGAGAGTGAATAGCTCAGATGTCGTATCTGCCGCTATTTGCCTGATGAATATGGATGCTTCTCGGAGAACGGCAGACTATGTTTAGTTTCATTACCGCCTTCCCTTCATTATTGTGCTGCTCATTCCACATTTTCCGTTTCTGCAATTGATCTCTTCCTTTTGTCTATTTGGCTTGTTCGTCTAAAAGAGGATCCTGCAAAGAAAGACGACAGGAGGCGCAGAAAACCAAAGTATGTTATCAGCTTGATATTTCTGCACCTTCACTGAACGATAAACAAGAAAATGCACCAAACTCTGCGTAATGGTGACCAGTTTGGCTCTGAAGTCCTTGAAGGTTTGTATCTTTTAATTGCTTTTTGGGATAGTTATCTACTCCCCCTAAAATTTAGTCTATTTACAAAAACTTGAATTCTTAATAATTACAAAACTCCCCGGGAAGCTTTAAAAAAACTAAAAGTTAAGGAGTCTATCTGTAGTATTTTTCAAACTTGAGAGGGTATCTTTGTAATTGCTCAAGTTCCTTTTGAACCTAGCTGTAAGTTTTTACAACCTTCAAAGGGGTACAGTAATTTAAAACAGTAGGGGAGACCCAAACTTTAGGGGAGTAAATGTAACTAACTATCCTTTTTTTAATACGTAGACCTCTGAAAATTTCATACAAGTTTGCTCTTTGATTTATAATTAGTTTTTTGCATTTTTTTTTACATATTTTTCTCTCAATTCTTAAATTTATAATTATTCATTTGACTTTATGTTTTACTCCTAATACAAGTAAAAATGACAACTTTAAATAATATTTGCGTGTATATTTTTAATATGATATAATAAGATTCTCAAATTATTTTCACACGTTTAAGAAAGTCACTTTGAGACCAATACGAAGCATATACATTTTAAAACTCACCTTGAAATCAACGCCAAATTTAAGATTCACCAACTTAGTTTTACTCGTTTTAAAAGTTCACATATAAGCTGATACCAACCATACTCACTTTAAAAGCTCACCTTGAAACCAGGTGGGAATGGGTCGGGTATTTGGTAGTTTTGGGTGGGTACCCAATTATTTGGGTTCCAAAAACTGTTACCCAATACCTACCCGAAATAATAAGTACCCAATGGGTGGGTACCCAAAACTTGTCGGTACCCAGGAATTGGGTATTGGGTACCCACAAAGTTTCAAAAGGGGCAAAAATACCTAGACTTGAGGGTTTTTTAGCTCAAGTTCTGCTTAAAACAAGAGAATTTTACCATTTTTTTGTAAATTATTTTATAAAAGATTAAAATTGTTGTTTTGTGATAGAAAATGTATTAGAAATTTATAATAAAAATAAGTAGCAACTTTTTTTTTCTTCTTTAAATACCCAATGGGTACCCAAACCCCAAATGGGTTGTATTCACCTACCCACTACCAACCCGCAATATTTAAATTGGTTATGGGTACCCACCCGTTTGGCAATTTCACCCAGTTGGGACAGTGATACCCGATTGGATCGGGTGGGTACCCAATTACCCGACCCAAAGTCCAACCCCTAACCAACGCCAAATTTAAGATTCTCAAATTAATTTCACGCGTTAAGAGTTCACCTTAAAACCCATGCTGACGTACGCGTTTAAAAGTTTATTTTAAAACCAACGTCAAATTTAAGATTCTCAAATTAATTTACGCCTTTTAAAAATTCACCTTAAAATCGATACCAAACATAGCCATAGCTTCCTAAAAATTGAATGAGCCTAAAGGTAAAAAAGATCCACCAACATAGAGAGGAGAAAATTCAAATTATTATTATTATATTATTATATAAAATATAGACCCATTCGCCTTCTTTGTGCATTCGAAATGCACTGACAATCTTGTCAATTCCCATTGAAAATCCACTTTCCTTCAAAAACACAAACGGTCAAATCACAGTGAACCATTGAAAAAAACTATCTCTTCTTCTGAAGATACAACTGTAAAGAATCCCGATCAAAGCAAACTAATATTTGATGTAAACTTCACACACAAATGAACATAAAAGATCCAAGAACCAGAACACACAGAATCGCACACAAGAACACAAAGATTTTTACTTGGTTCAACTGTGATCAAACGAATCACAGCCTACATCGAAGGGAGTTTCTGTCAATTTTATTCAACAATATCAGAAAGTGTTTACATAGTGTTTCAAGCTGAAGTTACAAGTGTTACAATGCAAAAAACCCGAAGTAAACGGACCTATATATAAGGAGAAAGTCGCGCTCAAATCAGCTGCAAAAAACAGCTTTCACTCTAACAAACTCTAACGGTTTTAACTAACTTTTAAAACAGCTAACTAACAAACGGTTTTCAACCGTTTTCTCCCTGCTGTCTTCGAAGCTCTCTTCAACCGATGTTGAGCTCGTTCAGTTGTGAATCAACTCCACAATTCTCCACCTTGATACACCAGTTGAACAACCAAACCAACACCACTCCACCAGCCTGCTCCAGGCTCAAGCATTCATCAAATGAATCAGCTCCAAACAGTAGCAAAATTTTCTGTTTGGCAAAACCTTTGTGATCATATCTGAGGGATGATGATCAGTGTGAATCTTCTTCACCTTGACAGCTTCTTTAGCCAAAATCTCCCTCACAAAATGTAGTTTTATGTCTACATGTTTGGTTCTCTCATGATACATCTAGTTTTTAGTTAAGTGAATGGCACTTTGATTATCACAGAACACTGTGATTGCCTCATCTTGGAACCTCAGCTCCCTGCCAATCCCTTCAAGCCATAAGGCTTCTTTCACTGCTTTTGTTAAGGCAATATACTCTGCTTCAGTAGTTGATAATGCCACCACCTTCTGCAAACTTGCCTTCCAACTGACTGCAGTACCAAAAGATGTGAACACATATCCTGTTAAGGACTTCCTTGTATCCAAACACCCTGCATAATCAGAGTCAACAAATCCTTCAACTTTTGAACTCCGATTTTCAGCTTCACCATAAACAAAAACCTTGTTTATACTTCCCTTTATGTACCTCAGAATCCACTTTAAAACCTTCCAATGTTGCTTTCCTGGATTTGACATAAACCTGCTCACAATGCTCACTGAATATGCCAAGTCAGGCCAGGTACAAACCATGGCATACATCAGTGAACCTACTGCATTTGCATAGGGAATTTGTTTCATGAACTCCTTTTCCTCCTCAGTTACAGGTGCTTGCTCACTACTCAATTTCAGCTGTTGAGACAAAGGTGTGTTTATAGATTTAGCATCTGTCATGCCAAACTTCTCAAGAACTTTCTATAGATAAGTCTTCTGTGACAAATATAACACTCCTTTTGACCTGTTCCTCTTGATCTCCATGCCAAGTATCTTGGTTGCTTGACCAAGATCTTTCATCTCAAATTCACTGCTCAAGTTTCTCTTCATTCCATTTACTTCCTCTGTACTATTGCTTGCAATAAGTATGTCATCCACATACAATAGTAAAATAAGAAAATCTTCTGTACCTGTGAATTTATAGTAAACACAATTGTCATATTTACTCTTTGAGTGTCCAACTCGATTCATAAACTCATCAAATCTCTTGTTCCATTGCGTTGGAGACTGTTTCAAACCATATAGAGATTTCTTCAGCTTGCAAACCATATCTTCCTTTCCTTTCACCTCAAACCCCTCAGGATGTTTCATCAAGATAGTTTCTTCAAGCTCTCCATATAGAAATGCAGTTTTGACATCAAGTTGCTCTAGTTCTAAGTCATACTTAGCAACGAATGAGAGTAAGAGCCTGATTGACCTATGTTTCACCACAGGAGAAAATACATCATTATAGTCAATCCCTTCTCTTTGTGTGAAACCTCTGGCCACCAATCTAGCTTTATATCTCCCCTCCTGTACACCTGGTATACCTAGTTTTCTTTTGAAAATCCACTTACTACTCACAACTTTTGCACCAGGGGTTTTTTGAGTAAGTACCCAGGTATTATTGACTTTCAAGGATTTCATTTTATCCTTCATAGCTTCCAACCATTTATGGTTATCCTTTCTAGCTATGGCATCCTTATAATGCTGTGGTTCTTCACCAAGGACCTCACTTGCAGCAACCAAAGACTAAGCAAGTAAGTCAGCATAGCCATACCTGACTGGAACTTTAGTTTGTCTTCTTGTTCTGTCCCTTGTGAGCATGTACTGATCAGGATCATCCTGATCATTTTCTAGTTGTTGTGTTGGAGTGTCAGGTTGCTCATATGCATCATCTTCTTCAGATAGCCATTCATCAGTTTGAGCTTCGTTTATTGGCAACTCCACCTCAATCTGATTTCCTCCTGTTTGCTCTGATTCTGTAGATAGCTTGACCTCTGCTCCACCTAAGTTTCTGGCTTTGTGAGCCATCTCATCTTCTTTAAACACAACAGCTCTGCTCACAATGCACTTCCTGTGACCAGCTTCTAAACACCAAAGTTTATAGCCCTTCACTCCTTCAGGATAACCTATAAACATGCACTTTATAGCTCTTGGTTTCAGCTTGTCTTGTCTGATGTGTGCATAAGCCACACACCCAAATACTTTGAGAGTTCTCAGGTCTGGTGCATGACTTGACCACATTTCCTATAGCTGAGGAGGGACACCTATTGATCAAATAAGCAGTAGTCACCACTACTTCTGCCCAAAACACCTTAGGCAATGCTGCACTTAGCAGCAAACATCTGACTCTTTCCAGGATGGTTCTGTTAAATCTCTCAGCAAGACCATTTTGTTGTGGTGTACCTGCAACAGTTCTGTGTCTTGCAATACCATGATCTTTACAGAATTCATTGAATTCTTCAGAGCAAAATTCCAAACCATTATTTGTTCTTAACCTTTTCACTTTCCTTTCTGTTTGGTTTTCAACCAAAGTTAACCAAGTCTTAAAAGTCTTGAACACCTCATCTTTAGATCTCAGGGTATAAACCCATATCTTTCTACTGTAATCAACTATACACAAGAAATATCTTGCTTCAGAATGTGAAGGAGTCCTTGAAGGACCCCACAAATCAGCATGAATGTAATCAAGACTCCCTTTTGTTCTGTGTTGTGCTGCAGAGAAACCTGACTTGTGTGCTTTACCAAAGACACAATTCTCACAGAACACCAGCTTCTCAAGTTTCTCTTTACCAAGCAAGCCTTGTTTACTCAGTTCCAGTAGGCCATTCTCACTCACATGAGCCAAGCTTTTATGCCACAGCTCTGTGTTTGTGAGCTTTGATGCTACTGCAGGAGATGCTGCTCCTTCCACCACACTTCCAACCAGTGTATACAAGCCATTTCCTCTCAAACCCTTCATGACTTCTTTTTGATCACTGAAGACCCTCAAAATACCATTCTTGCAATCAAACTTGAGGCCCTTTTTATCCAACTCACCAAGTTAGATCAAGTTCCTCTTAAGATCAGGTACAAATCTGACTTCCTTCAGAATTCTTTCACAACCATCACGTAACTTGAACCTTATGGATCCAATACCAGTTACTTTGCATGGTTTGTTATTCCCTAGTAACACAATACCTCCATCAATCTGTTCAAAATGTTCAAACTAGTGTTTCTTGGGTGTCATATGGTATGAACTTCTTGAATCCATTACCCACTCTGTCTCAGGATCTCTTTGTGAAACCATAAGCACATCAGCTGACTCATAGCTGTCTTGTGCCAAGGCTGCATCACCAGAAGGCTTCTGCTTTTTAGAGCCCTTCTTATTCATCCTCTCAGGACAAAACCTCCTAATATGGCCCTCCTTATGACAGTGATAACATTTCTTATCTTTACTGCCATCATTCTGAGGATTCTTGTCCTTCTTTTTATCACATTTGCCTCATTTCTTGTTGTTTTTACCCTTAACAATTAGACCCTTGCCATTTACAGAGACATTCTTCTCCTTTCTTTCATTTAACTCTCTAGAGTTCAAAGCAGATTGCACCTCATCAAGACTCAGAGATTCTCTTCCATAGAGAAGTGTTTCTTTAAAATGACTATGTGATTTAGGTAAAGAACTCAATAATAACAGAGCTTGATCTTCTTCATCTAAAGAAACTTCAATATTCTCTAAATCTAAGATCAACTTATTGAATTCATCCATCTGTTCTTCTATAGATCTATCTTCATGCATTTTGAATGAATACAGGGCTTGTTTTAAGTAGAGTCGATTTACCAGAGACTTAGTCATGTAT
This sequence comes from Misopates orontium, assembly GCA_946800315.1. Taxonomy (NCBI): domain Eukaryota; kingdom Viridiplantae; phylum Streptophyta; class Magnoliopsida; order Lamiales; family Plantaginaceae; genus Misopates; species Misopates orontium. Next base: position 15,819,527 of record OX326949.1, on the reverse strand, counting down.
AGACTTTCAAGTTTGAGCCAGACCTCTGCTGCAGATCGTTCTTTAGACACTTGTCGAAGCACTTTATCACCCAAGCTCAAGATAATAGCACAATGTGCTTTCTCCAACATCATCTTCTTGGATTTTTCATCCATATCTTTATCAATGGATCCTTCATCAAGTGCATCCAACAATCTTTGTTGTACCAACAGAGCCGTCATCTTCAATATCCACAAGTCGAAATCATTCTGTCCTGTAAACTTCTCAACATCAAACTTAGCAGATGCCATGATCACTTGATCCACGTTCATCGCACCAATTTGTAAAGAATCCCGATCAAAACAAACTAATATTTGATGTAAACTTCACACACAAATAAACATAAAAGATCCAAGAACCAGAACACACAGAATCGCACACAAGAACACAAAGATTTTTACTTGGTTCAACTATGATCAACCGAATCACAGCCTACATCCAAGGGAGTTTCTGTCAATTTTATTCAATAATATCAGAAAGTGTTTACAGAATGTTTCAAGCTGAAGTTACAAGACAATGCAAAAAGCCCGAAGTGAAACGGACCTATATATAAGGAGAAAGTCGCGCTCAAATCAGCTGCAAAAAACAGCTTTCACTCTAACAAACTCTAACGGTTTTAACTAACTTTTAAAACAGCTAACTAACAAACAGTTTTCAACCGTTTTCTTCCTGCTGTCTTCGAAGCTCTCTTCAACCGATGTTGAGCTCGTTCAATTGTGAATCAACTCCACAACAACAGCAATGGCTATCTCTGAAACAAGCCATGTTTCTTCAAAACACAAATCCAAGGTATCTCTCTCTCTCTCTTTATATATATATATATATATATATATATATATGTGTCTGTGTGTGTGTGTGTATATATTGTGTAATAAAAATGGGCTATTTACAGTTAATGCAGAAGAAGACATGGGACGCTAAGAGACAGCTGGTGAAGAAGAGACTGGCTGCTCTAACTCATGCCACCAAAAATGTAATATTTTCATTTTTTTGATTTGTTACATTTAAGAGAAACATATCCCTTGACTCTTAGTTATTAAAATATGTAATTATTTTTATTTTTTTTCTGTTTTTCTATTTTTGGTATCTTTTCAAACGGCAGTTATAGCCGTTAGCTAACAGCCTTCCTTTTCTGGTAAGTTTTCCGTTTACTCCTCGGGTATAAATACCCGATCGTTTAGCTTAGATGTTAAGTTAGTTTTTCAGTTCTTCAGATGAGTTTTGTTGCTCTCAATCGTTCAAATCACAGAACACTTTGTAACTCTCGATTCAATCGTCAATACTAATCATCTATTCATTGTTGTTTGATCTCGATCTTCGTTTCACCGATCGTTTGTGAATGTGTATATTCTGTTGATCGAATCACAAATTCAATATGGTATCATCGAGTTTTAGGTTTTTACGATCTGTTTTCCACTGCTAATCTTTGCAATTGATCGTGTTTTTTGATCGATTGATCTCTGCAATTGGTTGTGTTTATCATAATTGATTGATTGTTCGGATTATTTTAGGTTTTCATCAGTTAATTCTGGTATAATTGATTGATCGGATTATTTTAGGTTTTCACCGGTTATTTTGTGATTGTTCATCATGACTTCGTCGAATATGAATTCATCTACAATCCTAGTGAGGATTCTACATCGGTCTACTTCTTAGGTTCACATGATCATAATGGATCATCAATTGTGGGTGATATTTTACTGGCAAGAACTATATTTCTTGGTGCAAGGGGATTCAAATGGCATTGAAAATTAAGAATAAGATCCAATTTATTGATGGATCATTGCCTTGTCCTGCTGAAACTGATCCAGTGAATCGTACTTGTTGGTCTCGTGCTGATAGCCTTGTGTTATCTTGGTTATTAAACTCTGTTTCTAAGGAACTAAGACAGAGCTTGTTATACTTTGATTCGGCTCATGATCCGTGGGTTGAATTGAAAACAAGATATGATAGAACTGATGGGTCAAGGGTGTATCAACTGCAAAAATCTCTTTCCACTATTTCTCAGGGTACTCTCTCCATCACTGATTATTACAATAGTTTCAAGGTTCTTTGGGATGAGTATGTTAGTCAAAGGCCAGTAGTTGCATGCACTTGTGGGAAGTGTACATGTAATGTGAACAAAACTATGGTTGATCTGCAGCAATATGACTGTGTTTTGAAGTTCATGATAGGATTGAATGAATCCTATTTTGTTTTGAGGAGTCAGATCTTGTTATTATCTCCTTTACCAGGGTTGTCCCGAGTGTATTCCATGTTACTTCAGGAAGAGAATCAGAGAGAAGTTTGTGCTCCTATAGCTCCAGAAGTCTTGGCTATGTTTACCAGAAACAAGAACTTTCAAGATCAATCCTCTAAACAAAATCCTCCCTCTAATGCTCCTGGATCTCAGTTTCCTAAGCAAACTCTTTCTAAACAAGAGAAAAAGAAGTTAAGATGCACTCATTGTGGTTATTCTGGCCACAAAATTGACAAATGTTTCCAATTGATTGGGTATCCACCAGGGTGGAATGGACCCACTGGTAAAAGGAACAATACTTCTGCTAATAATGTTGTTGTTCCTGACAATTCTTCTTCTGATGTTGTTCAGAATGATACTGGTATTACACAGAGTCAGCAGAAACTTTTTCAGAAGTTCATGGCTTATTCTCAAGGCATGATGAACTCTTCCAAAGCTGCTCCAGAACCAACTCACTATGCTGCTAATGCCAATGCAGCAACTGGTATTCCTGAAACCTATCTATTTTCTGTTAAAAGTGATAATTCTTTGGTGTTATCTAATAAGTGGATCCTTGATACTGGAGCCACTGATCACATGATTTGCTCTTTGGATATGTTTTCTGATGTTCCTGTTCATACTCAAACTGTTATTCACTTACCTAATGATAGTAGAACTCTAGCTACTCATAGAGGAAATGTCTATAAATTATCCTGATATATTACTCACTAATGTTTTATATGTTCCTTCTTTTAAACACAACTTGTTATCTGTTTCTAAGTTGCTTGTTAGCTCTAAACTATCATTGTTCTTTTCTGCTTCTTTATGTGTTTTGCAGGACCATCTTCAGCAGAAGATGATTGGTTCTGTTAATTAGGTTGATAATCTGTATATCTTGAACACTGCTCCTATTAAGTCTGATTCTGTTATACATTGTAATGTTGTTAAGAGTAGTGATTGTATTTGGCATCTGAGATTAGGCCATCCATCTTTACCTAAGCTTTCTGCTATCACTGATTTGAATATTACTTCTTGTAATAAAGACATTCCTTGTAATACTTGCCACTTATCAAAGCAAAAGAAGTTATCTTTTTCTATAAGTACCTCTGTTTCTTCTCATATTTTTGAATTGTTACATGCTGATGTCTGGGGTCCTTATCATATTGTTTCTCATGATGGTTTTAGGTTTTTCTTAACTCTAGTTGATGATTTCAGTAGGTGCACATGGGTGTTTTTACTCAAGCACAAGTCTGATGTTAAGTTTCATTTAAATAGATTTTATCAATTGGTACTAACTCAGTTTTCAATCAAGATTAAAACCATCCGCACTGATAATGGTTCTGAGTTTTTTCTCAAGGATTTTTATACTAAATTTGGTATAATACATCAAACTAGCTGCATTGAGACCCCTCAACAGAATGGTCTTGTTGAATGCAAGCATCAGCACCTCTTACAAGTAGCTAGATCTCTAAGGTTTCAATCTAACTTGCCTTTAGAGTATTGGAGTCACTGTATATCTACAGCTGCTTTTCTTATCAATAGGCTTCCTTCTGTTACTCTTCACAACAAATGTCCTTATGAGGTCTTGTTTCAGAAGTTGCCTGATTATACTTTGCTCAGAGTTTTTGGATGTCTAGCCTATGCTTCTACAATCACAGCACACAGAACTAAATTTGATCCCAGGGCTACTCAATGTGTCTTTTTGGGGTATCCACATGGCACAAAAGGTTATTTGTTGCTTGATCTTTCCACCAAGAAGGTGTTCATTTCCAGGAATGTTATGTTCTATGAAAATGTTTTCCCTTTCAAGGACATTTCTTCTTCTGCTCCTTTTAATGATCATCTTCCATCTAAGACAATATGTACTGATTCCTTCATTCAAACTCATAACACTTCTGACTTGGTTAACAATCATGAAAATGAAGAGAATGACCATTCTGATTCAGATTCTTGAAGTAATTACCAGTTACCTACTCCTGATGTTTCTCACAATTTTCCTCAAGATGAATCTTTTACTATGGATTCTGGTTTACAATTAGACAATACTATTTCTTCAGCTAATGATCAAGATATTCCTTCTGTTGAGTCTTCAATTCCTTCTATTGTTCCTCAACTTGATTCTTCTGCATCTGCTCCTGTGGAACCTATACCAGATGAGGTTCCTCATATCAGAAGGTCCTCTAGACATACCTCTGTACCTTCTTATTTGCAGGCGTATAATTATTCTTTGCCAGATTCTTTACATAAGGCAAATCTTGCTAATCTGCAGAATCCTGTTAAAGGCAAGCATTATCCCATCAGTAGTTACTTATCTACAGATCAATTAGGAGATCTTCATAAAGTTTTTACAGCTAAAATATCTCATTCTACTGAGCCTACTTCATTCACACAAGCTAATAAAGTTCATGAGTGGAGAGAAGCTATGGCAAAAGAGCTTGCAGCACTTGATAAAACAAATACATGGGAGCTCACTGATTTACCTCCATCTCAACATTGCATAGGTTGTAAATCGGTTTACAAGATCAAGTATAAATCTGATGGAAGTATTGAAAGGTACAAGGCTCGGTTGGTAGCTAAAGGTTACACACAAGAGGAGGGTCTAGACTATTTTGACACCTTCTCTCCAGTGGCAAAGCTCACAACAGTTAGAACTCTTATAGCTTTGGCTGCTTCTCAGCATTGGCATCTCCATCAGTTGGATGTAAACAATGCATTTTTGCATGGAGATTTGGATGAAAAGATATATATGAAGCCACCTCTTGGTTATTGTAAACCAACAGACGAGAGAGTGTGTTTGCTCAAAAAGAGTCTCTATGGCTTAAAACAAGCCTCCAGGTAGTGGTTTCACAAGTTAACAGAGGCCTTAGTGTTTTGTGGATACAAACAGACTGTTTCTGACTCTTCTCTATTTGTTAAACATGATGGAACTAATTTCACAGCACTTTGTGTTTATGTGGACGACATTATTCTTGCTGGAAATGATCTTCAAGAGATCAAAAACATCAAAGAACAACTTGACAACAGATTTACAATTAAGGATCTTGGCACACTCAAATATATCCTTGGTATTGAAGTTGCAAGGAGTAATAAAGGGATTTCTCTATGCCAACGCAAGTATGCATTGGATATCTTAACAGAATCAAGATATCTGGATTGTAAACCAAGCTACACTCCTATGGATTCTTCATCTAAGTTGGTCAATTCTACTTCTGATTTATTACATGATCCAGCTTCTTATAGAAGATTAGTAGGCAGATTGCTCTACTTAACAATCACTCGGCCTGATCTTAACTACAACATTCAGTGCTTATCTCAGTTCATGGCTCGACCTACTAAACAACACCTAGAAGCAGCACATAGGGTGCTACGTTACATCAAGGCAACACCAGGTAATGGATTGTTTTATTCTTCTAAAACACACACTCACTTGAAATCCTTTTGTGATAGTGATTGGGCTTCTTGCCCTGAAACAAGGAGAAGTGTTACTGGTTTTGCTGTTTAAATTGGAGATTCCCTCATATCCTGGAAGGCCAAGAAATAACTCACAGTGAGTCGATCCAGCCCAGAAGCAGAATACCAATAGCAACAGCAACTTGTGAGATTATTTGGGCTCAACAGCTGTTACAAGAACTTTGCATCAAGGAAGACAAGATTCCTCCCTTGTTTACTGATAACAAAGGGGCATATTGCATAGCAAATAACCATGTTCACCATGAGAGAACCAAACATATCCAGATCGACTGCCACTTCTTTCGAGAAAAGGTTCAAAAAGGCAACCTCAAGATATTTCATATTTCAAAAGATCATCAGGTTGCTGATATTTTAACTAAACCATTGCCTTTACCACACTTCAACGCCATGATTTCCAAGATGGGATTGCTCAACATCCATGCCCATCTTGTGGGGGGGTATTAAAATATGTAATTATTTTTATTTTCTGTTTTTCTATTTTTGGTATCTTTTCAAACGGCAGTTATAGCCGTTAGCTAACAGCCTTCCTTTTCTGGTAAGTTTTCCGTTTACTCCTCGGGTATAAATACCGGATCGTTTAGCTTAGATGTTAAGTTAGTTTTTCAGTTCTTCAGATGAGTTTTGTTGCTCTCAATCGTTCAACTCACAGAACACTTTGTAACTCTCGATTCAATCGTCAATACTAATCATCTATTAATTTTTGTTTGATCTCGATCTTCGTTTCACCGATCGTTTGTGAATGTGTATATTCTGTTGATCGAATCACAAATTCAATATTAGTCTTATGTCTACTGAAAATGCATAGTTGTGCTTGATTATTGCTACTGTAACGAGGTCCTTTTTTTTTTGACTCTTAGTCTTTGTTTGTTGTATGTTTCTCTGTTTTCTTGAGGCGGGTGGGTGGTTAGAGGGTGGGGGCGTAAGGATTTTGAGCAGAAATTTTGGATTTATGCATTCAAAACTCATTTATTGATAAGTCGCCGATACTCGGGATAGGGTAAAAAGCGTCAAACCACCTATCCTTTGCCTATTAAATATGTGTGAAGTACGAGTGGTCAACTTTATTTTGCCGGAAAGTTTCAATTGGAATATTAAACGTAAAGGATTCCCGTTCAAATCTAATTTTAATAAAGAGTTTTCTTTGCTTTTCCTTTCTTTTTGTTATATGTTTCTTAATTTTAAAACATGTTTTTTGGGACTTGGATACAATTTAAAAGAAAACAATTGCTCTTTATTGAAATTAAAATTATGGTTTTATTGAGTTGAATTTCCAGAATCACGCTTCATTTATTCTCGAAGGCAACATTTTTATGTTGGAAAGTTGACAGTGCTTACTTTGCACGATCGAAAAAAGTTTAGGTTGCATATTTCTCCTTTTTACAATAGGGAGCACAGTGCAAAAGAGGTAGAAGGTAGGGGGTTGGACTCTTTTTACCCATTTCTTTTAATTATGTCAACTTGATGCTTCAATAGACTAGAGGATAATTTTGAAGTATATTAGGTCATTATAGAGTAAAGACGAGAAATTTGAGAGTGGTTTAATTTAGGTTGTGCAAGATATCTATTAAATGTCATGTAATTTTTAGGATTATATCACGAAGGAGCGTGTGTGATTCTTACTGGTCGAACGTATTAACAAAATTTTGATTCGGAAGCAAGTCAGTCTGCTTAGTATATATCTGAGATGGACTGTGGTCCCACTCTTGTTGCCTGTGGTTTATAAGTTTTGGGTTAACTAGGCCATGTGCAAAGCACGTGCATTGTACTAGTATATATATATATATATATATATACTTTAACCGATAAACCATAGACTTACAAATGGAAATTTAGCAATGAGACCTATCTCTTATGCATGTGTTTTACCGTCATATATTTTAACACACTGGCGCAAAATATTTTCCAAACTATGATTTAAACTGGTGCTTATAATGGGAAAAATCATGATGCAAACGTTGTAATTCTAATGGGAGTGATCCAGCTACATTAAGTCAGCACTTTTTTGCTCCTGGACAAGGAATATAAGTCATATATTCCTGTTGATTAATGCATAGATGTGATTGTGAGTAGTTTTGTGTTAATACTTGTGCAGGAAGAATCTGAGAACATGGATATGCCTATCATATGGTTAGTTGTTATTCTAAATTATAACTAAGATTATCTCTGAGTTAGAATGGACCGCTTTATTTTAACTCCAATTCTGCTTCTGTACCACATTCCTCTAATCTTATAGCTATCAAGCCAAGGTGGAAACAAGTAGCAGCTCTCATAATTGCACTAGCGTCTCCACCTCTGCTATGGAGCGAGCACAGGAAGTTCAAGCAAGCTTGCTATCGAAGTTTCCTAACTTTGCAAAACTCATGCTAAGATCGCACGTCTCTGGAGGATTCTGGTTGGTGAGTTGAACAAATATTTTTCCTTTAGAAATGCTTAATGCTTCGGGCAAATGATTGACATTGCAGAGGTTTCTTATTATTTGCAAAGCAGTTTTGTGATGTACATTTACCGAAGCATGATGAAACAGTAGTTTTGGTTGGTGAAAATGAACAAGAATATGATACAAAGTATTTGGTGGGTAAGAATGGACTGAGTGGCGGATGGCGAGGTTTTTCCTTAGCACACAAATTGATGGAGGGAGATGTCTTAGTTTTCCAACTTAATCAGCCTTGCAAGTTTAAGGTGACTCTTTGAGATTCATTTTTCTTACATCCTTTTCGTCTGTTCCCATTTCTTGCTCGAAATTAGTAGTGAAAAGGTAAAATTATGATTAGGATTCCAAGTTTTGATGTGATGTTAGAAGTAAGAAGACACTTCATAAATTATGGACGTAATTACGTGTATACTCCCTGAGGTTTGGTCTAAATACTGAAAACCTCCCCTACTGCCCTATTGTATACAATTAGAGTGACACGTTACAGCCAAAGTCCCCTAAGGTTTGAGAAGTTACGGAGACCACTCCCTTAAGTTTGAAAAATATTTTAGATAAGCCCTCTATTTTTCATGTTTTTTGAAGTTTCGTGCTGTTTTTGTGATTATTCAAACCATGGTGGAGGTTTTTGCAATAGGACCAAACTTAAGTGAATGTAGATGCGATTATCGTTATTCTATAAGTTAGATATTCTTGATCATATGATCAACAAATTGTCTGAAATTGTACCGTTAAGTATTTAAATGACTGTAGAAATCCAAATTGGTTTTATCTTCTTGTAAGTTCACATTTAATGTCTAGTGTTAAGTGTTTAAGATTCCAACTTAAAGCCCTTTAGCTTCTGTGGTAGACTTAAAAAATTCCTCTCTGATATTCGTTGTTTGGTTTTGCATATACATCGTGAAAGAGAGCAGATTCTCATAAATGGATGGGGACGTTAGCTTCTAACTTTAGGGGGTGTAGATATGACAATCACAGAAAACGATTAAAAGATCCACACCTTCAAGAACTTCAGAGTTGAAACAGTCTCATTACTCACGGAATTTGGTGCATTTTCTTGTCTATCATTAAATGGAAATGCAGAAATATCAATCACATAAGGCTCAACATATACAAAAGGAAGAGATCAATTACAGACACGGAAAATATGGAACGAGCAGCAGAATAATGAACGAAAAGAGGTAACAAAACTAACCAGAGTCTGCCCCTCTCCGAGAAGCATCCATATTCATATTCATCAGGCAAAGGCATTTACAACGTCTGAGCTATTCACTCTCACTATGTGCACCTAGTAAACACAATGCTTGAGTACAAGGTCAAGGCAATCTTCAATCTACACGATACATACTTATATGAACAACCATGCCTAATATCGGTAACAAACTGTAAACAAATTATTTCTCAGACACCAACAAGCTAACATGTTAAGAGGACCTTGCTGGTGAGATAGCAAAATATTCTCACTTCTTGCATTATTAGGAAATGTTGAACCAGAAGCTGCTATCTTGCAGCAAATATTGATGTTTTTAGTTCATGCACATAAGGATCAAGATTCTGCCACTTATGACATATAATGAAAGACACGCATAAGATTTCTATTTCATCTCAGAACCAAGTTCAAAATATCATATTGCCACAAAAGTGAGCAACTCATGGAGACAGTCATAAAGCTAATTGCTCCAAAAGTGCACAAACCACAAAATCCTATAATAATGCTAACAGCTTCTTAGAGTTGCGTTTGTCATGCACAGCTAAGTAAATCTCTCAAGAACCCTTTCACTATCCTTTTAAAGTAATTAACTTAAAAGAAGCATCAATATCTACTCTCGACCTTTAATATAAGCACCAAGAAATGTAACAATTACCTTTAATTTGCACGGTTCCGTCAAATGAAAAATCAATATGTCTCCTTTCAGTAATCTATGTGATATGGAGAATCCCCGACATCCAGCGCTCAGACCATGCATCCCCAGAAGATAAGAGGTCTTATACTCATTCCCCACTCATCCACCAGAACTATAGATGTATCGTGATCAGGGAAATGAAGGCTGCAGAATTTTTTGGAAGATGCTGTTGATAACCAGAATTAGCACAAAACGCAGGCCATATGCTTTAGAAATGGGCGAATATTTTTCAAGCTTACCAGCCAAAATCCATGAGCAACATTGGACGGGAGCATACAATTTACAAGGTGAGGGAAACTGTTTTCTACACGTGATAGCACTCTTTCTGCTCGCTCCATGACAGAGAACTTGGCCTCAACTCCATCATACAGGTCAGCATATCATGTTCACGTTTTTGCTGTACTGTTTGTGGATACAAAAAAAGGTTCAAATATTAGTATGATTTGGCCTTCAAAGGGAAGAACACGAAGATTGTATATCCATCAAATAAATTCCTACCTGCCTGATTTCTTGGAATCGTTCAAGATTTCAAAGATTGTATCAGCTTAGTGAATCATTATTTCATTTATAACAATTGGACTTTCGTTGAGATAAGTTTGTACAATCTGATATTGCATCAAAAGTGAGCGAAGTCTGGATCGTAAAGCAAATTGCTTTAAGAGTATGCAAGTCAAAATACCCTATCGCAGACCTAACTTCTTCAACAGTGAGCATGTCATGTGCAAATGTAGTGCAACGTGTTCTGAAAGTGAGCACTGAAACTATATCTGGGAGTAGAAGACAGTGGCTTAACCACTATAGATCTAGGATCTGTATTCTGTAATACATATCAGATCTTAAAACAATCTACTCATTCAGAGATGTCATATGTATGAAAATTCATTAAGCACTAACAACATCAAAATCAAGCGGATTGAAAATGACATAAACATTACGCAGACTATCAGTTAACAACATATCACTAATCTTATGAAAGAATTGTGATTTGAGTGCTAAATTATTTCAATAAATGGCCCAAAGAGCTGTAAGGCTTTGCTTAGCAATCATGTTCATGAGGCATAGAATACGTTCGTCCATCGAATAATAAATTATATTTCTATAACTCTGCTAGAACGTAAGAGTTACACGTGTTCAGCACTTTTTCATCCACAACATTAAGCTTTTAGTCGTAGAAATTGTATAATGAAAATCCTTGACTTTAACAAATAAATGCAAATGAAATGAAATCCAATGCTGCGTCGTTTAATTAGTTAACGCCTAATTTCACGAATGCTAGGGTTTTGAAGGTTCCGCCGCTTTCAAAAAAATCCACATTTTTAGTAAATCCAATGACCACACAAAAAATCGCAACGAATTTAGATCCTACGGAAACTGAACGATCCCGCATCAAATTGGCCCGGATTCCATCTAAATCTACAGGATCAAAGCTGAACAACGTTCCACAGAGACGAGCACGAAAACGAATAACTCGAATTGAACAATAGTACAATCATTCACATAAAACTTAAATATAGCATAAGATTCACTAAAAATGAAACGCATCAAAGCAAAATCAGGGAGGTTTTCTCACTTTTCTGCTCTTAGATTTGAGACTCTTGGGTATTCCTTGAACCTTGTCCTTTTTCTTGGTTTTCATCAATTCCATTGTATATATTGTGGCTCTTCTTCTTCTTTCTCTGTCAATAAAAATCAGTAATCAAAACAGAGCCAAACAATTCAGATATGTATACAAATGCTAACCCAATTGATTAAAAAACAAAAGCAAAACTAAAGAGTAAGAAGCAAACCTTTGGGGGAGTAGAATCTGAAACCGCCAAATAGGAGAAACAAACTTGCTTTACTAAACAAGAGACTAGAATAAAACGGTACTTGTTAAATTTTAAGATACTATTTTTGCTATATGAAAATTTGAAGTAATAAACCAATTAATATTGTACTGATATATTATCATATTTTGGCACGACACTTGCATACCTAATAGAAACCCGTCATGGGGCTAGAGTACACCTTGATAGCTGAGTTGTCAGATTTTTGTTGTAATGTCAGAATCCTAATTCGACGATGTCATATAGTGAATGACAATAACACGTCATTAATAAAAACGATGTGTCATAAATGATATATCATAAAAGATACTGATGTTTCTATGTGAAAATTTTAAATCATAAAAACTTAAAAAAAAAAATTATAAAGTAATCAATATTGCACGTGATATGTCATATTTTGGCAGGACACGTGCATACCTAATCAAAATGCGTCGTTGGTCTAGAGCCCACCTGAGAGTTGAGTTGTAGAATTTTGTTGAAATGACAAAGTCCTAATTAGATGTTTTCGAATGGCTTTGGCGGAGTTAGTTTTCGAGTTGTAGGCCGAACATTTATAGTGTTGACATTCGGCTGCTCTCTGCTACTACTAGAATCGTGATTTTGTTCATCCATACGACAAGATCTGGTTTCTTCAACCGCCGAGGATGAGGCGGCTTTTGAATTGTTTAGTATTGGGAACCCATGAGGTGCGTCAGGCACGGAAAAGCTTATATTTTCATTCTTCACCATATTTATTTGGAGCAATTCAGCAACAATTGTTTGATGATGTTGTATAATGGTGGTGAAGGAAAGAATTCATGAGGTGATACTTCAGAAATTTTCTAGAGTGTATCGAAAGTGGGAGTTGCCAATGCATGCGAGCTTTGGAACACGTGCGTGAGGCGTGGCGATAATTTTTTTTTTAAGGGTAACAATTCAATTTTAAATGTGATACTACAAAACGTAGTGTTCAATATGGACAAAATATTTTAGGAACAAACAACTCACTGTTTTACTAGAAACTAGGAAAGTGTCACGTGGTAGGCACATGCGAGTAATCAAATTACACAAATTGTAAATTGATGAACCAAATTTGTTACTCTAAACTGTGTTGATAAGATAATTTCCCTCGGAACAACATTTATTTTTCAGCTAATCAATATATATTTGACCTAATAAATGAACTATTCAAGTTATCATTTTAAATGAAAGTCAGTATATTAAACTTAGTTAACATTTCTTGTACTTGTATAGACCTTTTTCATAATTAAGTCTTCCACAGTCGAACAAAATAAAATACATATTTCAAGCACTCTCACCCGACTTATGAGTCACGATCGTAAGACACGTATAAAATTTAATTACCAATTAAAATCTAAATATATTTCCCCCATAATAAATTTAATAATCCCTTGATCGTTAATAAGTGAGCGTGAGTGAGAGAGAAATTAGAAAGAACGTGATGTGGTAGTAATTGACGTACTAAGAGTGTGGAAAAGTATAAATTTACAAGGGTATTGTTGGATCATAATGCCAATAATGATGTGATGATTAATTTACAAAATCTTTCGAAATATATCTTAGTTTTGATGTTTTTTTTTTCTTTTTGAAACAGAATAAATAAGACTTATTTTCTATCTTTTTAGCAATTTGGGTTTATTTTTCAACGATTTACAGTATAAATGTGAGACGGGAATTTACATTCAGTAAAATGTAACAAATTGTGAAAATAATTTAATCACTAGAACGGTGTTTGTGTAATTTCTCAAAAATGAGGGGTTTCTTCATAATTAGCCCATACCTCAAGGGGTGTTGTGCAATTATCCCTACACACAATATGAGGAAAAAGGACAAAAGTTAAGAAGCGCAATTTTGTCTTTTCATGAAGAAGGAGGTGGAGAAAAACTCCCCTTTTTTTATATAGTATTGAAAAGATCAATTCTCAAAAACGTTTGCTAATAAATATTTAATGAAGTTTTAAGTAAAACAAAACTTCAAAACAAAAAGAAAAGAGAAAAACATCATTTTCTTTCTGGGAAACCTTTTGTGAGAGCATGGTCGGATCGAAGACGCACCATAATGAGAGAAGATTCTTATCGTGTGAATCGTTTTGCGAAGATGTCGAATCAACAGCGTGACTGGCAATTCGGATGTTGGCTGATGGATTTGATTTGGAGAGGCCGCTGTCATCATCCAATTGCAAGGATCAGAACTCTTCTTTCTTGCAAAAATTAGTAACACTCCAAATTTTTAATAATGTTTCCGTTTGATTAACACTAGCAAGTAATAAGAAATAAATAGACAGAGTTATGACTAATGAATAAACTAAATGTCCTAAATTATGATATCTTATGAAGTCCTAACAACCTCAAAATAAAGCGGATTGAAAATGACACAGAAACATTACGCAGACTATCAGTTAACAACATATAGCATATTACTAATCTTATGAAAGAATTGTGATTTGAGTGCTAAATTATTTCAATAAATGGCCCAAAGAGCTGTAAGGTTTTGCTTAGCAATCATCTTCATGAAGCATAAAATACGTTCATCGATTGAATAATAAATTATATTTCTATAACTCTGCTAGAACGTAAGAGTTACACGTGTTCAGCACTTTTCATCCACCACATTAAGGTTTTAGCCGTAGAAATTACATAATGAAAATCCTTGACTTTAACAAATAAATGCAAATGCAATGAAATCCAATGCTGCGTCGTTTAATTAGTTAACGCGTAATTTCATGAATGCTAGGGTTTCGAAGGTTCCGCCGCTTTCACATTTTTAGTAAATCCAATGACCACAAAAAAAATCGCGACGAATTTAGATCCTACGGAAACTGAACGATCCCGCAGCAAAATGGCCCAGATTCCATCTAAATCCATAGGATCAAAGCTAAACAACGTTCCGCAGCATAGGAGCACGAAAACGCATAACTCGAATTAAACAACAGTACCATCATTCACATAAAACTTAAACATAGCAAAGGATTCACAGAAAATAAAACTTAAACATAGCTGGTTTTCTCACTTTTTTGGTCTTAGATTTGAGACTTTTGGGTTTTCCTTGAACCTTGTCCTCTTTCTTTGTTTTTATCAATTCCATTGTATTTTGGCTCTTCTTCTTCTTTGTCTATCAATAAAATCAGTAACCCACTAACATTAAAACCAAAACACAAGATATGTACACATATGCAAACCCAATTGATTAAAAAACAAAAGAAAAACTAAAAAGTAAGAAGCAAACCTTTGGGGGAGTAGAATCTGAAACAGCCAAATGGGAGAAACAAATTTGCTTTACTAAACAGGAGACTAGAATAAAACGGTACTTGTTAAATTTTAAGATACTATGTTTGCTATATGAAAATTTGAAGTAATAAACCAATTAATATTGCACGTGATATATCATATTTTGGCATGATACTTGGTATCTAATGGAAACGCATCATGGGGTTAGAGTACCTGATAGCTGAGTTGTCAAATTTTTGTTTTAATGTCATAATACTAATTAGACGTTGTCATATAGTGAATGACGATAACACGTCATTAATAAAAACGATATGTCGTAAATGAAATATCCAGGGACGTAGCCAGGAATTTTTTTCACCCTGGGCTATGTTAAAACACTAAGTTGTTTCGATGAAAAAGTCGAAAAGAATTGAATACAAAATGTCTAAATAAAATAAGAAAACACCTATTTATTAGAGAAAAAAACCTGTAAAATTTATATGTTATCAAACAAATAAACGCAAATCTAAGAAAACATTCATAATATTCCTTTTCATAAATTACCATCAAACCCCTTTTAACAAACGTCTTACCATACGTTAGTTAATTTGTATTATTAACTTTACGTATCTTGTAAAACTTTTTGTACTTTTGTTATAATAAGAGGGAGTTTGGTGTAAGGTTTTTAATTTCTATAAGTGGGTTCAGGAAAAGAAAAAAAACTTAAGCTACTAACTAGTTGTAGGTTCTTAATAATATGAATTTGACGCAAGTTTGAGAAATAGAGTTTTAAGCATTTCTTCACTCGTATTGTTATTGTTGTGGTGACTAATGGAGAATATAAATATATGGGTCAATTGCAATCACCCCGTTAACGTATGGGGCGTTTTGCAATGTCCCCCCGACCTTTCAAAAAGAGCGAAATGCCCCCTAACGTTTCATCAAATGTGCAAAATGCCCCCTTGGACGTTGACCGGCAACTTAAAAGGGAATATTCCCCAGGTTATTCTCCCACGTGACTTGCACGTGAAATTGGCGAAGGGGCATTTCGTAATTTCACGTCTCCCGCCTTTAACACTGAAGAGGTCTGAAGTTGAATAGATTAAGGGGTTTTTTTCACACTTGTTCATACGTTTGAGAATTTGGGGAAAAAATTAGGGTTTCAAAATTCGTTCGATTTCGCCTCTTTTTGCTCGAAATTTCTTGCGTAAAACACATACAATGGATTGGAGAATGAGAACCAACGACGAAGAGATACCCCAAGGGCGAAACACACCCGATTACGGTTTGTTTTTTTGTCTCCTCGTGTTACACACTTTTGGCTTATTGCATGGTGGGTTTACGTTCAAATAGTTTTATTCCATGCTATATTGTACGGATTTATAATGCATAGTTTACTAATTTTGAGGATTTGGACAACACCTATGGACCATATTTTATGATTATTTTCGGAAAAAAACAAAGCTTTACCATATTTTATTGTGCTTGTTGGTTCTGTGGAGACATTTGTTGGTGTCGATGTCCCTTTTATAAAAAAAGGCCCTTGTGTTCAATGCACTGTGTATTTTACATTGTTGCTTTCAAAACCCACATTATTTAAATTGTATGAATTGGTTGTTAAAGTTTGCGTGTGATTTTGTAAAATTTATGTTCCATGAATTATTTCATAACATATATATCACATTACCTTCTTTTTTTGTATGCATGCAGGTGCTAATAGTGAATACTTTTCTATAAAGTTTTCCTATGGTGGCCACTTCAATACTGTGGTCAAGTGCACTTGGGTGGGGGGTAAGTCTGTGTACTTTGATTATTGTAGTGATGATAAGCTTTCCATGAGGGAGTTAAGAGAAATGGCTAAGGAAGTAGGCATGGTTGAGAATACTTATGAGTTGTTTGCAAATGTTGGTGGGGACTTGGAAAACTTAAGCCTAGATTTGCTACTAACTGATGTAGATGCAATGAAGTTAGGGACTTACATGGATGAGGATAGGGTTGTGACTGTTTTTGCTGAAACTAATAGTGATGCACATGATGATAAGCACTATGATGGAGACAACAGTGATAAGGAGAGTGAAGGTGATGGTGAGAATGTTAACTTGCCAGATGTTGGTGAAGGTTTGGAGTTTATGGGGCAGCATGAGAGAGGGTCTGAATTAGAAGAGGATGAGAATGAAGATGAAAATTTTGCTGAAGAGCAGGAAGAGACATATGATGCATTCATTGTTGATCCAGAAGAGGATGATTTGGAAGACAACAACTCTGTAGGCAGTGATTCAGAGCATTCTGACATTCTTGTAGAGCATTCTGACATTCTTGTAGACAGTGAATGTGATCACACAGATGATGAGCTAGAATATGTTGTGAGGGAGCATGTCATTCAAGAACAGTTCAAGGATGTGAGTGCCACAGAGCCTTCTGGATCCTCCAGTTCAAGAAGAAGTGGTTATGTGCATGATGGGTACAAAGTCCTCAACCCCAAAGTGGAATTAGAAAAACCAGAGTTCTTTACTGGACTCTGCATTGATGATGTGAAGACCTTCAGAAAGGCTGTGAGAGAGCAATCAATTAAGAGTGGAAGGGATATAAAGTTTGTGAAGAATGATAGAGATAGGATTTTGGTGAAGTGCAAACAGGAGGGCTGTCCATGGAAGATATTTGCTTCTGAAAGTGGGAGGGAGAAAACCTTTCAAGTGAAGACATATAATGGGAAGCATGAGTGCTGCAGGTCAGAGAGGGTGTGTGTGCTACAACATCCACTTGGTTGGCCAGCAAGTATGAGACAACAATCAGGACAGATGCTGATTGGAAGGTTGCTTCGATGCTGAGTACTGCTCAACATGATACAAACTTGTTGTTCTCAAGATTCCACATATATAGAACAAAGACTAGGGTGAAGAGCATGAGTGTGGGGAATGAACATGATCAATACAAGCTGCTATGGAGGTATGCAGCAGAGATAGTGAGGAGTGATAGGGAAAACACTGTGAGGATCAAGACCAAAAGAGGAGAAAAAGGGCCCGTGTTCAAAAGATTTTATGTGCGTTGGGGCAGTTTGAACAAGGGATTTCTAGAGGGGTGTAGGCCAGTGATATGCCTAGATGGGTGTCACCTAAAAAGCTAATGTGGAGGCATTCTACTTACAGCCGTATGTATAGATGCCAACAACAACATGTATCCATTTTGCTATGCTGTTGTTGAGAAAGAGAAAGGAGACACCTGAAGATAGTTTCTAAATTTGTTGATAGCTGATTTGGGGATAACTAAGGATGGCAGTGGGGCTTGGAGAATGATGATTGACAAGCAGAAGGGTCTAGTAGATGCAGTACATGACCTGATGCCTTACAGTGATCATAGGTTCTGTGTGATGCACCTGTACAGCAATTTCAAACAGGCACACAAGGGACTTGCTCTCAAATGCATGTTGTGGAAAGCAGCCAAGCTGAGTTTGAGAAGGCACTGAATGAATTGAAGAAGAAGGACCTGGAGGCATTCAAATGGCTAGCTAAGAGGCCTGTTGCACATTGGTCTAGGGCATACTTCAATCCTAGACCAAAATGTGACATTCTGCTCAATAATCTGAGTGAAAGTTTCAATGCCTTGATTGTTGACGCCAGGACCAAGCCAATAATTGATATGTTGGAACATATCAGATTGATTTTTATGAAAAGAGTGTATGTGAAGAGGGATCAGGGCAAGAAATGGAAGGATCATTGCCCAAACATTGAGAAGATGGTGGATGAGGTGAGGAAGAAGGGTGTTGGGGTGTCCCCACAGTGGAATGGGTTGAATGAATTTAAAGTTTTATACCTAGGTGGAAGCAGGGCTGTAAATCTGGAACAAATGACATGCAGTTGCAGAAAATGGTAGCTGAATGGCATACCCTGTGAACCTGCAATTGCAGCCATGTTGTTCATGGGGCACAAGCCTGAAGATTATGTGGATGAGTGCTATAGGACATCAACTTACATGAAGAGTTACACTCACATGATGCACATATTCCATAGTCCTTCAGAATGGCCTCATTCCAATCTGATACAACCTGAACCTCCAATTCCAGAGATGATGCCTGGTAGACCAAAGAAAAACAATAGGAAGAAGACACCAGAAGAATTGGCTGAGTTGAAAAAGAAGTGTGCATCTGGTGAAACATAGAAAATGAACAGGAAGGGCATGATTATGAGATGCAGGTTCTGTGGAGAACCACGGAATAATAAAAATCATGTCCTAAAAAGAAAGCTACATGCAAGGTGGTGGTGAAGAAGAGAGGATGGAGGTGGTAGCAGAAGGAGAAGAGTCACAGGTGATAAATTTATGTAATGAAGGGTGAATTTAAACTTAATTCATGATACACTAACCCTTTTCTTATACAGGTACAAAATAAGAAGCAATCAAAGAATACAAGGGGTGGGAGACAAAAAAAGGTGACCAAAGTTCAGAGTCAAGTGAGTCCAAGCCAACTGAGGTACCATGTGAAGTTTATGTAATGGAGTGTGAACAATTTCAATATATTTTGATTTGCATTAGTGTGAGCATGAGGTAACTGTTTATGCATTTTGGATGTATCAGGCCAAAAAAGGTAGATGTAGTGTTGGGATAAGAATTAATGAAGGTGGAGTGGTTGGGGAGAGTGAAGTTAATGTGCATTACCCTTCACCTGTGGAGAAACCTCAAATGTCTCCAAAGAGTAAGAAGAACAAGAATGTGCCAGAAGGTCATAATGGTGTGAAAGGAGTGATGACTAGGAGAAAGATGCAGAAGTTTGTTGATGAGGGTTGCAGCCAGGTTATTACAGAAGATGTCAAGACAGTAGAGGATGAGGGTGTCCAAACAACGAGAAAACTGCTTGAGAAGAGGAAAGATAATGATGAAGTGAAGACTCAGGATGCTGTTGGCAAGAAGAAAGAAGCTGCTGGTAAGGGCAAGAAGAAGGAGGTGGCTGAATAGAATGTGGAAAGTGAGGGAGTTGTGGCAGGACTTGGGCCAAGGAAGAGGGTTGCAAGGTTGTTGGAGGACATTTCTGGCAAAAAACCAGCAAAAAAGAAGATGGAGGTGATGAATACCAAAGAAGCCAAAGCAGAAGCAACTCTAAATGTGGTATTGTTACTAGCATTTTGTAAAACTTGTTTGTTGCTCAATACTATATGGTTAGCACTAATGTTATGTGAATGTTGCAGCTTGAAGACATTATCAGAAAGGAAGAGAAACGGGGATAAGTGTATTTGGAATTCGGTTATTTTGGCGTGTTGCTCATGAAATTTGGAACTTTTTACCTAGTTCATATTATTTTGTAATTAAGTCCAAGATACATTAGTATGCTATAATGTAGATCGTATTTTGGCGTTTAAGATATTTTGTGGACGACCTTATATGATTGTATTAATGTGTGCAATTGGGATTAAATGTGATGAGTTTGTTAGGTATGTTGCATAAAAACTGATGTCGAAAGCAAAAAGTATAAATAAGTATGGGTAATTATGTTTAAAACGTTAGGGGGCAAGTAACTTATACTAGACAAACGTTAGGGGGCACAATGCTGAAATTTCACAAACGTTAGGGGGCATGATGCTCTAGTTTACCAAACGTTAGGGGGCAATCTGCTCAAACATTACAAACGTTAGGGGGTAATCTGCTTAAGTTAGACAAACGTTAGGGGGCAAACTGCTAAAAATGTATAAACGTTAGGGGGCATGGTGCTCATTTCTATAAACGTTAAGGGGCATACCCACACACAAACATTAAGGGGGAAACGTTGGTGCAAAAGGTTACGGGTTCCCGCCAAAAGTGGTCGGACGATAATGCCCTTCCATCGGGCACGTGCTGTGCACGTTTTGGCATCTTCGACAGAATATTCCATCGGTCAACGCTCGAGGGTGCATTTCGCACATTTAATGAAACGTTAGGGGGCATTTCGCTCTTTTTGAAAGGTCAGGGGGACATTGCAAAACGCCCCATACGTAAAGGGGGTGATCGCAATTGACCCTTAATATATATATATGTATATATATATATATATACATGTATATATATATATATATATACATGTATATATATATTCTGTTGTTTGATTAGGACAGAGGGGGGGATGCATGATTGTTGATTCTACTCGGAAAGGGAAGAGGTTTCCGGATAGTATGTCGAAGACCATTCCGATTTGGACTTGTGTCTTAAATCGTGCTATCCTCAATCATCGGATGAGACTCAATGTAAGTGGCTGAAATTTGAAAACTTTGCTTGCTGGACTTGCCTTCTAACTATTACAAGCTTTCTTCAGAAGCCTGGTCTTTTCGTCGACTTGATACAAATTTTGAGTACAGCGTTTCCATGTGATGCGAAGCTTGTTATGTTTTTCTAAGTGATGCCAAACATCAAATTGTGTTTTTTGTGAAACATAACACTTGAAAGACACCTTCTGTTGCCATAAGAAAATAGGAGAAAAAAATAATGTAGTTGGTCATTGGGATTAAGTGCCTTTCATGGTCTTTATGCAAATTAGTAGTCCTCTTTGATGTGTTTCTGTTTATACTGTTGGATGAGGTCTGTACAGATTCGTGCTCTAAGTTTACAGTTGTTTTGTTCCGTTGAATTTCATCTAGGCCTAACGTATATTGGGAACCTTTTCACCTAGGTTATGTCTATGGTATATCTGGTGGTTACAGTTCTCCATGTGGCTACAATTTTACTGTGCATTTACTATCACAGCTTTTTGGATAATGTGGTCAAATCGTAGTTTCTTTAGAACTGGTCCAAGTGGGAACCATCCTCATGTCTTTGGATGTGCCTAACTTCAATTTAGGCTCAAGCTTGAGGTTTGGTATACATACCCATTCTTGAAACAGCTTTCTCTGATTGAGCTCGCCCCAATTTTGATGTGGCGTCTTCAGGCATTCTAACTTACATTCCAGCATAATGATGAGCCCTCAACTTTCTCGTCATTCATGTGCTGCATTATGCCAATATTCAACTTTCTTTATAATGAGGACATATTCTTAGGGTTGCATAGTTAATCCTTTTCACAATATTTACAAACATCAGTATTAACATGGGTGCTTTTAACAGGAGTCAGCCACCTCAAATGACCATGATAGCAATGGCCAAGACTCTTCCGGCTGGGATTGCAGCTTACATCTTCCTCTATGGGTTTCACAAACTGAAAAAGCAAAAATTGGAAACCGTCTGGAAGCTTGGACGAAGGAATTGGAGGATAGCGGAGCTGATATTGCCTCTATTTCATTATCTCTTAAAAAACCTCTAAGACCTTTATGGATATCACAAAAAACTGTCATCTGGTTAAATGAGGTGCCGGAGTATGATTCATGGGATTTTACACCAATCATACTTGTTTCGACATCATCCTCAAGTGGTAGTTTACAGAAGGGTACTACCTCTGAGTTTAGTTGGAATTATATAGCTGGAGCTGGTGATGATGAGGAAAGTTGGGCTAGAGGTCTATCTCCTGATCTTTTCTGGAAACATGCTTATGATATTATAAGCTCAGGTCCTGAGTTGTGCAATCAAATGGTTGCTAATATTGTTGAGAAAGATCGAGTTCGTCGTGCACAGAAAGGTGAAAATGCTCTGCAGGTGTCCGTCAAGCCTTCAAAATTTTTGGAGAGCGCAAATAAGTTTCCTCTAGAAAGTCCTGCATACTTGGATAGCGGAAGTATGGCTGATGATGAAAATTCAAGAGATAATCATGGCATATATTTTTTAGGCTCAACAAATATCGCAGTTGGAAGATCTCAACTTGGTAAGTTCATATCTGTAATCTTTACTCGGTGAATTGTTTGATATTTTTGCCTCATATTTCAGTTACTTCCTGCCCTGGAAGTGAGGAAGTTACTGTTAGTGGTCTCTAGAAAATTAGGACCCGTCGTAGGGCATAGATTGGGAGCAAAAATTGTTCCCCAACTTATACTCCTTCATATTTACTGAAGAACGTTGAACCAAATTGAGAGGTTAAATTTAGTTTAAATAACCTAATTACCAAGTTGACAGAGACATTGAAGTGTGAAAATAAGTTTTTCTTTCTAATCTTTCTTTTTCTTGGTATTACATTATTGGATTATCATCGTACCTTTGCGACCCCAACATGACGGATTCCTACTTTGCAGCCATGGAAGTCCGTTCTGCCCACTGCATATTAAGCTGTGACAGAGAGTCAATTTCTAACTCAACGGAGAACCCCGAGGTTTATCCTCACTTGCCAATTCTGGTATATATCATAATACATGAATATTTCATGGATATACAATACGTGAACAGGAATCAAAATTCGACCGTTTTTCTTTGTTAAGGAATCTCCCCTCTGCCTTGGATTTTGAAAAGACAAATTTGAGCAAAGGGAGGAAACTTTATATTTGCTGCACCAATGGTAATTATCCTCTCATTGCCTTCCCAGTTGTTTGTGGTGGATTGAACTCCATCTTTCTCATGCACTAAACGGTTACTATTTATCTTTGCTCACACTTGTTCCATTAGACATTCAGAATGCAAAATAGAATTTATGTTTCTTACTCTGGGCTTCATACATATCTGGTTTATTCGTTACATTTGGTTTTGCTAGAATTCCACCTGCTTTGCTTCACATTCTAAAGAAAACAATTGATTGTTTATTGTTCATTACTCTGAAAACTATGTTGTTTATTCACGACTTTGTTCTTGAAGTTATACTGTCTTCCTGCAACATTAGTCAGCGAATCTCTCGCTGATCCTCTTTTCTGTATTGTTTTTCTCAGGAGAAGATCGAAGCATATGTATTTCCTTGGCAATCTTGTCTTCGTTTTATGATGAAACAGGTGAAAATAGAAACTTACCCTAAATTTCACATATGTTATATTCTTGTATCTAAAGTCGAGATTTTGGATCTCTTACTCCTGGGTCTTCCTTATGATGCTAGAGACCGCCTGTTTTATTTTATTCCAACTATGTTAAATTGTTTTCAACAGGACATTTTGATGGAGGGAAATTCTTTGGTGAGACAAGAGTTACCAAGTTAGAGTTGCGAAGACGGTTAGTTTTTATCTTTAAATATGCCGTCAATGCTCGACCATCAAGAGGGAACTTGAGACAAGTGTTTAATTACCTTACTGGTGGACATGATACGTCTGATTCTTGACAAGTCTTCTTTCTTCATCTACAACTATCTTATTGTGTGTGAACTAACTTGTAACATGACTTTTCATACATGTTTTTGTGCCACCCTATTGTCAGTTGATGTGTTGTCTATGCCATGGTAAATAAGTTGGTTTTAGTTTTTGTAACATGTTAACTTTGTGGTTGGTTCTGTTTGCTGATAGCCAGGGGCGGAGGCAGAATTTAGAGGGGCTAAAAAATTTACTTGCAACTCCAATCTTGTCGAAGTCAACATATTAAAATTTATTATCAAAATAATAAAGATAACATAGCACAATGTAAATAATATATGTCGATTGTTAAAATCTAATTAGTGGACTTGATGACGAAAATAAACATTGTCAAAGATAGTCAAGACGATTAATTTGTACGCTAATTTTACTTGGAACTCTTTAAACTGTGTCCTACAATTTTTGATATGGTCGACTTTATTGTCTATATCAAAACACAAAGAAATTTCTTTTTCAATATGAGTTATTAAATTATTAGATAAGATGTTATCCTCTATTCGAGTTTGCTATCTTGTCTTTACAATTTTCATTGCTGAAAATGCACATTGAGATGTAACTGTAAAAACTTGAATAACTAAAACAAGTCGAATCAACCTATCAACTAGAGAGTAAATCTCTAACTTCTCGGTCTTTCACAATACTTAGCGTAACTTTGAAATTGTTGAAACACGTTGAAAGCCAGAGGAACACTGAACATCAACTTCAAGAGCTTTGGTTGGTACTTAAGGTGTGGCATTTCATGATTCATAAAATCATCTTGATAAAACTTCTCAACTAGTGTGCAATATTATTTATGCAAATAGTCTATAGTTATTTCTCGTGTCCAAATTTGAACATAAGCAACTCCATTACATTTTCATTAAACTTATACTTCATCTTTGCAAGATGTCATCAATCGTTCCAGTAAAAATGTCACTCTAATAATGGTGCTCGAGTGTAATGGAATTGCCTTTCTTAGCACGTCTCCTACTTGATAAACAAGGGTCATTCATGTCAGGTATATTTGTATCACGTTTCTCACAAAAAGGTCTTTGATCTTCTCACGTTACTATCCCATCCATCTTCATTGAATTTCTGAACAATTTCTTTTGTGTTGCTATTGCATCCATTTGCATTCATTATATTTTGAGATTTAAAGTGCCACATTATACAATATTAGACTTACAATACAACATCCCAGTAACTCTATTAAGAAAATGCAAGACAACCACAAATTCAGATGACATCATTGCATCATAAGCTCCATCAACTACAGCTCTAAAGGATGACTTTTCTATCATCTATGACCTCAGATGATACTAGAGCAGTAGAATCAAGCACTTCAAGTAAATTATGGAGGGAATTCAAATGAGAAATCCATCTAGTACCACATGTGCGGTATATGGTGCCAACTTGGTTTTTCTCTTCATGTTTCAAGTTCATTAGTTGAAATAAGTTCTTTTGTTCGGATAGACTATGCAAGATGAAGTTGATCATGATGCTTTGAAGAAGAATCAATCACATTGATAATAAGATTCAAGTTTGAGAAGATTTGCCCAAAAAGGATCACACTTTGAGTTGTTGCAACTCATATCCATTGAAACCGATGAACAAAACGGTTATGGAGTATGCATATGGACACTTATTCAGAAATAAAACTTGCAGTCTAATACACTCTTCTCGTGTTACTAGCACCATTGCACCCTTTTTCTAAAATATTTTGTCCGCTAAGCTTATTACGACTTACGAGAAAAAACGCCACATATTTGTTTCTCAAACTAGATACTTAAGTATCCTCAACTGAAAATATATCAAATAATCATTCTCAAACAAATCCATTTTTATCAACAAATCTCACAATAATTTTCCTTTTTTCTATTCTAATGCAAATCTTTCATAATCGATTTCGTTGCGGATAAATCTTTGGATTGGGCTAACTTAGAGTGATAAGATCTCATTTTGAACTATAGGAGAAGTATACGAAGCATTTTGAAGAGCATTTTTCAAAAGACACTTCATCGTTATAAGAAGTCATATGCTTTGCAAGCTCCAAAAAAGTACCACGGTTATCTGAGTCAAACCGTTCTTTGTGACCCCTAAATGCATGCATGAAATGCACAAAGAATAAATACACTAGATTTTAATGGATTGACTTGATACGGGCTGTAAATCAAAAACAAGCTCGCCAAGTTTGATCTCTCTTATATATTGTATGATTCTATATCATTTGACGTTTACCTGGATCTCGTTCAATATAAGTTTTCAAAGCTTTATCAATCTTTGAATTCGGGGGGGGGGGGGGGGGGGGGGGGGACAATATGTCACCCCTCCCCCTCCTCGAGCTCCCACCCCACCCTTATAGCATATAATGTTATACATACTCATATGATACTATAATATGCATTATACATTATATCATAGCAGTACTATAGATAGTTATAGGTTCCTATTCTTTTTTTGTTTTGTGATCGCCCAACCTTAGATTAGCGATATGTCACCGCAAGTGTACGTGTACAAGTAATAAAGGGGAAGTAGGTTACAACCCTCAGATTATCAATCCATAGGGAAGCAATATGAATGATGTTAATAATATTAATAATTAGTTCTAATCACAAGCAAGAAAATAGTATATAGGGGGGATTTTAAATTATGAATGATATGTGAAGTAATAAACTTCAATAGTAAATACTACTCATGGAGTGTTGGTTTCGTGTATCTTATATAAATATATGAGTTCTGTTATTGTAGTATTCAATGCAGGTATTCCTATAATCGTGTGCGATCCTTGCACTCTATTCACTTAAATGGTACTCGGTTCTGATGAACTCATTCCCTTCAATGAATCACCTATGTCCGAAAACACAAAGCAACATAAAACATGCGTCGGGTTGTCAATCATACAACATGAATGTATGGATTGTAATATGCATGAAATCTATTCATATAATTCTGCTGTCGCGCCCCCAAATGATAATCTAAACAATAATATATTGGTCAAATATAATTAAATCATTAAAAACGCATATCATAAAGGGAAATAATTCAGTACTCAAGAATGTCAAATCAAAACATAAGATTCATAATCTCAAAAATCCAACTACTCCCTAACTCTAGGGTTTAAGAAATTAGCTACTCATAATTCTAAAAACATAAAACGATTCAAAGGTAAGCATCAAAATAATAAAGTAAATAAAAGAAAGATATTATTTAGTTGTCTTCGTCTCCTCCAAATTCTCCAAAGAATGTATCGTCATCTCCGTGCAAAATAAACTCCCAAGACTAATCTAAAGATAAATTACTGAAACTAATGAATGAATAATGTATGGCAGAACCCTAGCAGATGTAGTTCTTCGATCGAAGCCCCCATGCTTGTTCCTTCTCTTCTCTTGTCTATTCTATTTTGTCTCTTCAATTGACATGTGTGCCTTGTGTCATCCACGAGAATGACTGCTCCATATCATTTTTCTTCAACGATAGTGAATGGTCCAATCCATCTTTATGATCACAGCTTTCTGGAAAATAGTTTGAGTTGGAAAAGCAATACTGCTTGACCCAGAAAAAAATGTCAATTCAAGATCTTGTTGTCATGCCATCTCTTTGTCTGTTTTTATTCTTTTATTTTATAAATCATGGCTATCTCATATGCTTCAGCTCTCTGTTCGTCCATCTCATTCAACTGTAGCATCCACCTTTTGTCCTGCTGCAACATTGTCAAAATTGAGTTGCCTAGTAGCCCAAAAAGCTTGATGCTCCAATTCCAGTGGTTAGTGACATGCCTTCCCGAACACTAATGGATATGGTTACATTCCACTAGGTAGTGTGTATGCCATCCTATATGCCCACAATGCGTCGTCTAACCTTTTCAACCAATCCCTGCGTGAGTTACCAACTGTTTTCTCCAAAATTCTCTTCAACTCCCGGTTGGACAGTTCTACTTGACCACTTGTTTGACGATGATATGGTCTGGAAACTCTATGCGTTACGCCATATTTTCTAAGTAAAGCGTCATAATGAGTAGACCGTCAAAATGTCTTTGCAAAATGCTTTCATCCATGATAGATAATTGCTTTTGGTTTACCAAATCTTGTGAAAATCTTCTTTTGCAAAAATTTGATCACCACATCAAAACCATTTGAAAGCAGTGCTTCCGCTTCAACCCATTTGGTCATATAATCCACTGCCACAAAATTTAATTGTTATCATTTGACATTGGAAATGGACTTATCAAATCTATGCCCCAAACATTAAATAATTCAATCACTAAATCCCTGTTAAGGGAATCTCGTGGCGATTCAATATGTTCCATGTTTGCTGACACTTATCATGTACGCCCCTGAAATTTCGAAGAACATAAAAGTATTTTCGAATTTTCATTTTTGTCCTTGAACTTTTTGAAAATATGATTTTGACCCCAAAAGTTTTGAAAAAGTTACAATTTTCAAATCAGCCCCAAACGTTTTGTAGACACTATATTTATTCCAAAATGATTATATTATGTTCTAATTAGTATAACTATCCAAAGTTTGATTTTTAAATGATCTTATCATTTTTATTTTACGATATAGTTATTCATTGGTTCTTGATCAGTTATAAATTAAATAAAGGTTAAAGATTTTCATCATAAAGTTTTCTTAGTTTTACAAACATTGATTTCAAATCCCTTCTACATTGAAAAGTTTTGAAATCATGTGGTAAAAGTTTGATTTAAACCTAAATTACCTCAAGTTTTTACATGAAGTAATACATGCATAAGGTAAATAATATTAGAATTTTTATTCAATTATAATATTGAAATTACAACTATAATACAGAAAATACAGCTGTGTTGACATAAATTATGTGATTTAAGATAAGATAATAAATTAAACTGGACAAAAATGGGGTACACATAATTACTTCATGTCCCCGATTTTTGTCCTTATAATGTTCATCATCTTCAACAATCTCTTTACACCTCTCCTCTCCGAATTCGCTCTCACTTGTTTGGGCAAAGTTCCTCACCCTGATGTTTATATTTCCAAAACAATTGTTTTAGCCCTTCAAGCCTTCTTCATCTTCCTTAAAAATCCTCAAAACCGAAATCTATCAAAGTTGCCAGTTTTGGTGCAGGAACTTTAGCAATCCAAAACCCTTATCAAAACTTTGAATCTTTATCTGAAATGTTAACCACATACTAGTAATGGTGCGATCTAACTTTCTTCAACCGAAGTCTTTTGAGGGGTCTAAAGTTTAGAAATCACAGATCACTATCCAGAAATCTGAAAATAGCTCATAGCTTTCATGATTTATTTAAAATACCAAAGCTTAACTTCTTGACTTGATATTCGAGTTACATACTCTCCATGGTTTTTAGCATTGAACCCCTTAACCGATTTCAGATTATCATATCGTTTGAAAGTCTAATTGAAGGTAAATCTAAGATCGCTACAATTTTCAGCCTCAGATTTGCATAAACCTTTTGTTTAACCAATTTATGTTGCAAAAGCTATCCAAATCATGACATTGATCATTAATATGGACTCATTACATTCTAATAATGATGTTGGATCAATTGATCATAATTTAGAATCGTGTTTAATATTTTTCATGGATTTTGCAACATTTAGATGACATTTAGTTTGTTTTACGGCTGATCTTTCACTTTCTTTAACTTTAAGTAAAGTATTGTGTTTATCTTGTGATGTAATCATCTGATCCAGTTTATTAGTATAATAAGTATTCTGTAAATTTTAATTTTAATTAGATCTACATGTTTGCAATTTATTTTAATTGTTATAAGTGATATATGCAATATTATGTTATTCAATGCTAATGACTATAAGGAAAATAGCTTTTACCAAAGTTATAGATGTGATATAATTTTACTCAAGGGCTTATTTAGATATTTGTTCAACGTTAAGATTATGGTAGAACTTTTGATTTGAGATTATTATTTATTAAGTAATTTACTAGAATTTTGTTAAGAAATATTGTTTTAAAAAAGGTTTAAATATGCATTGATTCATAAATATATATTACTATCAAATATGTTGTTAATAAATTAGAAATGGAGACTTTAATAATAATTTTGTAACCGATTTATTCTTCAACTTGTTACATTGAAATGGTAAATTTTGTTATTTATATTTTTACGTCATAGTTAATGTTAAAATAGGTAAATGAGGGATTGATCCAAAATTAACAATAATTAGATATTTAATTGAACTTCTTTAAACATGAAAATATTGGAAATATATCTTTATTGTTGTAAATTTGTGAGCAAACAATTAATTACATCTTTTGATTTATTTAAGGTTTGACAATTATCAATGTTAATGAAGAATTTCCCGTATGGTAAAAGGCGAGGTTTGATTTCTGATTTGTTCAAGCCCCGTTTGGCACCTGGCCCTGAAAAACTTTGACATGATAATTGTGATTCTTTGTTTTGAGAAACATTCTATCGCCATTTTAATGGTTTTATATTCATATTCGTTAGTTCTTTACAAAATAATCTTTCTTACCTATTGTTAAATTAAACATATCATTTGATTCATAATCACACATTTCTTCATAACCATAATTAATCTGATATCATGATCACGCAATCAATTTTTGAATTGTGCAACGAGCAACAAACTATGTTCGGTCTACGTAGCTAAAAAATGAGCAACGAATATTGTATGGCTTACTAGCTCATTTGATAACTTTGTTTCACCCATTGGGACGGCTTTGTGAAGTTGGGCCCAGGGATTCAGAAGATTTACTGTTGGGCAGCAAAGGGCTGTCAGTTTAAGTATTTCAACTTGATACCCATTCTGTGTCAGCGCCACATGAAGTCAGGAGTTGGCGGTGAACCGCGTGTTAGATGGGCATGTACTCGAGCATGTCTCATGTTCTGTTGCGAGGTCGCTCCTCGTAGGGAGGTATACGGTTGAATTTCTGGAGTTGTGGTTGGATCTATTATAAGTAATTGCACAAGTTCATTTTCTCGTTCTTTTGAATATTTCAGTATTATCGTTAAAATTGATAATTTTAGCTCAGTGATGCAGATGTAATTATTCTGGTCATTCTTGTTCGTTCTCTAACTTACTATTTGATTATTGTCATGTTCTAAGAATCTCACTAAGTCATTAAAGACTTACTCCTCTTTTGCCCTATCTGTCCCTTTCTCAGAACAAGATTGGTATAGCAGCATAGATGGAACGAACGAGTGTGAAGTCCTCATTTTGGAAACTTTGCAAAAATCGTTAAGTGCTTGATTTTATATATGTTATTTTGAAATTGTAAATTTTATTTGTTTTCCAAAGACTTCCGTTGTATTTAAAGTGAATATTTTATTATAGTGCTTTGGTTTTGTTCATGGTCGATGAGACCCCTTCCTATGAGCTGCAGTTTGGTCTGCGTTGGGTTTGTTAGGTGACCAACACCCAACCAACTCGGATCAAATTGTGACTCGTGGGGCGCGGTCCTCACAGTATGGTATCAGAGCTTTGGGATTAAAATTAAAATAAACATTTACAAAAGAAAAGATTTTACTAAATTACTTTATTAATAAACAACCAATTTATTACATAAAAGAATTTTTGATTGATGATTTATTTCTAATATTAAAAGAACAATTTGGGTGTCGTATCAATTCCATCTTTTCCACTACTGCTAGCACCATCTTCTTGCTTTGATACTGTCGGATCTGATAAAGGAACACAAGCTTCGATTTTGTCTATTACCTCTTGAGCAGTTTTACCTGCAAATATTAGTGCATGAGCCATCGGCTTGACAAACCCCTGACTACAACAATCATGCAAGAATATATATAGCTTATCATAAAAACCGTTTACATTTAACAATCCAACGGGTTTCCGATGCATGTTTAACTGAGCCCATGAACTTATTGAAAATATTCCTTCAAGTGTTTTCAAACCTCCAGGCAGTGCTACGAAAGCATCAACATTATACACCATAGTTGCCATTTACTCATGCACTCTAGGTACCTTAATTTCATCACCTAAAGTTGGACCTCCTGGATTCACGTCAGCTATTTTCTTTGGTATGATTCCTAAGACCTTACCTTCAATCGAAAGTGCACTCTTCACCACACACTCCATTAATCCTGATTTTTCTCCATAAACTAGCTTGATTTTCTTTGTAGCCAACGAATTTTCAAGATTGCTCGCTACCCTCATAAAGTCTGGAACATTTCCAAAAGAAGAACCACCAAAAACACAAATAGTAAAATTCTTAACCTTTTATTCTAGAAATTAGAATCTAAGATTTCACTTTCTTAAAACTGTCTTTGGAGATTGGGTGGCTTCATTTTCTCTACCATAACTTCCATCAAATGGATGACTTTTGTTCTAAACAAGCAGGTTTTATTTTTGTTTGCTTTCAATTATTTTGCTTGCACTATGGATTATTTTATTGCTAGAATATTATTTGTAATTTTTTTGATATTGATGGGTAGAAATAATTTGGCTTCCGTCGTTGCCACTTCCAAGCTTAATTCCTTGAAGGTACAACATTCTTGAAAAATACAATTTTACGACTAATGTTTTATTAAGTACATTATTTCCTTAAAAAAATTAATCTTTATCATAAACCTTGATTTCACTACGCTCAATAAGAACGATGAAGTAAGGAAGCTACAGAGTAACGCAAATTCTTAGAAGCTATATCTGGAGTTCAGATTGAATTATGGTACGAAAGCAGAGTAAAGAGTTTAAGTTTGACATTGCATTTCCTCATCAATAGTTTCTAGAAAAAAATTGATGTGTTTTCGTACCGTAAAACAAACAAAGTCGCCTCACTGAAAATTATTGGTTGTCATGCTTTTATTAGATTTAGATGGGTTGTTTGCAATATATTCAATGTTAGTTTTCTTTAAACTATTTAGTCGATAACATTCACTCTTTATGATTGAAAATTTACTCATGGATATCATGTGTTCACTTTAACTAAACAGTGCGGTGATTTTAACTACTCCACATACAAAATAAAGCAATAGTAAAACAATATTTTAAAATATAATAAATAAATAAAAAATAAATGAAGTTAGAAATTTAGAATAACGTTACACAAATGACACTGAGTATGTTTTGGTTAGAATATATATGGAGTTTGCACTGAAAATACATCATTTAAATCATAAGTTAGCGTCCATCATGTGCTTCATAAATTGAATATTCTCTTTGCTTATTTTCAAAAAATTTACACACAATTATTAAGCTTATGTAAAAATAATTAAGATTTATACGGCTTTAAGTTTATTCCTAAAATTAAAAAAACACATTACAATTAAGTAATTTCAACCCAAAGAACAAATTAACACGTCGTTCCCACGTGTGTTGGCTTGCTAGTATCTATAAATAAATGAAAAAGAAAAGATATTATGGGGTTAGAATAATATGACCCCATGAATAGACGGACCAGATCATGCCAATGCATGATCTGGTGATCTAGCGCGTTGATTTATGGTGTCAGATTATCTGCCTCCATAAAATGGGGTTGACCCCATGAATTAACCGATTTTTGCCATTGATTCATGGGGCCAGAAAATTTGGACCCCACTTTATGGGGTCAAAATTATCTGAGCCCATGATATTTTACTAAGGGAAAGATTATTCCGTCCCTATATTTTGTTATAGGGACAGATTAATTTTTTTCCAAGCATGGGAATGCTTTAATCTGTCACACTATTTTCCTTCTTTTGATAATGACAACAGATCATTTATTTTCTACCTCTGCCGACAAATTTATTTCTCCCTATTGCTCAAAATTACTGTATTATGAGAAACAAATATCTTGGTTCCTATATGATGTACCATATTTTGGTACCGCCACGAGTGAAGTTTGGACTATATAATGACACATCAACATCATTATTTATCAATGCAAAATTACAATTCAAGGAAAAACTCAAATTAGGCCCATGCATGCCCGATTTCGAGTTATATCAGGCTGAATTCGAGTTGTACATGCTGAATTCGAGTTGTTTCAGGCCTAGTTTGAGCTGTTTCAAGCCCATTTTGAGTTGTTTGATAAGTATAATTCGAGATTTTTTAATATCTCTAATTTGACTTATTTCAACTCCTACTTGCACTTTAACTAATATTCTAGCTGAATAAGGACTCTTATTACTATATATATATATATATATATATATATATAGGTCCTGATTGTCATTATCAGGTACGTTATCCTAATTTCTAAGCCTTAAGCTCGAGTTATATCTATCGAATTTGACCTATTTGTGAATCTGATCCAACTTGTGAAAGTAGCTCTTATTCGACTAATAATAGCATGCAGTTCTAGTTATTTGAGTGCCCAATTTGACTTTTTTTGGTGACTCATCTTGACTTGTTATGGTGACTCAATTCGACTTGTTCTCATGTTCAATTAGAACTCTCTGCTTAATTTGACTTGTTGTCACGCACAACAAGATCTCATATTCTGGCTTATCTGACTTAAGCATCCGAGTGCCTTTGCCGAGAAGGTCCCAACTTAGTTAACGTGTGGTGTTGAGTGCAGGTTCCGAACTCAAAAGCTACTTAAGGATCCAGCAGGGACTTAAGCAGTCTGACGTGGAGTTTTGGCGAGTGGACACGTATCCAGACAAAAGTACCCCACATCAGTGGTGCCGTCTGTGGGAACCACTAAACGCACTTAAGAACCACACACCATGACCGTTTCAATGACTCATAGGAGAATCATGAAGAAGAATGGAATCGCCACCTGGACAAGGTCTCAGCGGGGTGAGGATGCCAGAGCTGCTGATGTTTCAGAGCACACTTCGAATGCTCCCCTATATCAATCACGAGGAGGGGCAGAGGAAATGACAATGCCACTGCCACAACAACCATGTTGAATCCTACTCAATTGGCTCAGATCTTGACACCTTTTCAACAAACTATGGTGCCTATGATTGTGCAACAACTCGCAAACACTGTGTTGCCACAAAACGCTCCAATGGAGAGGGCACAACCAACATCCCCTCCACCCCCTAGGTCTCCTTAGACCCAACACAAGGTTGATTTGAGATTGTACACTTACTGAAGGATAAGAAGGCCCAGTAGAAGGGAACCATCCAGGTCGCCTGAGCGTAAGAATCCTCATTCACAGCGTACTGAAAGGAACGGAAGGGATAGAGGCGAGTCGTACAACGGCAAGGGATGGTGAAGTGAATTCAAAACAAAGAGGGTCCGATATGCGATCTATTGCTGGCCAAATACAGATGACTGGGAATCGGGATCCGCCCAGCCATATTAGACAAAGGATCGAGCCGGTGATCGTAGAACACAATCTCTGCGTGGAGAAGCCCACACCATTCTGTGATGCAATTAACCGACTGAATTTGTAAGAAGGAGTGAATCTTCCTCAGATACAAAGGTTTGATGAGACCAGTGATCGCGCAACGAATGTCGATGCAAAGATGAGAAATTGCAAATTTTGGGCTATTGCAAGAGCATGAGGGCAAAATTGATTGGCATTAGCTTATCGGGTACAGCTAATAAATGGTTTCAAACAATTCAGAGATGTGTTTGTTCAGAAATTTTCCACCTATCGGCAAAAGAAAAAGGCACCAAGTCATCTATTCAACATCCAAAGAAAACACGATGAGGGGTTGGGAAAGTATCTGGAATGGCTAAATGTCGAGATAGGACGTGTGCAACCTCCTATGCCGGATTTAATTATCTCCATTCTGATGAATTGCATTAAAAGTAAAAAAAGTTATATAGGTGTTAACCTGGGAGGAACCAAAGACCATTAAGAATATTATGGACATATCTCAACGGGTTACTGATATTGAAGAACCCGCTCAAAACCAGGGTCAAGGAGAATAGGAATTGGAGAAAGGAAGACAGAGGCAAGGAGAGACAATCACCTTTTAAAAGGTTTGATTATTTCACGCCGTTAAGGAAAGATGTTGCAGAAATCTTTGCGATAGTCAAAGACAACGGAATACTTAAAACACCTCGTCCGTTTAAAGAGACCGAATAGATGAAAGAATCGCAAAAGTATTGCAAATAACATAAGCAGAACGAACATTATACAATTGACTGCAAAGCATTGAGGATGAGATCGAGCGACTCATACATGATGAAAAGTTGATTGAATTTGTCCTAAAAAAATCGGGAGTCATGAGAGGAGAAGTCATCTCGAGATAAAAAGAGAATCGTTCTTCACCGGATAAAAAGCATCAAGGATCTCGCAAGAAGGTTGATCCTAACAACCCTAATGAATCGACGGTCAATATGATTTAAGGCAGACTAACGGGGGAAGACTGTGGGAAAAGCAGAAAGAGAATATCAAGAGTCATATACAATGACCGTTTGAAGCGTCTGAGTAATGATTTGGTTTTTGCAGTAGATAAACTCTATATGAGAATCACTTTCGATGATGACGATTGGATAGACTTGACTACAGCTTAAGAAGCTAAATATCTAAACTGCCCAATGGTAGTAAGTGCCTTCATTCCAAATCATCCGGTGAAAAGAATTATGGAAGGAACATGGTGTTCTGTAAATATCATATTCATGGACGGGTTGCAGCATATGAAGATGGGAAGATATGAGATTACAGAAGTTAACTCGCCTCTGTTGGGTTTTGAAGGAGGAGAAGTGCGGGCTATTGGCAAAGTGATGTTGTCAACTTCCTTCGGAGAAAACCCCAAGCAAATAACTTTGAATGTGGAATATTTGATAGTAGACATACCATTTGCGTATAATGTGTTAATTAGGAGGCCAGCCACTGCTGCATTCACTATCATTATATCTACTAGTCATCAGAAAATAAAATTTCCAACACTAGGGGGAGTAGCCAAGATTACAATGAATTATCGTGAAGCTTGGAATTGTTATGTCACCTCGAGAAAATTGATCAAGGCAAAAGTCAGATCCTAATATTGCAATGATCATAATGCGCAAATGTGAAACACCTGGGAGTGGGAATGAAGTAATGGATGATCCTCTAAATGTGGTCACTCAAGATGATCAGCCTCTAAATGTCGATCACGCCGAAACAACGAAGAAGAGGGAAGCGCTCACGACTAAGAAACCTAAGGTGAAAAAAGAGGATAAGACCACTTTGGGATATAAAAAGAAAATGGAGGTTGAGAGAATGAAACCTTCAGGCAAATTCAATGAGGTAACACACTCAGATGATGAACCTGACAAGGTCATAAAGATTGGTGGCGAATTGCCACCGAAGATTGAGAAAGCATTATTGGTGTGCTTAAGGGAAAACATTGATGTATTTGCATGGGCTAATTCTGATGTAAAAGGAATAGACCCTCGAGTCACAGTACATCACTTGAGTGTGAATCCAAATGCTAAACTTCTTAGATAAAAGAAGAGACATTTCAACAATGAGAAGAATAAGGCTGCAGAACTGGAGGTACAAACAAAGGTGGCGGTTGGCCACATATTTGAAGAACGATACTGGGAGTGGCTAAGCAACGTCGTACTGGTACCTAAGAAGCCAACAGTATGGCGAATGTGGGTAGGTTACATGGATTTGAATAAGCATTGCCCACGAGATCCTTTCCTATTGCCCAAAATTGACTTGATGGTAGATTCGATGGCGGACTGCACATTATTAAGTGTTTGCGACGCACAAAGTGGTTTTCACAAAATATTGATGGCGGTGAAGGATCAATATAAAATGACGTTTATAAGTGACAGAGGTATATTTGGCTACAGAGTGATGCCTTTCGGTTTAAAGAATGCAGGAGCGAGTTTTCAGAGGCTAGTAGCCAAGATATTTTATCATTCAATTGGCAAAACGATGGAGGTATACGTAGATGACATGCTGAACAAGAGCCTGAAGGCAGAAGACCATTAGGTTTCATGGTTAATGAGCGAGGCATTGGGGCTAATCCAGACAAGATCAAGGCTATAATGGACCTCCCATCCCCCAAATCTGTATGGGAGGTGCAGCGTCTAGTGGGCAGAATAACGGCACTAAGCTATTTTATTTCACAATCAGCAGAAAAAAGCTTATCGTTCTTTAAGAAGCTAAGGAAAACGCCAAAGTTTATGTGGACTGAAGATTGTGAGGAAGCCTTTTGCCAGCTAATGGTTTATCTTACCACGCCACCATTGTTATCTAAGCCCAAAAATAACGATATGCCAGATGTCTACTTGGTGTTAACAAAGAAATCATTTAGCACAATGCTTGTACGCGAGGAAGACAAAAAACACTTGCCGATCTATTACGTGAGTAAAGTATTAACAGGGGCATAACTCAATTATTTGGGGATCGAGAAGTTGGCATACACTTTGGTGATTACAGCAAGGAAATTGAGACCATACTTCCAATCTCATTCGGTAACCGTCTTGATGAATCAACCTTTAACGCAAGTTATGGCAAAATCGGAGACATCCGGAGGTTAGTCAAATGGGCCATCGAATTAGGAGAGTATGGCCTCAAAGCACAAAGATTGGCTGATATTCTGGCAGAAATCATCTGGATGTCTAATGAACCGTCGGAGGTACCTATGGTGATCACCACAACAAAAGGTTTGGACCTTACATGTGGATGGATCTTCCACTGTTGACACAAAAGAAGTTGGATTATATTTGCGGTCGGCCGACGGTCGTGAATTTGATTATGCCATCTGACTGAATTTCCAAGTCACCAATAATCAAGCTGAGTACAAGGCCATGATGGCAAGCATAGAGATGGCGAAATCATTAGGGATAACTAGACTGATGGCTTTTACGGATTCACAACTGATTGCCAACCAATTCGAAGGTAGGTATGAAGTGAAAGAAGTGACGATAGTAATGTATTTGGAAAAGTTGAAGGAGGCGACTGAGACATTTGAAATGTTCACCATCTCACAAATCCCAATGGGAGAGAATGAACGTGGAGACTCATTATCTCGGTTTGCAAGCACTATCGAAGTCTATGTAGAAAGAAGGTTGACTTTTTTATTGGCGAAAGACAAACTGGCCTTTGCAAAATCTAGCAACATTGAGAAGATAGAGACGGAAGATTTTGTCCTACCTATTGAAGTTGAAAAGAGTTGGAAGGAAGAGATAATCTAATATCTACAGAATGGTACTTAGCCGATTGACCCACACGCGATCAAGAGACTGGAATACAAGTCGGCGAGGTTCACTATGTTTAATGGAGAATTATACAAAAGGTCGTTTGAAGGACCACTTCTTAGATGTCTGTCACTTCTTAGAATTATGTCTTTCTCTTTGATTCTTCTATCTTATGTAATTCTTCTAACTTCGATTCATCTTCTTGCAGAAACGATGGTGTTGAGCAAGACCAAGAAGAAATTGGTTCTCGCGCTGAACAATGTGACTGATGCCGCTCCTGAGACAGTCATCCCTGAAAAGATGACCGTCGAGAGGTGAAAGTGTCTACTGCTGCAACAAATTCTTGCGTTCCTGCTGCACCTTCCACAACTTTGGCTGGGGCAGGTTCCACCGGAGGTAGTGCCAAAACTAGAGCCGCCACTTCTGCTCGACAGGCTCCACCTGCTTCTGATCAGCAACCTACTTAAGATGTGGCCCCTGCTCCGTCTACTGAAGGCACTTCTACTCGTCTTACATCTGTTGTCGCGGTTGTAG
Source organism: Misopates orontium (assembly GCA_946800315.1). NCBI lineage: Eukaryota > Viridiplantae > Streptophyta > Magnoliopsida > Lamiales > Plantaginaceae > Misopates > Misopates orontium. The sequence goes on along the minus strand of OX326949.1, from coordinate 15,779,771 downwards.
CTGCTGGAAATGCCGGAGGTCTGGATCCTACTGAATAGAAGCGTCCATCATCATCAAAAGACTGTCGCTAGAGAAAATGGCCTGCTCATGATACTTCCAATGTATACGAGCCTGACGACTCTTCAAGCCTTTGTTGATGGCGGTTACTTCAAACTGTCTGACAAGGCTCCCATGCGCATGCTGAAGGGGTTCATGCCTGGATTTGACAAGAAGAAATACTTTGAGGAGCTTGGCAGAACTAAGCTAAGCAGCAGGACTTCCTTGGCTACTGCTGTTGTAAGTTTGTTGTGCTTTTGAACTTGTTTTGGACTTGCTTTAAGTTTAATTTTTATTGATTGATGTTGTATTTTTCTATTACAACTCTTTGTTAACATCCAAAGTATGATTGAGAACATTTACGTGGCAATGGACGTGCAAGAGCTGTATGTTGCTCCGTTGGAAAGATTCAAGGATGATGTTGCGCATGCTAAAGTTCTAGAGGACAGGGCTAAAAAAAAACCGGCGAGGTTCGAAAGGATCTCAATGCAATATCTAATTAGCTCAAACTGGTGATGGAAGAACTGGAGAAAGCCAATGATGCTACTGACATCTTCAAGCGCGAGTCTAAGGATTATAGGACCCACGTGAACTAGCTTACCCTCGGAAATGGGTAGTTCAAGAAGGAAATTGATGACTTGAATCTCGCCCTGTTCAAGAGCAAGAATGTTGTTGCTTTCGTAGAAGAAGAGTGGAAGAAAATTGAAACAGAACCTGCGGCTTCTAAGTTGGTGCTCACCACAGTGTAGTAGGAGGGCTATGATAAGGCCATGAGAGAGGTTGGATGCTTTTCTCCATGTTTCATCATTTTGTTGTTTACTTTCCTTGGTGTCTGATGTACGTGCTTCTCTTTGTAGGACTTGACTGAGGATGACAAGGTTGTTGTTGCCGTGGAGTTCTTTCAATTTGCGACTTGGGAAGATATTTCCACTATCTAAGGGGGCTATGACCTGCGTAAATGTTATGTCATGGCTCTTGAGTATATTGAGAATAGAGGTATTTTCGTCGTAGGCTTCAAGCGTTGAAGTCTATAAGTTGCATAGTGCAACATATGCAAGTGTTGGACTTGCATATTGTATTGGCAGATGAACAATCTGAGATAAAATATGGAATTTTTCTAGTTTTGGGACTGATCTCGACTATCTTCCAAGTTGCCTACGTATCCTGCCATATATGGGTGGTCAAGAATCAAATGCCCGTAGTTCAGTGCTAAATATTATAATCGAGGTCCACATGCAGATACTCGTAATTCCTGAAAGAAAAAGTAATAGTAACATCGAAACTATGGACCTATTGTGCCAACAAGCCAGTTAGGATCCTAACTGTAAAACCTTCTCAAGTTCTTTTCGTTCCAGGGGCGTGATAAACTCTTTCCACCCAACTCCTGCAAATAGTAATATCCTTCTGCGCTTGCCTTCACTACTCTGTAGGGTCTTTCCCAATTTGGTTGTAGCTTTCCCACATGCTTCATGGCTTCGACTTTCCTCAGGACCAAGTCCCCCACTTGGAAGTTTCTGAACCGTACTCGACTATCATAAGCTGTAGCCATCGTCAATTTATACGCTTGTGTTCTTTGATATGCTTCCTCTCTTGTGGAACCTATCACTTCAAGATCCATATGTCGTGCCCTCAGGGCATCTTCTTCATTATCAACTTCAATACATTGCTTCTGAACCTTAAGTCAATGGATGTGGGGTCTCCCCTGTTAATTTCTTGGGAATTGTTTGGTAAGCCCATAATATGCCTGGAAATTCTTCCGTCCATCTTTTACCTACGCCCTCCAAGCTTTTCTCCAAGCTTTTGACCAAGGTGTTATTGGTTGCCTCAGGGTGTGCGACAAATGGGAATCTATGTTCAATTTTCATATCCTTGCGTCAGTCTTGTATCTTGTGGCTTTGAAACTGCCTCCCATTGTCTGATATCAGAATCTAGGGATTCCAAATCTGCATATGATATTATTCCATATGAAATGCCTTATGTTTCCATGTGTTATGGATGCCAACGCCTCTGCTTCTACCCATTTACTATAATATTCCACTGCTACCATAACCACTTCTTCCCTCCATGTGCTATTGTCATGGGCCCAACTATTTATATTCCCCATTGGTCAAATGGATATCCGTTGTTTACCATCGTCAGTGGCTGAGCTGACGTGTGTATAATTTTTTAGTGCAATTGACAAGTTCTGCATTTTCTAGTATAATCCATAGAGTCTCTCATGATAGTGGGCCAGAAGTATCCTTGCCTGAGTATCTTCTGCGCCAATGATCGTCCTCTTGAGTGGTTTTCACAGCTTTCTCCATGAATTTCTCTTAACACATTCTCCGCCTGTGCTGGTGACAGACATCTCAGAAGTGGTCCTTCAAATGATCTCTTGTATAATTTTTTGTTAAACATAGTGAATCTTGCTGACTTGTTGATGCGGTCCAATTAGAGGAGAACTTTATGAAGAAAATAGCACGTTTGAAGTTCGGGAGGAAGTGCAGAATTCGATGAAAGCATAGCATTTTCCATGCAGAAACGATTCTCCGAGTCAAACTCATTGCTTCACCATATTTTAGAAGTTTTCCTAATTTAGTTCACCAGGATTCTGTTTCCTAATTTATTTGCTTCACCATATTTTAGAAGTTTTCCTAATTTCAGTTTCCTAAATTAGTTCACCAGGAGTTTTGTTTCCGAATTTATTTGCATTCTAGTTGGGGTTCAACTATTTAAAAACCTCCTTCATTGTTATGTTGGGAGCTGTTTTTTGATGATTAATAATATTCTGAGGCTTCCTCAAATCTGTCAATTTTTGGTATTGTGTTGAATTAACGAATCTTGATATATATTCTTCCTATTGCAACCACGTACGATGCATCATAGTGGTAACATACTCCAGTCGATCCTGAGTTATGCCGCCCCGCAGAGAATGTCGTATACCCCAGACTGCTGATGAAGTTGCTACTAGTGATGCACTACGCAGGGTCAACGCTGATCTTCAGCGTTAGGTTGGTTATTTAACTGAACGGCTGAATTCATTCGTGCCTCCTCGTCAAGATAATGATAATGATGATACTGTTATGAATGATAACCCGTGTAGTGTTCCCCGCAATCGGTCCCCTGAACATCCTAATAATCATTGGGAGCAGAGCTTCAAGGTCGAGATTCCCACTTTTGGTGGCTGCCTCCAACCTGAGCATTTTATCGATTGGCTTTCACAGGTTGAAGAAATTCTGGATTTCAAGGATGTTTCGGATAATCGTTGTGTACCTCTAGTCGCCATTCGTCTGCGTAACCGTGCACAGGCTTGGTGGCAACAATTGAAACAGACTCAGGTTTGCAGCGGCAAAGCTAAGACCTCGAGTTAGGAAAAGTTCAAGAAGGATGCTAGGGCTGCGTTTTTGCCCTACAATTTTGAGCGGGAATTGTACCAGCATTTTCAGAATCTACGTCAAGGAACTCATTCTGTTGATGATTACTCTGAAATTTTTTATGAATTCCTTGCTCGCATTGATCTCAATGAATTTCCAATTCATTTGGTCTCTCGCTATATTGGTGGCCTTCGTCTCCAGCTCCAGGATGTTCTTAATATGTTTGATCCGTTGACAGTTGCTGAGGCACATCAACGTGCTTCCCAGGCTGAGAAACAGTTGAATGGGTGTGCTCCTGGCAGTTTTCGGCATCCCCCTGCTATAGTGGGCTCTTCTTCGCAGCCGCCTCGGCCCCCTTTGACGGCTCCACAGACAACTGCTCATGTTCGTGGTCCTTGCACCGGCCCTCCTGGTCGTCCCAGTGGTTGTTTGCGTTGCTATAATTGCGGTGAAGTTGGTCATCATCAGTCAGATTGTCAGAATCCAAAGTCTGCCACTTGTGGCCTCTTTACTGATGCTCAAGATTCAGAATTTGTCCTAGAATCAGATTCAGGTCCTATTAATGATGAGAAAGTTGACGAAGAAGTTATGTCTGGTGATATTGGTCCTCTGTTGATGTTGCGCAGATCCTTTCTAACCCCTCATGCTCCTGAAAATGAGTGGTTGCGCCATAACCTGTTTCATCCGACTTGCACCATTGGTGGGAAGGTCTGCACCTTCATTAGTGATGCTGGAAGTTGTGAAAACATGATTTCTGAGGTTGCTGTTTCCAAACTTGGTCTCACGACTGAACCACACCCTAAGCCTTATCGCCTCTCGTGGCTCATCCAAGGTACGGATGTTACTATTTCGAAACATATGCTTGTTAATTTCTCCATTGGTTCAATGTATCATGATACTGCTTATTGCGATGTGGTTCCTATGGATGCTTGTCATATGTTACTTGGTCGCCCTTGGCAATATGATAATACTATTCAGCATGATGGTCGTGCCAATACCTATTCATTCATGTTTCAGGGAACCAAAATTATTTTGGTCCAGAACAAACCTAAAGGAGTTTCTACCCCCTCGGTTGAGACCTCTTCTTCGACCACTTTGTTGTCTCGTTGTCGTTTTCAGGATGTTGTAGAAGAATCTAGTGTGGTATTTTCTTTGCTTTCTCTCCAATTTCTAGTTATTCTGATAATGTTCCTGCTGCGGCTCAACCTTTATTGCATGAGTTTGTGGATGTGTTTCCGGAGTCTCTTCCATCAGATTTACCCCCTTTGCGGGATATTCAACATCACATGGATTTGGTTTCGAGTGCTGCTTTGCCTAATCGGCCTCACGACCGTATGAGTCCAAAAGAATATGACGAGTTGCGTAGACAAGTAGAGGAGTTGCTTGCTAAGGGTCACATTCGTGAGAGCCTTAGTCCTTGTGTGTGGATAGTCATGCTATTAACAAGATTACTGTGCGTTACCGCTTTCCCATTCCTCGTTTGGATGATTTGCTAGACCAATTGGGTGGTGCTTGTGTGTTTAGAAAACTGGATCTTAAGAGTGGTTACCATCAGATTCGTATTCGTATGGGGGATGAATGAAAAACTGCTTTCAAAACTCGTGAGGGCTTATATGAGTGGTTGGGCATGTCATTCGGACTGTCTAATGCTCCTAGCACTTTTATGCGTGTGATGAATCAGACCCTTCTTCCTTTCATTGGGAAGTTTGTTGTGGTTTATTTCGACGATATCTTGATTTATAGTGCTAATCCTATGGTTCACCTTGAACACTTGTGCGAGGTATTATTGGTTCTCTGACGAGATAAATTTTTTGCTGCAACCGCCAAGTGTGAGTTTCTAACAGATTCTATTCAGTTTCTTGGTTATGTAGTGTCTCGTGATGGACTCAAAGTTGACCCTAGTAAGGTCCTTGCCCTTGAAAAATGGCCCCAGCCGTCCTCCATCACTGAAGTTCACAACTTTCACGGCTTGGCATCCTTCTACCGTCGTTTTATTCCTTACTTTAGTGGTGTCATGGCTCCTATCACAGGCTGCATGAAAGGGTCTAAGTTTCTTTGGATTGCTGATGCTGATGCGGCTTTTCATGAGATTAAGCGTCGACTCACTTCTGCACCCATTCTTGTGCCCCCGGATTTTTCTCTTCCTTTTGTACTACATTGTGATGCGTAAAAAACATGGACTAGTGTTGTCCCTAGCCAATCTGGCCGTCCTGTTGCCTATTTCAGCGAGAAGCTTTCTAGTGCTAAACTTTGTTTTAGTACTTATGATGTTGATTTCTATGCCGTTGTTCAGGCTATCAAACATTGGCGCCATTACCTATTTCAGTGCGAGTTTGTTCCCTACACTGACCATCACTCCCTCAAACATCTTGGTCGCCAAGATAAGATCTCTCATCGTCATGCGTCCTGGATTTCTTTTCTCCAACAATTTACTTTCGTGATCAAGCATAAAGCAGGTGTTTCCAATCGTATAGCCGATGCGTTGAGTCGTTTCCATGGCATTCTCACATAAATGTGCATTCATGTGCCTAGATTTGGTTCGTTCTTGGATTTGTACATGGATGATCCACTCTTTTCTCAGATTCTCCTGCAAATTCAACAAGGCACGTCTACTAATTTTGCGTTGGAAGATGGTTTTCTGTTCCGCGGCGTTCAGTTATGAATTCCAGATTGTAGTCTACGGTTGAAATTCATTCAGGAGCTTCACAATGAGGGTCGTCGTCCGTGATTGTACCCTTCAACTTCTCGCGACTTGGTATTACTGGCCTTCGATGCGTAAGGATGTTGGCAGATTTGTTGCTCAGTGTCGTGTTTGTCAGCTCACCAAAGGTTCTTCCACCAATGCTGGTCTTTATCTGCCTCTACCCACTCCGACTCAGCCTTGGTCTGATATTAGCATGGATTTTGTCCTTGGTCTACCCCGTACTCAGCTTGGTAGCGACTCTATTTATGTGGTTGTTGATCGTTTCTGTAAGATAGCTCGCTTTATCCCATGTAAGCGTACTTCTGATGTTGTCTCTACTGCTCAGCTATACTTTCGTGATGTTTATCGTCTCCATGCCCTCCCGGCATCCATAGTTTCTGATTGGGATACTCGTTTTGTGAGTCACTTTTGGCGGAGTTTAGGGCGTATGGTTAACACTCAATTGAAATTTCGTAGTGCTTATCATCCTCGGACAGACGGTCTGACTGAAGTTGTTAATCGTTCCTTGGGCAACCTTTTGTGCAGTTTGGTTGGTGATCACCCAAAAGCTTTGGATTTGAAGCTGCCACAAGCTGAATTTGCTCATAATCATGTTGTCAATCGTACCACCGTGTTCAGTCCGTTCCATGTAATTTATGGTCTGGCCCCTCGGAGTCCTCTAGATTTGCTTGCTCTACCCAGCAAAGTCCGTCCTCGTGCTACTGCTAAGGATTTTATTTCTCAATTGACCTAGATTCACAAGCAGACCCATGAGCACATGCTGATTTAAAGGTTCGTGCTGTTGAGTATGAGGATGGTGATTTTGTTTGGGCTATCCTCACCAAAGATGGCTTTCCTGTCCATGAATATCACAAGCTGGGTGCTAAAAAAATTGGTCTCGTGGAGATTGTGGAGAAAATTAATCCAAATTCTTATCGTTTGCAGCTGCCCTGCCATGTTTGTACTTCTGATGTGTTTAATGTGAAGCATCTCATACCTTTTGCTGGTGATTCCACGAATGATGATGCTGACGCGGTTCCAGAATTGATGTCGAATCTTCTCTACCCCGGAGGCAATGATGCGGTCCAATTAGAGGCTAACTTTATGAAGAAATTATCACGTTCAAAGTTCGGGAGGAAGTGTCAAAATTCGACGAAAGCTTAGCGTTTTTCATGCAAAAGGATTCTCCGAGTCAAACTCATAGCTTCACCATATTTTAGAAGTTTTCCTTATTCCGTTCACCAGGATTTTGTTTCCTAATTTCTTTGCTTCACCATATTTTAGAAGTTTTCCTAATTTCAGTTTCCTAAATTAGTTCACCAGGATTTTTGTTTCCTAATTTATTTGCATTCTAGTTAGGGTTCAACTATTCAAAGACCTCCTCCATTGCTATGTTGGGAGCTGTTTTTTGATGATTAATAATATTCTGAGGCTTCCTCAAATCTGTCAATTTTCGGTATTGTGTTAAATTACCGAATCTTGATATCTATTCTTCATATTGCAACCATGTATGCTGCATCACTTGTATTTTAGTCTTGTGACCGCTTGTGGGTCGGCTTGTAAGTACCTTTCTCCAGATAACCGACGATCTCGTCTTTCCAACTTCTTTCTGCCTCCACCAGTAAGATAAAATCTACAGTCTCTGTCTTTTCAATGCCTCTAGCCTTTGTGATTGTCGGATTGTCTGTTGCTAGAAAAGTAAACCTTCTCTTCACATAGACCTCGGCGGTGCTTGCGAATCTAGATAGTGAGTCTGCCCGTTCATTCTCAGACCTAGGATTTTGTGAAATAGTGAACGTTTCAAAATTTGCAGTTGCCTCCTTCAACTTATCGACATACATTACAATTGTTGCTTCATTTCCTTCATATCTCCCCTCGAATTGGTTGGCTATTAGCCGAGAATCTGTAAAATCCATCAATCTATTTATTCCCAACGATTTTGCCATCTCTATGCCTGCCAACGTGGCCTCGTATTCTGCTTCATTATTAGTGACTTGAACGTTTAGTTTGATAGCATAATCGAATTCGCGTTCATACGCTGATCATAGATAAACTCCAGCTCCCCCTCCGTCTACGGCGGAAGATCCATCCACATGTAAAGTCCAGACCTCTTTAACTATCCTAGACGCTAAGTCTTTCGTAGTGGTCATGCCCAAAGCTATTTCTGACGGTTCTTGAGACTCAGAGATGCTTTCTGCAGAAAGTTTGCTAATCTTTGTGCTTTAATAGCAGTCTTAGGTTGACATACTAGGCCATACTCTCCCAATTAGATGGCCTACTTGACTAACCTTCCGGACATTTCTGGTTTTGCCATTAATTGCTTCAAAGGTTGATTCGTCAAGAGCGTAACCGAATGTGATTAGAAGTATGGTCTCAATTTCCTTGTAATCACCAGAGTGTAAGCTAACTTCTCAATTGAAGATAATTAAGTTTTGCCTGTCAAGACTTTGCTCACATAATAGATCGGCAAGTGCTTCCTCTCCTCTTCTCGTACAAGTACTATGCTCAATGAATTCTTTGTTATAGCCAGGTATATATATAGCATCTTGTTGTTCTTGGGCTTAGATAACAATGGTGGCGTGGTGAGATAAACTTTTAGCTAGCGAAAGGCTTCCTGGAAATCTTCAATCCAAACAAACTTTGGTGTTTTCCTGAGCTTTTTAAAGAATGGTAAGCTCTTTTCTGCTGATTGTGAAATAAAATGACTTAGTGTTGTTATTCTTCCAACTAGACATTGTACCTCCCGTACAGATTTGGAGGATGGGAGGTCCATTATAACCTTGATCTTATCTGGCTTTGCCTCAATCCCTCGTTCATTGACCATGAAATCTAGAAATTTCCCTACCTTGACCCCGAATGTGCATTTTTTTGCTTTTAACTTCATCCCATATTGCTTCATTATGGCAAATGCCTCGTTGAGATGTTCAATATGGTCTTCCGCCTTTAGGCTTTGTATCAGCATATCATCAATGTATACCTCCATTGTTTTTCCAATTTGATGATAAAACATCACTCTATGGCAGAATATACCTTTGTCTGTTATAAATGCCATTTTATATTGATCCTTCACCTCCATCAATATTTGCTGAAAATTGCTATGTGCATCACAAATGCTTAATAATGCACAACCCGTCGTTGAATCTACCATCAAATCAATTTTGGGTAGTGGAAATGGATCCTGTGGGCAATGATTTTTTAGATCAGTATAATCTACGCACATTCTCCATGTTGTTGGCTTTTTTGGTACTAGTACGACGTTGCTTAACCACCCTGAGTAACGTACTTCAAATATATGGCCAGCTGTCAGCTTTGTTTGTAGCTCCTGTTCTGCTACTTGATTCTCTTTGTCGCTGAAATGTCTCTTCTTTTGTCTGACAGGTTTGGCAGTTGGATTCACATTCAAGTGATGTACCACAACTGGAGGGTCTATTTCTTTCAAATTGGAATCAATCCAAGCAAACACATCAAATTTTTTCTTTAAGCATGCCAGTAATGCTTTATCCATATCTGGTGGCAATTCGCTGCCGATCTTTATGACCTTATGTCATAGGCCAACCTATGACAAGAGTTAAGTGCATTGGTCCTTCAAGCCATGAGGTGGACCAATGTGCGAGATTGTGCCCAAGAGGTGCACAATAGGCAGTTGGGCGGCGGATACAAAAGGAGAAACTCTGGCGAGCCTCCGTGCAACGAAATGTGCGGGATAGACTTTAGAGTAGGCAGGCCGGGCGCCAGGCTGGGCGCACAGTGCTGCCAGAGTGTGCAGGCAGGTGTGCCAGCCTTGACGCACGATGGGCAGCCAGATGTGCAGGCCATGGGCGTCCAGCCTGGAAGGCATGGCACGGCAGAGTGGGTAGTCCATGGGCGAGCCAGTGGGCGAGCCATGGACCGGCAGCGGTCGACCGGAGGTCCGACGGCTGTTGGCCGGATGGTCAGCGGCGGTCGACCGGCCGGGTGGCGGCGGTCGGCCGAATGGGTACCCGGGGTGCGGGCCGGTGGGTGTGCCAGCGTGCGGTGCTAAGCATGCTACCATGCAGCAGGCCAGCGTGCGCGGTGGGTAGGCCGCTGGGCGCGCGAGTGAAGGGCAGCAGTGCAGGTGGGCTGATGGCACGCCGGGCTACATGCTGGGGGCACAGGCCAGAAATGTGGGTTGCCCAGTGTGCAGGAGTGTCCAGTGGTCTCAGAAGCCTAATATCTTTTAAGTATACTATAGAGGGGACAGTAATGGTGAGCGACAGCCAGTCTCCCTCGTGCTTGGTAGCCACGCTGAGTACTAAATGTGCACGTTCCTTGGAGGCATGGGAGGCCTCCAAGGGCCAGCTTTGGGCATCGCATAGGCGAGTCAAAGTTCTGTTTCCGACCGGGTGTGGGGACGGCGGTGTGGGGCCTGCGGGGCCCGCATTGGGCACATTTGTGCTTACAGTGGCTCTTACATGAAATGACATCCGCTCGCGGGATTCATCTATCTTTTGATGGCTACTGTTGGGTCGATTAAGTTCTCGAGGAATCCATGAGGTCTCGTTAACTACTCATAGCATTGGCTAAGGGTTCAAGCCATGCTGTGGGGGTCCGAAAGCTGAGGCATGTGGTGATTGGGGCAACACCGCACATGTGGATTAAGATAGTGTCAAGTGGAAGACACATATGATACGATGGCACGTCAAGTGGGCTTAGGATCATCAAGTGTTCCTTCTCGGGCGAGACTATTAGTGAACGATACAAGGGACTACGGGTGACGCCGAGTATCGGGAACAAACATTGAGCATGAGGATCACGTTTTGGGATGTGCGACGTTCCTTAACGTTTGGGCGAAGCTAAGAGAGCTTCAGGACCATCGAGAGTGGGATTTAGTGAGATCCAAGACTGAAGGGTTATGATGTATTCTCGAGATAGTAATGCGTAGCACATGTTTTATGGGAAACATGTGTAGCCGCACAGGTCAAAATCATTCCGCTGCGTTACAAGAGAGTCGGCCTGTGACACCTTGTCAGGTTCATCGTCCGACAGTCTAACCTCCTTGAATTTGCCAGAAGGCTTCATTCTCTCAATCTCCATTTGCTTCTTACATGACAAGGTGGTTTTATCTTCCTTCTCCTTCTTAGGTTTCATTGCTGTAACCGAGTCCTTCACCTCCATTGGTTCCAATTGGTCAAGATCTGAGAGGTCCATAGACTAATCGACTTCAGCGACCAGTATCAACTAGTTTGTTTCCAAATTTCCTTCCAATGGCGCTTCACTTTATGCATTCCAACAATTGCTACATTTGGATCCATCTTCGCCTTTATCGATTTTGTTGAAGTCACATAGCAACTCCATACTTCTTGATAGTTCGTTGTAATCTCTGTTGTTCCCCCTAGTGTTGGAAATTTAATCTTCTGATGACCAATAGATATTATGATAGTGAATGCAGCAATGGCTGGCCTCCCAATTAACACATTTTATGCAAATGGCATGTCGACTATCAGATATTCCACTTTCAAAGTTCTACGTTTCGAGTTTTCTCCAAAGGAAGGTGGTAACATGACTTTGCTAATTGCCCGCACTTCACCTTCTCCAAAACTAAAAAGAGGCGAGTTAACTTCTATAATCTCATACCTTCCCATTTCATACGCTGCAACGCATCCATAAATATTATGTTCACAGAACTCCCATTATCTACCAAAATTCTTTTCACCAGATGGTTTGCAATCACGGCTGTCACTACCATTGGGCAATTTAGATACTTAGCTTCATGAGCTTGTGAGGTTAAATCCCGCCAATCATTGTCACCAAAAGTGATTCTCGAATCTAATTTGTCTACAACAGAAATCAGATCATTGTTCAGTCGCTTCAAACAATCATTGTAAATGTCTCTAGATATTCTCTTTCTGCTCTTCCCTAGATCGACAATCGTTGGTCTGCTTGAAATCATATTGACTACCAACTCATCAGGGTCGTTTGGATCAACCTTCTTGCAAGATCCTTGATCTTTCTTATCTCGTGGAGAACGACTTCTCTTCCTTCCCCAATACGATTTTTTCTCTCGTTCCTCCTGATTCTGCAGTACAAATTATACCAACTTTCCATCTTTTATGCAGCGTTCAATCTCATTCTTCAACGCTTTACAATCATTTGTATAGTGTCCGTTTTGCTTATGGTATTTACAATATTTTCAAAATTCTTTCAATTGTTCGGTTTCTTTAAACGGGCGTGGCATTTCAAGTATTCCGCGGTTCTTGACTATCGCAAGGATTTAGGCAACATCATTTTGTAACGGCCTATAATTATCAAACCTTTTGAATGGTGATCGTCTCTCTTTGCTTTTATCTTCCTTCCTCCAATTCTTATTCTCCTTACCCCTGTTGCACTATGTAAAATCCATCAGACCTTGGTTTTGATAGGCTTCTCCCGTATCACTTACCCGTCAAGATATGTTCATAATGCTCTCGATAGTCTTTGGTTCCTGCCAGGTTAACACCTCCACAAGTTTTCTACTCTTGCTGCAATTTAGTAATACGGACATTACTAAATCCGCTGTGGGAGTTCACACACATCCATTCTCAACATTGAGTCATTCCAGATACTTTCCAAAAACTTCATTATGCTTTCTCCAGACAGTGCATAAATGGCTTGGTGCCTTCTTCTTTTGCCAATAGGTGACAAATTGTTGGATGAACATCTCTTTCAATTGTTGAAATGATTCTATAGTGAGGTGGTATGTTGTTGAACCATTCCTTAGTTGTTCCCGTCAAGCTAATGGCGATAAACCTTGCCCTCATGTTCTTTCAGTAACTCACGATCTGCAACTCCTCATCCAGATCATCAAAATGCTTTGCAGGATCGCTGGTCCCATCGTATTTCTGCATCTCAAGGAGGTTGACTCCTTCTTTTAGTCACAGTCAACTAATTGCATCACAAAATGGAGTTAGTTTCTCAATACGCGGATTGTGTTATGCAACCACCGACTCAATTCTCTATCCGATATGATCGGGCTGATCACGATGCCTCACAGCCATTTCAATCTGGATAGTTGCTGGTTGCACGTCCGATCTCTTTGTCTAGAATTCACTCCTTCATCCCTCGCCATTGTTCGGCTCGGTGCTCTATCTCTTATGTTCCTCTCCATACGTATGAACGTGGATTTCTACGCTCGGGTGATGTAGATGGATCTCTTCTGCCGGGTCTTGTTGCCCATCAGTAAATATTCAACCTAGAATCAACTCTATGCTGAGTTTGATGAGATCTTGCTGGTGGAGCAGTCGATAGTTGTGTTGTTTCCGACAGAGTGTATTGTGGCAACACCATATTTGCCAGTTGCTGCACAGTCATAGGCATAATCATTTGTTAAAAAGTTGTCATAATCTGAGCCATCGGAGTAGGATTCAACAACGGTTGCTCTAGTGGCGGCATGGTCTTTTCTTCTGCCCCACCCCGCGATCGATCCAGGTGAGTATTCGAAGTATGCTCAGAAGCATCCGTAGCTCTAGCCTCCTCCTCATGTTGAGACCTTGCCCTAGTCACAATTCCATTCTTCTCTATGACTCTCTTTTGAGCCATTGAAGTGGTGATGGTGTTTGGTTCTTAAGTGTGTTTAGTGGTTCCTACAGATGGCGCCTTTGAGGTGGGGTATTTTTGTCTGGCCTCGTGCCCACTCCTCAACACTCCATAACAGACTACTTCAGTCCCTGCTGGATCCTTAAGCATCTTTTGAGTTCAATTCGATGCTTAAGTCAGACATGTCGGAATATGATATCTCGTTGTGTGATACAACAAGTCAAATAAAACTAGTCAAAATGTGCAAACAACTAAAAAAAACACGTGAAACAAGTTGAATTGAGTATTTAAAACAAGTCGAACTGAATACTCAAACAACTCGAAATGTTTGCAATTATAAGTTGAATTAGTGTTGTTCCGTCAAGTCAAAATGAAATGCCAAACAGGTGGAATTTGAACTATATAACTCAAACTGGATGCTAAAAATTATGATTACGTACCTTATAATGACAATTAGGACCTATGTATATATAGTAGTAAGAGTCTTTCCTTAGCTAGAATTGTTGTTCTAGTACAATTAGGATTCAAAATAACTCGAATTAGAGTTATTTTGAAATAACTCGAATAGGGTTGTCAAAGAAGTCGAACAGGCCTTGAAACAACTCGAACTGGGCCTTGAACAACTCGAAATTGGGCCTGCATGGGCTGATTTTGAGTTTGACCTGAAATTGTAATTTTGCATTTAGAAATAATAGTGCCGACGTGTCATAACGTAGTCCGAGATGCACTTGTGGTATCATATGAAACGTATGACGTGGCAGTACCAAAATATGGTACATCAAGAGTAGTGATACATGTATGTGTAACAATCATATGCTATCTTGAATTAAACAATTAATATTCTTAGATTATGGGAGGAGCACAGTTAAGCAAAGAAAAGAGATAATTATTTTATTACTACTATAATGTTCATTATTATTATACATACATAACCATTTACTCATGCACTGGTAAAGGGAGTGATGGATTTCAAATGAAACTGTATAAACCGTGTCTGTATGTTCATTCACATGTATGTGCATGAATATTGAATTATGAGATTAGTTCAAGGAGAGGGGCCTTTCGGTTCACTTCTGTCGAGTGTTGAGCGCACTTAAGGTTTACATTTGGAATATGTATAAACCGTGTATGTATTTTCATTCACATGTATGTGCATGAATCATGAATCATGAATCACGGGACTATTAAAGTATTTTTACTGGTTGAATTGCAAATTGTTGTCGAACGAATTCTAAGAATTTTATTGAATAGCCTTTATAGTTAGTAGAAGTATTTTAATTCGAATTCGGGACCATGTTAAAAAAAAAAGGTAGCTTTTCAAATTTAACCAAGACTCCCATATATTTATGTTTCGCTTTAAACAATAAGCATTATGCAATTTGGAGTTTGTGTTAAGTAGTTTATTAACTTTTCTGCTTTCGTATGAATTCGTAGTTGATAAATTGCATATAACTTTTTGTTTGTTTCAAAATAATTATGAAATAAAATTCTTGGGGAAAGGGCAGCAGTAGTTTGCTTAATTTTTTTAGGGTCAATTGCGATCACCCCCTATCATTTACGGTGTTTTGGAAAGTGCCCCTTATCGTTTCAAAAGTAGCATTTTGCCCCCTAGCGTTTCGTTAAATATGCGAATTGCCCCTTGGAGCGTTGATCGATGAAATATTCCACCCGAGATTCCAAAACCTGCCGGTCACGTGCCTGACAGAAGGGCATATTCGTCCGACCGGTTTTGACGGTCGCCCCCTAACCTTTTGTACCAACGTTTCCCCCTTAACATTTTGACCTGCTCCTTAACGTTTGCATTCTTTGAGCAGTATGCCCCCTAACGTTTTTCCATGTTAAGCATATTGCCCCATATCGTTTGATTCATTTTTTGCAATTATATATATATGATTCATTTATCCGAATCATATGGTTATATCTTTCTAGTTTGACTTTTGAATATATTCATATAGACATGAATATAAGATTCATCACCTCATAATAAATCAAAATTTATTTGTTAATGTAGTCAACAACTATTCGGATTACTATTCTATAAGTTAAAGTGAACCAAATAGTCCACAGCGGAATAGGAAATAATATTTGATTTCCGAATTGCTTGCAAATCTAGCTAGCCGGACAAACAACATTTGAAAAACTAGGTGTGACAAGCACAAATTTAGAAGGTATATGAATCAAGTTGCTCTATAAAAGGAATTGTAGATTTTGGGGAATAATTTCACCTCTTGAACCAACTAGGCAGTCCTTGCAGGCATAAAATCTTAATCGTTTGATACATTTTTAATGGTTTATTATCATTTTCCATGTCAGTATGTCACCAAGCATGGTCCAAGTAGCACACATAACGTCTTTTTAGGGATCTAAATGATAAAATCCGAAACACTATTGCATTATGATGTGGGGTATTTTCGTCTGGATACGTGTCCGCTCTCCAACACTTCACGTCAGACTGCTTTAGTTCCTGCTGGATGCTTAAGCAGCTTTTGAGTTCAGAACCTGCACTCAACACCACACGTAAACTAAGCCGGTGCCTCCTCCAGCGAAGGCACTCCGACGCTCAAGTCAGATAGGTTAGAATTTGAGGTATTGTCGTCAGAGACAATAGCTCGAAATTATAGGTCGAATTATGCCCAAATAGGTCGAATTTAGGCTCTATAGGTCTAAATAGCACACCTCGAAATGGTATTGAGAACCGTGATGAGAAAACCCGAATAGATCGAATTACTCTCAAATAGCTCGAAATACACTCTATATAGATCGAACAAGAGCTATTGCAATATAGCTCGAATTATTGCTCTATAGCTCGAATTCGATGTATATAGCTCGAAATTAGATGCTAGAAAATAAAAACGTACCTTAGAATGAGGCATGGGACCCCTTATATAGTAATAAGAGTCCTTATTCGTCTAAAAGTGCAATCCAAGTAGAACTATGACTCAAAATAGGTCGAATTAGAGCTATTTTGAAATAGCTCGAATTGGTCCTTCAAATAGGTCGAATTAGGCCTCAAATAGGTCGAAGTTGGGCCCATATAGCTCTAACTGGACTCCTGGGCCTCACATAGATCGGATTTTAGCCCATATAGCTCGAATTGGGCTTTTGGGCCTTCAAATAGATCTTATTTGAGCCCATATAGCTCGGATTGGGCTTGATATAGGTCAACTGGGTCAAATAGGTCGAATTTGGGCCAAATAGGTCGAATTTGGGCCAAATAGGTCGAAATAGGCCAAATAGGTCGAATTTCGACCTATTCTTCAGCTTTGCGCAGTCTCACCATTTTTGTTATATCTCCTTCTCTGGACCTCGAAATCTAGATCCGCTTTTTGATTTGGAAACTAGACTCAAGAGGCTTTCCAGGCATATACAATTCATCGAATTCGGAGTTGAATTGATAGCTCGAATTTACTAGTCGAAATCCAGCTCGGGATTGACTCTCCAAAACTTCCTCCCCTTTATATACCACTTAGAGTCCTTCCTTAGCTAGAAGTCCATTCCAAGTAGAATTATAAGTTGACTTGGGCCCTGAATAACTCTAAATTGGGCCTGCACAGGCCTAATTTTGAGTTTTGCTCTGAATTGTAATTTTGCATTAAAAAATAATGGTGCTGACGTGGCATAATAATCCCAAAATATGCTCATATATTATATCGAATATTATGACGTGGCAGTACCAAAATATGGTACATCACATTAGTTGAAGTTGAAAGGTGCCAAAAACCAACAATAATAAACATTTATAAATAGCTTCTAGCTTCAGTTTTACCTTCTAAATAATAAACATCTTTTTGTGGTTCTTAGCCTTGGTCTATTTCGACGCTGCACACTCTGCAGCGGATGCATCATAATTTACTTCACAAATAGAGTTTGTAGTTTGTATTGGCAATGACCGTTGAGTCTAACTAGGGTCCCTATGCAAGCTTTCATTTAGTAGAACTTGGTGCACCATACTTCCTAGATCATGTGCAGCTTCTCCGTTAGCCCGATCTTCCACAATAATTTCTTTACGAATAGTTGTTGATTACATTTACAAATAAATTTTGATTTATTATCAGTTGATGAATTTTATATTCTTGCCTTTACAAATATACTCAAAAGCCAAATTAGAAAGATATAACCATATCATTCAGATAAATGAATCATACATATGTAATGGCAAAAAATGAATGCTAGGGGCAATCTGTTAACTTGGACAAACATTAGGGGGAATACTGCTCAAAGTGTGCAAACTTTAGGGGGCAGAGTCAAAACGTTAAGGGGGAAATCTTGGTACAAAAGTTTAGGGGGTAACTATCAAAATTAGTTGGACGAATATACCCTTCAGTCAGGCATGTGATCGGCACGTTTTTGAATCTCCGGCAGAATATTCCCTCGGTCAACGCTCCAGGGGGCGATTCGCAAATATAATGAAACACTAGGGGGTAAAGTGCTACTTTTTAATGATAGGGGGCACTTTGCAAAACACAGCAAACGATAGGGGGCTGATTGCTATTGACCCATTTTCTTATTATTATAAAACGAAATAGGAATATCATGCATTAGGATATTTGAGCTAAATCAGCCACAGTAAACTGAATATTTAAGTTCTCTTGTAGATATAAAGATTGTCTATTCTTTGTTCTAATAGGAGATATGGGGTATCATTTTGGTGAATTGCACTATTTGCGATTGTGAATTCAGGTGAGAGTTCTTCCTAAAGCCTATTATTTTTAAACAGTAAGGATGCATGGATATCTATATACTTATACATTATGTATATACTTAGTTTACTGAATTTTTTCGATTAATGTATGTGAGAAGTTATATGTTATTTCAAAAGAAAATGTCGATTAAGATGATCACCATCATGTTTGTATCGTTACAGTGTTGTGGTTCATTATGGTGATTGATAATATGAAATTAATTGATTTGTTAATGGGATCCTTGGCTTAGGTGAGCACGGAATAGAACTCGAAATCAAAGGGCTTGCCAATTGGAGCTTTGTGTCCCCTTTATCCCCTTCTCTCTGACACAACGGGAGGTTCGTTGTGTCTTTATGGGGTCACTTGTCACATGTACCATGGCATGCAGTTTATTATTTTCAAGGGAAATTTGTTCGAGGAAATAAGGTGGGATGATATTGAAACTAAAAATTGAATTTTGAATTTGTATTTATAAATGGACGGCTGTTTTGGTTTAGTGCATATTGTTTGGCATTATGTAAATTAATATTGTGATGTGCCTCTGTATTTGACTATGTTATTCTAAATTTTGCACTTAACACATACCATGAGCACTTACTGTGATTTTCATCTCAAAAAATATTTTCCTTTTTCTTCCTTCCAGAAGTAGGTGTTAATCCCGAAGCGACCTTGGGGGCATCCTTTGGAGAGAGATGATGAAATCAGGCTGCGTATAGAATAAGATGTTTGGTCAGAGTTTGAGTTTATTGTTCCTACCTTGAGATAGTAGTTTGTTATTGCAGTGAATGATGTATTTGGTATTTTTGTATTCTACTCATTTCAAGATAAACCTTACTTATGGTGTCTTAAGAAGTTTGTACTTTTAAGTATAAGTTTCATGCTTTGAAGTTGCTCTTTTTGTTTCTTTTTTTTTTTAAGCTTGAAAAGTAGGGATTGTTACAACTAAGGTAAATTATTAATTCTTCTCTTAAGTTATTAACTCTTTAAGAAACAATATGCGGCTTAAACTCATTCCATGTCTAAATGTTAGGGTTTCTAAAATAGGAACAAGAATGAGATTAATACACAAATAACAATATTAAAGAAAAAAGATGGTTCTCACTCGTAATTGGGATTAATTGAGGAAAACAACCATGTTTGCGCTTAATATTTTGGTGAACAATATACGTCGTAGAATATGCCGATAGAAAGTTAACCAGGGTCTTGTTGCACACATAAACAAAGGCTTGGGAAAAATCACACATTTTCAAACGGTAAAAGAGTGTCACACCCTGGAACACATGGTGAACCAAAATCTGCTCCCGAACCTTTTAAAAAGAGAAATCTACCCCCGAACATATGCCAAGTGAGAAAAAAATGCCCCCCTTATCAATGTTTTGTTGATTGCTTTTGCTGCAAAATTTATTTTTTGGTAGATTTTGAATCGCGGACATGGGGTTTCATCTTAATTTAACCTTGATTTTAATAAAATATCCTATTTGCCCTTTGGTTTTTATTACATGTTTCTTAATTTCAAATCCTAATGTTTGATAATTCATTTCAAAACCTACTTTTAGGCATTGAGATCTAATTGAAGGAATAAAAAGGGGATTTCTAGTGAAATTGACGTTAAATCGAGATGAACTCCTACAATTCTGTTTGAAAATCTAGGAAAATAATAAACTTTTCGCAAAGAATGCATATGTTCAAAGAGCTAAGAGAATGTTACACATTTCATAAAGGTGAATAGGCCTGTTCACTTTCAATAGGTTTAGGAATAGTTTGTGATTCATCATATAAACTAGTGGCTATACCACATTTTACCCATTTTGAGAAGTTAGAGGGTAACCTCGTAACGTTGTATAGGTCGAAGAATTTGACGTTTACCTAAAATCATTGAACTTCAGAATAATAAAGCAGATCTCTAAAGAAAACCATAATGATTGGAAAAGGCATGAAAGATAGAATATGGTAATAAATGGTGAAACCACTGTCCTCACAAGAATCAAAAATCGAAGGTGAAAATCATTGGTTTATTCTGTCCTCACAAGAGACGATCACTTAATTATCTTCATATTTATAGGCGTAGAAGAATTCTAATGCGGACCAATAACTCCTTGATTGGGCCATATCCTTTATATGGAAAACACTTGAGATAAATTTCATGGTTTATGAATTTTGTTGAATAGTTTAGGAGATAGAAAAGGGATAAAAGAGTATGATGTGAAGCTTATGGTTAGTTATATAATAGGACATCCATACCTCCAACTTTACGAATAATAATAAGCAGTGAAAGTAGAATTTATATTAGATACCTAAATGAACTTACTTTTTGGATTACTAGTGTAACTCAATATTTCACATTGTCAACTCACTGATGTATGAAAACCTACAAAATTAACTTCAAAAGTTTAGGGATGTTATAGGTGTAGTATTGGAAAAATTATTAGGGGTAATCGATGTATGATAACGTGGTACAACCAAATGTTGAGATTAAATATAATCCTTAAATTATAGGGGAGAAACTTCTCCACAACTCGTCTCAACTATGCATTTACACTAATAACCAACTTGTTGTACAAACTCATGGTACAGCCGTTGCACCTAGTAATCTCTCTATTGGGCTTTGGTTACTTTGGGGTCAAATTGATCCTTGGTTATTAGAAACAAATGATATGACTTGTGTCTCAAATTACGATTAAATAAAACATGAGATAATAATACCACTTCTATCATGCCACAAGTCTTTGATGAGAACTAGACTAGAGCCACCTCTATATATGCATACTCTAGTATTGCCTCGTGAACTCTTCTCTTTTTATTTCAAAAAAAAAAAGGGAACTATTCTCTTTTCATTTTCCGTTTACTGAAAATATGACATCGAACCCTCGGTACGAATAACTTGTACAACTGATTAGCAATCCGACGCTTTAGTCCACTCAGTTTATTGAAATCAAATTGAAACATCATGTTTTATACCATTATCTAACACAAGATAATTACGACATGTATAGTTTTGAGAAACAACAAGCTCGGTCTGCACTTAAAGTGCCATTTGCATTCCGATTTTTGTACTATGGATCTTCATTAATGTTTTACTTGGAGATGAAAATGTATTTTTGTTTGTGATATTAGAGAAACTATAACTCCATTACTTTGCTATCCAAATTATCTACTTATTTTACTTTTACATACAATAGATAGTCAAGTTTCGCACCCATTTTTTTTCTTTTGAAATGTTCAAGTTTCTTATACTTCAATGCCTTGGCCTCCCAAGCTATGGTTATTCAATTCTAAGTACAATATGTGTGCCATTTAATACCTATAATGTAAAAAAATTCGTAAGGTTAAATTCTGACAATAAATAAATCAACTCTATATGCGAATACATTAATCACATAATATCATAAAAATTTTAAGCAAATATTCAAGAAAACAACGGATCCTGAGAAACTAACGTTTTCCAATGCATTATAATGAAAATAAGCAACAAAAGTGCAACGTGCAACGCATATGCAATACACATATACTAATCCTGTAATGCCTAAAATTCCAGTAACACACAATTTCAAGTCCAGTCAATTTAACAACTATGGTATTTAATAATTCATCACCAAAAATCCAATCATTCAATGAAACATTTTCATCTACTGAGATCATACTGCTCACATTAGATTTAAAATTATGTAGTTGCATATTGTATTTTTGAGTAGAAGATGGAGGAAAGCTCTGGACTAGCTACCGAACATCCCAACTAGGTTGGCACCCTCGGAACACCAGTCGATTGCAAACCCCAGATATTATTAAAAGAAGAGAAAAAACATGTAACAGCGTAACAACAAACCCGAAGGTCAACAAAACCGAAAATTCTCCCTATTACAAGTGTCATTGTTAACAAAATCCGAAATGAACGAAGGACAACCATTCCACCAGTGATCCCCAGTATGAGTCGCACCATAATTCGCCAATGCATCCGCAGCTTTGTTCCCCTCCCGGAAAATATGTGATACCCGAAAATGAATGTTGTTAATGTAACTCAAGCACTCCAACCATCTGCCTCTTAATTTCCATGGGACTTTGTCCGATCTCGACTCCAACAAGTGAACCACAAATGTCGAATCACACTCTAGCCAAAGGTGTTTCCAATGAAAATCACGAGCCTTAAGAATTGTATTGCACAAACACAAAATCTTTTAGCATTTGTTGTTCAAATGGATTCCCTCCATGCCCGAATAGCTTCTCCGCTAGATCCCTCTTAAGGTCAAACTTCGAGGCACCATCACACGTCTGACTGAGAATCCGAAGAGCAAGTTTTTACAATTCAGGAAGTCTTCCTCCATATGTCAACCACCAATCAACTGCAGTTAAACATTGAAACATTACATGAAAAACTTAATGGCAAAATGATTATAATAGTAGAAAATTTAGGTCCAATACCTGGAGAAGAATTTCTTGCTATGACAGCGGCACTTTTACTAGACGTGCGTTTTATCCAAATATACTCTGCAATATGGAGACGGACCTAGGCCCTAACATGATGATCTTGAGTCATATAAGGGACACGACTTAGACCACTTACAACTTTGCAACAAAAACTATTTGAATAAAAGAAAGACGGGTTCAAATAATAAGCCGCTGAATGAAGGGGAGTGTCGAAATTATCATTCCAGATCATAAATTCTATTCCAAAACGGCTTATACAGATTCTCGTGCTTCAACTCTTGTCTGATTGTTTGCTGAGCTTGAACGATTATTTCATATATGTACCCAGTTTGCAGCTTGTTGTTCACCAACGTTACCAACCATAGTGAAAATATTAGATGATTTGAGATAAATCACACCTCTTGGGAAACTAACTAAAATTTTTACCAATACAAAATTCTGGCATGATCGATGGCTCGGGAATGAGATACTAAAAGATAAGTTTGCAAGGCTTTTTCAAATCTCAGAGGATAAGAATGCAAGTATTGCTGAATTAGTAATCCGGGATAATGGCAGATGGAATTTGGAGATTGAATTGGAGACGGGCAATGTTCGAGTGGGAACTCACTATACTGCAAAACCTTCATCAAACTCTTGAAAGTGTAAACATGACAGTAATAGAAGTGACTCTTGGATCTGGAAAGCTGAATCGAATGGGATATTTTCTGTTAAATCTGCATACCGTTTACTCGATGCACTGAAAGAAGGTGAAAATCCCCAGCCAAACGAAAAGCGGTTCTTCAATGCTTTTTGGAAAATCTCGGCTCCTTTCAAAATGCTTTCTTTTGCCTGGAAAGCTATTTTGAACAGAATTGCAACTAAGGATAATTTAATCCGTAGAAGAATCCTCGCTGATCCCTCAGATCTTCAATGCAATCTTTGCGGGAGAGGTGAGGAAAGTGTTGCTCATATTTTCATTGATTGTCAGTTTGCATCTAGGATTTGGATGGAGGTTTTTAGTTGGTTTGGGATCACGACAGCAATTGCAGGAAGTTTGAAATCTCAACTGGAGCAGTTTCTCAGTTTACCTTCTAATCACATCAACAAGACGAGATGGAGTTGTATTTGGCCGATTACAATATGGGGTATCTGGAAAATGCGTAACAGAGCTGTTTTCTGTAACGAAGAGGCCGACGTTTCAAAGTGCTTTGAGCAAATTAAGGTTAAAACTTGGTTGTGGTTAAAAGCAATGTTCGGTGATTTTTGTTTCTCTTTCTGGGACTGGTTTTCAACTCCCTCAGCATGTCTTGAATCTTAGTTTCTATTGAACAGCTCATGGAGCATGTACTGCTTGTACTCACTCCGTCTTTCATTTATAAAACTTTTTGCTGATCAAAAAAAAAAAAAAAAAAAAACTAAAATATTGAGAAGGTTTTGGTCATTTGAGCCCATCCAACCATCTAGCAAATGCGGCAACCTGTCAATTTCCATGGTTTTGAAAATTCTCGCATCCCTTTGGTAAGAAAAGCAATGGTGTTCTCAAAGTCCTCCTTTTCTTCAGGTTGAGGTTGTTCTTTGATTTCAACTTTTAGAGCAACACCTTTTTGAGTGGCACCATTCATATTTTTCTTCAACTGAAAGGTGGCAAGAGCTCCCATTAACTCTTCAAGTAGTAGATTTTCCACGTCTCTTGCTTCTTCAATAGCTTCAACTTACATGTCAAATCTAGTTGGCAATGACCTAATAGTTTTCTAGACAAGCTTTGCGTCATTGTAATCATCTCCAAGAAGGAATCCCTCGTTTGCAATGTCATGGAGTTTGGCATTGAATTGTGCAAAGGTCCCATGCTCCTCCATCTGGAGTTCTTCAAATCGGGTACCAAGGATTTGTCTCTTTGGTCTTTTGACCGATGGTGTTCCTTCATGAGAAATTTGAAGAGCATTCCATGCATCTTTGGCAGACTCACATGTGGAGATGAGTTTATACTGATTAAGAACGACTCCATTCAGAATTGCATTGAGTGCAATGGAGTTCCTTCATGAGAAATTTGAAGAGCATTCCATGCATCTTTGGCAGACTCACATGTGGAGATGAGTTTATACTGATTAAGAACGACTCCATTCAGAATTGCATTGAGTGCAATGGAGTTGTGACTCGCTTCAAGGTCCTCTGAATCAGTCCATTCAAGTTCATCTTTGGACTATTCGTCTTCTACTTTTGGTGGGGACCATGCTCTGAGAATTCTTTTCCAGGACTTTTGATTTTCTCGTTTGGTGAAAGCTTTTATACGAACTTTCCAGTATGAGTAATTAAATTCATTAAGAAGAGGCGGCTTGGACGCAGATGTACCTTCAACGTTCTGTGCCATCTGCAAGATCTAAACAATACCAGAATCTCACAAGAACGGTGACAAGCTCTTGATGCCAATTGTTAGATCTTAAGTCTACAATTTTTACGTTTAAGATCACTTGTCGTGAAACCTGTCGAGACAGTACTAAAAATAGTAAAGTATAATCGTAGCTTTAATGTGGTCCGTACATCGTGCTACTCCACGAGGCTTTCGCCCAAGAATTCAAACTTCTTTCTTATGAACAAGAGTTGTTACAACCACTGGACTTTTACTCTAACAACTAAACTCCCTCTATTGTTGAAACCACTAGAACACTTCTTCCACAATCATCCGTTTGAATTCCGAATATCAACTCCTGTAGACCTCTTCAAGTGAACAAGCTTCCAAGCGTAGAACACGTTTCGTTGAACTCCCTCCAACTAGTGAGCTACTTTCCCATTGAACTCACTTCAACTCTTGATCGGCTTTTCACAAATTTTCTTCGATAAACACAGACTGAAAACTATGGAATACACAAAAACAATGAACACAATATGATTTTCGATATACTCGTGTGTTCAAAGTTTATTCCTTAGAATTCTACTATCTATAGGATAGCACTCCTTAGAAAATAAGTCTTCCGTTGGCAGTCTCCTAATCCAATCGGAACTCCTATCTTCCCAACATATCTGGATTCTTCCCTTTTGATAAGATCTTCCAATCTTCTATTCCTGCACAACAAGGAACGAAATAGACTCCCAAGTGGAAGCAATTACAACCAAATATAAACAAAAGATAGATAGATTTACTTTCCAAAAGATAAGATATTCAAAATAATACTAAATCTTTTCCCAATCTAACAAGACTTACCAAAATACTCCCTTTCCTTTTAGAAGACTATTCCCGTACAATCTCAAGGAAATATTTTTATAAATAAATCGATTCTCAATCTTTCCAAACATAATGAAGTATTCACTTTCCTTTTGAAATAGGTTTTCCACAAAAAACTCAAAAGAATATTTTGGTAAATAATAAAAACGAATTTTCCTTAAACCAATTTTGCAAAACAAGGCAATAAAAAGTTAACGGTCTCATGGTCCTAACAGCTATCATTTGATTATATAAAGTGAGATCAGAAGAGGATTGATGAGAGAAGTTGACTTGAGTTGCCTAGTCTTTGCCACCTTTTTGTTGTTGTGAGACATTAATTAATGAATATTAGTAATATTATTAATATTTAGATTAATTTTAATTATGGTTGTGACTTGTGATGAACCATATATAACACCATGCGCTCCCACGGTTTGTATGTATGTACCATTGTGCCGCTATGGAAGTGGGGGAGACGATTATAAATTTATAATTATGATAATGCAAAGTTTCTTATTTTAAATCTGATTTATCTATAACTCTTAAGTGAAATTTTCAATTTATTTTAGAGGTTTTGGCAATTTACCTCGTGTGTCATACCAAATTGGCGAGTTACCCCCTGTCAAAAATACATACGCAAATTACATCCTTCTGATACTAAAAAGCTGCACACCTCCTCCCCGTAACTTTTTTTTTGGTGTATTTTTTATGTTTAATGGTCAAAACACCCCTGTTATTTCTAATACTCTTTTTTCATAATTACAAATTTAATTATAGCTTCTCCTTACAAAAATTATAAGTAAAAGTATAAAAATATCATAAAATATATACATATTATGAAATCATAACTTATTTTAATGTTTCATTTTTTATTTTGCAATTTGTAAACAATTTAAAGTATTAAATCAAAATATCTACGTACTTTTTGACAAAAAAAAAAGGGATATAATTGTCTTTTTTCGCAAAAAAATATCCTCACTTTCAAGTTTGGGCAAGTGAGCTACATGTTCCTACATAAGGGGGTAATTTGCCTATTTATTTTTTATAAGGGGGTAATTTGTCCATTTGACATAACACAAGGGGATAATTTGTCTATCTATTTCTCACAGGGGGATAATTTACCAATTTGACATAACACAAGGACGTAAATTGCTAGAAACCCTCTCCTCTCAACATCACCTAGATCTTCTTTTGTTGCACCTCATCGAGAATCACACTAGTGATAGGTCTCTTTTTGACTTCGTCATTTCTTTAATCCACAGGAGGTCAAGTTCAGGTTTCTCTTCAAGTTACTGAAGTTATTTCCTGGTTGTATATTCCATTCAGACTAGATTCACATGATTGGCTTTAGAACTACGATAATAATCGATTTGAGAGGAGACCAGATATGAACTAAAAAGACATAAATTTGTCGCTTGGTTAGATCCTCTGATTCTTAAGTCAAAGATGTAAGTGTTCAACTTTAGAGGATTAATGATACATATACGACTAGAAAGAAAAATAAAAGTGAGATTAAGAGACTTTAAGGAATTTTCATAGTGGTATTTATAGTCTCTAGATAATAGATACCTAGTTGATGAGCTTCTCACCTTGGCCCAACCTCTTATAGCTAAAATAGAGGTCTCTAGCCTTTTATGACGTAGTAACCCTATGATCTTGTAACCTGTAATCTGTGATTCAATAACCTTGTTATCACGTGACCTTATAGCTCTAAGGTTCAATAACTTGATCACCTTGTCAGACTAGACGTAGTAACTTTGTGATTTGGTAAGTGCACGGTTTAGTAGCCTTGTTATTTGCCACCGTTTTGTTGTTGTGAGACACTAAATAAAATAATAATTATTATTATTATAATAATAATAATTATTATTATAATAATAATAATAATTATTAGAATAATAATATTTATAATAATAATAATTATTATTATTATTATTATAATAATAATTATTATTATTAGAATAATAATATTTATAATAATAATAATAATAATAATAATAATAATAATAATAATAGTACTTAATTTATTTAATTATGGTTGTAGATATGAGTCCATAACAATAACACCACGCGCTTTGCCACGGTTTGTGTGTATGTATCATTGTGTCGCTTTGGAAGCGGGGGAAACAACTATAAGTTTATAACTATGATGATGAAAAGTTTCTTATTTCAAATCTGATTTATCTATAGCTAAATTTTCAATTTATATATTTATTTTAGAGGTTTTGGCAATTTATCCCATGTGTTATACCAAATTGGCGACTAACCTCCTGTGAAAATAAATAGGCAAGTTACCTCCATATGATACTAAAAAGTTGCACCAACTCCATGTAGCTTTTTTAGCATATTTTGATATTCAATGATCAAATCCCTTTGTTATTTTTGATACTTTTCTTTTTGTAATTTCAAATTTAATTATAGCTTCTCTTTGCAAAAATTGTAAGTAAAAGTATAAAAATATTCTAATATATATACATACACACATAGATATACACTATGAAATCATAATTTATTTTTACATTTCATTTTTTATATTGCAAAAACACTTTAAAGTACTAAACCAAAGTATCTATATACTATTTGAAAAATGGCGATATGATTATCTAGCTTTTTCCCAAAAACTATCCCCACTCCCAAGTTTGGGCAAGTGAGCTACACCTTCTTACATATAAAAGGGGTAATTTGACAATTTATTTTTCAAGGGGGGTAATTTAGAAATTTGACATAACACAAGGGGGTAATTTCCCTCTTTACTTTTCACATAGGGATAATTTACTAATTTGACATAACACAAGGGGGTGAATTGCTAGCAGTGTTTAAAAAGGCGGTGGTGGGGCGCGCCCCTTGAGGCGGGGCGGTCCCAAAGTGCCCCGGGGCGCTGTAAAAAGGCATTTTCTCTCTGAGCCGTACGCTTAATTCTGTGAGACGTACGCCCCTACGCCTTGGGCGCAGTTTTACGCCCAGATTTTGGGCGTATATTTTCTAAGAAAAGCCGCAAGAGAGAGATAGAGAGGGTGCGCGAGAGAGAGAGATAGAGATAGAGAGAGAGAGAGAGAGAGAGAGAGAGAGGGCTGCTGGTATATATCGCCCATCTACCATCTTCCTTGCAAAATTTTCTTCTTTGTTTTTGTAAGAATCTGATGGTTAATGGTGAGATCCGTCGTCCGCCGCTTCAGCTCATATTTGTGTGCGTGTGATTCAATGTTAGGTTTTAGAAGAGTTAATGCTTTAAAGTTTAAAGGAAGATATTACATAAAAGGCCATACAAAAACACTATCTTCAATGTTTTCTAAGGCTTTGTAATTATTTTGCTTATGCCCCAAGTTCAGATTTCTCTTTTAATTTAAGCCCAACAGACATTTTTAATTAAGTTCATAGTTAAAAAATAAGTAAAACATCTCACCTATTCTATAATCAAGTAATATATCTTACTTAAGTAAAATATAGACTATAAAGTGAATCTATAATTATAATTCACCTTTTTTTCTATAATTTATTCATATTTTTATACTTTTGTTAAATAAAATATAGAAATTTGCGAGGCTTACGCCCCAACGCCTCGGGGCTTACGCCCCGCCCTGCTAGAGGTCGAACGCCCCGCCTTACGCCTTCGCCTTTTAAAACATTGATTGCTAGAAACCCTTTATTTTATAGCAATATGGTAAAATTGTGAATTTCATGTGTTGGGGGGCTATTCTCCACATAGATTTTTCTTTGTTGCACCTCATCGAGAAATCACACTAGTAATAGGTTTCTTTTTGACTTCTCCTTGTATATTCCATTTCAGACTTGATTCATATGATTGGCTTTAGAAATACGATAGTAATCGGTTTGAGTGGAGACCACTTATACTCTAAAAGTCATATACATATGTCGCTTGGTTAGATCCTCTGATGTTTAAGTCAGAGATGTAGATGTTCAACTCTAGAGGATTAAAAATACACATACAACCAGAAAGAAAAAATAGAAGTGAGATTTAGAGACTTTTAAGGATTTTTCATAGTGGTATTTATAGTCTCTAGATAATAGATAGGCTAGTTGATGAGCTTCTCACCTTGGCCCCAACCTCATATAGCTAACATAGAGGTTTGGACTTTTCTGACCTAATAACTCTATGATCTTGTAACCTGTAAATATGTGATTCAATAACCTTGTTATCACGTGACCTTGTAGGGAATTTTGTAATAATAGTCCTATACCTTGGCACTTTTACAAAATTAGTCTTGTCACTTTTTTAATTGTAATTCTGGTACTTTAAGTTGACACTTGTTACAATCTTGATCCTCTGACCAATTCTCGACGAAATTTCGTCGGAATTTTCTCTTTTTAATATCATTTTTAATTTAATTTAATATTGCTATAGACACAAGGAAGTCATTTTGTCCAAAGTTGGCCAAGGATTGGATAGAAAATAAGCAAATTTCGGCAATAACTACTCGAAAATTGGTTGAAAATTAGTCAGAGGACCAAAATTGTAACATGTGTCAACTTGAAAGACTAAAATTGCAATTAAAAAAGTTGCTGGACTAATTTTACAAATGTGCCAAGTTATAGGACTATTATTGCTAAATTCCCGACCTTGTAGCTCTAAGGTCCAATAACCTTTCTCACCTTGTCGGACTAGATCTAGTAACTTTGTGATTTGGTAAGTCCACGGTTTAGTAGCCTGGTTATATGAAGTTTATACTTGAGTAGCACTTGTACTTGCAAATTTTAGGAGGTAACACGTGGCGAATCAGAGCTGTCAATTGTACAATTCAGATACAGTACATCACCTAGATTATTCATACATAATTAAATAAGAAAAGTTAGAAGTAGAAAAAAAAATAAAAAATATATATATATATATATATATATATGTGTGTGTGTGTGTGTGTGTGTGTGTGTGTGTGTGTGTCTGTGTGTGTGTGGGTGGGTGGGTGGGTGTGTGTGTGTGTGTGTAAATAGAACATAAAACTTGAATATTTTCTTATGCACATTGATAATACAATAGACTTTCTGAAAATATAAAGGGATTTTGTACAAATAAAATAATACAGGGAAGTCTAGTGCAAATTTATGAAAATGCTATAAATTTCAACATGTTTTGTAAATAAATAAATAAATAATTTTTAATCATTAAAGCAGAGAATTTTTATCACTATGCAAATAAAAAAATATGTTAAATTCATAATTAAGTTCTAATATAATTTTTCTTATTTTTTATTTTACTATTTGCAAGTCAAATATGATGAGTAACATGTTGTTCTATTCCTGATTTTGGAATGTTCCCACATATTATGATTAACAAATTGAACGGAAATAATCTTTTACAAAACTTTCTTTTTTCTGTGTTTTTATAGCACTTTTTTTTTTTAACAAACAACTACACTACTCTTATCAAGATACATCACTATTGCAGCCTCCTTAGCTTCATATCTCCCCTCAAACTGATTTGCAGTCAGTTACGAGTCCGTGAACGCCACGAGTTTGGTAATCCCCAATGATTTTTCCATTTGAATCCTTGCTAGCATCGCCTCATACTCTAGTTGGTTGTTTGTGACTTGAAAGTTCAGTTCTATAGCATAATCAAATTCTCTTCCATCTCCCGACATCAAGTAAACTCCTGCTCCACCTGCATCTACCGTGGATGATCCGTCTACATGTAAAGTCCAGATCTCCTTAGCTACCCCTGACGTAGCTCCCTTGGTTTCATTTGTCACAATGGCGACATCGAGTGTTTGCTCAGCCTCCGTGATAGTTTATGCCACAAAGTCTGCTAGTCTATGTGCCTTAATCGCAGTCTTAGGTAGATACTCCAGGCCGTATTCTCCCAATTCAATCGCCCACTTCACAAGTCTGCCTGATGTTTCCGATTTTGTCATAACTTGTTTCAGAGGTTGATTAGTTTAGACAGTAACCGGATGTGATTGGAAATATGGCCTCAACTTCCTTGCCGTGATCACTAGTGCGTATGCGAACTTCTCAATTTCCAGATAGTTAAGTTCTGCTCCAGTTAATACTTTGTTGACATAATAGATTAGCAGATGTTTCCAATCCTCCTCACGCACAAGTAGTGTACTCAATGAATTCTTCGTTATGGCCAAGTAGAGATATTGCATCTCGTTATCCTTGGGCTTAGAGAGTAATGGTGGTGTTGTGAGATAAACCTTTAGCTGGCGAAACGCTTCTTCACAATCCTCAGTCCACACAAACTTTTGTGTTTTCTGTAGCTTCTTAAAGAAAGGTAAACTTTTCTCTGCTGAATGTGAAATAAAGCGGCTTAGCGCCGTAATTCTCTCCACCAAGCGTTGCACCTCTCATACAGACTTGGGGGATGGAAGATCCATTATAGCCTTGATCTTGTCTGGGTTAGCTTTGATACCACGCTCATTGACCATGAAACCCAGAAATTCGTCTACCTTACCACCGAATGTGCACTTCTTCGGATTCAACTTCATCCCGATACTGTTTCATGATACCGAAGGCCTCGTGAAGATGTTTAACATGATCCTATGCTTTCAGGCTTTTGATTAGCATGTCGTCAATATATACTTCCATTGTCTTTCCGATTTGAGGATAGAACATCTTAGCTACCAATCTCTGAAAAGTCGCCCCTGCATTCTTCAACCCAAACGGCATTACCCTGTAGCAGAATATGCCTCTGTATGTGATAAAGGCCGTTTTATGTTGCTCCTTTACCGCCATTAGTATTTGATGAAAACCGCTTTGTGCATCCCAGAGACTTAGTAATGCGCATCCTACAGTGGAGTCCACCATGAGATCGATCCTGGGCAAAGGAAAAGGATCTCGTGGACAATGCTTGTTAAGATCCGTATAATCCACACACATTTTCATAGAGTTGGCTTCTCGGTTACAAGAACAACATTGGTGAGCCATTCAGAATATCGCACTTCGAATATGTGGCCAGCCGCCAACTTTGTTTGTACCTCCAATTCTGCAGCCTTGTTCTTTTCATAACTGAAATGTCTCTTCTTTTGTCTAATAGGCTTAGCATTTGGATTCACGTTCAAGTGATATACTGCAACTCGAGGATCTAATCCTTTTAAGTCTGAGTCGGTCCATGCACATACATCAAAGTTCCTCCATAAGTACTCAAGTAATGGTTTTTTAACATCAGACGGCAACTCGCTACCGATCTTAATGACCTTGTCAGGTTCATTATCAACCAGCATCACCTCCTTGAATTCACCATAGGGCTTTATTCTCTCAACCTCCATTTGCTTCTTATATCTCAAAGTAGTCTTATCCTCCTGTTCCTCCTTTGGTGTTTCCATCATGTCCTTTTCATTGGCTAGCTGAGGAGCATCTGGTTTTGTCGTTTGATCCTCCTGCGCAACGAGCACCATCTAAGTATCCATTTGTTCCAGTTCAAGCATTTCAGCAACATGTACCCCAATCATTGCGATGTTAAGGTCTGCCTTAGCTTTAATCGGTTTTGTTGACGTGACATAGCAACTCCAAGATTCACGATAGTTTGTGGTAATCTTGGCTAGTCCACCCGGAGTAAAAAATTTGA
The DNA here is from genome assembly GCA_946800315.1 of Misopates orontium. Taxonomy (NCBI): domain Eukaryota; kingdom Viridiplantae; phylum Streptophyta; class Magnoliopsida; order Lamiales; family Plantaginaceae; genus Misopates; species Misopates orontium. Next base: position 15,746,365 of record OX326949.1, on the reverse strand, counting down.
CTTTCTGATGAGCAGTAGATATGATCATTGTAAATGCAGCGATTGCAGGCCTTCCAATCAACACGTTATACGCGAAACGGTATATCAACTATGAGATATTCCACGTTTAGAGTTCTCCTCCTTAGATTTTCTCCAAAAGAGGTTGGTAACATAACCTTGCCAATTGCCCTTACTTCACCTCCACCAAATCCCAACAGTGGAGAGTTTACTTCCGTGATCTCATACCTTCCTAGCTTCATTTGTTGCAACGCATCCATGAAGATGATATTGACTGAGCATCCATTGTCTACCATAATCCTTTCCACCGGATGATTTGCAATCACAGCAACAACTACCATCGGGCAGTTCAAGTACTTAGCTTCGTTAGCTTGAGAAAATAAATTCTTGTAATCGTCTTCGTCAAACGTGATTCTCATTTTTAATTTGTCACCTGCAAAAACTAGATCAGGCTCTGGCCAATTTAGACGTTCATTGTATATGTCTCTAGAAATTCACTTTCTACACTTTCCTGAATCGGCCCCAGTTGGTCCGCCTAAATTTACATTGATCCCATTCTCGTCACCCTCGTTGGGATTTCCCCTTTTACGCCTTGGTTCATCCTTCTTCTCTTACGGAGAGCGACTTCTCTTCCTGCTTCTGGAGGGTTTGTCGTCTCGTGATTCTTGATTCTCAAGGACAAACTCAAAGAGTTTCCCATCTTGAATGAGTCATTCAATTCCGTTCCTCAAGGCCTTACAGTCATTGGTGTAATGACCGTTCTTCTTGTGGTATTTGCAATACTTCCTCAACTCCATCATCTAATGTGTTTCCTTGAACGGTCTGGGTGTTTTGAATATCCCACGATCTTTTGTTACGGCAAAGATTATTGCAATATCCTTCCTTAGTGGAGTATAGTTATCAAACCTCTTGAAAGGCGATCGTTGTTCGTTGCCTATGTCTTCCTTCCTCCAATTTTTGTTCTCCTTTCCTCTATAAGGTTCTAGTGAGTCCATTAAACCCTGGTTCTGAGCGGCCTCTTCCATATCAGTAACTCGTCGAGCTATGTTCATAATGCTCTCGATGGTCGTAGGCGCCTCCCAGGTTAGTACTTCTACCAGCTTTTTGCTTTTGCTACAGTTTTGCAGCACAGAGTTAACCAAATCCGCGGTTGGAGACTGCACACGACCAATCTCCATATTCAGTCGTTCTATATATTTTCCCAAGCCTTCATCAGGTTTTTTGCAAATATTGAACAGATGACTTGGTGCGAAATTCTTCATGGGTAAGTTGCAAACTTGTTGACGAACATCTCTCTGAATTGTTCCAATGACTCAATTGTGCGCGTTGGCACGTTCTTGAACCATTATTTGGCCATCCCCGTCATGCTGATTGCAATCAATTTTGCCCTCAGGCCCTTGCAATATCCCAGAATTTGCAGTTCCTTGTCCAGGTCATCGAAGTACCTTCTGGGATCACTCGTACCATCATACTTCCGCGTCTCACGAAGATTAAGTCCTTCCTTCAGTGTCAGTCTGCTAATTGCATCACAGAATGGAGTTGGCTTCTCCAAGCGTGGACTGTGTTCAGCAATCACCGGTTCTACCCTTGGTGCAACTCGATCTGGGAGGTCTCTGTTCCTCCCAGTCGTGTGACTTGCGGCTTGCCGAACCTCTGGACCCCTCTGCCTTGAATTGACCTCTCCATCTCTTGCACTTGCCCGACTCGGAGCTCTGTGCTTTCTAGTCCTCCTTGAACGTGGGTTCCTGCACTCAAGCGATGTAGATGGTTCCCTTCTGCTGGGCCTATTTGTCCTCGAGTGGGTTCACTGTCTCGATTCAGCACGATGCTGAGTCTGATGAGACCTTTCTCGTAGTGCCGATGTCTGTTGTGCAGTTGGTGTTGGGGTGTACAGCTGCAGAGCAGTATTTGCCAGTTGTTGCACAATCATTGGCACCATAGTTTGTTGGAAAGATGTCATGATCCGCTGGATTCAGCAATGGTTGTTCTGGGGGTGGAACTGCAGCTTGATCCGCTGCAACGTATGGTTGGTCCAAGGGAGAATTCGAGGTGTGCTCATAAGCATCCGTAGTTCTGACTTCCTCTTCCTTTTGAGACCTAGCCCTCGAGGCTACTCCGTTCTTCTCCGTAGCTATTCGCTAAGTCATTGAATCAGTGATAGTGTTTGTTCCTAAGTGCGTTTAGTGGTTCCCACAGATGGCGCCACTGATGTGGGGTATTTTTGTCTGGATACTTGTCCACCAGACAACACTCCACGTCAGACTGCTTAAAGATCCAGAAGTCCCTGCTGGATCCTTAATTAGCTTTTGAGTTTGTAACTTTTACTCAACACCACACGTAAACTAAGTCAGTGCCTTCCCGGCGAAGGCACTCCGATGCTTAAGTCAGATAAGTCGAAATTCGATATCTCGTAGTGCTAGGCAACAAGTCGAATAAAACAAGTTGAATTGAGCAAAAAAGTATAATTGAGCAAGAGAAACAAGTCGAATAGTTGGCCAAAACAAGTCGAATTGAACAACCAAATAACTCGAACTGCGTGCTAAAATAGGTCGATTCAGAGCTATTTTGGAAAAGTCGGATGAGACTCGCAAATAGGTCAAATTCGACTTATATAACTCGAGCTTAGCGCTTAGAAATTATGAAAATGTACCTTGGAATGAGGAATGGGACCCCTTTAGCTAGAACTGTAATCCAAGTAGAATTATAAGTTCAAATAAGTCGATTAGAGCTATTTGGAATATCTCGAATTGACTTATGAAACACCTCGAATTGGGCTTTAAAATAGCCGGAACTGGCTGGAAACAACTCAAATTGGGCTTGTGCAACTCGAATTGGGCCCTGAAATAACTCGAAATTGGGCCTGCATAGGCCTAATTTTGAGTTTTGCCTTAAATAGTCTGAAATACGCTCGTGCTATTGTATCGAATATTATGACGTGGCAGTACCAAAATATGGTACATCAGACTCCATATGACACAACCTTCGCATGGCGGGAGCATCTTAGACTGCACACATGTATGTAGTCAACGACATGTGAGGGAGTGTGGTGATAACATTATGGGTCGCTAAGGAATTTCTCGCGTGATGAAGGGTGACAAAGAATGTCTACACATTAGACTTTTTTATTGGTCAAACAAGAGTAACTCCAACTATTTTTAAGGAAACCTCAAAGTCTATCAAAATTATTGTACATATAACCAAATACAAATATAATACCTCTAACTTTTTCTTCCTACCAAAAACTTTGTCATTACGTCTAGGTTTAGAGTTGTGCAATTCGGTTAAAGCGGATCAAATCGACCAAATCAAATAGGGGTATCTAATCTTTATTGTGGGAAATAGTAGCCACAAACAAGATTGACTAAATCGATCCGTGCAAACTTGGCAATTTCAATGGTAAGTGATTCGGATTCAATTTGGATTTTTTTAATGATTTTGAGGAGACAAAAAGGCAATATTACACCTCAAATTTGCATCTAAAACTAGAAAACAATATTATATCAAACACTAAAAAATTTGCATATTCAAATTCATCCATTATTTTCTTACAACACTAAAAATTATCGGTCATCACAAACTCGCAATTCAAAATTTATACTTCGACTTCAAAATAGTTCAATTAAAACAATTCACATACAATCAAGCATACTAAAACCAATATAAGCTAAACCACGATTATTTTTTGTTTGCTAGTATTTCATGTTAAAAAAATAGAAATCAGTGTTCCAATTGATTAAGGAACTTAGCCTTGAAACATGAGGTGGGCTTGATGCATGGGCCAGCATGGCCAATTAATTTTGAAACAATTTGGTCAGTTCGATTAATTTTATATAACACTGGCTACATCTCTCTAGGGTTTAAATTAATACCTATGGAGACAACCTCTTGACATTTTCTTTTTAGGATGTATGTGTAATTAATTATTTAAACATGTGAAAGAGTTTTGTAACTAAACTAAATTTCAGGATGGGTGGATGTGATTATTCCTATTCTATAACATTGTAACAACAAATTTCGAGTCCTCTAAAAATAAAAGACAAGAAAGTTAGTACAGATAAACTTTATATAAATTAAAAGAAATTTGAGTTACAATCTCTATTTGATCCTATGATTCAATTCTTCAAGAACATCAATCTTCAGAACTTCTTTAATCTTCGCGACAAACAACTTGAATATTTTCTTGAACACCTTGAAGCTTGATGAACTTGAGGGAGAGGATTTGATAAACTTCTTTACTCCAAGAATACTTGGATTTTTTGTTGTGATTTTTCTTCTTGGTGAAGACCTCTATTTATACCTGAAGAAAAGGTTTCAGCCAGAATCTTTCGATGAGATTGAGGGTTGAGATTGAGTCTTGAGTCTTGAGTTTCTCAATATGCAACACATGATTTGGAGAAATATTTGTTTCCATCTCTAGAAGATTGAGACTTGATGGAGAAGTATTTCATTTTCTTAAAGATTTGATGGAATTTTGTTTCCATCTCTTGCGATTTGAAGAAATATAGTTTCCATCTTTTTAGATTTCATGAAATATAGTTCATTCCATAGAATATTGGAATTTTATGAAATATTTATTTTCTCAAATTGTACACATTTAATTATTTAATTAAACACAAAATAAATGTGTCTATAAACATCATTTTATCGACTCGATAGGAAACAATTTTAGTATATTATACTCGGGGTTTTTGTACCACGGAAGCCAAACTAGTTAATGTGGTTTTGGCTTGTCTAATGTCGAAGGATGAACGAAGAAAAGAAAAAAAAAACCGAAACAGATAAAAGATCATTATTAGTGGAGCCGTGTAACACTTTAAAGCAACATTATCCGACATTTGACGTGGGATTGTACAAACAAGAAATTCAATAATATTCTGATATTCTATAATAACGCTTAGATACTTTAGTAATCCGTGGTTAGTTGTTTCGTAACATTCTAAGGATTTTCCAAGTAATTGTCAAAGTGTATTTATTGGAGGATAAAATAATTATTTAGTTTTCGTGCAAACTAAGATACAAGTTTGACAAGTAAGAGGAAAATCTTACGACCTTATCACCTACTCTTTAACCAAAAGTCTATTTTACCCAAATGAACAACTTCATTAATATATTCAGCATCATACATGTATGTTTTTGTCAAAGTGCCTTTGTCATTCTTCTAAAAAAGCAAATATCGTAAACGAATTTCAAACTCTCATATCAATTATTGTGCTTGGAAATCAAATATGTGGGAAATGCGTTATGACCTAAATATTACACTTAAGCATTTCCAGATGATCAGAAAAAAAAAAAATAGTTGCTAGCTTGCTGCAATAAACATACAAACTATTTTTAAATTTCAGTTTCACGATGAAAAATGAAAGCTTCTCGGTATATATTTCTCATGAAAAAAATTTGAAATTTTATGACCCACATTTGTTGTAGGACAAGCAACCCTGAATGTGAATAATTCTTGCCATAAAAAGATGATGTACTGAAATCATTATAACTTTTGATCTAACGCGCTAATTGAAGTCCATAATTTGTCAATTAAAATATCTTTGTGTGTTCGATAGTTGAATTACATGTATAGTAGTATACCTCAACTATGAGTGCAAAAAATGTGATCTAAAACAGTTTTGGAGTGAGACAACTTTTTGGCGTAGTTCTAGTTTTATTAGAGTTTTAATTATTTTTTCCGTATTTTTAGTTCTATTTGAATTTTGGTTTCATTAAGATTTTAGTTTTCTTAGGATTCTAGTTCTAGAAGTTGTCTTTAGTTGAGGATCTAGCTTATTTTTTCATGAGAGCTATATATAATCCTTATTCATTATGTTTTAGTTAGCTTTTGATTAATTATTAAATGAAATTAAAATTTCAATTCAAATTTGGTGGATTTCAGTCTTCTTCATTGTTAATATGTTTGTATATTTTATTCTATTTCGTTATACTTCGGTATTTCGAGGTTTAGTATACATTCTTCCATAAGTATGTGTAAAGTTCAAAAGTTATTTCTTGCACTAGTGGTTCCCAAAGAACATATATAAAGAGTGACTTTTGAAAAAAAGACAAAAAAATAATCTGAAAAAAACTCAAGTTTTATGTGTGTAGTACCGGAAAATACTCTCATGTAATAAATGGGCAAAAAGAACTCCTAATTTATATTTTACTTAACTACAAAGAAAAAAAATTGTGAACAATTAAACAAAAACAAACTCTCTTATATGAAGAAAGAAAGATTTTTCTCCTTTTTATCTTTAATTTTAGGGGTCTTTTATATGTTCTTCTTCATAAGGGGGATTTTTTTTCCAATTATTCATAAAATACTGGGTTTTTGCCATTATTTGAGGAGTCAATCTAAAACCGCGCATGTGGCAAAAACCTGCATAATACCTCTCTATAATTTCTTAATTGTCTAAAATCTCGATGTGATTTCATAAACTCTGCAAATATTCATTGTTCGTGAAACCCCAAGGAGTTTTGTGCAAAACTTTATGAAACCACCAAGAGTTTTGTACAAATTAGGAGATTTCATGCAGAGTTTATGAAATCACAAGAGGTTCTCAGGGGCGGAACTAGAAAATTTTCCAACCCGGGCTATTTTTTACTTAAGTAAATTAGTTAAAATAAATATTAAAAATAAAAATATGAAATGTATAAATTAGAACGTAAGAGATTTTGTCCTAATATCTATTTTTTTTTGAAGAATATAACAATTTAACAGGACAGAACTAACGCAAATTACTATTTATTCCTTTAAACAACGTAATAATCTAACCAGAGCTGAAGGAGTAGTTCGGTCTTTTGGAGTTAAAATATTTAAACTATTGGTCAAAAGTAAGGGGTGATTTTATTATATGTTACGCCTTTTTCTTTTATATAGTAAAGGCTACTTGCTATCTTTGAATATCAGGGGAAGGTGCTTTCAAATCAACCCAAATTCGTATACTTCTTTTGACATTGATCTACTTAATTTTCTTTAAATTTTCGTAATGCATAAGTTTGGAGCATTCAAAATGTTATTTTTAAATGTCAACAACTAATATTGTAAAGTTTTCGCCAACTTATGTTCTAAGTTGTTAGCTTATATGAAATTTTTAGGGATAATTGCGGCAAACCCCCAATCTATAGGTGCTTTTGCATTGTGCCCCCTAACCTATTGATTTGTGCGAGATGCCCCCTAACCTATCCAATTTTGTGAAATTTGCCCCCTGGAGCGTTGATCAACCGTTGATTCTGGACACGTGCCTGAGTTTTTGTCCGTTAGATTTGGCATCAGGGGGCAAATCGCACAAAAACCAATAGGTCAGGATGCATTTCGCACAAATCAATAGGTTAGGAGGCGCAATGCCAACGCACCCATAAATTGGAGGTTTGCCGCAATTAAGCCTAATTTTTATTTTTTGATAACTTGTAAACGGTGGACATGGGTCATTCAATTTTAGAACCACTCTTCGCTGCCTTACAGGTATATATGAGTTGAAAAAGTTAATTTAGCATACATGAATATATCACCATAGGGTGATTGCAATAAACTCACGACCATTTGGCTAAATTATAGTAACATATATTTCAATTTTAAAAATCAGGAAGGACTTATTCTTATGGATGAAACTGACTAAAATCAGTGATGATAGTAAAATTTAGCCATGCAACTTATTTCTTCAATCTAAAATGGTCTTAAGGAAAACGAGAAAACAGTAAAGAATTACAAATATTTTAATGATTTTGGTTTCTTTGTCTGCACCGCTTTTATTGAAGGCAATAACATCATTATATTAACCAAAGCACATAAAGATACCGATCGACATTTAGTCTTCGATACTACATGCTAGTAGTAGTAGACAACTGAGATTTGTCTTTTAATAATTTTGAAAGTATATAAAGGATGTCATGATGAGATCTGGTGCAATTTAACAAAACACGAGTATTGTCGCAAATTAAATGGTCCATTTATGATTTAAAATTCACCTCACCAAAATATCTGGAGTACTGTCACTGACTCACTGCAGGTGCAGGTAATAAAAACCTAGATTGGTAAAACAACATGGGGAATGTGTGGGGTACCTCATGAGGCACCACAAACTTCTCTCACATGCATGTACTTTGGTACACCTTGAGGTATCCCAGACACTCCCAACAACATGTAGTCATGTACAGTTGATTAATATAAACAGGTCCTGCTAACACGAACTGTAGGAAAACCAGACATTAGAGCTAATAGCAAAAACTACCGCGTGTTGTTCCTAATTATTTGGCAAATAACACCATGTATTATATTAATTGACAAAAACCCGTGTCTTATTTAAAAATTAGCAAAAATCCTCTACTACACTTATTTGATTTGCAACTTATAAAAAAAATTGTTTTTTATTGTACTATTCGATCCATAGAGAATTAATATGTTGTCCACTTGAATCATAAACATAATATTTATCATAATTTTTGAAAACAATATTACTTCCTTAAAAACAAAAATTACTGTATTGAATATTTTTATTATGTTTATAAATATTTCTAAGAAAATCTCAAAAAGTTATAAGAAAGTTTATAATAGGTATTGAATAACTATATGTTTTGATGTAAAAATTTAATGAATAGCAATTCTTAGTTATCTGCAGTAAACTAAAAATATGATGTCAGTGTTTTTTTTTGCTAATTTTTAAATTGCTCTTACCCCCTCTTAGTTATATAGCCAATTGGATTTTCCAAGCTTAATTTACAGTCCACCATTATTGAGATATATAACTTGTACCCATATCTGTCAAAGAGAACACAATTTTACGCATATAATTGGGAATTACGACATACAAAGAAATATGTAATCACATGTATTAAGCCGAATTTACTGGGGATTTTTGCAATTGCACGGCCAAGTCTAAAGTAAAGCACTGACTTTTAAAATTAAAAGCGTGTGGGATTTTGTAAAACGCCATTTAAAAACTTTTTTTAAAAAAAAAACTGGCGCGTGATGCAAACGCCACAAAGCTAAAAGCCGGGTAAAGTGTTTTTTCTTGTAGTGCCTGCGACGAAGCTTGTCCTTGCGAAAATACCTGAGGCCGTCCACCACCTTGAATATATCGTGACCCATACTCGTGCCCATACCCACGCCCATACCCATAGTTGTACCCATGACACGCTGTTGTTGCTGCTGGAGTCGTGAGATCTGATGCTGCTGTTGAATTTGATGTTGTTGCTGATGTTGTTGTTGTTGCATTTGCATTAAGGGTTGTTGCTGTTGCATATGTTGACGCGGCTGGTTGGGTATTTGGGGCTTGGATACAACCATATCCTGTAAAACCGGAACGAGCAACAACAAGTAGTAAGGCAATTTGTGTGATTCATGATGAAGTAAGATCCAAGGTGTTAACTAAGGGTGAATTACGGTGACATCCTATGATTGTCTGGTCAAGTTACAACAGGATGAAAAATTTACATCATAAAATTAAGACTCGGTAATAATCAGTTTTAGCCATAGTCCATCAGCGACAATGGATGTTTACTGTCAATTTAATCAAACGTGAGAGTTTCATCGTAGCTTACTCAGTAATAATTACAATAAAAGCCAACAAAATCGTACCCCGGGATAAAGCCTCCCAACCAAACGAGCTGCTTCCTCAGAAACTTGGACTAGTAATGTCTGCGACGTTAACTGTATCACTGCACACTGAACAATCCATACAGTGATAGAAAGTATGAGAATTACTGCTACATCAATATTTCACAACTTTTTATGGATTTACATCTTCCGCGTTTTTAATTTTGGTTAGGTAAAATATGGCAACTGATGCTTAAAAGTTCAAGATCATTGTAATGCCACTATCTATCACTTGTACCCCAGTTTAACTAACACTTCAAAGGAATTAAGGTTGGCCTTTATAAAACTTACAAGCTTTTTTTTCGTGCAGCTGTCCGAGAAATCTGTGCTGATTCAATGCCCGAAAGATTACCAAATGTCCATCATTTGGCCTATCATAATGTACAAAACTTACCATCTTTGATTAGCATATATTGCCAGAAGTAACCGATTTCTTCTAATGAGTACATCCATCAAAACAAGAATATTACTTCTTATTCATATAGTCCTGGGAGATGATGCGAACAATCTGCATGGTAGATAGCCAATCTGCAGCAATCCTGAAACAAAGGTAGAAAATATGTCAAGAATAAAGTATAGTTCTTACAAGGTCTCAGGTAAATAAGAAAAATAGAAGCGCGTCTAAGTTCGGTAATCAATATATTAGTCGCAATAGAAACATGGCAGTGGGTGAATAATCTGTTTTTGAATAATACATGCTAAGTTATTAATTTCAGACTGTAAAGTATAAATGCAGCCCATAATCTTCCAAAGGGCTGAAGTCCTGACGAGGCCCTTGATTTATAAACTAAGTGGACGAATGTCTGAGGGTCTCCTATTATGAGCAGCTGTACTAATATTGTAAACGAGAGAACTTGCACGACTCAGTTGTAATTATGCAAAAGACTGATAATAGACAGTAAGAGCATCAGTCCACAGGAGTCTTACGTCTCCGGAGATGTCGAACTCCTAAATCCCTGAGACAAAGAAACAGAAAAGAGTAATCCAATCATATGCCATACAACATGACATGATGGATATCTGAATAACAAATTTACATCAAAAGTACCTCCAATCTGGTGATAAAAACAGGTTGCCCTTGTCTCTGTCCAGATAAGTCTCCCTGAAAAACGTCAAAAAGCGTTAGAGACTCCTAAAAATCACAGAAACATTGTGTAGTTGGCGCAGATATTTCCGTGCCATTATTTATCTTTGTAAGATTTTCGGTGCAACACACCTCTATCATGTTAAATAGGCACATTACCCCCAGTGAAAAAAAAAAAGAAAATAAGGCATATTACCGTCTGTGTATTTTATACTTTTCAAAATACCCGAGTTATACAAAATGTCGCTCACTGGCCAAAAACTGATAGTGGTGGACAATTTTGACCCACAGAATGAATATTTACCATTTTTTCTAAAAAAATACATTCTTTTCTTGTTTTACTGTAAGTTACCAACGTAACAATTGAGAAAACGGTATTTCATAAGGGTATTCTTATGATTTTATGTTACAAGCACACCAAAAAGTTAATTAATAGGGGGTCGGGAGCAACTTTTTGAAATCGCAGGGTGTAACGTGCCTTCTTTTTTTTTTCAAATGTAGTATCGTACTATTTAACAAAACAAGGGGAAATAATATGCAATTAAATTCTATTTTTTAAAACCCATCAACAACTTTCCAAAAGAAGAAAAAAATTATGCTATCAGTTTTGTCGTAGACATCCTATGAGAAACAACATCAAAATAGTCCATGTTTCTTTTAAAAGTATACAAGTATGAAAATTACCTCCCACAAATTGATATACTTTACTGATACTGAATGCATTGAATTTGGCGACGACTGGTTGAGTGACATATTTGTCACACTATTGTCGCTACTCATACCAACCGTCTGTCATTCCAGGTTGTTGAGACATTCCTGGAGTAGGAACCATCATGCCCGTTCCAGAATGAATATCATGGCGACTACCGGTGTTCTGGTTCATACCCAATCCTGTTGGTACCATTTGTGGCAAATTTCCACGACTCAATCCGGATTGGACCTGACTCGTACTTGACATGCCAGGGGACAAGCTCTGCATAACCTGGCCAGATCCCGATATTGAGATTGACCCAGATATTGGCGCCAAACCAGAGGACATTACAGTTTGAGTCAAAGGTGATGGTTTGGTAAGGCATTAATGATTATAATCAATTAAAATTTAAAAGTGCAAACTAGGATGTGTCATTTCCCTAATAAGAGGGGCGTCTGGTAACTCGTACTTTAATCTGACATTGACGCATCATGTAATGGTTGTCGACCTGAAACAGGCCCACTCGCTGCAGCGAAATGGATACAGTATCAGCATTCACTTTAGGTATAGGTGATAATAAGAATCTTTGAAACAAATAAAAGAGTGACATAAATAACATCTCTCTCTTGGTACTTTTTGTCGTGATCTGCATATTCCTTTTAAATATTGTTCTGATTATTTCTTTGAAGGCTATAGACCAATTTAAGGACCATTTATAAGTATGAGATTTTCAGAAGAAGCTAAGACGTGGCACGAGCAATCCTGATTGGACCCAATTCCAGATATGTAGTTACATTTTGAATCAAACACTAAAAACAAATTTAGAAAAGCCAAGGCCAGAGCTATAGGTTAAACGAACATATTTATTTGCCACAATCAAGTTTTTCCATAATCTCCAGAAGCCAAAGTTTTAGTCAATGTTAAACTTCCAAATGCAGAGAGCGCAAATTCGCCATGTGATATAAGGAGGATAAATATTAAAACCTCATTTTGCGTTCATGTGAACACACTACAATCCAAAGCTCATATCTGACTCTTTATCCATGAGCACAGTGGATCAGAACAAATTCAAGAACAGTCCTTGTGCCCAACAGAAACTATAGACTACTGAAAATAAATATATAAGTCGAAGACACATTATAACATTTGGACAAGTTACAGTAATACTCTTCATAATCCAAAATATTCAAAACTGAACCATGTAAAAGAGTAGCAAGAGCAGAAAGCAGGGTGTGAATGATGGTAGGCAGGGAGGAAAGTTTTTTCTCTTGAGGTAAATAATGTAATCGGAAAAAGATTTCATTTAAATTTGCATTTATATAAATATACATGCACACACACACACATAATTTTCTTTTATTTGACTTTTCTAAAACCGCATTACAAATAGCCAAATCTAAGAGTTTCACAATTTCCATCATCTTTTTGAGCGTCCATTCACAAGATGCTACCGGTTTGTAGTTTCTGAAATGTGAAGGAAGGTTTTCGTACTTACCAAGAATGGTAAGTAAGAAGAAATGGATAGAGCACGAGGACGACCAAAGAAAAACGTGGATGGAGGTAATACGAAAAGACATGAAGCTTAAAGATTAAAATGTCCCCAAGCGAAACCGATGGAGAAGGAGAATTCATGTGTTTGACTGAACGTGATTCTTGTTTGATTCATATAGCCTACCAATTTACTTGGCATTACAGGCTGGGTTGGGTACGCGGAGACAAGAATGTTAAGTAAGGGGAAGTACAAGTATATTTCCCCAACCTACTAACACAAATACTTCCTTCCACCAGAATCAGTAGAGCAAAAGAACCTAGCAACTACCCAGTATCCTGATATATTCAAATGCCATACCAAGCAAAAACAGGAACAATAAAACAGGCACAAGGGGACAACATGAAGACTTACCTGATGGTATAGAAGTTGGAGGTGGTCCAGAAATGGGAGAATCAGTCGCCACATCCATTTCTGGATGATTCTGATTAGATGACAAATTCATAAGTACACAACGGCTTAAAGCGGCATGGCTTTCAAAAAGATTTTCTGAGATGAGAACAAGAAAATGAGGGTTCTTGACTTTATCTACTGGAGGATCCACAGCTTCTGGATTGCGTTTTCCCTAAGTTAAGAAGAAAAGGCAATATCATCATAACAAACATCCATCTTTAAACGAAAAGCAAGAAAAAATGTAACATTCACATAAATTGTTTAGAGAGAGAGACGTGCATTAAGATTTATTTTTGTTTTTTAAATGTACTTTGAGAGAAAATTGTCATGCCAAATACGTTGGTAAAATCGCACTCCAAAAGAATCACTGTAACTCAAACAAGATTTTTTTTCCCACTAGCTCAGTGCACAAGTTACGTTAATTTCGGTTCATTCTTAAATTTTATGATATTAAATGAATTCGAATGAAATTTGAGATGTTGAGGAAGATGTGCCTTTGTTTAAAAACATAAAAGGTATACGAAGGATCATAGGTATTACCAATGTCCTACGTATGATTGTTGGCAAAATACGTTGCAATAACAATAATGCTCTTATGATAAACTTTTAATCTCCAGCAACCAGAGTACCATTTAGTCTAACACGGCAAAGACTTTCCAGGTGTCATGCTAGTATAGAGTTGAAGTTATGAGAATTAGAATTGTATATAGTCAAGGGATTTTCTCAGTTATGCGAGAGAAAGCGTACACCGGATTGGATAAAACTTGAAGAGAACAATGCACATGCCATAGAAAAGATAAGATCAAACATACTTAAGTAATGCTATATAATTTCTTCAGAATATTCAATGCACAATGTAGATATCTAAGAGGCAGTAGAATCAAATAGTAAGAAAGTGTTATTATAGCATATTGAAAAAGAATACATGGTTGCCCCATCTAATCAGCATGCTGATTAAATTTTCAGGTAACGCTGACAAGGGAAGTGATAGAGGTCGACAACCAAAAAGAAAGAGATCGAGAATTTAGAGAAGATAAAGAAGAAGAACCTAGAGAAGGAGGGAATAATTAGAGAGAATTTAAGAGAAGAAGAATAATTCAATAATCAATAATCATAAACATGTCTTGACAAAGAGGTTTAGCCTCATATTTATAGGCTAAAGAAAACAAATCATACCAAAACAAGGTAATAAAATAACTGGGAAATAATAAGACTAGGAAATAAACTAGAATCCTAACCAAACTAGGAAATAAAGAAACCTAATAACTCTAGAATTAGAATAATCCTATAATTCTAATTAACTTGGACTCTTATTTCCATCATTCTCCCCGGCTTGAAAAAACTCGCCTCCGGAGAGTTTGCATCATGGTACTCGGCAAGAGGTGTGGAAAGTCGTAGTGAACGCAACAATTGAACATCCATGGTATCCAAATCAGGACGATATTTCCATTGAACAAGGTAGCACTGGAATCCTCCCTCGGCTGAACTAAAAATCCCATCATCAAGGATGGCTTCAATTTCATCCAACATCAACGGTGGTGTAGGGGGTAACTTGGGCACCAAAATCGAAGCTGTTGTAGAACCACCTGTGACACTAGCAGAGAATGTAGGAGGCTCAAAAGTACCTCGATAAAGAGTTAAATCCTCAATATTGAAGATAGGACTAATATTTAGTTCATGAGGCAAGTCCAACAAATAAGTATTATAGCCAAGATGTCTTATAATACGAAAAGGTCCTGAAGCACGAGCAAAAAGCTTTTTAAAAGAATGTTTTGGGAATCTTTCAGGACGAATTCGAACCATCACATAATTGCCTTCCATAAACTCTAACTTCCTACGATGTAAATCAGCAGTCAATTTATAGTTTGCATTACTTTTAGCAATTTTTGGTCGAATATCAGCATGCAAATCATACGTAGGAAGTCGAGGCGCTACACCATGAATAGTTTCATAAGAACTCTTACCAGTAGACTTATTTGTGGAATTATTACAAGCTAACTCAGCCGCAGGTAAGAACAAATCCCAAGTGCTAGGCTTCGCTCCTACGAGACCTCTCAGGAGATTACCTAGAGAACTATTAACCACTTCTGTTTGACCTTGTGGACGAGAAGTACTAGAGAACTTCAAGTGAGTACCAAATAATTTCCAAAGTGTTCTCCAAAAGTGACTCAGAAACTTCACATCCCTTTTCGGACACTATAAAAGAAGGTAATCCATGTAAACGCACCACTTCTTTGCAAAAATTCCTAGCTACGTGACCTCTAGCAGTGCGAAGGATACCTAACACAAAGTCCATACTAAGGTCTTTCGAAGGGGAGTGAGGAAGTTGGTTCGGTAACTCATCTGGGGTAACATCCCTAAACTCCTCTAGAAGATCTCTAAGCTCATGTGGACTCTCATGGGATGTATCAGTGGGAAACTCGAACTACGCTTTGGCAACTACGGTAAGTAGCAAATTTAATTCGACTCCATCTTTCTCACAATTGATGCCTAACAACAGGTGCAACTTCTTAGTAGGGGCTTCATCTTTCTTAGATCTAGAGTCTAATGGTCGACCCGGAGTTAACCTAACCCTCTTCCCATGATAAGAAAACACATAGACATTGTCCTTACCATAATTGACAACATTCTTATCATAAATCCACGGGCATCCTAACAAGATATGTGCAACATCCATCGATGAAACATCACACCAAATGTCTTCACTGGAGGGTCAATGAAATCTTATCAACCCCAGCTACTTTTATTGGTGAAGGATAAGGTTCGAGCTTTAGGTTAAGAAGACGTATCGCTGACTTAGACACCACATTCATGGAACTACCATTATCAATAACTATCCTAAGGAGTTTCTCGCCATACTTAACTCTAGTCTCAAAGATAGTTGTGCACTTCCATGAGTCATGGTCAACTGCAGACAGTGTTTTAAAAGGCGAAGGCGTAAGACGAGCGTAAGCCGCGTAAATTTTTAATATTCGTTATTTTAAATATTAACAAATTATAACTATGTATATAATTAAATTTACAAACCATTAGAAAAATATGGGCATGATTAGAAATTAATTTCATCTGTCAAGTATGCTAAAATAATGCTTGAATATAAAACATTAGCAAAATATAACTACGATTTTAAAAATAGAAAATTAAAAAAAATATTGATCACAACTTATATTAGTTTGACTATAATATGCTAAGAATTATTTTAACCATAATATAATAAGTTAGCGGGTGACACTTGGACTAAGTTGTCAACCACCATCAACCTTTCTCTTTCATATTTATTTTTTGATTAGACGACAAAAACAGAGTCAATCCATTTCTTTCTTCTTCTCCATTGTAATATCTTCTTCTGGTTCTCGATTTCAAGCCTGAGCATTTTCTTTTTTCTGAATTTAGTGCTAAAATACTTTGTTTCTACATTTTCCTCCCAATTTATTTCGTAACTTGTTACTATCAGAAAGTTTTGATGCCCTATTTTGTTCATTTCTCTTCCAACTCTGCTTTTTACTAGTCACTTCCGCACTATGCATCGCGTTTCGAAAGAAACGCCTCATTCTTACGCCTCGAGGAAATTCTTCACTATTTTGCCCGGGGGCGCGCCTCCAGAAAACGCTTTTTTAAACACTGACTACAGAAGAAAGGGTACACCTCATGACATTAACATTGCCTTCTCCCTCAAATTCATTCATATCACCATCTAAGGTGGCCTCACACTCCTCGGATGCTACTGTCACTTCTTCAGATGACTCATCTTCCTAAGGATCGATACCTAAATGAAGGGCACGATGTGGACAACGAGACGCTATATGACCCTTTTCTTGATACTTTTGACACACTGGATAAGAAGTTGATGGAAAGGATATTGAGCTGCCTACGTCGGAGCTAACAAGCTAACTAGACTGACCACTAACCTTGGAGGATTGGTTGAAAGACTTATTAGGCCTCTGTCAGGTGACAGACTGGGTTTGCTTGAACTCCCCGGCTTGGGAAGTCAACCTATGGGAATATGAAGACCTGTGGTACTCATCTATCTCTAAGGCTTTGTGAAAAGCATCATGCAAGATTCGGGGAACATGCAAATTTACATTTCTTTTAATATTACCCCTTAACCCATTAATGAACTTAGCTGCAGTGATCCATTGTGCCTCCTTATTGTGCATCTAATTTTCAGATCTTCAAACTTATTGAAATACTCACGCACACTCAAGGTCCACTGTTTAAGGTTCAACCACTCATTCATCATCTGTTTTTCATGAAAATAAGGCCAATATTTATCTCTTAAGATACCTCTCATGTCGTCCCATAATGTGACGGGAGGTGCATTCACATACTCATGTTCACTTTCGACACTTTGCCAATACTTTTTGGCAGACCCTATTACTTCAACCGTGCAAAAAGAACCTTTTGGTTGTTGTTCATGCGATAAAACACAAAATAGTCTTCTAGACAATCTATAAAGAAATTAGGATCATGGGTACCTTCAAATTCGAAAATATCTACCTTGACTCTCCTAGTGATGTCATCATCATAATGTTGGTACCTATGGTAGTCATTACGCCTACTGCGGTACCTATTGTGAAGGTCCTTACAACCACTATCATTCTCACCATACTCATCAGGGTTTGGTGAATTTCTCCTAGGCCGATTATTTTCCACATGTTGATTCCTACCACCTGCATGACTCAAATTCCCTATAGAAGGATGAACATCAGGATTATTTTCTGGTACCGGTAGGATTCCCTTATCACGGTGACGAGGGGATGGGGCATGACTGGATGTGGTCCGTTGACACTGGGATATGTGATCGTCTAACTTACTGTCTAGTGAAGTAATATTATTATGCAATTGTTCTCTCATTGATGCCAACCGAGAATTAATCAAATTGGTTAGTTCCTCGATCTTTTGATCTAATGCCATTGATCTTGTTACTCGCATGAAATACAATATATAATAATTGTTTTTATTTATTTATTTCTTCCTGCTAATATTTGACGTTAAAATAAAAGTAAATAATTATAAATTAGGGCTGATTTCTCGTAGTAATCAAAATGCAAAAACAATTAGGAGCAACCGAATTTCCGATGTCACGTAATGGTCCACTCCTTTTTCGATTTAGGGCTTGAGTTAATCAAACCAAAATAATAAGAAAATTGATTAAGAAAAAGAAAAATTCCAAAATTAAATTGGCTGAATTGACGGTGTTGCGGATCTGATCCTGAAGGTTCACCGGCGGTAAGCAAGCGGTCGAGCAGAGGCGGTGGCCCTGGCGGCGTAGATTGACCGTAACAGCGACTGGAACTGCGGTGGAATGAATTTGTGATTTAGGGTTTCGCAATTTAGGAATTCGCGATCGGTGGTGAGCGGCGACTGGAATTAGACGAGGTGTTGGTGGTGGCGATGCTGGTTTGTGGGCCTGGAGATGAAGACGGTGGCGGCGGCGGTGTTGGCGCCAGAGGAAGAAGGGTGGTGGGAGTCGCGGATTTGTGACTTGGCGAGCTGTTGCGCACGCGTGCTACGCACGCCCCTGTTTCGGATTTTTTTTTTTTTTTTCTGTGTATCGTACAGATTTTTTTATTATTTTTTTTTCAGCCCCTTTGTATCGGCAGAAAAAATTTCAGAACTGTAACTGCGAAAAATATACGGGCACACAAAATGAATCTTAAAACTAAAAACGATGATTGCAGCAAAAATCGGGGAAAAGATCGAATTGCTCTGGTGCCAATTGATAGAGATCAACAACCATAAAGAAAGATATCGAGAATTCAGGGAAGAGAAAGAAGAAGAACTTAGAGAAGGAGGGAAGAATTAGAGAGAATTTAAGAGAAGAAGAATAATTCAATAATCATTAACGTGTCTTGACAAATAGGTATACCCTCATATTTATAGGCTAAAGAAAACAAATCATACCAAAACTACGACTCATAAACAATGTAGTAAAATAACAAGACTAGGAAATAAACTAGAATCCTAACCAAACAAGGAAATAAATAAATCTAATAACTCTAGAATTAGAATAATCCTATAATTCTAATTAACTTGGACTCTTATTTCCATTAGGAAATACAAAGATTGCACTGATAACCTTACAAGAATTCCAACTGAAGCCAATAAATAAAACAAAAAAAAAGGAGTTTCAAAGAAGTAAAGATGTACCGCGTTGTAAATTGATCTATGTTTTGGAAGCTGCTTTGGACAAATAACGGACAGAGAAATAGCACACTGCAAAACAGGAATACTGCGGAGCCGAAAACAGAACATGAAACAGATTGCAAGTAAAAGACGGAAATAAATGAAAAGCTTTTTAACAATATCTCAGCAAATGATTTTGCTAAAGTCTCCGCATCAAATAGACGAGTATCGGGTTTTGTATCAATATTTTTGCTCAGCTCTGGATTAAGGGGTTGAGGTCGATACACTGGCGTGGGCAGTGGGTAAGGGTTGCTTGCAGCAACGAGAATGCAATGCCTTTTGTCGTCCATATTTGGATCTTGGATTCCATTTGGAGGAGATAACATCTGAAAAATTGTTAGAAGCTGATAACAGAAAGCCAGAGGGAAATTTAGAAATATATAGTGATATGGCACTCATTCCTAATCATTCGTATGAGGAGAAAAAGAATGTATCTCCTAAAAGGTTACCAGCCGCAAAACATGTGTTAATGATATACGGAGTGAAAGATTGTTATTCACATAATAGAAAAACTCTCGGTAAATGAAACCAAAACCTTGAAGAGTACAAGAGACTAGTATCTTGACTGGTTAGCATATATCGAGTTAAAGGTATAGTTATTTCAGTTACCAACTTTCGCCAATTAATCTAGACAGGTATAGTCCAAAGTATCAATTTTGTTAGAATGTAGTAGACTTATATATCTATTACTCACTGAACGACAAATCAGAACTGATATAAACAGAAAAAACTCAAATGATGAAAGAGAACATCTGGCTTACACAATTGTTATAGTCAGATGTATGAACGAATCAATAAGATTCAGAGTATACTAAGAACTAGGATACTAGAACTCAAAGCATGTGCGTTGATGAATATTAGACATCTTCACTAACCATTAGTGCTTCAGCAAGCCCTTCAGCAATTGCAGCATCATTAAAACCACCACCTGCAAAGCGAACAGTTGAAAGGGATTGCAAGAGGAGATCCATGTGTTTAGTCCATCCAGTCTCTGAACAAGGCAGCCTGAGACATCCAAAAAGAGTAAGTAATACGTGATGTAAGCTAATGTTATTAAGTCACTAGTTATCGATCGATTAAAGTTAGAAAATAGTGCAGTGAAAAAGATAAACGCTATTAACAACATTTTTATTTTATTTTTTGCAAATTATCAATAATCTAGAATTAGCGAAAACGATTCATTGACCTAGGACTCGATCAACATTGGACTTCATAGGAAAAGCTAAACTAAGACTAAATAAAACATAGGTGTTGAATTGGGAAGAGGCACGGAATGTGTTGAGGAAGAGAAAACACGCACCGCTATAGGGACCATGAGTAGTAAACATCACTAGTGAAAGTTCAACTTCAGAAGTCACTGTCCTCTGAAAAATATATTAAAAATTAATAAACAAAACGTTAGATTACTGTAAATCATATGATACCCTGAGCAACTCCATGGTAAACAGTGAATTCTAAGCAAAGTTTGTCCAGTGAAATGTGATCTATTATGCATACCTTACCCGTCGGTTCATCTTCACAAAAGCACCTGCCACGGATTTACAGAGAAACCCAAAACTTATATTTAGAGCAAACAAAATATATCAATTGAAAAAGTTACTATAGCAACATAATGAGTTAAAAATTATGTTTCACAAGTGCAACTGATAGAAAAGTTCACACATGATATGCTAGAGCATATGTGAACAACTGAAAACAAGTTTCTAAAACTGAATCTCCATATGCTAGATCAATATCCATTTCTACCAAGATTAATCTACTCTAGCGATTAATCTTAGTATGTCCCACGACTAGCATCACTCGGTCAATCGATGTTCTGTGGGCCCCGCATTTTAGTTCACCAATACAGCACAGCCCACTAATATATGATTGAGATTAAGTATTTGAAAGTAACTTAACAAAGAATTTTCCTAATAGTTTCACACATGATAAGTATCAAACAAAAAAAATTAGAAACAATTCCATAAAACTACTGGATCTCCATAGGCTAGATTCATATCCAAAATTACTGAGAACTAAAACTGTTGGATCACTTCACATGCAATCAATGTCACAAACTAAATCCTCTCGACAAAGACTCCAATTTTTTTTTACTATTATTTTAAAGATTAAAACTTTATCAAATTCAACTCAAGAGTAACATAGGATCACATGCAATTAACAAAATCTTGTAAAACCCAAATGCATGGTGAAATTGAGACGGTGTATGTATATGTGCAGACACGCAGTGAATGTGTGAGTGTGTGAAAAGAGTTACCGGATGATCTTGTTGAGGTAATCGGAGACGATGGTTTTCCAGTAGGGTCCCACGGCGGCCGTGCCTTCAACAGCCACGATCAACTGCTTTGGTGCCATTATGTTCTTGTACAATTTATTACTCTGTCAACTAATCTTTGGGAAAAGGATAAAAACCTATTTTACTCAAGAAAAAAAAAAGGAGTCTTTGTGCCACTCATAGAGCCATAGAGGATTTAAATTACTAACATCCACATATATTCAGATTCAAACAACCCCAACTTGCATGATTGCATGTTCCAGAAATGACTAAATTCATCAACATTATGAATCTTCAAAACATTATGAGGAGGACAGGGAAATGTGACCCTATTAGATGAACATCTGGTCATCTAGATCACATCCCTTTATTTGTTCTACGATGTCACTTATGGAAATCAAGAGTTTCTTTTTTTAGTTAGGAGTCTTATTTATTTCCTAGTTATTTATTTCATAGTTATCTTTCTTTATATAAGAGTTTTAGTATGGTAGGTTTCTTTTGTACATCCTATAAATAGAGGCTAAGTCTACAAGTTTTGATGAATATGAATTATTAATTGTTGTTTGCAATTCTTCCGTAATTTCTATCTTATTTTCTCCTAACTTCTCTTCCAATCTTCTATTCTTGTTCTTATTCTTCCCAATTCCCTCTAAAGTCTAATCTTTTTTCTATAACTCCCTAATCTCTCTTCGTCTAATACTCCGATCTCTATCAATTTGGCACCAGAGTCATAAGTATGTGCATTATTCTGTTTTTGTTTCTTTACAGTTTTGTTTTTGTTCAAATCATTTTTTAAACAAAAAAAAAAATCTGCCAAAAAGAAAAAAAGCTGGAGCAGCAATTCTGTCAGATCTCAACTGGCATTAGCATCAAGCCCTAATTTGCAAACTTTGAGCCGTCACCAGATCCGCCGCCATCCAATCGGTAAAATCGCTTCTTTCTATTGATTTGTGCACTGTTAGTTATTAATTGGCAAGTTTAGCTTATTGCATAAAGCTTATCATATATATATAAAAAAAATAAAAAGGTTTTCTTTTAGTAGATGGATAATTATCGTTCAAGGTTTATTTGTTTTGGTTATTTTCAAACTAGTCTATAGTTGATTTACTTGTGAATTTGAAATTGATATCGGCAAATAAATCATGTTAGAATGATTTGAGTTCATACAGGGAGCATAAAAATCGTACGTATCACGTCTACAATCACGACAAGGAACAAAGACTATAAAAATTACCCAATTTTAGGTATCCTATGTACTTGTCTTTTAATGACATTACTGAATTTGATGGGATAAATGGTTATATTTCTTTTGATGATTGGATGAAGTATTTAGAAGGCTGCTTTGAATATTACGGCATGACAAACTTGGATAAAATTTGTTTTGCTAAAACGAAATTAAAAGGGTCTGCTAGAGAATATTTGCAAAGTGTTGGGATGGACCGGAAGGAAAAATATAAACCACCAATAACTTTGTGGAAAGAGATGGTATATGTTGAGAAAAAGTTATTCATATTCTTTCTATCGAATATAATCATTGAGTGAGTGGTTAAATTTGAAAGATTTGTCCTCAAGTGTGAGTGAATACTTTCATAGATTTAATAACTTGAAGAGAAGATGTAACATTCAAGAAGAAGGTTTGGTCATGGCCGTGAAATTGATCAATGGGTTAAGAGATTACCTCAAGGGAATAGTTAATTTGTGTAGGCCTGAGACTTTGTTTTACGCTTACCGAAGAGCTTTAATTTATGAGAAATGCCAAAGGTCAACTTATCCGGGTAGTTCGACTTTTCAAGTAGGGTAGTCTATGTAGCTGAAGATAGTCTCACCTAAAGAGTCTATTAATTCTTTCAAGTATTATCAAGACAACAACGAAAAAGTTGGGTGTGATAAATATCAAGAAATTGGTTATTCGTCCCAAGTTGTTGCACATGGAGTCTAATGAGGATAACCAAGAACCTTCTACTTATGAGACTTCTAAAACCTCAGGACATTTTTATGTGCTTTTGAGACTTCTAAAATTATGAGACTTCTAAAACCTCAGGACACTTATGAGACTTCTAAAATTCTTTTAACTATGCTTTTGAAAAGCTTTTTCATAAAACCTCACGACATTTTGCATATTTGCGAGACTTGCCTCCTAATTTATCGATTAGTCCTCTTTTCAATAGTAAGGACTTAACTGACTACCGAGGCATTCTTTAGCCTCCCAAATTTTCTGATACGGCTACAGGTGGTTTCTCTACTTCTTCAATTTTGGTGCCTAGGCTACTTCCTATACAACTGTTCATCCTGAAGAAAGTCTATGCTCGAAGCAAGGTTGAAGATGGGCGTTTTATGTATTTGGTTTGGTGGAAAGGCCATCTGGAACTTGGAAGTTGGATTGTTGCGTTCGCCACTGATTTCCACACTTCTTGACTAGTACCTTTATGCAAACTCTTCGGGCACGAGTTGTTTCAAGTCGGGGAGAATGGTGGAAATCAAGAGTTTATTTAGATTATGAGTCTTATTTATTTCCTAGTTATTTATTCATAGTTATTTTGCTTTATTTAAGATTAGGAGTCTTACTTCTCTTTTACATCCTATAAATAGAGGCTAGGTCTTATTGTGAAGACAAGTTTTGATGAATATGAATTATTAATTTTTATTTGCAATTCTTTCCTAATTTCTATCTCCCTTTCTCCTAAATTCTCTTCTAACCTTCTATTCTTGTTCTTATTCTTCTAATTCTTCCTCAATTCCCTCTAAAGTCTAATCTTTTCTCTCTAATTCTCTAATCTCTCTTCTTCTAATATTCCGATCTCTCCCCGTCACTGTAATAAATAGCTCTTGGAATCAAAATTTTGACGAACATGGTTAAGTTAGACAAGCCTTTTACTGCTAAAAGCTTATAGCTGAACTTCTCATATTCAAAGTCGAGTGTGTGTATGTATACACATTTATACTTCAGATAGATAGGAAGTCTCAAGTGTGTGTATACATTTTATACTTCAGATAGATAGGAAATCTCAATCAATTCATCCAGTAAAGTGTTTTCTCATGCACTTCCAGGCCTCAATTGTGATGGTAAACGACCAAAGTGACATAGGGGATGAAACATTTAACATTAAAAGATATGAAAATGGGATTTGATTTGAGGAACTATTAAATTATAATAATATCTACCTCATATACTGTTGAGTATCCATGTTAGATTAACATGATGAGTATTACTCTAAAACAAGATGCAGGGTACTATGTGATGGCACTACTAAGAGTTGTAAAGCAAGCAATAGAACACTAGCTCATGTTGTGCAAAAAATGAAACTTGAAGAATATGCTTCACCTAGAAACTCAATTCTCTTCTCTTCAGCAATTTGTATGTAACCAAATCTCATTCATAAGGAACTAGATTCTTTCTTTTCAGCAATTAAGAATTAACCAAATCTCATTCTTAAGTAATACATAGTCGAAGAGGAATTTCTCGAATTCGATATTTAGTAGAACTTATCATTAGACATTCGAAAACGAAAGAAGCTATCAAAAGATTTTGTGCTAACATTTCTTGTGAACCCGAATCGATACATAAAAAGTATCAGATTTTGGTGAATTTAAATATCGTTACCCATAAAAGAGAAATTCAAAGACTGGACTGCCAATGATTGATACCTAATTAAGAAAATTTTATGTATCTCGCGTCCACATTAAAAACTCTACCTCTATCAAGAAAGTGCATGAGCACTAAATAAACTACTGGATAAAAAGAAAATCCCTAGAAACAAATAAGATATAATACCGGGATAAGAGAACCACCAAACAATGAAGAGACTGAGCAGCACTCACAGCCACTGACAGCTCTGCCTATAAATTCTATACCGAGACTATCTGTAAATCAATCAGAGCACCGAGGTTGCAGATTCCGTAGCCTATAATTCTCCATATAACAAGGAACTTTGACCAAAATGCTTGCATCCCAAGATAAATATTTCCAGCAAACCAATGCGCTTACCCAAGAAAAGCACTCGCTGTAGTTGTGCCAAATATGTGTCAGTAAATAATTCTCCAATGAACATGGAAATTCCGCGAGGTCTCATCAAAGTTTTGAGAAAGTCATACATGATTGTATACGTTATGGGAAGAGTGATTGGGGCGGCTCCTGCTGTTGAAGATCAAGAATTTGTTCAAACAGGTATGGACTGGTTGCAAGCTCAGAAGAGCTCACAGCGTGCTATTTTGGTCTTATTTTTAGTTGAATCCACGAGTTATATCCATAACATCAGTAATCCCATGGTCATAGATGATATGTTGTAATCCCGTTACGGAACTCCTATCAAGGATTCTGTTTTGAGTCCAATAATTACATTCCTACCATCAGTAAATATACGGTGTACTAACACTAACACTGCAGTAATTAATCGTTTTCCACAAACGAAATAAAGTACCCATACCCAAGTAACAAAATAATAGCACTACTAGACATTGTGTGGAGACCATTGTTCACTGTGAGTACCTTATTTCACGAGTAGCAAGCAACCAGTTTCCTTCAGCCGTAAAACAAGTGCTAGCTTGAAAGAATGACTAGAGCTAGAAAAAGATTTCTCTAAAGCTCCAACTACGTCTATAACACATCACATCATAGGGGGGAAATGCATAAAACCCCCTATGGTTTTAAGAGAACCAGCGCGAAACCCCCTTATAGTTTGATCATTGTCTAGAACTCTCGTGTGGTTTCTTAAAATCTCATAACTTGCACAAACCCCCCTTGTGAATTAATCAAAATTTGCACAAATCTTCTTGTGGTCTCATGAAAAAGGGAACTTCTTCGTTACACCACAAGAGTGTTTTAGACAATTAACAAAGTGGTGGCGTTTAGGTTGATTCTCCTCAATAATGACAGCTTCAGCAACGTACATAATATTAATACGCCTCATAACAGAAACAAACTCATATTGTGTTCTGTAATTGCAATTGGACAGAAAAAGCATTCTACAGAACAAATCTCAAAGTTTTCTCTATTCCATCTTCATAATTGAATTCGTGTACGTCATATTGATGACACTATTTCGTAATAATAATGAAATTGAAAACCCTAAAACAAGCAATTGAACACAATTCTTCACTGAAACTACTTGCAAAATGTACCACTCGACTGTGATTTTCCGATAACTGCACAAAAACTGATACAGAGCACAAGATTTGGGAGTAGTGGTGAAAATTTGGGAGACATAGGAGACACTATTCCATAAGCCATAAGGAATCGTTTCTTTTTTTTTTTTTAGTACAAAAAATAAGTTTCTTTTGAATTTGCATAATACCAATTTTACTTATTTATCTACTAGCAAACATACACAAGCGAAGACCGCTTTTTGTTTGGAGTTAAGAGTTATTAAGTTTTAATTCGTATTTTATACAATTCACAATAAAATTTATAATAGCATATGTATATTATATATTCAATATGCTTAATAGTTGTGTTAAGATAGTAGAACTTAGCAATTTAATACGTTTAAACTTTAAATAGCATTGACGCAAATAACAATTCAAAAATAAATAATATTTATAAGTTTACATGACCTTCTCTTTAAATACCCTTAAGAGATTCAAGCAAAGCATATAAATGTGTCACAATTTAAAGACATTTGAGTTCAACCTTAGTGAGATGTTAAATCCTCGTTGGGGAAAACACACGCATGTTTAAAATGATAAATAGAAAGGCTTTACAAGAAAACAATATAATATGAAGAACTAAAGTGTCATTTGTGTCATTGTTATTATAATATATATTATTTTTTTAATTATACGAAGAAAGATAGATACGAATTGGGAAATGACAAAGAAAAGGAATAATAGCCTAAAATCATGATAACTATTGAAATTTCAATAGGTTTTAATTATATATATTTTGGAATTAAAAACCATTTTATATTTTTTTGACCGTACTCTCCTCCTCGATTACTTTACCCCTACTGCTTTTAGTATCATCTTTGGTTGTATTTCTGTTTTAGTATCATCTTCGGTAGTATTTCTACTTTTAGTATAATCCTTGGTAGTATTTTTGGCTTCTCTACCCGCAACTTCTTCATTGTTTTTTAGTACTAGTCGTTTTTTTTTTAAATGAAGTTTCGCTATAGATTTCGCCTCCACAGACTTGACATCCTTAGACTCCTCGACTCCGGGAGAGTTGTGATCTTTTCTTTTTGCACATGCAGAGCTAGTCGTACACTCCGAGTAAACTGGGTATAGGGGGGATTTCCGGAGGAGGGCTCAAAATGGAAGATAACAAAGACAGAATATCAAGCTTTGCTTTAATGTCTATCCACTTGTTCTCAACGTCATCATTTGATACTCAGATGTTTGTCCTCTCAACATTTGAGAAACTACGCTCACCTGCTATAGGAGGAAAAGAGAATCAGATCTTCACAAATAAAATAAAAATGTTTTATAATCAACACAACAAATGCTACATAGTTGTGATTACCTGTGAGACCCATCGAAGACATGGTCATGAACATATGGGTGACATCCTAATACGATGCCTTCCCACCAACCGTCACACAACCACGCGTCAACTTCAACCCCAACTTCAAGCTTAATGTCTGAAAGTTCCTCGATGGGACAAGGGATTGTTTAGCGGCCAACACATCTCATACCCTATTTATCAAAGTAAGCCCCTTTAGATGATGGAAATTGATCATATAAATTTTCAAAAAATAGATGAAAAAGATATAAACATAGCTAGAAATAAGTGTAAAATATTAAAAAAGCCAAGTATATATACCTCCACTTTTCCACGCCTATAACCATCCAAGACATAACAGTTTTGAAACTTAAAAAGATTTGGTGAATGATGCAAGATATTGCACCTGAACCAACATCCTCACAAGCCACTATCATCGCTAGGAAGCTCAACCTTTTTATTTTTCTTGAATGAAAGTTGGCGTTGTGGCTATGGGACAACGAACTTAGTCTCAACTGGTTTTTGCACTTTCTTTAGCTAAATTAGACAATAATAAATGTCTTAGATGACTTCAATAGAAAAAATGGATACAATCATTTATGTCTTGTTTACAAAAACACTGACTGCAACTAGCTAGTACTGAAAAAGCACAAATTTCAAAGTTTTCTCTATTCAAATTACCCTGTTCATAATTGAATTACAAGAAGATTAATTCGTGTACATCATATTTCCCTGCATTTGATTCCATAATAATGAAACTGAAAACCATCAAACAAGCAATTGAACACAATAGTACAGAAACCACTCGCAAAATGAAGCAATTGAACACAATAGTACAGAAACCACTCGCAAAATGTACGGGCATCGTGAACCACTCGACTGTGATTTTTTCGAAAACTGCACAAAAACTGAGACATGATTGAGTGTGATTATCAGATATAAAATTGTGGTACTATTTTTTGGTGCTTGGCTGAGTAACGAGTGGGTTAATTTCGTAAATATGATTTTTTCATCTATCATAAATATTTTATTATCTTCTTTCAAAATTTATGCATATATTTCTTCAAGTGGAATAATATAAATAAGACATCATTTTTGAAACATTATATTGTGCTTTTTCTTTTTTCTTTTTCAGAAAAATATATATAAATTTCTTATTTCTTCTACATTCTTAATTTATATATAAAAAATTAATTGTTCTATCTATAATTTCATGCTTAAAATTGAGTTTGTTTCAAATTTGCATAATACCAATTTTCTTATCAGCTAGCAAACATACACACGCAAAGACCGCGTGAATTACTTTTTGTTTGGAGTTAAGAGTTATTAAGTTTTAACTCGTACTTTTATACAATTCACAATAAAATTGATATTGTATTCATATTATATATTCAATATGTTAATTGTTGTGTATAAGTTAGTACAAGCTAGCAATGTTTATACTTTATATATCATTGAAGCGAATAACAATTTAAAAATAAATAATATTTATAAGCTTACGTTACCTTCTGTTTAAATGTCCGTAAGAGATTCAAGCAAAGCATATAAATGTGTCACAATTTAAAGACACTTGAGTTCAACCTTAGTGAGATGTGACATACTCATTGAGGAAAACACACACATGCCTAAAATGACAAAGAAAAGGAATAATAGCCTTGTAGGGATTTCAATCGGATCAACCGAACAAAATGATCGAATCTAATCAACAAATGATCTAAACACACTCACACAATATCAAGCAAGATAATCGATGCACAATTTTACTTGGTTCAGCTAAGATCAAAGTGATCAAAGCCTACATCCAAGGGGCAAAAGAGTGTGTTTATTCTGCAGAGTTTGAGAGAGAACTACAAGTGAGATTTTCAATCTTCTAAGCTACTATAATGTGATCACTAGTCAACTCTTTATATGATCGAGAAATGAGCTGAAAAAATCACAAAACCGCAGCTCAATTCTGTTACAAAACAATAGAATCTTCCAGCAGCGCAAAACTGCTTTTTCCGCCAAAGTTTTCTAACAAACTTTGAGCTCTGATCCTATGCATGGCCATCGAGTTATGGACCACCTGCACCTACAAGCCTAAAATCATGATAACTATTTGATGACGCATACTCTCCGCGAGGGATCGTACCTGTCCACGTGGCATGATCCCCTAGTCCCAATCTATCCCATGACCCCCTCTAGTCATCCACCATCTGGTAAGTCTGGTAGTATAACTGTCAATCTCGCCTACCCCTTGCTGAACCAACGAGGGGGAGGGATCGTATTTTTCACGTGCAGGAATGCCTTCCTTGGATATGTCGCAAGTATCACCCCGAAACCTGACCAACCAGCACGAGCGGCTGCCATACGCCTCTACGTCACTACCCACTACCATGATGCATTGTCATGTTGACCGCCCCTCTTCCCCAATGTGGAGGAGAGGATCCGAGGAGTGATAGAGTGTAAATGGAGCACGGTGTACACCGAGGGCTACATGCAGGCCCCACGTGCCTTACTCTATAAAACCACTCAAGTACCCTAGCACCCTCGAATCAACATGCACGCCGACACGTGCCCCCTGGCAAATTACACCTATACCCTTACCTCACCCTAAGTGGGCTCACCATGAATGCAGGGACTGGCAGGCAGGAGAAATAGGATTAAATAAGAGTGAGATAGGTAGAAAGCAAGAGGGTATTAGAGAGAGAAATAGAGGGCCAAAACCCCCGCTGGCCGCTAAGGTTTGGAGGGGTAACAGCAGGCAAGGCACGGATCCTCACGATCCACTGAAGCACATCTGGAATCACATCAACGAGCTCCAAACGCTCCCCGCCCCCAGAGCTTGCCGGATCCAGGGTCGTCCTAGGTCGGCATTGGCGTTTAAACAGGCCTCGGTGACAGGCCCGAAAAATTGCAGGCGTCATCAGTAGCATCGTCTGTGGGAACGTCAGTAAGTCCCTGATATAGCCTGAGTGATGAACCTGGATTCGGTAAATATATGGTGTTAGCACTTACACCGTATTAATCATCGATCGTTTTTCACATATGACATAAAATACCCATACAAAAATAACAAAATAATAGCTCCACTAGACATTGTGTGGAGACCACTGTTCACTTTGAGTACCTTATGTCATGAGTAGCAAGCAATCAGTGACGACATTATATAGAGATAGACCAGTTTCCTGCAGCCGTAAAACAAGTGCTAGCTTGAAAGAATGAGTAGAGCTAGAAAAAGATTTCTATAAAGCTCCAACAACGTCTATAACACATCACATCACGGGGGGGAAATGTATAAAACCCCCTATGGTTTTAAGAGAACCTGTACGAAACCCCCTTATAGTTTGATCATTGTCTAGAACTCTTGTGTGGTTTCATAAAATCTCATAACTTGCACAAAACCCCCTTGTGAATTCATCAAAATTTGCACGATATCTTCTTGTGGTCTCATGAAAAAAGGAACATCTTCGTGAAACCACAAGAGTGTTTTAGAAATTAACAAACTACGGTGGCGTTAAGGTTGATTCTCCTCAATAATGACAGCTTCAGCAACGTACATAATACGCCTCATATCAGAAACAAACTCATCAACACGTACTTGCAATTGCATTGAAAAAGCGTTCTACAGAACAAATTTCAAAGTTTTCTCTATTCAAATTTCATAATTGAATTCGTGTACATCATATTGATGAAACTATTTCGTAATATTAATGAAATTGAAAACCCTAAAACAAGCCATTGAACACTGAAACTACTTGCAAAATGTACCACTCGACTGTGATTTTCCGATAACTGCACAAAAACTGATGCAGGGCACAAAATTTGGGAGTAGTGGTGAAAATATACAGGAGGAGACTGATGAGACACTATTTCTTGAGGAATAGTTTTCGTTAGGCTGGTACTTGTGATATTATCATCTTTTGTTTTTTTATAAATTTATTCTGTTTTTGATTGAGTGTGCATTGTTAGATAAAATTGTGGTACTTCCATACGTTTTATGCTCTAAAAAGAATCTCATACCCCAATTATTTTCATCCACTCTTAATAATTAGAATGCGTAACAATTATCAAAATTAATATTTGACTATTCATAAATTTGTACCAATAATAAAATAACAATAAAACAAAATCCAAGGTGACAAGTGGGTGAGTTGAGAGTTCGACTAGGGTCAAAATCCCCTAATTTAGCTCCACGTGAAAAAGTTTGGACAGATTTTGAAACCGCCCCCGTTGGAGTATTGAAATTGAAAAAATTGCCAAATTAGGGTACAAAAAACGTGAGTTGCCAAGTTAATGTATGAAAAAAGAAATGGTGTCAAGTTAAGGTATCAAAAATGCAATTTTCTCCTCACAATAACAAACAAAAAATAACTTAGTAACAATAGTATTAAGAAGGCAAACAACAAAAATTTCTCAATTTTTTCCTCAAACTTAGGTATGAAAGATGATAAAAAATGATAGGACAATTGTCTAAAACAATGTAAATTGACGTTTCCACTTTATAAGATGAAGTCTCTTCCTTGTATTGGTTTAGGACAATTATTCTTTTACATATTTCTTTCAATAAATAATAAAAGTGCACATATTGAAGTTATTTTTAAATACGCTAATCTCCCTAGAATAAAAATAAAAATAAAAATGTACGACTTTAAGTCTATTATCATTTTTACCTTTTATGCGAAATTGCATGAGATAATTATCAATATATTGCTTATTACCAATGTAGCAAGCCAGATCATGATTTTGTTAGTTGTTCAAGAAATTAACTATCCTCTGGGGAATCTATATATTTGAATTACCATGAATATATGTAGATTAGTATTTTTGTGTGCTATGTTTTTTTGCGTAAAAATGATTACTTTAATACAATATTATAACAGTCATCAGTCACACTAATGTAACTTTAAACAATTCATTAAAAATCAAAGAACCTAGTCATTAGTGCAGAAACTTTATTTGCAGAGTATTGTGAGATTATTCGTTCGAAAATGATAGAGTCATCATTGAAGAAGGTACTGTAACTATATTTGGTCTAACAACTATTAAAATGCTTGATATGAATATCCAATAACTAAACTCCATAATCAGATTAGTTGGTCAAATCCAAGAGAAAAATAACCACAATAATAAACAAAAAATAACAATAATAAAAAAGGCTTTGATTTATATCTTCTAGTTAGCAAAGACAACGACTTGTTAATGAGAATGCTATATCATAAACTTTGTGCAGATGATGAATTATCCAACTATACGAAGTGATAATTGCTTGATTTAAATGTCAGTATAACTAATGAAACAAATAAACACAAAATCAACATAAGCAATTAAAAGGACTTTATAGGGATTATTTCATTTTTGGTGCCTCAAATTGGCACGATTTCAAACTTGGTGTCTTATTGAGGCAACCATCAAAATTGGTGCCTTAACTCAGAATTTTCATCAATTGTAGTCCCCTGCCGCCAGAAAATTTGAAATTTGGCCGGAATTGCACACTTGGCAATATATTTGGAGATTTTGACCATAGTCAAAGACACGTGGAAACAATTCGCCACGTATACCGCCACGTGTTATGCCACGTAAGCAATTAAAATAATTTTTTTACTAGGAATAAAAAAATTGTATAAGAAATTGTATTTATAAATTTAAGGTATAAATATTTTTGTATTTTAAAATAAAAAAGAAAGAAAAATAATAAAAAAATATAAATTCCAAAAAAAAAAATCATTTCAAATTATTGTAATTAAAAAATTCAAAAAATAAAATTTTAACAGATTTTTCTATTTTCATAAACAAGTAATTAAAAAAACAAAACAAAAAAAAAAATAAAAAAGGGGAAATCGTCTTCCACGATCACCAGCTACCCCACCTCGCCCCTTCACCAAATCGCCACCCAACAACCACCACACCTCCGCCATGAGCCACCACCACCACCAGAAACCCGCCACAGCTCTCCACCCAACTTCACCATTCTCACTTGAAAACACCTCTCTCTCTTAGATTATCGTAGTTATCGAGTATCTTATAGAGGTGTTTGTACGAGATTTTTCCGAATCCCCAATTGTCGATTAGGGTTTTGGACCCCCAACGGCGGTAACACATGGCAAACCACAAACGCTCGTCGTTGAGGCAGAGCGAATTGAATTTCTTTGAGGTTGAGGCGAATGATGAGAGATGCGATAAGTGGATGAACGATAAGATGAAGAGTTGTACGTTTTCGGGGAAGTCGTTGAATGATGATGATGTGTTTTTTAATTGTGGGTTTGAAGAATGGTGAAGTTGGGTGGAGAGCTGTGGTGGGTTTGTGATGGCTCATGGCGGAGGTGCGGTGGTTGTTGGGTGGTGATTTGGTGGGACTGTGTTGGATTCCGCCACTAACGAGATTGGTGAAGGGGCGGGGTGGGGTGGCCTGGGAAGACGATTTCCACCATTTTATTTTTTTGTTTTGTTTTGTTTTTTAATTAATTGTTTATGAAATTAGAAAAATAATTTGAAATGATTTTTTTTTGGAATTATATTTTTTTTATTATTTTTCTTTCTTTTTTATTTTAAAATAAAAAAATGTTTATACCTTAAATTTATAAATACAATTTTTTATACAATTTTTTTATTCTTTGTAATTTTTTTTATTTTAATTGCTTATGTGGCATAACACATGGCGGTATACGTGGCGGATTTTTTCCACGTGTCTTTGACTATGGTCAAAATTCCCAAATATATTGCCACATGTGCAATTCCGGCCAATTTTCAAATTTTCCGGCGACAGGGGCCTACAATTGATGAAAATTCCGAGTTAAGGCACCAATTATGATGGCTGCCTCAATAAGGCACCAAGTTTGAAATCGTGCCAATTTGAGGCACCAAAAATGAAATAATCCTGACTTTATACAACATCCACAATTTTAAAAAGTAAATCTTTATTATGTAGAAGCATTTCATGAAAGCGGATCTGAATACCAGTTGATGTGGGGTATTTTCGTCTCGATACGTGTCCGCTCTCCAACACTCCACGTCAAACTACTTTAGTTCCTCCTGGTGCTTAAGCAGCTTTTGAGTTCAGAACATGCACTCAACACTACACGTAAACTAAGCCGGTGCCTCCTCCGGCGAAGACACTCCGACGCTCA
Source organism: Misopates orontium (assembly GCA_946800315.1). Classification (NCBI taxonomy): domain Eukaryota; kingdom Viridiplantae; phylum Streptophyta; class Magnoliopsida; order Lamiales; family Plantaginaceae; genus Misopates; species Misopates orontium. Next base: position 15,711,074 of record OX326949.1, on the reverse strand, counting down.
AGTCAGATAGGTCGGAATGTGAGGTATTGTCGTCAGAGGCAATAGCTCGAAATTATAGGTCGAATTAGCTCAAATAGGTCGAATTTGAGCCCTATAGGTCGAATTAGCACACCTCGAAATGGTATTGAGAACCGTGATGAGGAAACCCGAACAGGTCGAATTACCCTCAAATAGCTCGAAATACACTCTATATAGATCGAACAAGAGCTATTGCAATATAGCTCGAATAATTGCTCTATAGCTCGAATTCGATGTATATAGCTCAAAATTAAATGCTAGAAAATAAAAACGTACCTTAGAATGAGGCATGGGACCCCCTTATATAGTAATAAGAGTCCTTATTCAGCTAGAAGTGCAATCCAAGTAGAACTATGACTCAAAATAGGTCGAATTAGAGCTATTTTGAAATAGCTCGAATTGGGCCTTCAAATAGGTCGAATTGGGCCTCAAATAGGTCAAATTTGGGCCCATATAGCTCTTACTAGACTCCTGGGCCTCAAATAGATCGAATTTGAGTCCATATAGCTCGCATTGGGATTTTGGGCCTCAAATAGATCGAATTTGAGCCCATATAGCTCAGATTGGGCTTGATATAGATCGAACTAGGCCTTTTCGGGCCCAAATAGATCTCGCTTGGGCTCAATTTGGGCCTACTTGGGCCGATTTCCGAGTTTTGCCTTGAATTATAATTTTGCATTAAAAAATAATGGTGCTGACGTGGCATAATATGTCCCGAAATACGTTCGTGTATTGTATCGGATGTTATCACGTGGCAGTACCGAAAAATGGAGTCCCCAGTTCGTAAGAGTAATGTGTAGAAACATTGGTCATACGAACTAAAAAGAAGTCACATAACCGAGTATCGTGAAACGAAATCGGCATCGGCGTAAAAAACCAAGAATTTGACCAAAAATATCAAAATTCGAAAATAGGTCGAATTTACTATTTTTGGTAACTCGAATTAGGATAGGTCGAAATCACCTTTGAAAAAGATAACTCGAATTCCAGAAAAAATTTCCCGTAAAATAGCTCGAATTTCATATAGGTCGAAATTACCCTCCAAAAAGATAACTCGAATTTCGAGAAAAAATTTCCGGAAAATAGCTCGAATTTGCAAATAGGTCGAATTTGAGGGCATTTTCGTAATTCCCGCATCATTTCGCCTATAAATACTCCACTCCCATCTTCATTTCCTCATTTCGCGCCTAAGCATTCCTCCAGAGCTCCCGAAAAAAAGCTCGAACAAATAGCTTGAAATTACTATTTTTAGTAAGTTCAGTGAAATAGCTCGAAAATCCTCCAAATTTAGTAATTTTAGCAGAATAGCTCGAAAAAACTCCATATAGCTCGAAAATAATCCCAAATAGATCGAATTTTGCTGGAATAGCTCGAAAAACTCTCCTGCTAAATATATCCTTTGGTGAGTGATCTATAGCTCGAAAATATAGCTCGAATTTCGAGTTATAACACTTAGAAAAAATTTTCAATTCTTGAAAAATTTTTATAATGCTAAAATTTTAATTGTTGCGCAGATTTGTTCACGACGGCGCGACTTCGACGTAACCGGTCTCCACGTCGTCCATCACCACCACGATCTCACCAACGTGCGCACTATAACTCACGTAATCCATCACGAGATTCTTCATATCGGAATCCTCGTAACTCAAACACAAGGCGTCCATCATCCCCGATTCGTCCTCGACAACCAGAACATCCGAGTACCTGGCGCACCGAAGCTGTTTGTACCGGCGCAGAGATCATACTAGCAGATCGACCCACACGAAGAAGTTTCTGTAGATCTAGACCCTCGTGCCGGTAATCTTTCAACCTGAACCTCTTTATGATGCGAGTTATTGATCTTGAGTCTTCCAGTAGTAGTAGGGAAAGTAGTAGTGAATCTTCTAAGTCGTCTAAGGCTAAAGAAAATGAGTCGACTAGCGGCAGTAGTAACGACTCAAGTGACGAGACCTCATCTAGCCATGAGAGAAATAGCAATGATAGGGCGTCTGATATGGAGGTAGACATCCTAGGAGATGACGAGGTTGAATCTAACCCTCTCCCCATCGTGCCTTATTTACCTCTTCCTAACGATGTTCCCATACCTGCTGCAAACTCTCCTGAACAGCTCGCTCCGCCAAACTTGATTAACTTTGATCAGTTCCCTTCTTCCCTTACCTATGACATAGCTTATTATCGTGATACCTTTGACATCCCTGATACTTATGAGATTATCCTTCCTGGGCCTGATGATAGGATAAACAACCCGCCAGAAGGGTGTCTCACTGTATTCAGTAGTTACCTCCATTGTGGCTTACGGTTTCTCATAGCCCCTATGGTTTCAAAAATCATGGCCTCTCTCAACTCTTGTCCTTCACATTTTACCCCCAACGCGTACACACAGATGTATGCTTATGTTATGCTCACCCGCGTCTTTGACCTCCCGTGTGCTGTAGCCGGTTTCTGGCAATTGTTTTTAGGGAAATTCCGTAATAGAGGTGTAGACGCCGGGTTTTACTATTTGAGCCCGCGAAAGAAGCAATGCTTCCTGTGTGATCTACAAACGACCTTCGGGGCTCACTGGAAGAAACAATGGTTTTTCATCAAGGAATCCAAGCCTCAGGAATTCCGATTCAAGCGGCTTTGGACTGACGCCCGTCCATCGCCGAGACGCCCAGATCCTCCTATCTATAACCAGACAGTGGTTAAGAACCTGAAAGAGCATCAGTTTGATGCTTTTGAGTTGACCACCACCCCAGTGTTGCGGGCCGGCGGTTATACTTATCGTGCAGGCGTTGAGCCTTCTGTCTTTGGTATAACATTATGCATGTTTGTCCTTCTTACTTGTTGATTTGACATCTTCCTTTATTGTCTTCTAACCTTAGCCTTATTTGTGATTTTCATAGCGCATCGTCATGGACAAGACGAAGAAGAGGTTGGCTGCTATGAAGCGTGGTGCGAACGCTCCTCAGGCCTCAGTGCCCATTCCTGAGAAGACCAGTCGCCGTGGTGTGAAGACGGCTGGCACCAGTTCGAGGGGCGGTAGTGCTCCTACTCCTCCTTCCACCGCTGCTGTCTCGATTCGAGGGTCGGGACGTGGTAGGGGTTCTGCTCCTGCTCCTGTGCCTTCTCCTGCTCCTTCGCAGTCAACTGCTAAGGCTGCTTCTGGATCACCACCTATCGGTTATTGAGCCGATCATTCCGGAGCTTTCTCCTTCATCAGCACTTTCAACTGGAAGAGTGCATCTACCTTCTGTTGCTGAAGCAGCTCGTCGATTCACTGAGGCTAACCCAGAGCCAGCGACCAGAAAGAGGTCTGCAACTGCTGAGGAGATTCGGCGGGGTAAGCGTGTCGCGCAGGACAGATCTTATGACGATGACGAGCTCGACATCGATGTAGAGGAGATAGTGTGAGCTACGGCTGAATCAGGACAGTTCACATTGAAAGATACTACTGCCCTTCGACTCATCAAGGGATTCATGCCTGATTTCGACCGTCAGCTTTACTACCAGGCGATGGGGCACAAGAAGCTGGTTAGCCGTGCTGCCTTGTCCATGTGCGAGGTTTGTACACTTGTATGCTTTTCTTGAATTCCGTTTTGTACTTGTTTTAGGATATCACTAACTTTTTCCATCTTTTGTAGTTCTTCGTTAACTTTCAAACCATGGCGCAGAATTTCGACATGGTCATGACGTCTCAGGATCAGCAGAGGGCGCTGATGGACATGCACCTCTCTTCAGCCTTGCAGGCTCAACGACTAGAGAAACAAGCGAAGGAGGCAAAGGCTGAAGTTGAGAAGCATCTCATCGTCGTTGTCGACGAACTGAAGGCGGTGCAGGCCGAGCTGGAGGCCCTGAAAGCAGCTAAAGTTGCAGTTGAGAAGGAGCTCATCCAGGAGAAGCGACTATCTAGTCAGCTCACCACCGACTGCCAGCATGCCACGTCACTTGTTGACGACCACGTTGACACTATCAGGACGATGCAGGATGCCGCTGCTGCTGCTGAGGCAGAACGTGCGAGACTGGAGGCTGAGCTAGCTGATGTCAAAGCTCGCCTTGCTGAGGAGGATGGCTATAACAGGGCCATGAACGAGGTAATCCTCTTTTACTTGACTTTATTTCTCTTTCCTTGACGTCTTGTGTTATGTACTTACTTTCTCTCCACTTGGTTCGTAGGAGCTCCTTGATGAGGACAAGGTGATGGTATCCATCGAGTTCTTCCGCTCGGCTACATGGGAGAAGATCGCTATGGAGAGGGGCAGCTTTGATACGACCAACGGCTACAACATGGCCCTTTATGACATTGTCGCCCGAGGTGCCCTCGCTCCTGGGTTCAAGAAAGAGGATTTCAATGTTCTCAACTTCTTGAACGAGGATGATACAGAGGTTGGTGAATCCTCAGGAGCTGCTGCTGCCGATCCTTCTCTTGCTGATCCGCCTCCTGCCGAGCCTGCTCCTGCTGCGGACGTTGAGGAGCCTAAGCATGATCCCTTCACCTCCTTCTATCCTCGCCGTCAGGTATGGCTCTCGGACTTTGCTGATGAGCAGCCATCCACGTCTACTGCTGCTGGTGCTGCTGCTCCAGATGAGCCCTTGGAGAAGGGTGAGATGGGTTTCGACCCTCAGGTGTTGGATCATCCTGCTGATGGCGATCAGCCTATGCCTGATGCCACTGTTCCTACTCCTGCTCCTCGACAGATCTCTCCCGTTGATGATACCGGGCCCCTGAACGAGTCCTTTGCAGATATTCAAGAGCAGAGCGAGGGTGCCGTGCAGTCTCTTGGGCTGAATTTGCTGCCGTGATCACTTCAAGTGGCCTGCGTGCCCTTATTCTTGGCGTATGTGCCCTATCTTAGTATTTTTGAACATCTTTTCATTCCGTACAGTATATTCATAGTTGTACATTCTTTCCGTACAGTATATTTTGTTGACTTGTGCGCGATTTTAGCGCTTATCCATTGCTAGTACAGTTTGACTTTATAAATCTTTGAATGTCGTAACTTTGTCTTGTTAAATCTTCACTCATATGTGTCTACTTTTTAAGTTTATATTTGTCGCTTGCTAAAACACTTAAGTTTTATAAACAAGTATTTGTGAGAATGCGAGAACTTGTGCTCGACTCTACGAGGCTTGTGCTCGTTGTGCGAAGCTAATGTTCGCGCTTGCGCAGCTATGTTCGCGGGAATACGAGAACTTCTGCTCGATTCCAAGAGGCTTGTGCTCATTGTGCAAAGCTATGTTTGCGCTTGCGAAGCTATGTTCGCGGGAGTACGAGGACTTGTGCTTGACTCCACGAGGCTTGTGCTCGTTGTGCAAAGCTATGTTTGCGCTTGCGAAGCTATGTTCGCGGGAGTACGAGGACTTGTGCTCGACTCCACGAGGCTTGTGCTCGTTGTGCAAAGCTATGTTTGCGCTTGGGAAGCTATGTTCGTGGGAGTGCAAGGACTTGTGCTTGATTCCACGAGGCTAGTGCTCGTTGTACGAAGCTAACGTTCGTTTTGATTAAGTTTTTAAACTTAAAGTTTGTAGACAGTATGAGTTTAACTTTATGTATCCTGATAGATTGTAATCATGCGGGTAAAGAGTAGGGAACGGCTAAACTTGAATAAAATAAGAGATTTTATTAGGTTTGGGACTGAGCTCGAGTAACTTCCGAGTTGCCTACGTATCCCGTCGTATATAGGTTGGCTAGGAACCAAGTCCCCGTAGTTCGCTGCTAACTATTACAATGAGAATCCGCGTAGAGAGACTCGTAATTCGTAAAAGAATAAGCGAATGAAGTATTGAAACTACGGTCCTATCATGCCACAAGGCCATTAGAAAACTAGTTTTCTAACTATAAAACCTTCGTAAGTTCTTGACGTTCCAAGGGCGTGACAAAGTCTTGTAAGTAGTAGTATCCCTTTGAACTTGCTTTCTCCACTCTGTAAGGTCCTTCCCAGTTTGGCTTCAACTTTCCAACATGCTTGGTAGCTTCAACTTTTCTAAGTACCAAGTCCCCCACTTGAAAGTTCCTGAAACGAGCTTTGTTGTCATATGCTTTCGCCATCATAGATTTATACGCTTGAGTACGTTGGTATGCTGCTTCCCTTGTTGCTCCGATCAACTCCAAATCCATTTGTCTTGCCCTTAATGCTTGCTCCTCATCATATGTAACAATACGATAAGTTGGCATTCCAATCTCAGCCGGTATCACTACTTCAGATCCATACGTCAATAAGTATGGAGTTTCTCCTGTAGAGGTACAAGGAGTTGTGCGATATGCCCATAATATTCCTGGCAGCTCGTCCGCCCAGTTTCCTACTTCTCCTTCCAGACTTTTCTCCAAACTCTTCACAAATGTGTTGTTAGTGGCCTCCACTTGCCCATTTGCTTCCGGATGCGTTACGGATGTAAAACGTTGCTCAATTTTCATGTCTTTGCACCAGTCTTGAATCTTAAAACCTTGGAACTGCCTTCCATTGTCGGAAATTAAGACCCTTGGGATTCCGAATCGATAAACAATGTTCTTCCAGATGAATTGTTTCACATTGGCCTCAGTAATGTTTACAAGCGCTTCAGCTTCAACCCACTTAGTGTAATACTCGACTGCCACCAATAGCCATTTTCTACCTCCAGTAGCCTTAGGCACTGGTCCAACGATATCTATTCCCCATTGATCAAATGGACATCCATAACTCACAGTTGTCATAGGTTGTGCAGGTGTATGAATGATCATCGCATGCAATTGACAGCTTCTGCACTTCCTAGAGTAATCCATAACATCTCTCATAATAGTTGGCCAGAAATATCCTTGTTGGAGTATTTTTTGGGCCAAAGATCGTCCTCCTGAGTGATTTCCGCAACTTCCTTCACGAATTTCTTGTAAAACTTGTTTTGCCTGTGACGGAGATAGGCATCTCAAGAGTGGTCCCTCGACAGACCGTTTGTAGAGTTTGCCATTGAACATAGTAAATCTTGCAGATTTGTACTTGAGCCTTCTGATCGCTTCAGGATCATTAGGTAAGTTCCCGTTCTGAAGATAATCAATGATCTCATCCTTCCAACATGCCTCGATCTCTACTGGCAGAGCATAGTCCAATGCTTGCGTTGGTTTTGAATCAACTCCTTTGCCAATAGAGGGCTGCTCTGAAGCCAGTAGAGTTACTCGCCTTTCAACAAACACTTCGGCGGTACTTGCAAATCGTGACAAAGAGTCGGCGCGTTCGTTCTCCGTTCGAGGGATTTGCGAAATAGAGAAAGTATCGAAGTTTGATGTCGCCTCCTTCAATTTTTTGAGGTACTTTACTATTGCAGACTCTTTTGCCTCATATCTTCCTTCGAATTGATTAGCAATCAATTGTGAATCCGTGAAGGCAACAAGCTTCGTTATACCCAACGATTTTGCCATTTGGATGCCAGCTAGCATAGCCTCATATTCTGCTTGATTATTCGTCACTTGAAAATTTAACCTTATTGCGTAGTCGAACTCTCTACCATCCGCCGATTTTAGGTAAATTCCTGCACCACCAGCGTCATTTGTAGACGATCCATCTACATGTAAAGTCCAAGTTCCCCTTGCAACTACAGGTTTGTCCCTTTTGACCTCTTCCGTCACCATTGCTACATCAGGCGCTTGCTCCGCCTCTGAGATAGTTTCAGCCACAAAGTCCGCTAGTCTTTGTGCTTTGATCGCCGTTTTTGGCATATACTCCAAGCCATATTCTCCTAACTCGATCGCCCACTTCACCAGTCTCCCAGATGTTTCCGATTTTGCCATAACTTATTTCAGTGGTTGATTAGTTAAGACAGTAACCGGATGTGATTGAAAGTATGGTCTTAACTTTCGTGCAGTTATCACAAGTGTGTATGCTAGCTTTTCAATCTCCAGATAATTCACCTCTGCCCCATTCAACACTTTGCTAACGTAATAGATAGGCAAATGTTTCTTGTCTTCTTCGCGCACGAGCACTGTGCTCAATGAATTCTTCGTTATGGCCAAGTAAAGATATAGCATCTCATTGTCCTTGGGCTTAGATAGTAGTGGTGGTGTCGTAAGATACACCTTCAATTGGCGGAAAGCCTCTTCACAATCATCGGTCCAGACAAACTTAGGTGTCTTACGTAACTTCTTGAAGAAAGGTAAACTCTTTTCTGCAGAATGCAATATAAATCGACTAAGTGCCGTGATCCTCCCCACCAAGTGTTGCACCTCTCGAACAGACTTGGGGGACGGTAGATCCATTATAGCTTTAATCTTGTCAGGGTTAGCTTCGATTCCTCTCTCATTAACCATGTACCCCAGAAATTTTCTAGCCTTAACACCAAAAGTGCACTTCTTGGGATTTAGCTTCATCCCGTATTGTTTCATGATACCAAAAGCCTCTTCCAAATGTTTTACGTGATCTTCCGCCTTTAGACTTTTGATAAGCATATCATCAATGTAAACCTCCATAGTCTTGCCGATTTGATGTTAAAACATCTTGGCAACCAACCTCTGAAAGGTTGCTCCATAGTCTTGCCGATTTGCGTTCTTCAAACCAAACGGCATCACCTTGTAACAGTATATCCCTCTGTCAGTGATAAAGGCCGTTTTATGTTGATCCTTCACTGCCATTAGTATTTGGTGAAAACCGCTCTGCGCATCACAAAGACTTAGCAGTGCACACCCTGCTGTAGAATCAACTACGAGATCAATCCTGGGTAAAGGGAAAGGATCTCGTGGGCAATGTTTGTTTAAGTCAGTGTAATCCACGCACATTCTCCATACGGTCGGCTTCTTTGGAACAAGTACAACGTTGCTTAGCCATTCTGAGTATCGTACTTCGAATATATGGCCTGCAACAAGCTTTGTTTGTACTTCCAACTCCGCAGCCTTGTTTTTTTCATCACTAAAGTGTCTCTTCTTTTGTCGGATAGGTTTAGCATTTGGGTTTACATTCAGGTGATGTACCGCAACTCGAGGATCTATTCCCTTTAAGTCCGAGTCCGTCCATGCTAATACATCAAAGTTTCTTCGTAGACATTCCAAAAACGCCTTCTCAATCTCCGGGGTCAACTCGCTTCCAATTTTAATGACCTTGTTAGGCTCATTATTCAACAGAATCACCTCCTTAAACTCTCCAGAAGGTTTCAAACGCTCAATCTCCATCTCTTTTTTTATAGCGCAAAGTCGTTTTGTTTTCCTTTTCTTCTTCCACCTTCTTCGAAGCGTCTTCAACATTGGGAGGAGTAGGATCCTCCTGCATCACCTCTTGGTCCACTTGCGTAGCAAGCACCATCTCCGTATCAACTTGTTTTCCTATTTCAGGCGTCTCCACTGGATGTATGTCAATCATCGCAACATTTGGATTCGTTCTTGCCTTGATAGGTTTAGTCGATGTAACATAGCAACTCCAAGAATCACGATAGTTTTCAGCAACTCCGCCAGGCGTTGGGAATTTGACCTTTTGATGCACCGTAGAGATGATCATAGCAAAAGCCGTTACCCCAGGCCTTCCAATCAGCACGTTATATGCAAAAGGTATGTCGACAATGAGATATTCCACATTTAGTGTTCTTCTCTTCGGATTTACGCCAAAGGATGTGGGCAACATGATCCTCCCAACAGGTTTAACTTCACTTCCACCAAATCCCACTAGTGGTGAGTTAACATCAGTGATCTCGTATTGTCCAAGCTTCATTTGTTGTAAAGCATCCATGAAGATGATGTTGGACGAGCATCCATTATCAATCATTATCCTCTTTACCCCGTGATTCGCAATCACCGCAGAAACCACCATAGGGCAATTCAAGTATTGCGCTTCCTTAGCTTGTGAAGATAAGCTGTCAAAATCGCTATCGTCGAATGTGATTCTTGTATCCAACTTGTCCATTGCAAAGACAAGATCTATCTGAGGGCGCTTTAGTCATTCATTGTATATGTCTCGTGAGATGCGTTTTCTACTTTTGGCTGAGTCTGCACCAGTTGGTCCGCTAGCAATCACATTGACTCCATTCTCAATGTCATCATTCCCATTACCCCTTTTACGCTTTGGTTCATCCTTCTTCTCATGCGGAGATCTATCGCGCTTGCGTCCAGATGACACCTTCTCTTGACGTGAGTCTCTATTCTCAAGGACGTACTCAACGAGTTTCCCCTCTTGAATGATTCGTTCAATCTCGTTCTTTAGGGCCTTGCATTCGTTAGTAAAATGCCCATTCTGCTTGTGGAACTTGCAATATTTCTTCAACACCTTTGTCTCCTCCGTCTCTCGGAATGGTTTTGGGGTTCTCAGCAACCCACTATCTTTCACAATGGCGTAGATTTTGCCAATTTGTTTCCTCAGCGGAGTATAATTGTCAAATTTCTTAAAGGGTTGTCGATTGCGATCACGATCTTTGCCCCTTAACTCCTTCCTCCAATCTCTATCTTTATTCTCCTTGCCCCCATGAATCCCCGGCGAGTCCATCAACCCTTGATTCATGGTCGCCTCCTCAACTTCAATGACCTTACTAGCGAGGTCCATCACTTGATCAATGGAATCAGGTGTGTTCCATGTTATTACTCCAATACAGAGATGACCAAGTCAACATTGGGAGCATTCACTCTACCAATCTCCAGATTCAGATTCAGACGCTCGATATACCTTCTCAAAGGTTCATCAGGTCCCCTATAGATATTAAACAGCGTGCTTGGAGATTTCTTCTTTATCCGATAAGTAGCAAACTTCTTTACGAACATGGTCCTAAGTTGTTCAGATGATTCAATTGAACGCGAGCGCAAGTTTTTGAACCATTCCTTTGCAGGGCCTCTCAGACTGAGCGAAATAAGTTTCGCCCTCATATTCTCTACATACCCCAAGACCTGCAAATCTCCATCTAACTCATCATAATGTGCCACTGGATCGGTGTTTCCATCATACTTCTTCAAGACAGGAAGATTAGTCCCTTCCTTCAATGTTAAATTACTGATCGCCTCACAAAAGGGGTTTGGCCCTCCCTAAGTGGAATATGTTCTGCAACAACATGTTCTAGTCTTGGCACAACTCTCTCAGGCAAATCCCTATCTCTTCCGGCAGTTCGACTTGCTGCGGGTTGATGATCAGGAACTCTCTGCTAGAATTCACCTCTCCGTCCCTCACTTCTCTATCTCGACCAGTTGCTCGACTGGGAGCTCTGTTAGCATTAGTCCTCATTGAACGAGGATTCCTTCTTTCAGGCGAGGGAGATGGATCCCTTGGCCTTGTCATCCTAGTCTACGTATAATGCCTCGAATCATCACGACGCTGGGTCTGATGAGTCCTTCCTTGCTGCAGTGCTGCAGGCTGTGCTGCTGGTTGTTGTGCTATTGGAGCCGGAACATTCTGTAGAACAGAAGTGTTAGCCAATTGCTGCACAATCATTGGAACCATAGTCCTTTGGAATGCTGCCATAATTTGATCCAACTGAGCAGAATTCAATAGCTGTTGTTCCGTGGGAGGAACTTGAGGTTGATTCGCTGTGTGAGTTGGAGGATCAAGGGGAGTGCTAGGCGCTGCCACTGATGTTCGCTCAGAAGCATCAGGTGCCCGATTATCATCCTCCCTCTGTGATCTAGTCCTTCTTGCCATTTCATTCTTCTCTGTTGCTCTCCGTTGAGCCATTGAGTGTCAGTGTTTCTTACTAAGTGCGTATAAAGGTTCCCACAGACGGCGCCACTGATGTGGGGTATTTTCGTCTGGATACGTGTCCACTCTCCAACACTCCACGTCAGACTACTTTAGTTCCTGCTGGATGCTTAAGCAGCTTTTGAGTTCAGAACCTGCACTCAACATTACACGTAAACTAAGCCGGTGCCTCCTCCGGCGAAGGCACTCCGACGCTCAAGTCAGATAGGTCGGAATGTGAGGTATTGTCGTCAGAGACAATAGCTCAAAATTATAGGTCGAATTAGCTCAAATAGGTCGAATTTGAGCCCTATAGGTAGAATTAGCACACCTCGAAATGGTATTGAAAACCGTGATGAGGAAACCCGAACAGGTCGAATTACCCTCAAATAGCTCGAAATACACTCTATATAGATCGAACAAGAGCTATTGCAATATAGCTCGAATTATTGCTCTATAGCTCGAATTCGATGTATATAGCTCGAAATTAAATGCTAGAAAATAAAAACGTACCTTAGAATGAGGCATGGGACCCCCTTATATAGTAATAAGAGTCCTTATTCAGCTAGAAGTGCAATCCAAGTAGAACTATGACTCAAAATAGGTCGAATTAGAGCTATTTTGAAATAGCTCAAATTGGGCCTTCAAATAGGTCGAATTGGGCCTCAAATAGGTCGAATTTGGGCCCATATATCTCTTACTAGACTCTTGGGCCTCAAATAGATCGACTTTGAGTCCAAATAGCTCGCATTGGGCTTTGGGCCTCAAATAGATCGAATTTGAGCCCATATAGCTCAGATTGGGCTTGATATAGATCGAACTAGGCCTTTTCGGGCCCAAATAGATCTCGCTTGGGCTCAATTTGGGCCTACTTGGGCCGATTTCCGAGTTTTGCCTTAAATTGTAATTTTGCATTAAAAAATAATGGTGCTGGCGTGGCATAATATGTCCCGAAATACATTCGTGTATTGTATCGGATATTATGACGTGGCGGTACCGAAATATGGTACATCACCAGTAAACTCAAGAACAAATGGTAAAAGTAGATAGATGACAAACAAATGTTTTTCAGCATTCCCTCCAGCTTCCACAAATATATAATCTTCATTTTCCAAGAAAAAAAATGGTATTTAAGTAGTTGCATTTGGATTAAAAGTCTCTAAAGCATATAAGTCAACAAAAATTATTCGAACTGAGAGAAAAGTTGATTCGTTTATAGTAGTAATAGATAACAGATAGTGTTCATTATTTCTAATTTAGAACAAAATAAGAATTGTGCTACTCTTTTAAGTCAAGTCTGAAGTTCTCAACTCTTACTCCCCTAGAGTTTTGATTCACGTGGAGGAACTCTCCAAACGTAATCGTAAATAGTTTTAAAACACTAAAGAAACTGAGAAAACAAGTTGAAATCGATAAGAGAAAGTTATTATGTGGAGATTCTCTTGCTTAAATAATGGAGAGATGTAGAGGTGGTTGAATTTTAAATTTCAAATTTTATCCATTTCTTTTTCAAGCATAGGATTGCAAAGTTGAGAAAGTGGGGAGAGTGGGGAAGTATTTATATTAGTAATATATTTATTCTTTTGCCCTACATTAGTTGTCAATTTACTTTTTAAAAAGTTGGTCCGATAGCTTTGCTCAAAATGACTTTCTTTTTATTAATAGAAGTTGCATATTTAGGGCAGACTTCTTCTTCTTCTTCTTATTTTTTTTTTATATTTTTATTTAGCACACTTTACTAGGGGACAAAACAAAGTGTTCCTAAATTAGCGGAGCTAAAGGGACAGGAGTTTATGTTACTAGCGTTGTAGGGACATAAAATTTTGTCCCTATATTACCACGTTATATAAGGACAGCATTTTTGACCCTACAGTGTTTTTTTAAGCTTAGGGACAGAAACTTCTGTCCCTATATAGCGCGGTAATTCAGCGACAAAATTTCTGCCCCTACAACACTAGGAACAAAAATATTTGTCCCTATAGCTTCGCTAATTTTAGGGACACTTTTTTCTATTCCTATTTCATTGTTTTGTTGTAGTGGAAACTTTTTGTTTGGAGTTAAGAATTATTAAGTTTTAACTCGTATTTTTATACAATTCACAACAAAATTTATAATAGCGTATTCACATTATATATTCAATATGTTAATAGTTGTGTATAAGTTAGTACAACTTAGCAATTTAATACGTTTAAATAGCATTGAAGCAAATAAAAATTTAAAAATAAATAATATTTATAAGTTTACATTACCTTCTCTTTAAATACCATTAAGAGATTCAAGCAATGCATATAAATGTGACACAATTTAAAGAGATTTGAGTTCAACCTTAGTGAGATGTTTAGTACTCGTTGAGGAGATCACACGCATGTCTAAAACGAAAACTAGAAAGACTTTACTAGAAAACAATATAATATGAAGAACTAAAGCGTCATGTGTGTCATTGTTATTCTAAGTTTTTCTTTTTTTAGTTATATGAAGAAAGACAGATAGGAAGGGGGAAATGACAAAGTAAAGGAATAATAGCCTAAAATCATGATAAATATTGTGATGTGGGGTATTATCATCTGGATACGTGTCCACCTAACAATACTCCACGTCAGACTGTTTCAGTCAGTCCCTGTTGGATCCTTAAGCAGCTCTTGAGTTCGAAACACTACACGTAAACTAAGCCGGTGCCTTCCCGGCAAAGACCCTCCAACGCTCAAGTCAGATGGGTCAGAATGTGAGATCTTGTTGTGCAAGGCAACAAGTCGAAATGATAAGTCAAAATGTAGTGAACAATTCGAAATGCACAAGTCTCAAATCGAAATGAAGCGTTTACAATAAGTCGAAATGAGTCTCTTCAAACAACTCGAAAAACTTGTAATTATATATCGAATTAGAGCTATTCTGTCTAGTCAAAATGCTTGCCAAACAACTCAAATTCGGGCTATATAACTCAAAGTGTATGCTTGAAATAAAGAAAACGTACCTGATAATGACGATTTAGGCCTCCTTATATAGTATTAAGGGTCCTTAATTAGATAGAATTGTAGTTAGAGAGAATTAGGAGTTGAAATAACTCGAATTAGAGTTATTTTGAAATAACTCAAAATGGCTGCTCAAATAGCTCTAACAGGCATAGAATAACTCGAATTGGGGCCAAACAAGTCGAATTGGAGCCGAACAAGTCGAATTGACTTGTTCTTCTGCTTTGCGCAGTCTCACCATTTTTATTGTATCTCCTTCTCTAGACCTTGGAATCTCCATCCGCTTCTTGATTTGGAAGCTAGACTTCAAAGGCTTTCCGGGCATATAATACTCATTGAATTCGGGGTTGAATTCATAGGTCGAAGCAACAACTCAAAATAGAAGCTCGAAATTCAATCTTGAGAACTTCTTCCCCCTTTTTATGTTGTGTCTTGGGGTATTTATAGACATCTTGATGGACTTGGGCCCATAAGTTGAAATATAAGTTGGATTGGACCCTAAAACAACTCAAATATGGGCCTGCATGGGCCTAATTTGAGTTTTGCCTTGAATTGTAATTTTGCATTAAAAAATAATGGTGCTGACGTGGCATAATATATTCCGAATACGCTCGTGGTATTGTATCGAATATTATGACGTGGCGGTACCAAAATATGGTGCATCATATTGAAATTTCATTAAGTTTTAATTATATATGTTGGAATTAAAAACCATCGATAAATTTTATATTCCTTTCACCAAATACTCCTCCACGATTACTTACCCTACTGCTTTTAGTATCATCTTTGGTAGTATTTCCGGCTTCTCTACCCGCAACTTCTTCATTGTTTTTTAGTATTAGTCGTTTCTTAAAATGAAGTTTCTCAATTGATTTTGCCTCCACAGAGTTGACATCCTTAGACTCCTCGACTTTGGGAGAGTTGTGATCTTTTCATTTTGCATGTGCAGAGCTAGTCGCAGACTCAAAGCAAACTGGGACTGGGGGAATTTTCGGAGTAGGGTTCAAAGTGGAAGATAACAAAGACCAATATAAGGATTTGCGTTAATGTCTATCCACTTGTTCTCAACATTACCTTATGATACTCGGATGTTTGTCCTCTCAACACTTGAGAAACTACTCTCACCTGCCATGAACCGAAAAGTGAATCAGATCCTCACAAATGAAAAAAACAAATGATTAATAATCAATGCACAACAAATGCTCCATAGTTTTGATTAGCTGTGAGACCTGTTGAACACATGGTCATGAGTAAATACCAGGAAAACTCTTAACAAACTTAAACTTATTATAGAAGAACAATAAATTACTGTGAAACTCATCGAAAATTGGAACTCATTACAACATCATTGAATTACTATCAATACACTAAAAAAATTGCAATATCATGTGTAGAATTACAATATAGATGTTTCTCCTTTTCTAAGAGGCAAAATAGACTAGAACTTAATGTCAACATGTTAGTAGGTGCTGGCACTTCACAAGTGGACTTCTAAAGTCTTCAGAAACTGGTGCTAACTCAGTAAATGATAAAAAAAAGTGCTATTGAAATAAGTTCAAGACCACTTACTACAGCTCAAAAGTTTCCATAAAACTCAGGGTTTTTTGGCAATTTACCCCATTACTTTATGTCAAATTGGGAAACTACTCCCTGTGAAACCTAGATAGGCAAATTATGCTCGTGTGATTTAAAAAAGTTCCTCAACTCCCCCCCTATGTTTTTTGTGTTATATTTTGATAAAAATACACTTGGTATTCTCTATTAATTACCTTTTTGTAATTTCAAATTTTAATCGTAGTCTTTCTCTAAAAACATTATAAATAAAAGTCCAAAATATATATAATCACAAATATTTGAATTTCGTATTTCTCCCTTGACAATTTAAGGTATTTAACAAAAACATATACATATTTGTTTTTTGAGAAAATGGGTATAAATGTCTTTTTTTGCTCAAAAAACATTATCACTCTCATGTTTGGGCAGATGAACTACACCTCCTTGTACAAGAGGGTGATCTGCTACTTCTTAATATCATATGGTTAATATGCCTATTTATTTTTCACAAGGTTGTAACTTGCCAATTTGGTATAACACGTTGGGTGGGGGGGAGTAAAATTCAAAAACCTAATGGCTCCATTAATTTCGAACAACATATTTACTCAAGTGTAGTAAAATTATCATCACCCCTACTGCTTTTAGCATCATCCTTGACAGTATTTTTGGCTTCTCTACCAGCAACCTCTTCATTGATTTTTAATATTAGTCGTTTCTTAAAATGGAGTTTCTCTAAAGAATTTGCCTCCACAGACTTGAAATCCTTAGACTCGTCGACTATGGGAGAGTTGTGATCTTTTCTTTTGCATGTGTAGAGCTACTCGCAGACTCCGAGCAAACTGGGACTTGAGTAAATTTTTGGAGAAGGGTTCAAAATTGAAGATAACAAAGACAGAGTATCAAGCTCTGCTTTAATGTCTATCCACTTGTTCTCAACACAATCTTTTGATACTCAGATGTTTGTCCTCTCAACACTTGAGAAACTAATCTCACCTGCCATGGAACAAAAAGTGAATCGAATCCTCACTAATGAAAACAATGTTCTATAATAAATGCACAACAAATGCTACATAGTTCAGATTAGTTGTGAGATCTGTCGAACAACACCTCTCGAACACATGGTTATGAATAAATACAAGGAATTTACACTTGGAATTTACTTTCCTGAGATGGGTGACATCCTAACACAATGCCTTCACACCAACCATCACACACTCACGCGTCAAGTGAAGCGCCAACTTGAAACTTAATTTCTGAAAGGTCCTCGACTGGCCAACGCTTGATAGTAAAGCGACCAACACATCTCATACCCAATTTATCAGAGTTAGCCACTTTGGATGAAGTTGAGCCTATAAATTTTCAAAAAATAAATGAAAAAGATATAGACATACCTAGAAATAAAGGTAAAGGAGTAAAAATGCAAAGTATATACCTCCACTTTTCCATGCCTATCAACATCCAAGACATAACAATGCTGAAACATTAAAACTTTGGTGAATGATGCAAGATATTGCACCTCAACCAACGTCTTCTCAAGCCACTAGCATCGCTAAAAACCTCAATCTTTTTTTCTTTTTTTTTCCTTGAATGAAAATAGGCGTGTCAGCTATGGGACAACGAATCTAGTATCAACTCAGTCTCAACTGGTTTTTGCACTTTCTTTTGCTAAATTAGACAATAAATAATTGTTTGAGATGACTTCAATAGAAAAATTGGATACAATAATTTATGTCTGGTTTACGAAGACACAAAATTGCAGATGTAATTTTTTGTTATTTTAATAAAATGGTTGGTTGTAATTAATAATTTTTTTTATGTTTTATTATTTTGCTAATCGTGAGAACTAAGATGGCTTCTAATTTGGATGTTTTTATTATTGTACCAAATCTTTTCGATTTCTCAAAAGTCGTGCACAAAAATTCGTCATGTAACTTTATCGCACAAAATTTCCTCATGCTTTCATAGATTATGCATCAAGCGCTGATTAAGTATGAATTATTAATTTTACCCTCTTAACCAACTCAAGCTTATTGTAGTTGAATAATAAATAATTGTCAAACTCATCAGGAATTGGAACTCATTAAAGTATAGTTATATTAATGTCAATATACAACTAAAATCGCGATACGAGGTCTGGAATTACAATATAGACGTTTCTCCTTTTCTAAGAGGCAAAGTAAACTAGAACTTAATGCCAACGTGTTAGTAGGTGTTGGCACTTCACAACTTCTAACGTCTTCATAAACTGGCGCTAACTCCGTAAATGTACAGTTTTATACCGGTCAATCTATCAAATTTGCACCCTAGATGAAGTTGACAAACAAGTTCGCACTCAATTTGATCAAGAACAGTGAGATCAAATCATGAAACTAATGCAGAAACAATTTGAACAAAATTTCCAGAAAATCACGCACAAACATACAACGAATTTTACGTGATTCCCGTTTGAATCAAATCAATCCAAACCTACATCCACGGAGTGATTTACTATAGAACATGTGTATGAGAGAAAATCCCAGAAGAAATTACAAAGTTACATCTGAAAACTGACTCGTAAACTCGCCTTACATAGGCTGCAACCATCAGCCTCAAAACAAAAAGTATAACTAACTTTTAAACTGAAACTTTCCCGAATTCGGTTAACTCTCACTAACTAACTCCATTAGCTGATTAAACCGTGTTAACCTACTCTAATTTCAGTATGTTATGAACTAACTTCTTCAGAGTAAAAGATAAAGAAAGTTCGTATTGAAAAAAGGGTAAGAAGCTCAAGACCATTTAATACAACTCAACAATTTCCATAAAACTCAGTATTTTAATAGCAATTTACCCCTTTATGTTATGTCAAATTTGCAAATTACCCACTGTGAAAACTAGATAGGCAAATTATCCTCCTGTGATTTAAAAAAGTTGCTTAATTCCCCCCTATGTTGTTTTGTGTTATATTTTGTTACATTTAATGATGAAAATACCATGTTATCTCTATTAATTACATTTTTGTAATTTCAAATTTTAATCGTAGTTTTTCTCTAAAAACATTATAAGTAAAACTCCAAAAAAAAATATAATCACATGTATTATGAAATAGTAACTTAATTTGGATTTGAATTTGGTATATGTATGTTGACAATTTAAAGTATTTAACAAAAACATATGCATATTTGTTTTTGGGAAAATGGGTATAAATGTCTTTTTTTGCTCCAAAAATATCCCCACTCTCATGTTTGTGCGAGTGAATTGCACCTCCTTGTATAGTGGGGGGGGGGGGGGGGGGTGGTATTCTGCTAAATTTTAATATAAAAACTCTGAAATTTAGAATGAAAAAAAAAAACGAATAGCTCCAAGAATCTCGAATAAACTTAACTACTCAAATGAAGTCAAATTATCTTCAACCCTACTGCTTTTAGTATCATCTTTGGAAGTATTTTTGGCTTTTATACCCGTAACTTCTTCATTGTTTTTTTAGTATTAGTCGTTTCTTAAAATGACTGCCTTAACAAACATGGCATCCTTAGACTCCTCGCCTGTAGAAGAATTGTTATTTTTTCACGTGCGAGCTAGTTGCCAACTCCGAGCAAACTGGGACCGGGGGAATTTCAGAGTAGGGTTCAAAATGGAAGATAACAAAGACAGAATATCAGACTCTGCTTTAATGTCCATCTAATTGTTCTCCACACAATCTTTTATACTCAGATGTTTCTCCTGTCAACACTTCAGAAGCTACTCTCACCTGCGAATGAAAAGTGAATTAGATACTCACTATTGAAAACAATGTTTTATAATAAATACAGAACAAATGCTACATAGTTTTGATTAGTTGTGAGACCTGTCGAACGGGAGTTGCCGAACAAATGGTGATGAATAAATACCAGGAAAGTTCACTTGGAATATACTTTCCTCGGATGGATGACACCCTAATACAATGCCTTCCCACCAACCATCACACAACGACGCGTCAACTGCAACCTCAACTTGAAAATTAATGTCTGAAAGGTCCTCGACATGCCAATGCTTGATTTTAAAAACGACCAACACATCACGTACACAATTTATCAGAGTTAGCCACTTTGTATGATGGAAGTCGATCTTATAAATTCTCAAACCTAGACATACGGGTAAAACAGTAAAAAAGCAAACTATATATACCTCCTCTTTTCCATGTCCATCGACATCCAAAACATAATAATGTTGAACCTCTAAAATCATTGGTGAATGATGCAAGATATTGGACCTGAACCAACATCCTCTCAAGCTACTATCCTCGCTAAGAACCGTCAACCTTTTTAATTTTCTTGAATTAAAATTGGCGTTGTGGCTATAGGACAACGAACTTAGTCTCAATTGAGTCTCAACTGTTTTTTGCACTTTATTTGCTAAATTAGACAATAGTAAGGCCCTGTTTGGATGTATTTTGACATGTTTGGTTCGTTTCAATTTTGTTTCAGTATTTTGGATATCTTTTTGAAAAATGTGCAAAACATTTGAGATAAAGTTTGGATGTAATTTGAGTGTTGGAGTTATAGGGAGAAAAATAGGTACATAGGTGTCAAATCAATTCAAATAAATAAGTGACAAATAATATATTAATAGCAAATAATTTTTTAATAATTAAACATTATTATATTTATGATTTTATCCACATTTAAAAATATATTTATAATGCTAACTATTACATTAATATAGTAAAAGTACTAGTCAATTGTTATATTAAATGTTGTAGTAATTAGAAATGTGTAATAATATGTTTTCTATTTATCCATGTATATATATTTAGGGAGAATTACACAAACTACCCCTGCACTATGGGCAAATTACACAAACCACCCCTCATCTTTGGAAAATTACACAAACTACCCCTGGAGTTAACTTCCGTTAGAAAACCCTAACAGAATAAGTGAAGTTCCATCTTTACCCCTTGCCATAATTGTTTTTTTAAATTAAAAAAAAAAAAGAAAACCAAGGAAAAAAATGGCCCACCATCACCACCCCACCGTAACCGGCAAGCCCACCCAATCTCCTCCAGCTTTGCCCCGGCGTCGTCGCAACCAGGTAGGGGGTGACCCGGTTGCGAAGCGCCGTCGTCGCGCGATCAGACTGCAACCACGGTAAATCGTCGTGGGCCTAGCAAAATTGGAACTGGTGGGTCGCGACCAGGTCACTTTGTGTCGCGCGACGGCGTGACCTTCCCCAGTTCCGGCCGTTGCGCGACCAAATTTTGATGGAGGAGAAATCGGGGAAGATGAATTCTCCGATCATCTTCCCCGATTTCGTTTTTTTTTCCTTTTTTTTTTTTTAAATTTTTGTGTTAATTAAAAATATAAAATAGAAAAATATTTTGTAAATAATTTCAGGAATTTAAATGAGGTTACAAATTATAATTTTAAGTAATAAATTTAAAAAATTATAACTGGAGAAGTTTACAAAAAATTATTTGCCTTTTCTTTTAGTTTTAATTTGGAGATATAATTTTTAAGGTTAAAGAATATTTTACAAGGGTAGTTCTGGAATTTCAGTTGAAATTTTTTTCCGACCTCACTATTTTCCATTATTTTAACACCATAAGGGGGTAACTGTAATCCCAAACACAAAATAGGGGTAGTTTGTGTAATTTCCCAAAGATGAGGGGTGGTTTGTGTAATTTTGCCCATAGTTCAGGGGTAGTTTGTGTAGTTCTCCCATATATTTATCCTAAATTTGTACAAGTGGTTGACAACTTAAATTAATAAATCTAAAATATTGTCCCATAATCCTTATAATTGGATAGTGTAACTCTTCTGTTCTATAATACATACTTTGTAAGTGTATATTTTATAGAAAGAGAAGATGTAATGATTAATTAATGAGATGAAATTATAGTTAATGAGGAGAGAGAGAGAGAGCTGAGTGAGAGAGAGAGAGAGTAAAAAGGCTGAAGTGGTCATGACTCATGTGATGCGACATGACCATTGAAAAAATAATGTCTAGGTAATTTAATTTTCAATTTTTGGGCAAAAGTTGTTTTGGGCTAAAATCTGAAAAATGTTCCAAACTATTTAAAGCCTACCAAAACTCTGAAAATCAGAACCAAATTTGATCCAAACAGAGCCTAAATGTTTGAGATGCCTTCAATAGAAAAATATGATACAATAATTTATGTCTGGTTTACGAAGACACCAAATTGCAGATATAAATATTTGTTATTTTAATAAAATGGTTTGTTGTAATTAATAAATTTTTGTTTATGATTTTGATTATCGTGGCAGCTATGACGACTTCACCTATGGATGTTAGTAGCAATATTTTCCTCTAAATTAACAAGATTCTTGTATTCCCGTCTTATTCTGTATGGCTAAATTAAGTTTCCAACAACTGTAAATTTGAAATATACAATACCTAATAAGTGAATTACTTCGTGATGCTAGTGTGAATAAGTTCCTATGCCTATATCATTAGACTATTTAATTGTTGGTATTCCATAAGATTTTAGGAAAAGTAATAATTTGTTGGATTTTCTTTTTAAAGGAATGTCCAACTTTACTTTTCAGATGAACTAATGTACTAATTGGTTTTGGTTTGAAATATTTAACACAATGAATGGAACCCCGCAAACCACCTCATGGAATTTGTGTTTTGCACGTAATCTTCTCAGATTCTCAAAAGCCATGCACCAAAATTCTTTATGTAACTTTATTGCTCTAAATTTCCTCCTGTTTTCATAAAGTATTGCATCAAGCCCTGAGTATGAATTATCAATTTTACCCTCTTAACTGACTTAAACTTACCATATATAGTAGTAGCTCAATAGATTTCTGTCAAACTCATCAGGAATTGGAACTCATTACAATATCATTTAGAACTCATTACAATATCATTTAATTACTATCAATACATGAGAAAAAAATACGATACCAGGTCTGGAATTACAATATAGATGGTTCTTTTTTTGCTACGGGGCAAAGTAGACTAGAACTTAATGTCAAGATGTTAGTAGGTGCTGACACTTCACAAGTGGACTTCTAAAGCCTTCATAAACTGGTGCTAACTCAGTAAATGATAAAGAAAATTCCTATTGAAATAAGGGTTAAAAGCTCAAAATCACTTACTACAACTCAACAAGTTATATAAAACCCTACCATGGAACAAAAAGTGAAACAAACCCTCACTAATGAAAACAATGTTTTATAATGAATGCACAACAAATGCTACGTAGTTCTGATTAGTTGTGAGACCTGTCGAACAAGAGCTCTCGAACTGATGGTCATGAATAAATACCAGGAAAGTACACTTGGAATTTACTTTCCTCAGATGGGTGACATCCTATCACAATGCCTTCGCACCAACCATCACACACCCACACGCCAACTGCAACCCCAACTTTAAACTTCACGTCTGAAAGGTCCTCAGCTGGCCAAGGCTTGATAGTAAAGCGACCAACACATCTCATACCCAATTTATCAGAGTTAGCCACTTTGGATGATGGAAGTTGAGACTATAAATTTTCGAAAATAGATAAAAGAGATATAAACATTAAGACAGTAAAAAAGCTAAGTATATATGCCTCCACTTTTCTTTTTATGAGAATATAAAAGACTACCTATGATCAACCAACAGTATAACATGTATTAATGCACATTTGCATATTTAGAGAGAGAAAAAAAAACTGTAAGTACTTTACTCTCCACTATCTTCTCAAGAATTTAGCCGATAAGTCCTTATGATGTATACTCGCGGTAAAAAAGCCTAAATACTAGTAAAACAAATATCACAAGAGGATGAAAAAAATTTAGAATCTTGTGACAGATGCCGCAAAGTGGAGTTTCAGCAAAGAAGTGGACCACCGAAACTGAGGATGCATTCGCCGCCACAACAGTTCTTACAGTGGCTCGTAGAACAGCGTTGGGGCCAAGAAAGTTGCGTGCAATTGAATTGCATATTTTGCAGGTCTTATTTCCGTTGATATTGAACCAAATGTCAGCACAATGCTTATGGACAACAGCCATGTCATTCCTACAACAACACCCCAACTCAATAACACCAACACCATCTTTGGATATGGCAAATCCTACAGTGCCTCTCAATTCCATCAAGACACCTTATTTTCACCACTTTCAGTATACATTAAACAATCAGCCAATGATGAAGATTTAAAGCCTCGTCCTTCGGAATCATGGAACCATCGTCAATGTCAGAGTTTTAAACACTTCCCTCCTCCTCCTCGCTCTGCTGGCCTCATTGGAGGGCTATGTGGGACATTTCTATATACCTCCACTTTTCCAAGACATAAAAATGTTGAAACTTTAAAAACTTTGGTGAATGATGCAAGATATTGTACCTGAACCAACATCCTCTCAAGCCACTATCCTCGCTAAGAACCTCAACCTTTTTATTTGTCTTGAATGAACATTGGCGTTGTGGCTATGGGACAACGAGTTTAGTTCAACTTACTGATTTGTACACTTTCTTTTGCTAAATTAGACAATAATAAATGTTTGAGATGACTTCAATAAAACAATTGGATACAAAATTTATGTCTTGTTTACCAAGACCATTAATTTTTGCGGTTTTAATAAAATTGTTGTGTAATATCCTTAATTTTTTTTTATTTATGTAAAATATTTATTATCTAAATACATTTATATATATTTATAATACCTTATTTAAAAAATACTGACATTTTTTTGTTAAAAAGAAGAAAATTTAATTTGTTGAAAAGTGATAATTTATCTTTAAAAAAAAAAGAGATTGATTCGAGAACCTTGAATTTGAAATATTGCTCTTGGCATTGCAAGAGTTGATGCCACATCACTTTTTTCTTTCTTTTTTACTATAGGTTATAGTCAACACAAGTTAATATAGACCTATCACATTAATTAAGTACATGCATGTATTATTTGTATGGACATGTTGGTCTGAGCATGCAAATGCACGGTCTATCAAAGCATTATAGATTTAATTAAATCTAGTCTACTCTATTAGAAGATATGGAAGAATAAGGATTGCATAAGTGATTGCCACCTGCCCATTTTCTACTTTACACTCGTTGCCACCAAGTCATGCATGCACCCTCAATTTGGACATAGTTAAACAATACACATTTGACACATACACACAACCGGCTCATGAGTTACAAAAAGAGGAAATGAAGGAGTTAGAGGGATAAGGTAAGAAAAAATATGGCATTGAGAAATTGGATATTTTATTCTTCACGTGCAATTTTATTTCTTCGTGATTACCTATAGTAATTATAACTTGAGTTTGTTTAGAAAATTTCAGTTAGATTATTCCAGAAAATTAGAAAGCTTTTGTTGTGAAGAGTTTATATAATTCTGATTGTTTTATGCCTTAATAGCGATTTCTCCTCGAACCATATAGAAAATACATGAAACGCGTTATTTAAATAACAAGGTAAAAATATCTTTAGTGTTTTCTGCTTTTAGACTCCTTGATTGACGAATTATTTAAAATAGTAAATGCTGTCGTTTATGATGAAAACTTTTTATTTATTAACATCAGGTTGTCTCAAACATACCTGCATATTTTTTGTAAATTAAGGATCTGTAATTGAGTTTATAAAATTGTTTCAAAATCACTGCCAGAAAATCCTGTGGGAAAGTGTATAATGAGTTTAGAAAATTATTGGAGCATGTTAAGACTCTTGTTCTTAATTGATGAATTGTATATGATTATGTCATTACTTTGGTAAAATTATATTTAATTTTTTATGGAATATTAAAGAGTTCAAGATTTTATATAAAATAGTAAACTAAACTGTCATAATTTAGTTTTGAATATTACAGTTCCAATATGCTATTCTCAAATAAAATTAGTGGATTAAGTAAGTATTTTATTTTTGTAACTAAACTACTTGTTTGTGATTATATTCCCTCTCTGTGTGTAATGTGTATCATATGAGCTACTTATGTATGTATAGGTATATAAGATAAGTTAAGATAAGTAATCATCATTTGAGATTTGCTTTCTTTACGTTAGGATTAAGTTTAGAGGTGTTGAAGTTGATCTTTCGCTTGACCAATAGGTAGATGAGCTTAACTTTGGGGTATCTTGACATCCTTGCAATTGGACTTAAGGTGAGTGTTCACATCTTGAAAAAAAATGGAAGGATGCATGTATGTATATCAATAGTTTTCCTTAAAATCAATTTTCTAAAGCAGAGTTCTATTCAAAAGCAATTCCTATAGTTTTACTTGAAATTGATTTCCTAAAGCATGTGGATCGTGAAATCGTTTGTTCAAAAGTATTTTTGTCATTTATGATGATTATGTCCCATTATGTTCGGATATGTCCCTTCCAGATAGTTGGATCCAACTTGGCTTGGGTGTGCATGGGGTGCCACCGGGCGGCGGCAGGCCTGCCGGTTGGGCCTCATGTCCCCATGGCCCATTCCCTCTTAGACACATCGGGAGGTCGTTGTGTCTTTGTTGGGTCGTAGTTTTCCACATGTACCATGGCATGTGTTTGAGATGGTAGCTCCTTACACGGGGAGATAAGGCCTGTTTATTATGGGTGATATGGTTGGTCTGCATCTAACAAAAATGTGTAGACTTCGTCATCATAAGTGACTAAAGTTTCAGTTAAAGTGGTCTTTCAAAGACTAGTGTTTCAGTTAATGTGATCTATCAAAGATCAACGTTTGAGTTAAAGTGATTCGTTAAAAAGATTAAAGTTTCAGTCAAGTCATCTTTGTCAAAAGCGAATATTTCAATTACAGATATTTCGGTCAGAAGTTCACGTTTCAGTTAAAGTGATTTCTGTCAAAAACTAAAGTTTTTAGTTGAAGCTATTTCCTTATAAAGTGATTTCTAGGTAAAATATTTATGATTTTCACAGTCAAAATTATTGCATGTTACGTTTCGCTTTTCTGTCTCAAATCTTTTGGAAAACAAGCATTATATTAATATAATCATGATCTGCACACACACCATGAACACTCAATGAGATTTTTATCTCATCAAATGTTTTCTTCTTTCATTCCTTCCAGATTGAGACTTTGAAGAGTAGAGCTCAGAGACCTTGGAGTGCTAACAGGTACTCACTTCGAGACCTAGATTAAGTATTATATCGTAACCCTTGTTACTTTAATTGTATTGTAACATCCTTTGTGGTAGTGAGAATTTGGAATTCTTGTTAACTTGCTTTGTGCTATGATTTTATCTATTTTTAGGTTTTAGTATTTTCTGTGCTGTTACAGGTTGGTTGTGATTAATAATTTTTTAATGATTTATGATTTTGATAATCGTGGCAACTAAGATGACTTGTCATGTGGATGTGATTAGCAATTTCTTCCTCTAAGTTAATAAGATTTTTGTAATCCTGTCTCATTCTTTATGGCTAAATTGAATTTCTAACACCTGTAAATTTGAAATACCAAATACCTACTAAGTTAATTTACTTACTGATGCGAGTGTGAATAAGTTGCTATGCCTATGTGCATAGACTAATTATTTGATGTGATTCCATAATGAATTAGAAAATATGTTTTAATTTCTAGGACATTCGTTTTAAAGGAATGTCCGACTTTAATTTTCAAATGATCTAAAAGTATTAATTGATTTTGGACCCCCCCCCCCCCCCCTTGATTTTTCAAACATGCAGCAAACCTCCTCATGTAAATTTTTTTTGTTGCAAGTAATCTTCTTGGCTTCTGGAAAGTCCTGCACCAAAATTCCTTGTTTAATTTTATTGCACAAAATTTATTTGTGTTTTCATAAAGTATGCATCCAGCCCTGATGAAGTATGAAATATCAATTTTACCCTCTTAATAAACTTAAACTTATTATAGTAGAACAATAAATTACTGTTGAACTTATAAGGAATTGGAACTCAATACAGTATCATTGAATTACTATCAATTCACGATGAAAATTACGATATCAGGTCTGGAATTACAATATAGATGTTTCTCCTTTCTAAAAGGCAAAGTAGACTAGAACTTAATGTCAAAATGTTAGTAGTTGTTGGCACTTCACGAGTGGACTTCCAAAGGCTTCATAAACTGGCGATAACTCAGTAAATAATAAAAGAATTCCTATTGAAATAAGGGTAAGAAGCTAAAGATCACTTAACTACAAGTCAACAGTTTTCATAAAATTAAGGATTTTTTGGCAATTTACCTCCTTATGTTATGTCAAATTGGGAAATCACACATGTGAAAACTAAATAGGCAAATTATCCCGTTGTGATTTAAAAAAGTTGCACAACGCCCCCTTGTTTTTATGTGTTATATTTTGTTACATTTAATGATCAAAATACCCTGTTATACCTGTTACTTACCTTTTTGTAATTTCAAACTTTAATTGTAGTCTTTCTCTAAAAAAATTATGAGTAAAAAGTCCAAAAACATATACATCACATATTTTAGGAAATAGGAAAGTATTTTTGACTTGAATTTGGTATATTGTTTTTATTATTTTTGACAATTTAAAGTATTTAACAAGAACATATACATATTTGTTTTTTGAGAAAATGGGTGTAAATGTCTTTTTTCGCTAAAAAATATTCGCACTCGCATGTTTGGTCGAGTGAACTACACCTTCTTGTATGGGGGGGGGGGGGGGGGGGGGGGTAATCTACTACTGTCGAACAATCATAATTACTCAACTACAGTCAAATTATCTTCACCTCTATTGCTTTTAGTATCATCTTTGGCAGTATTTTTGGCTTCTCTACCCGCCACTTCTTCATTGCTTTACTTGTTTCTTAAAATGAAGTTTCTCTAAAGATTTTGCCTCAACAGACTTGGCATCCTTAGACTCCTCGACTCTAGGAGACTCGTGATCTTTTCTTTTTGCATGTGCATAGCTAGCGGTAGCCTCCAAGAAAACTGGGACCAGGGGAATTTTTGGAGTGGGTTCAAAATTGAAGATAACGAAGGCAGAATATCAGGCTCTTCTTCAATGTCTAACCACTTGTTCTCAACCCAATCTTTTGATACGTAGGTGTTTCTTTTAATTTGGTTATTTTATACGTTGTATTTGGTTAAATAGTTTATAGAATTTATATTTTGTGAATGAAACCGGTTTTAACTATTATTGGATATGTTTGATTAACTGACCATTCCTTTCTAGATAATCTCGGTTTTGCAGGGAAAAGATTACCGCTATCATTTAAAGATCGTTCTCATCCTAAAGCTATGAAGACTAATATAAATAGGAGCCATAGTTTAGGAGTCAAGTGGTCGAGTTCAATTTTTCCATTAGTTTGTTTAAGTGATCTTGCGTTTCGTTAAGTATTTAGTTTCATAAGTACTAGCTCCTATTTAAAATCAAGTTGAAACTGTGTAAGAAGAGTGCAACCAGAACAAAGGTAATTCGAACAAGGTAGGGCATCTTCACTCACAGGAGTAGAAGTAGTAAATACGTGTCTTATAGGTTTTAACTGTAGAAGGGATTGGATAAGTTAAAGTCAAGTCCTATACGAGTAATTCACTTTGATACTTTGAAAGTGGTTTGTTTAATTTCTAACAATTGTAAATTTGAAATATCAAGTACCTAATAAGTGAATTACTTAAAGATGCGAGTGTGAATAAGTTGCTATGCCTATGTGCGTAGACTATATAATTGTTGTGATTCCCTAAGATTTAAGGAAAAGTTTTAATTACTTGGATTTTCTTTTTAAACGAATGTCCAACTTTAATTTCCAAATGAACTAAAAGTACTACTTGATTTCGATTTGAAATATTTAAGAAAATGCATGAGAAACCCCCATTGTTTTGAAAACTTGCAGCAAGCCAACTAATGTTTTTTTATGCGGTTCTGAAAAGTCGTGCAGCGATATTCCCCGTGTTACTTTACTGCCATAATTTCCTGGGGTTATCAGAAAGTATGCATCAAGCCCTGTTTAGTATGCATTATCAAATTTACCCTCTTAACCAACTTAGACTTAGGAATTGGAACTCATTGCAGTATCATTGAATTACTCTTTAATACACGACAAAAACTATGATATCAGGTCTTGAATTACAAGTAAGATGTTTCTCCTCTGCTTAGAGGCAAGGTAGAGTACTACAACTTACTGTCAACATGTTAGTAGGTGCTGGCACTTCACAAATGGACTTCTAAACTCATTATAAACTTGCGCTAACTAAGTAAATGATAAACAAAGTTCCTCTTGAAATAAGGGTAAGAAGATCAAGATCATTTACAGTTTAAATAAACTTAGAAGTTTTTGGCTATATACCACTTGGTGTTATGTCAAATTGGCAAATTACCCCCTTGGAAACTACATAGGCAAATTATCCTCTTGTGATTTTAAAAAGTTGCTCAACTTCTCCCTATGTTTTTTGTGCTATATTTTGTTACATTTAATGATCAAAATACCCTGTTATCTCTATTACTTACCTTTTTGTAATTTCAAATTTTAATTGTAGTCTTTCTCTAAAAACATGTAAGTAAAAGTCCAAGAAAATATACAATCACGTACATTATGAAATAGTAACGCAATTTTGACATGAATTCGGTATTTTTTTTACAATTTAATTAAAGTGTTTAACAAAAACATATACATATTTGTTTTTTGTGAAAATGGGTAGAAATGCATTTTTTTGCTCAAAAAACATTCCCACACTCATTTCAAGCGAGTGAACTACACCTCCTTGTATGGGGCGGGTGGGGGGGGGGGGGGGGGGGTAACATGTGGGAGGAGGGAAGGGGGGAGTAAATTGCAAAAACCTCTTAAATTTTGAGTGGAAAAAAAAACTAGTAGTTCTGAGAATTGTTGAACAAACATAATTACTCAACTGCTGTCAAATTATCTTTACCCCTATTGCTTTTAGTATCATCTTTGGCAGTATTCCTAGCTTCTCTAACCGCAACTTTTTACTGTTAGTCGTTTCTTAAAATGAAGTTTCTTTGTAGATTTCAGGTTAGCAGACTTGGCATCCTTGGACTCCTCGAAATGTGAAGAAAGTGCTCAACTAATGGTATGCAAATTGATGAGTGTCAAATTAAGGTGTGAAAATGAAAATTGTGCCAAGTTATGGTATGAAAAATGATTTTTCTCGGAGTTGTGACCTTTCTTTTTGCATTGCCTAGCTAGTCGTAACCTCCCAAAAATTGGACTAGGGGTATTTTTGGAGTGGGTTGAAAATTGAAGATAACAAAGACAGGATATCACGCTTTGCTTGAATGTCTATCCATTTTTTTTCAACCCAAATCTTTTTATACCCAAATGTTTCTCCTCTCAACACTTGAGAAACTTGTGTCACCTACCATGGAACGAAAATTGAATCAAATCCTCATTAATGAATTTTTTTTAATAATAAATGCACAACAAATGCTTCATAGTTCTGATTAGCTGTGTGACCTGTCGAACAGATAGTCATCGAATAAACACCAGAAAACTACACTTGAAAATTACTTTCCTAAGATGGGTGACATTCTAATAGAATGCCTTCCCACCAACCATCACACAACCACACGTCAACTGCAGCCCCAACTTCAAACTTAATGTCTGAAAGGTCCTCAACAGGTACATGCATGATAGTAAAGCGACCAAGAAATCTCATAACCAATTTATCAGAGTTAGCCACTCTGGATGATGGAAGTTGATCCTATAAATTTACAAAAGATAGATGAAAAAGATATAAACTAACCTAGAAAGAAGAGGCAAAAAAGTAAAAATGTAAGACATAACTATGTTGAAACTTTAAAAACTAGTGTGAATGAAGCAACATCCTCAAGACTCTATCCTTGCTAAGAAACTCAACCTTTTTATTTTTCTTGAATGAAAATCGGTATTGTGGCTATGAGACAACGAACTTTGTCTAAACTGGTTTTTGCACTTGATTTTGGTAAATTATACAATAATAAATGTTTGAGATCACTTCGATAAAAAATTTAGATACAGTAATTTATGGCTCGTTTGCGAAGACACCAAATTGCATATGTAAAATTTTGTTTTTTATATAAGATGGTTGGTTAGTAATTAATATGTTTTTTGAATGATTTATGATTTTGATAATCGTAGAAACTAAGCTTGACTTCTCATATGGATGTTATTAGCAATTTCGTCCTCTAAATTTAGTTGTAATCCAGTCTCATTCTTTATGGCTAATGTTAGGACCATGATTCGGTCCTGTGGCGTTTGAGTTATTATATTGTCTTGTATTGTTTGAACAACCATTCGTGGTTAAGTTATTTATTTAGTATTATTGTGTTACGACTTATCTTAGTTATTTCTTATAGTTTTTTATTTAGTTTATCACTATTTACTTAAGAGAATTTTCGATAAGCTATGTTTATTTTGGCCTTATTTAGATAAACACGTGTTGATCTTTTATGATTAAGAAACTTATCTTTTGAATGATTTAAGGAAGGAAAGATATACTAGGAATATTATTTATGCCAGATAATGTTGAGTAGTATTCTTAGAGGATTGCATAAATAATATCTTTGCCTTATTTGAATAGGATTAGGTTGTTTCCGTATCCCAAGATTCTATGTGATTCAGCATATTTTTTGTTTTATGGTAAGAGTTTATATTTTGTAGGAAATTAGTTTCTGAAGTTATTTAAATTAGTCTGATTAGTCTTTTACATTGTATAATGTTAGTTAATAATAGGATTTATAGTATGTGAATGAAACCTGATTTAACTATTATTTGATATGTTTGATTAATTGATCTTACCATTCCTTTATAGACAATCTTGGTTTTGCAGGGACAAGATTATCACTATCATTTGAAATCGTTATTATCCTAAAGCTGTGAAGACTATTATAAATAGGAGTCATAGTTTAGGAGTCAAGTTCTCTAGTTTCATTTTTTCATTATTTTGTTTAAAGTATTCCTGAGTTTCGTTAAGTATTAGTCTCGTAAGTACTTTTTCAAAGTCAAATTGAAACTGTATAAGAAAATTCCAGCAAGATCAAACGGAGTTCGAACTAGGCAGAGCATCTTCACTCAGACGGTGTAGAAGTAGTAAAGGCTTGTCTTATAGGTTTTAACTATAGAAGGGATTCGGTGAGTTAAAGTCAAGTCCTGTAAGAGTAATACATTTTGATACTTTTGTTTTAGTAGGCAAAAGCCTCATGCGTTAGGACGGTCATCCGAACCACGTAAAAACCATGTTGTTATTTATTTACTATCTAATATTGTTGCAACAACAATATTCAATGTTTCAACACCATAACATTAAGTTATTTATTTCAGATTATCTGCAATTAAGATCTAACAACTAAATTTAATTTCTGACAACAGTAAATTTGAAATATCAATTACCTAATAAGTGAATTACTTCTTGATGCTAGTGTGAATACGTTGTTACGAATATTTAATTGATGTGATTCCCTATGATTTTTGGAAAATCTTTAATTTCCTGGATTTTCTTTTTAAAGAAACTTTCGACTTTGGTTTTGAAATGAACTAAAAGTACTACTTGATTTTTTTTTCTAGAACTTGCAAGAAGGGGACTATTGTTATTTCCTTGCACGAAATCTTCTCGGGTTCTAAAAATTCGTGCACCAACATTCCTCTTGTTACTTTATTGAACAAAGATTTCTCGGGTTTTCAGAAACATGCTTCAAGAAATGTTGAAGTATGCATTATCAATTTTACTCTCTTAACCAACTTAAACTTAGGAATGTGAACTCATTACAATATCATTGAATTTGTCTTCAACACACGACAAAAACAATGAGATGAGGTCTTGAATTACAAGTAAGATGTTTCTCCTTTTTTAAGAGGGAAGGTAGACTACAACTTAATGTCAACATGTTAGTAGGTGCTGGCACTTCACAAGTGGACTTCTAAACTAATCATAAACTTGTGCTAACTAAGTAAATGATAAGCGAAATTCATCTTGGAATAAGGGTAAGAAGATCAAGATCACTTACTACAACTCAAAAGTAGGATTTTTTTTTGGCTATATAACGCATAGTGTTATGTCAAATTGGAAATTACACCCTTGGAAAACTAGATAGGCAAATTATCTTCCAATGATTTAAAAAAGTTGCTCAACTCCCACCTATGTTTTTTATGCTATGTTTTGTTACATTTAGTGATCAAAATACCATGTTATCTCTATTACTTACCTTTTTGTATTTTGAAATTTCAAATAGTAAAGTAATTTTTACATGAATTTGGCATTTTTTTTTTTGATTAATGTATTGAACAAAAACATATATATATATATATATATATATATATATATATATATATATATATATATATATATATATATATATATATATATATATATATATTTGTTTTTTTTTAGAAAATGGGAATAAACGTCTTTTCCCTGAAAAAACATTCCCACTCTCATTTTGGGCGAGTGAAATACAACTCCTTGTATAAGGGGGGGGGGGGGGGGGGGGGTTAATCTTCTACTTTTTAATATCGTAAGGGTGTAATTTGCCAAATTATTTTTCACACGGCTGTAACTGTCCAATTTGGTATAACATGTGGGGGGAGGAAGGGGTTGTGAATTGCAAAAAACTCTAGAATTTTGAGTGTAAAAGAACTAAGAGCTCCTAGAATTGTCGAACACACATAATTACTCAAGTGCAATCAAATTATCTTAACCCGTATTACTTTTAGTATCATCTTCCAACAATATCTTGGCTTCTCTTCCCGCAACTTCTTCATTGCTTTTTAGTGTTGGTCGTTTCTTGAAATGAAGTTTCTCTGTAGATTTTGGGTCAGCAGACTTGCATCCTTAGACTCCTCGACTCTAAGAGAGTTGTGATCTTTTCTTTTTGCATCTGCAGAGCTGGTCGCAGACTCCGAGCAAACTGGGACTTGAGTAATTTTTGGAGTAGAGTTCAAAATTGAAGATAACAAAGACAGAGTATCAGGCTATGCTTTAATGTCTATCCACTTGTTCTCAACCCAATTTTTTTATACTCAGATGTTTCTCCTCTCTACACTTGAGAAACTACTCCCAACTGCAATGGAACAAAAAATGAATCAAATCCTCGCTAATGAAAACAATGTTTTATAATAAATGCACAACCAATACTTCATAGTCTTGATTAGTTGTGAGACCCGACAAACAGATGGTCATGAATAAACTCCACGAAAGTACACTTCGAATTTACTTTCCTCAGATGGGTGACATTCTAATACAATTTAGTGTTTCAGATGGAGTAGAAGTAGTAAAGGCGTGGCTTAGAGGTTTTAACTATAGAAGGAATTCAGTAAAATCAAGTCCTATAAGAGTAATTCCTTTTGATACTTTGAAAGAGGTTTGTTTTAGTATGCAAAAGTCTCGTGGATTAGGATAGTGGTCCAAACCAAGTAAAAATCCCGGTGTTGTTTATTTACTGTCTTTTTAATTTGCTACTACAGTATTCACTATTTCAAAACCAAAACCATAAGTTATTAAATTTGGATAATCTACAATTAAGATCCAACAACTGGCATCACGAGCCACTTCACCGAATATACTGGTGAAATATTCGGGAACTAGATCTAGTTTTGTAGAAATGGAGAGACAAAATATGGAGGGCTCATAAGTAACTCGAACACCTATTCTTAATGATTTCAACTACACATACTGGAGCTTCCGCATGAAAGCACACCTGAAAGAATGTCATCCATTAAGTCTAAAAAGCCATTATAAAAGGTTGGAGGTAACTCAAGGATAAAAAATGAAACTGACTGGGCTTATGGTGAAGACACTAAAGCCAACTACAATTCAATTGCCCTAAATGCAAATCGGAATGGAGTTGATATCAACTAGTTCAAACTGGTGTCCAAACACACAACTAAAAAGGATGATTGGAATGCACTTAAAGTTGCACATAAAATAACGACAACAATTAAAGGATCTAAGTACAGTGAATGCATGAAGATGAATCCATTACTCAGTTTAATACTAAACTACGTCACATATCTAATGAAGCTATTATTGCATGTGAATAGTACAGTGAAACCAAATTCATACTGAAGGCACTCCAATCCCTACCAAAAAGGTTTTTCATCGAAGAGGCATAAGATATTGAGACATGACACTTGAGGAACTTATGGATCTATGTCCACATTTGAATTAAAGCTAAAAGGTGAGGAACTTATAAGTTCTACTATTGCAACTCAAGCAAAAGGCAAGAATGAAGGTCCAGAAAACTATGATAAGGCAGTGGCACTTCTTTCACAAAACTTTCGTAAGTTTTCAAAATCATGAAAAAAGAAAGGTACAAATACAAACTTTTCCAAGTCTGATTCTGATTTTTCTTCCGCTGCTAATGATCTTGACAAAGGACGAGTAAAGGTATTCAATGCAGGGAATGCCTAGGGTATGGTCATATTCGTGGTAAGTATGCATTCCTAAAGAACAAAAGTATGGAAATGATCACCTCTTGGAGTGAAGGTGAATCTGATCAAAGTGAAAAATAATCTGAAGAACGAGCTAATATTGCTCTTACTGCATCCAATGGAATACATTTGTTGCAACTATGCAACAGCTGGACATAACTAGTTACTATGAGTTCGAGTCATATGAGGAACATGGAGAATACGATCTATATCAAGTGAAGTCAAACTATCTTGAACTTGCAGACAAGTGGAGAGCTCTCAATGTAACCAATGTTGCACTGGAAATTGAAAGGGATTAGTCAAGGAAAGAAAAAGAGCAACTTCAGATTATCAATGCTACACTAGAGTGTGAAACGGAACAACTTCAGAAGGATCTGAATAAATCAAAGGCTGTTGCCCTCTTGTTGGAACATAAACTCAATGAGGTTCAAAGAGAACTTGTAGAAATTCAAAAGAATGTCAAAATGATGAACTTAGGAGCTAAGAAACTGATCATGTTCTTGATGCAAAGACCAAAGAGTGATCAATTCGGGTCTTGGTTACACATGTAGCAAAGTTCTTAAAGAAAGTAATTTTGTCAAGAATAATATCCCTCCTCCAATGTCTCAACAAGGTGAAGGTAAAACTGGTTATCTCAAACAAACTAATTCTAATGCTCATAACACTTGGTCTTTGGAGAACATGAACAGGTCTAATTTTGTACCAGTTTGCCATCATTGTGGAGTTAGAGGTCATATGCGATCTAACTTCTATCAACTCTGGGATACCATCGTGTTAAGCTACCAAGATATATGAGGATTACAATAGAGGACCACAAACTGTTGCAGCACATCACGAATACATGGATTCCCCAGTTGTAATAGAACCGAGAAATAGACGAGAAAATGGTTGGGTAAGAAGTTCCAATTTTAATGCCTTCTCTGCTGTTTCTAAGGTTCTGGAAAAGTATATGATGCTTGGTATATTGATACTGGCAGTTCGAAGCATGTTACTGGAAACAAAATATGTTAACCAACTTTTCTAAACTTTTTCCGGGTTCTGTGGTACGTGGTAATAGAAATTCATGTATTATCTCTGGAAAAGTCAGTTCTAATATCAAAGGTAGTCGAACTTTACATGATGTTTATTATGCTGAAAGATTCCAAAGAAATTTAATTAGTGTCGGAGAGTTGTATGACATGAACTGGACAGTTTGCTTTGATCAGAATGGTTGTTATGTTCAAAACGAAAAGGTGAATTTCTTATGCAAGGCACAAGATGTGCTGATAATTTTTTCAAAGTTTGTAAGTTGCAATAGGGCAATACCCAGTTACAACTCGCCCTAAGTCAGACAAAATTTGTGTTATGACAGCTCCGAACAAAAGAATATTTTTTTGAGTTGTGGGTTGATGCCAATGGAATACTTGGCTGAGTAGATTTTGTTGGTTCCATAATTTTGATGTTGATTTGTTCCAAAAAGTTTTTTCATACTTCTACCATCTCCAAAATCTTGGTGTCCATTATGCTTCATGTTGGAACTGGGGCGCCAATTAACATTGGCTTACTGATTTTGAGCGCATTCACATGAAGGCCTTTGACATGTCTGTAAATATGACTACCCCTCTCTCATCTACCGCGTTCTGGTATCCCAAAAGGACATAATGAAGAAGAAAGAGTCACTTACTAAAGCTCATTGCACACTCAAAGTTTCTACCAAGCTGGTCAATCCTGATGATGTGGAAATTAGCCCAGAATTCCTTATCTGTTGGAACCGTTGGAAAAACTAGTGGCTCTGTGACACTGGAAGTCAAAGAAGAGTTGATCAACGTATACGGATTCTTGGAAAGACTGGCCAAATCCATGGAAATATTTGTTTCTCCTACTATGGATAATCATTAACTCATTTTGGGGAAATGGGGAAGAACAATTATGGGGGAGAAGATGATCTCAAACCCTGGGGGAGCTTAATTTTTTTTTTTTTTTTTGTTTCTTGTCCTTCTCTTATGTTTGAACAGTCTATTTAATTTATGTTCTACTTATTTTGAACTGTTGTTTAAATGTTTCGGATGTTGCAGATTATTTTCTTTGGATAGTTTGTTTATGAAACATTTTACTTCTACTTTTGTTGCAACTCTAGTCTCGATTGTTCTAGCTCTTTATCGTAGCTTCAAGATTGGATCAGAATGGTGTTTTGCCAATATAAGCCAATGGGGGAGATTGTTAGGACCAAGATTCGGTCCTCTGGGACTATTAGTTTTTCTTATATTGTTTAAACAACCATTCCTCGTTAAGTTATTTATTTAGTATTATTGTGTTACAACTTATCATAGTTATCTCTTAGAGTGTTTAATTTAGTTCATCACGATTCACATAAGAAATTTTATGATAAGCGATGTTTATTTCTGCCTTTCTTAGATAGATGCCTGATGATATTTTATGATTAAGAAAGTTTGTCTTTTGAACCATTTAAGGAAGAAAAGATATAGTAGGAATATTATTTAAGCCAATAAGTAGGATTAGGCTGTTTCATAATCCAAAGATTCTATTTGATTGATTATATCTTTTGTTTTATGCTAAGAGTTCATATTTTGGAGGAAATTAGTTTCTTAAGTTATTTAAATTAATCTGATTAGTCTTATACGTAGTATTATGTTAATTATTTATAGAATTTATAATTTGTGAATGAAACCCGATTTAACTATTATTGGATAAGTTTTATTAATTCATCTTACCATTCCTTTCTAGATAATCTCGATTTTGCAGGGGAAAGATTATCACTATCATTTAAAGACCATTCTCATCCTAAAGCTATGAAGACTAGTATAAATAGGAATCATAGTTTGGGAGCAAGTTTTCGAGTTTCATTTTTTCATTATTTGTTTAAGTTTTCTCGAGTTTCGTTACATATTAGTTATATAACTGCTTCTGTTTAAAGTAGCAAATGTGTGTCTTATATAGGTTTAAACTGTATTAGGGATTCAGTGAGTTAAAGTCAAGTCTTGTAAGATTAATACACCTTGATACTTTGAAAGAGGTTTGTTTTGGTAGGCGAAAGCCTCGTGGACTAGGACGGTTATCTGAACCACGTAATTTTTTTTGTGCTATTTATTTACTATCTATACATTATTGCAACTACAATATTCACTGTTTCAACAACAAAACCATATGCTATTTAATTAAGATAATCTGCAATTAAGATCTAACACCTAAATTTTTAATTTCTAACATCTGTATATAGTGAATTATTTACTTATGAGAGTGTGAATAAGTTGCCATGCCTATGCGTGTAGACTATTTAATTGTTGTGATTCCCTAAGGATTTAGATTTTTTTTTTTAATTTCTTGGATTTTCTTTTAAAAGGAATGTCCCACTTTAATTTTCAAATGAACTAAAAGTACTACTTGATCTCGACTTGAAATATTTAAGAAAATGCATGAAAAGCCCCATCTTTTTGAAAACTTGCAGCAAACCCACTCATGTATTTTTTATTTTTGCAAACCAATTTTCTCAAGTTCTCGAAAGTCGTGCACCAAAGTCCTATGTCTTTTGGTATTATATTTTCTTACATCTAATGATCAAAATACCTTTGCTATCTCTATTACATTTTAATTGTAGTCTTCCTATGAAAACGTTATAAGTAGAAGTCCGAACAAATATATAATCACATATATCATGAAATAGTAACGTAGTTGTACCTTGAATTGGGTGTTTTTTTGTTTTACAGTATAAAGTATTTCACAAAACGATATACATATTTGTTTTTCTTTTGGAAAATGGGAATTAAATTTAGAATGAAAAAAAAACTAATCGCTCCAAGAATTTCAATCAAATATAATTACTAAAATGCAGTCAAATTATCTTCACCGCTACTGCTTTCAGTATCATCTTTGGCCGTATTTCTGGCTTTTCTACCCACAACTTCTTCCTTGTCTTTTAGTATCAGTCGTTTCTTAAAATGAAATTTCTATATAGATTTTGCCTTAAATGAGTTGGCATCCTTGGACTCCTTGACTCTAGGAGAGTTGTGATTTTGCATGTGCAGAGCTAGTTGCGGACTCCGAGCAAACTGGGACGGGGGAATTTTTGGAGTTTACTCAACCCAGTCTTTTGATACTCAGATGTTTCTCCTCTCAAAACTGGAAAAACAACTCTCACCTGCCATGGAACGAAAAGTGAATGTCCTAACTAGTGAAAACAATGTTTTATAATAAATGCACAACAAATGCGTTTTGATTAGCTGTGCAATCGGTCGAACAGATAATCATAAATAAATACCAGGAAAGTACACATCAAATTTACTTTCCACAGAGCGGTAACATCCTAATACAATGCCTGCCCACCGACCATCACACAACCATGTGTCAGCTGCAGCCCCAAGTTCGAGCTTAATGGTTGAACGGTCATCGACATGCCAAGGCTTGATCGTAGAACAACCAAGCATCTCATATCTAATTTGTCAGAGTTAGCCACTTTGGATGATGGAAGTTTATCCTATAAACTTACAAGATCTTGCACCTGAACCAACATACCCTCAAGCCACTAGCCTCGCTAACAACCTCAACCTTTTCATTCTTCTTGTGGCTCTGGGACAACCAACTTAGTCTCAACTGGTTCTTAAATTTATTTTAGCTAAACTAACAATAATAATGTATGAGATGAATCAAAGAAAAAAATATTATATAATAATGTATGTCTCATATTCGAAGACACCAAAGCATGTGTAAATTTTTCTCGTTTAAGTAAAATGGTTGGTTGTAATTAATAAATTTCTTAATGATATATGATTTTGATAATCGTGGAAAGTAAGCATGACTGCTCATGTGGATCTTATTAGCAATTTCGTCATCTAAAATAATAAGATTTTTGTAACCCTGTCTCATTCTTTATGGCTAAATTAAATTTCTAACAACTGTT
Source organism: Misopates orontium (assembly GCA_946800315.1). NCBI lineage: Eukaryota > Viridiplantae > Streptophyta > Magnoliopsida > Lamiales > Plantaginaceae > Misopates > Misopates orontium. Next base: position 15,669,804 of record OX326949.1, on the reverse strand, counting down.
AATTTGAAATATGAAATACCTAGTAAGTTAATTACTTAATGATGCGAGTGTGAATAAGTTACTAAGCCTATGGGCGTACACTATTTATTTGTTGTGATTCTGTAAGATTATAAGTTTTAGTTCTTTTTAAAGAAGGTCCAGCTTTAGTTTTCAAATGAACTAAAAGTACTAATCTAGCCTGATTTGAAATATATAAGAAAATGCATGAAAATGCCCCGTCTTTTTCAAAAGTTGTAGCAAGCCCCCTCATGTTATTTCTTTTTTGCACGAATTTTTCTGGGGTTCTCGAAAGTCGTGCACCAAAGTTTCTGTGTTTTTTGGTATTGTATTTTGTTACATTTAATGTTCAAAATACCCTTTTCTTTTTGCATGTGCAGAGCCAGTTGCAGACTCCAAGTAAACTAGGATCGGGGGAATCTTCGGAGTACGGTTCAAATGAAGATAACAAATTCAGAATATCAGGCTTTGCTTTATTGTCTATCCACTTTTTCTCAGCCCAGTCTTTTGATACTCAGACGTTCTCCACTCAACACTTGACAAACTACTCTCACCTGTCATGGAACAAAAGGTGAATGAAATCCTCACTAATGAAAACAATATTTTATAGTAAATGAAGAACAAATGCTACATAAATCTGATTAGTTGTGCAATCTGTCGAACAGATGGTCATGAATAAATACTAGGAAAGAACACGTTGAATTTACTCTGCACAGATGGGTGACATCCTAATACAATGCCTTCCCACCAACCATCATACAACCACGCGTCACTTGCGGCCCCAACTTCAAGCTTAATGTCTGAAAGGTCATCGACAGGCGAAGGCATGATAGGAAAGCGACCAACACATCGCATATCCAATTTATCAGAGTAAGCCACTTTGGATGATTGAAGTTGATTCTATAAATTTTCAAGATCTTGCACTTAAACCAACATCCTGTCAAGCCACTATCCATGGTAACAACCTCAGCCTTTTCATTTTTCTTGAACAAAAATTGGCATTGTGGCTCTGGGACAACGAACTTAGTCTCAACTGGTTCTTACATTTTCTTTAGCTAATTTAACAATAATAAACGTATGAGATGACTTCAAGAAAAAAATTGAACATAATAATCTGTGTCTCATATAAGAAGATACCAAATTGCATGTGTAAATTTTTCTTGTTTAAGTAAAATGGATGGTTGTAATTAATAAATTTCTTAACGATTTATGATTTTGATCATCGTGGCAAGTAAGCATGACTTCTCGTGTGGATGTTATTAGCGATTTTGTCATCTAAAATAATAAGATTTTTGTGATCCTGACTCATTCTTTATGATTAAATTAAACTTCTAACAACTGTAAATTTGAAATATGAACTATCTAGTAAGTTGATTACGTATTGATGCAAGTGTGAATAAGTTGCTAAGCCTATGGGCGTGGCTATTTATTTGTTGTGATTCTGTAAGATTTTACAAAAGGTTTTCAATTTCATGGATTTTCTTTGAATGTCCAACTTTAGTTTTCAAAAGAACTGAAAGTACTTGCAGCAAACAACCTCATGTTATTTTATTTTTTTTGCGCGAAATTTTCTCGGGTTCTCGAAAGTCGTGCAGCAAAGTTCATTTGTTTTTAGGCAATATATTTTGTTATATTTAATGTTAAAAATACTCTTGTAATCTCTGTTACTGACCTTTTTGTAATTTCAAATTTTATTGTAATCTTCCTCTAAAAACATTTATAAATAAAACTCCAAAATAATATCTAATTACATATATTATGAAATAGTAACAGAATTTTGACTTGAATATGGTGTCTTTCTTTTAAAATTTCAAGTATGTAACAAAAGCATATGCATATTTGTTTTTTGTAAATGGGTATAAAATGTCTACATTTTAATATCATAAGGGTGTAATTTTCCTATTTATTTTTCACATGGTTGTAACATGCCAATTTGATATAACACTTTAGAATGAAAAAGAAAAAGAAAAAAAAAAACTAATACCTCCAAGAATTTCGAAAAAACATAATTACTAAAATGCAATCAAATTATAACACTTTGGCAGTATTTTCGGCTTTTCTACCCGCAACTTCTTCAAATTCTTTTAGTATTTGTCGTTTCTTAAAACGAAGTTTCTCTATATTTCGCTTCAACAGACTTGGCGTCCTTGGTTATTAGAAACAGAAGATATGACTTTTGTCTCAAATTATCATTAAATAAAACATGAAATAATAATACCACTTCTATCATGCCACCATTCTTTGATGCGAACAAGACTAGAGCCACCTCTATATATGCATACTCTAGTCGTGACTCGTGAACTCTTCTCTTTTTATTTAAAAAAAAAAAAAAAACTATTCTCTTTTCATTTTCCTTTTACTGAAAACACGACAATATCTCACTTGTATAGTTTATTGAAATCAAATTGTAACATCATATTTTACACCATTCTCTAACACGAGATAATTACGACATGTATAGTTTTGAGAAACAACAAGCTCAGTCTGCGCTTAAAGTGCCATTTGCATTCCGATTTTTGTGTTATGGATCTTAGTTAATGTTTTACTTGGAGAAGAAAATGTATTTTTGTTCGTGATATTAGAGAAACTATAACTCTATTGCTTTGCTATCCAAATTATCCACTTATTTTACTTTTACATGCAATTGTATGTACAATCTGTGTGCCATTTAATACTTATAATGTTAAAAATTATAAACATGTAAGCTTAAATTCTGACGATAAATAATTCAACTCTATATGCGAATACATTAATCACATAATATCATAACAATTTTAAGCAAATATTCAAGAAAACAACGGATCCTGAGAAATTAAAGGGTTTCCAATGCATTATAATGAAAATAAGCAACAAAAGTGCAGCGTGCAACGCAGATGCAATATACTAATCCTGTACATGAGTATAATGGTTGATAAAACATTAAAATTTAATGCATAAAATTCCAGTAACACCCAATTTCAAGTCCAGTCAATTTAACAACTATGGTGTTTCATAATTCGTCACCAAATATCGAATCATTTAACAACTATGGTGTTCAAATGGATTCCCTCCATGCCCTAATAGCTTCTCCGCTAGATCCCTCTTAAGGTCGAACTTCGAGGCACCATCACAAGTCTGACTGAGAATCCGAAGAGCAAGTTTTTGCAATTCACGAAGTCTTCCTCCATATGACAACCACCAACCAACTGCAGTTAAACTTTGAAACATTACATGACAAACTTAATGGCAAAATGATTATGATAGTACAAAATTTAGGTCCAATACCTGGAGAGGAATTTCTTGCTATGACAGCGGCACTTTTACTAGACGTACGTTTCATCCTAATATACTCTGCAATATGGAGACGGACCAAGGCCCTAACTTGGAGATCTCGAGTCATATAAAGAAAACAACTTAGACCACTTACAATATCCCGATCACAACAAAAACTATTTGAATAAAAGAAAGACGGGTTCAAATAATAAGCCGCTGAATGAAGGGGAGTGTAGAGATTATCATTCCAGATCTCATAAATTCTATTCCAAAACGGCTTATGCAGATTCTCGTGCTTCAACTCTTGTCTGATTGTTTGTTTAGCTTAATCGATTATTTCATATATGGGATAATATCAGTGACACCTCCTGAGGTTTGGTGTAATATCAGTGACACCCCCTGAGGTTTAAATAATATCAGTGACACCCCCTGAAGTTTAAATAATATCAGTGACACCCCCTGAGGTTTGATTTCTAGGGGTGTCACTTTTAGAAGGACACTTGTACCCTTTAATTTAATATTACCAACTACTCTTCAATAATTAAAAGACACAAGTACCCTTTATATTTAAATAATAAAATCAAATTAGAATATAATAAATTTAAACAATTCATATATATAATTATAAGAAGGAAAAAAAGGTTCCACCCACCCAAGGGCGTATGCACATTGGGGCTTGGGGGGGGGGGGGGGGCTATAGCCCTCCCAAGATATTTCTGCCTATTTATTGCTATATATTACCCTTAATATATGTAAAGATATATGTTAAGTACGGCCAGAAAGATAGAAATAATTCTAACTAAAACTTTTGAGGCTTGTAAACTAAGATTTTAAATAAAATCCAGCAATAAATCTCAACTGATGAAAAATCTTATTCTCTTTAAAATTAAATACAAAATCCTTTCTCTTAGATAAAAGGTTAAAAAAAAGCAGTAAGTATTTCACTCTCTTTAGAAAAGAAAAAAGGAAGTAATCAAAAGTTTTCATGTAATTTACAGTCCAAAAAATATCTTCAATCAATAGGTATTTAAATAGTATAGCATACAAAAAAATTTATTTATATAAATCCAGATAAATCATTTTAATTTATGCAAGATGACCAACTATATTCTTATTTGATTTTATTATTTGAACAATAAAGGGTACAAGTGTCATTTTAAAAGTGACACCCCCTTAAAAGCAAACCTGAGGGAGTGTCACTGATATTATTCAAACCTCAGGGGGTGTGAGTGATATTACACCAAACCTCAGGGGGTGTCACTGATATTATCCCTTCATATATTTACCCAGTTTACAGGTTGTTGTTATCATATAGAAACTGTACTAAATTCAATAGAGGAATAGAAGCTTTCATAACCACATTGGTATCCCCCCAGAAGGCAGAACTTTTCACTGAATTCGCAACACTTTTACCATCAGGTGAAGTGGACAAATCAGAGGCTCTCCATTCAGACGAAGCAAATAATCTTATCAAGATCTCTTTCATTTCGACCAACGTTCTCAAGTGTTAAATAGGGTATCAGTGACTTAGTTTTTGGAGGCTTGACTAAGTTATGAGCGGAAGTTGAGGTACTAAAAGTTTTCAAAGTGGCAGCATGGTTATGAATAAACTTCAACATAATTCTTATTTTCTCAAACACCCTTTCAGTAAGACGCATCGTTCTGAATTTCTTCAACATTAGTTCTATGTAGATGCGCTCATGGTCCAGAACAAATGCTGATATTTTTCCATTATTCTCTTTCTCACTTCATCCATCACAGCTGAAGTTGTATTCGTAAATCTGAACCACATTCTCAACCCCAACTTCCTGAATGACGTCCTCAAAGAATGCCACCATTTCATCAACGTTAGCAACCAAAGTGGAAATATTAGATGATTTGAGATAAATCACACCTCTTGGGCAACTAACTAAAATATTGACAAGGCTTTGGTTATTTGAGTCCATCCAACCATCTAGCAAAATGCTGCAACCTGTCATTTTCCACGTTTATTTCAGATCATCGACATACTTGCGCATTTCTCTTAAAGTATAGTCCAAGCGTTCTTTCAATTCTTGACAACTCAGATCATTGCATCTCTTTTGCCCTGTGTCTATTTGTCACTAATAGTTCAAATTTTAAACTATATGAAAATTATGATGCACAAGTACGTATTTGATCAACTCAGAATTGATGCCAGCAATCAAAAGTCAAACTAGCAGGGAACGTGATCAAACCGTGCCTTACCACCGAACGTTCAACCCCAGCAGCCTCAGCCCCAAAGTTGAAAAGAGTTGCTAACTTGGAGAGAGAAGTTAAAATTAGGATGTTACATATGGATGAAGGCCAGCTCCATTGCACAATCTCTGTTGTCTGTGTTTTTAGTTTGGAAAAACATGTAGAGAAACTTCAGTGTAGTGCAATTGTTAATGTACTCTGTTTCCTGGAACTAATTTCTTGTGGACAGTTACACAGAGCACAAACTTAGCACACAATGAACACAAAATTGGTGTTAATGTTTCACAAAGTTTATAATGTCAAGTACTGAAGGCGCAATGACTTACATTGAAAGTGTTTATTTAGACCTGCATAAAACATGCAAAGTAAAGTCTTAGTTCACTTATGGATCAGCTTTTCCAGCAACTTCTTCATCACTAGACGCATATTCCTCATCGCTCAGTTCCTCATCGCTCGACTTTTCCTCAGGTACAGCTCCAGCATCCTCAGGCTTTGCATATTTTTCACAGTATTCTGAAAACAAAATGTCCCATCATATTTTGTACATTCGCTGTCATATGGATCGAGTTCTAATATTCATCCAAAATAGTTCTATTTTCGTAGCAAAATGATATTAAATATCTCCCTCTTTGTAAGCTTTTAAATGAGGCAGTCGTGCTATACAGTTGATCATATATGTGAAGTGTTCTAGCAGCCAATAAATGATTGAGATAAACTCAAATGTCAACACCATTCATGCAAAACAATGGCATGAACCGTAAGGCGCATAAATTGTACACTCATGGCGATTAACAGCCTAATTGTTCCCATTTCAGATCACAACTAAGTTTAACGAGCGAGAGCCGAAAACTGCACTAAGATAGCGTCAACATTAAGGACGAGTAGACACATTTTTGAGCAAATAAGTAATCAATTCCATTTCGATAGATAAATATGCAGAGCATGTACATTTCGCACAGTGTACAGGTACGGGGACGAACACAATGAAATTTAAATTAGTGATTATACAATGAATATGAGCAAGCAACTAAGCTTGATTTCTTCAAGCTCGTGTCTGATATCAAATTGTTTGCACACGCCTTAAGGTGTGCACGAGTCTGCTTGTACCAATATCTTATACCTCTACCTGATATAGTTTCAATCTAAACTAAAATTGTTTTGGTACTTCTCCAACTGGACCAACTAAACAAACAAACAGAATTCTCATCTTAATAACATTTCGAGTGGAATCAAATCTAGGTAATATGGTGTTCCCATTTTCTAGTCAGTTTTGTAAACCAAAGGAGCTTAATGGCTTCTTTCTGTTGATTTGTGGACTGTCAGTTATTAGTTGGCAAGTTTAGCTTATTGCATAAAGCTTATCATAAAAAAAAAAGAAAAAGAAAAAAAGGTTTTCTTTTAGTAGTTCGATAATTATCTTTCAAGGTTTATTTGTTTTGGTGAATTTCAAACTAGTCTATAATTGATTTACTTGTGAATTTGAAATTGATATCGGCAAATAAATCATAGAACGATTTGAGTTCATACATGGAGCAAAATAATGGTACGTATTATGTTTACAATCACGACCGGTACACAGAGTACGAACATTACCCAGCAAACATGATTTCGGGTAACCTATGTGCTTGTCTTTTAATGACATTCCTCTATTTGATGGGATAAATGGTTATGTTTCTTTTGATGATCGGATGAAGTATTTAGAAGGCTACTTTAAATATTATGGCATGACAGACATGGATAAAACTTGTTTTGCTAAAACGAAAATTAAAAGGGTCTGTTACAGAATATTGGCAAAGTATTGGGATGGACCGGGAGCAAAAATATAAACCACCAATAACTTTGAGGACAGAGATGAAGTATATGTTTAGAAAAAATTATTCATATTCTATCTATAGAATGTAATCATCGAGTGAGTGGTTAAATTTGACACAACTGACTCAAGTGTGAGTGAATACTTTCATAGATTTAATGACCTGAAGCGAAGATGCAACATTCAAGAAGAAGGCTTCGTCACAAACGTGAAATTCATCAATAGGTTAAGACATGACCACAAGGGAATGGTTAGTTTGTGCAGGCCTGAGACTTTGTTTCACACGTACCAAAGAGCTTTAATTTATGAGAAACCCCAAAGGTCAACTTATTCGAGTAGTTCGACTTTACAAGTCGGGGAGTCTATGCAACTGAAGATTGTCTCACCTGAAGAGTCTATTAATTCTCTCAAGTATTATGGAGGTAATGGCGAAGAAGTTGTGTGTGATAATAGAAATTGGTTATTCCTCCCCTAGTTGTTGCATCTGGAGTCTAATGAAAATAACCAAGAACCTTCTACTCATGAGACTTCTAATGCAGGATTGCTTTCAGAGACTAATTGTGAAGAGTAAGTTGACATGCACTACAAAAAATTAGAGCTTAATAAAGGTAATTATTTGATGATCGAAATTTGTCCTGAAAATTCTTTTAACTATACTTTTCAAAAACTTTTTCATAAAACCTCAGGACGTTTTTGTGTTTTGAAAGAGTTTGACTCTAATGCATATTTGTGAGACTCACCTCCTAATGTAACAATTAGTCCTCTTTGCAATAGTAAGGATTTAACTGACTCTCGAGGCATTCTTGAGCCTCCCAAATGTTTTGCTACTGCTATAGGTGGTTTAGCTACTTCTTCAATTTTTGTGCCTGGGCTACTACCTATACAACGGTTCGCCCTAGAGGAAGTCTATGCTCAAAGCAAGGTTGAAGATGGACGTTTTATGTATTTGGTTAGATGGAAAGGCCATCCACGATTTGGATAACTTGAACACTAGATTATTGCGTTTGCCGGTGATTTCCACACATCCTTACGAATACCATTATGCAAACTCTTTGGGGGCGAGTTTTTTCAAGCCGGAGAGAATGATGGAAATCAAGAGTGTATTTAGACTAATATATCGTTGCCCATAAAAGAGAAATGGAAAGACTCGACTGCCAATGATTGAGTCCTTCTTAAGAAAATTTTATGTATCTCTCGTCCATATTAAAACTCTACCTCTATCAAGAAAGTGCATGTGCACAAAATAAACTACTGCCTAAAAAGAAAATCCGTAGAGACAAATAAGATATAATACCAGGATAAGTGAACAACAGTGGAGAGACTGAGCGGCACTGACAACCAGAAATGAGATGAACAAACTTTTTGGACTTACGAGACTCTGAAATCTCCTCGATGTCGTCAGGGTACTGCCATAAATTAGATAACCCAAATACAATTTATGAGTAACAAGTACCGACAACAATGTCCCAATTGAAACTCAAAAGGAAAAATCATACCAAAACACACACACACATGTCCTATTTATGCTAACTTTTATTTTTATACCATAATTCAAAAAACTTGATACGAGCTTTAACAATAAATATAATTCAAGTTAAAAAGACAATGTCAAAAACTAAAATAGAAAAGAAACTAGTAATGTATATCACATGGTAATGCTTCTAGTCGTCAATATCGAAGCTTCAAAAACCACAAATCAATACTTTCCCAATTTCCTCACATGACAATCAACCCAATATTTGTATAACCAAGAACATCATTTTAAAATCATAGCATCGTGAGATTCTTAGATTTCACACTTTGATTCGTATAGAATTCAAGTATCATCAACAAATATTAGAGTAATGACGAATCAGAAAAACTTATATCAAATCTAGAACTGCACATAACTCAAGGAAAGCTATCAATAACTTTGGCTAGATTCTATATAGAAAATAAAAAGTAAATTAAACAAACAAACATGTTCTTTTAGATGCAAGAAGAAGGAAGAAAGAAAATTCGATCGCTTTTGATTACATTGTCGAGACTCTATCGTCATACATTACGTTTATCAGTGTTGGCGGCGGAGGTCATCAGAAACCAAGGGTTTCTCTAGAATTTTAATGTTTGAGTATAGAATTTTAAAAATTAAACCAGCAATTTATAAAATAAAATAAAAACTCATTGAGTAAGTACAATAATTCAGGGATTATTACATTCACACATGCTTTGGTTTGATCTATTACACAAAGGTTCCATAGAGTTTGAATAATTAAAGAAACACTCCTCAAAACTTAAGAAAACATGAAAAGTTGGTGATCATCTGTTATGTTTTTCAAACTGAAGAGCTTGTCTCAATGAATTCAAAATTGAAGAGCCTGCTTGTTGTGTTAACTTTGATTTTTAAATGGTTTTCAACATTTATTCAAATAGTAAGGATAGTTTTATAATTTGACAAATTTCAAAGGGATAATTACAGCTACCGCCGAGGTTTGGTGCGATTACAAAAATCCCCTATGGTTTGCAGAATTGCAAAGACACCCCCTCAAACTTACAATAGCTAAAACTAAAGCGAGAATCACACAATATACCCGGAACTATGAGTAAATTACACAAACCACTCTTCATGTTTAGGGATTATGCAAACTATCCCTGTAATTAACTTTTGTTAAAAAAACCCTAACAGAATAGGTGAGATTCCTGCCATGCCCTTGCCATTAAAAATAAAATTTTTATTTTTTCTTACTAAAAAATGGGAAATACGGAACCCACTCCCGCCCATACTTCTACCATATGCTCGGTGTCGTCGCTACCAGGTCGGCGTGACCTCGTTGCGATGAAGCTCCAACCATTGGGTGACTGTACAGTTTGTTGCGACTGGGGGTATTTGGAAATGGAGGGGGTTTTCACGCGACGACACCACTTTCCCTAGGTCGGGCCGTAGCACGACCAAGTACTTTCGGGATCCGACGAGGAATAAATCGGGAAAGACTACTTCCCCAATTTCGTCTTCTTTATTCATCTTTTTTTTTTCCTTTTTCCTGCTAATGTTAATTATACTTTGTAAGAACCTTTAAATATTTCAAGAAAATAAATAAAGTACGCTGATTTGACGAAAACATATTAATTTGTCAACATTTTATTTTATTTTTATTTTTATTCAAATTAAAAAACAGCCTATTTAAGGCTAATTTACGAAATTCAAGTAAACTTCTTAGAGAGCTCATATGCATTAATTTGTTTTAACTCCGTAAGGGATAACTGTAAAGCCAAACATAAAATAAGGATAGTTTGTGTAATATCTCAAACATGAAGGTGGTTTGTGTAGCTTACACATAATTCAGCGATAGTTTGTGTAATTCTTCCAAAAAAAGACAATTTTGACAAAAAAATACAAAAAAAAAAATAAAAATATTCAACTTTTTTAAAAGATACACTCCCTGAAACTTATTACATATGAACTGTTCTTATTGACGAGCAAATGATGTGTTCCATGGACATCTTTCAGGAAATTAATGTACTAAACTGTTTAAACTAATCCCAACACTTAGTTTTACAACCTTTTTAGAAATAATCAACCTTTTTAAAAGATAATACTCGATGTTTTATCTCAACAAAACTCTCCTCTAAAGTTACAATGCATGAAACATAAGGATGTCCTTTCAGAGAAAATGCACAAGATACTTATAAATTTCCATGAAACAGATTAGATCTTCCAATATGTTCGGATTCACCAAGATTCATATATAAATATTGACTAGTGTCCCAAATTATTGTAAAGATAAACAATGTCCCAAATCACGTGCTCGGATAACATATGATACAACCATATGCAAAAAGTTATTCCGCTTTTTCTAAAATTAGACAGACAATTAGAAATAGCAGAGTTCCCTATATTGTTACAGCTCAATAAACTGATAGCAGAAACAAAATGAAATTTCTACTTAGCTAACCCTCCATTTGAGTTCACTTTAAAAAGAAACAAAGATTATTTTAAAATTAAGTTTATAACCTTAATATATATTTCTTATTTTATTACAGCTCAACCATATATATATTTCTTATTTCATCTGTAACTTTAATCAATATAAATTTTTTAATTTTTCTATCTAATTTTCATGTTTAAAATTAAGTTTCTTTCGAATTTGCATAATACCAATTTTACTAATCTACTAGCAAACATACACACGCGAAGACCGCGTGAAACTTTTTGTTTGGAGTTAAGAGTTATTAAGTTTTAATTCGAGCTCAATAGTTGTGTATAAGATAGTAGAACTCAGGAATTTAATATGTTTAAATAGCATTGAAGCAAATAACAATTTAAGAATAAATAATATCTATAAGATTATGTTACCTTCTCTTTAAAGACACTGGGAGATTCAAGCAAAGCCTATACATATGTTACAATTGAAAGACATTTGAGTTCAACCTTAGTGAGATGTTAAATCCTCGTTGAGGAAAACACACGCATGTCTAAAATGAAAAATAGAAAGTCTTTACAAGAAAAAATATAATATTAAGAACTAAAGCGTCATGTGCGTCATTGTTATTCTAATTTTTCTTTTTTAATTATTGAAAGATAGATAAGAAGGGGGAAATGACCAAGAAAAGGAATAATAACCTAAAATCATGATAACTATTGAAATTTCAATATCTCCTAATTATATCTATATATATATATATATATATATATATATATATATATATATATATATATATATATATATATATATATATATATATATATATATTGGAATTAAAAACCACAGATAAATCTTATATTCCTTTCACCGTACTCTCCTCCTCAATTACTTTTCCCAACTGCTTTTAGTATCATCTTTGGCAGTATTTCTGGCTTCTCTACCTGCAACTTCTTCATTGTTTTTTAGTATTAGTCGTTTCTTAAAATGAAGTTTCTCCATAGATTTCGCCTCCACATACTTGACATCCTTAGACTCCTCGACTTGGGGAGAGTTGTCATCTATTCTTTCTGCATGTGCAGAGCAAATCGCAGACTCCGAGCCAACTGGGAATGGAGGAATTTTCAGAGTAGGGTTCAAAATGAAAAAAAAAGACAGAATACTACGCTTTGCTTTAATGTCTTCTATCCACTTGTTCGAGACATTATCTTTTGATACTGAGATGTTTGTCCTCTAAACACTTGAGAAACTACTCTCACCTGCCATGGACCAAAAAGTGAATCAGATACTCACAAACGAAAAAGAAAATGATTTATAATCAAAGCACCACAAATGCTACATAGTTCTGATTAGCTGTGAGACATGTTGGAACCTCTTAACCAACTTAAACTTATTATAGTTGAACAATAAATTATGGTCAAACTCATCGGAAATTGGAACTCATTATAGCATCATTGAATTACTGTCAATACACTACAAAAATTGCGATATCAGGTGTGGAATTACAATACAGATGTTTCTCCTTTCTAAGAGCAAAGTAGACTAGAACGTAATGTCAACACGTTAGTAGGTGCTGGCACTTCAGAAGTGGACTTCTACGGTCTTCATAAACTGGCGCTAACTTAGTAAAAGATAAAAAAAGTTCCCATTGAGACAAGGGTAAGAAGCTCAAGACCACTTAATTCAACTCCAAAATGTTTCCATAAAACTCAGTATTTTTTAGCAATTACAAATTTGCAAATTACCCACTGTGAAAACTAGATAAGCAAATTACCTTCTCGTGATTTAAAGAAAGTTGCTCACTCCCCTTTATGTTTTTCTTGTGTTATATTTCGTTAAATTTAATGATCAAAATACTCTGTTATCTCTATCAATTACCTTTTTTTAGTTTCAAATTTCAATCGTAGTCTTTCTCTAAAAGCAATATAATTAAAAGTCCAAAAAAATATGTAATCACATATATTACGAAGTAGTAACTTAATTTTGATTGAATTTGGTGTATAATCACAAGTGTTTACAAAATTGATGAATCTGGTGTATGATTCTATACAATATAACTGAATTTAGCTGCTAATATACGCACAAAACTAAGCACAATACATACACAAAGAAGTTAGTTATAACCGCCTAACGAACTCAGTAAAAACCGATTGTCCCGCCTAAGTTTTAAGCTACAAAATCTCTGCCCATTGTCGCGTTGTGGTAAATTAAATAACGCTTCTTTAAGAGTGTAGAACCACACTCAGCAATTCTCCACCTTTCTTCACTTCTCTTAACCTCAAAGCTCTGAACTCCACCTAGCTTTTCAGCTACTGATTCCTCAAGTTTATCAGCTCTAAACAATATTTAAACTTGCTGCTTGGAAGCACCTTGGTAATCATATCAGAGGGGTTGTGTTCTGTTGCAATCTTCATGATCAACACATCACCTCTAGCCACAATTTTCCTTACAAAGTGTAGTTTGATGTCTACATGCTTTGTTCTCACATTAAACATCTGATTTTTAGACAGATGTATAGCACTTTGGTTATCACAATGCACATCAATAACCTACTTCTGAATCTCCAGCTTCTTAGCTATTAACTCAAGGCACAGAGCTTTTCTGATTGCTTCTGTAAGAGCAGTATACTCAGCTTCTATGGTTGACAAAGCTACCACCTTTTGCTGGTTAGCATTCGAGCTAATTGGTGTTCCAAATGCTGTAAAGATGTAACCAGTTAAGGACTTATGAATGTCCAAACATCCAGCATAATCAGAGTCAACAAACCTTGTGATCTCATCACTCTTACCTTTAGCTCCACCATAAGTTAGCACCTTGTCCTTGGTGCCTTTTATGTATCTCAAAACCCACTAGAGAGCTTGCCAATATGGTCTTCCTAGGCTTGCCATAAACCTGCTGACCATACTCACTGCATAAGCTATGTTAGGACTTGTACAGACCATAGAATACATTAAGGATCCCACAGCATTTGCATAAGGCATACTCCTCATCTCCTCCTCTTCTTCTGTAGTCTTTGGAGACTGCTCACTTGTTAACCTGAACTGCTGTGAGAGAGGAGTGCTTCCAGACTTGGCTTCAAACATGCCAAACTTCTCCAGTACTTTCCTCAAGTAATCCTTTTGTGATAAGAATAGCACTCCCTTGTGTCTATTTCTCCTTATCTCCATTCCAAGGATCTTCTTAGCTGATCCTAAGTATTTCATCTCAATTTCTTCCTTTAGACTTCTTTTTATCCTAGATACCTCTCTGATGTTGTTGCTAACTATCAAAATATCATCCACATAAAGTAATAAGATAGCAAAGTCTTCATTTGAGCTGAATTTATAGTAAACACAAGTGTCAAACTTTCTTCTGGAAAACCTTATCATGTACATGAATTCATCAAACCTCTTGTTCCACTGTCTAGGTGATTGTTTCTGGCCATAGAGTGATCTTCTCAGTCTACACACCTTATCCTCCTTCCCTTTCACCTCAAACCCTTCAGGTTGTTTCATCAAAATAGTTTCTTCAAGTTCCCCATACAAGAATGTTGTCTTTACATCCATCTGTTCAAGTTCTAGATCAAACTTAGGCATGATAGCTAACAGAATCCTAATTGATCTATGATTTACCACTGGAGAGAAGACATCATTGTAATCAATGCATTCTCTCTGAGTGAAACCTCTATACTTTGTGTTTTATATCTTTCTTCCTCTACACCAAGAAAGCCTTGTTTTCTTTAGAAAATTGACTTATAACTCACTATCTTAGAACCTGCGAGCTTTTTTCAACGGTTCCCAAGTGTCATTCTTCTTTAGAGATTTTATCTGAGTTAACTGCAAAAACTAACCCTGTGTAATCTCTAATTGGCAAAAAAACCATATGTAATTTTAATTGGCAAAAAAACCCTGTGTTATTTAGTCCTTTTTGCCCTCAACTCTAAGTAATTAAGAATCTTAAAAGACTTTGTGAGATCTGAAACAACCCGCACCCGACCCCGCCTCTTCCCCTTCGAAGCCGCCACGGTGAAGGATGTAAAATCGACTGTGTTTGAAAACAATACCATGTACAAGCAGAACCCCTGTGTTCTTTTGGCTTCACGGGGTCACTAATTATTGCACCTTTATTTTATACCAATGCTCTGTTTTTGTCAAACAATCGTTAACAAGTTAAAAGGAGAATGCTAGATCGTTGGATGAGTGAGGAACTTCACATGATCCAACTCAAGATCGAATCTAACAAAATTTTGGGGAAGACAGAGAGAATATGTGAACGGAGGAGATTAATGTGCGTCGAAGAGACCCAAGAGCGTGGAGGTACTGGACGAGTTTGATTTGATGTCGTTGGGGTGGGTGGCGGCAGCAGTAGCAGCGGAGGAAGAAAGCGACTTTTATCTTATTTTTTGTTTAAGTTTTTGTTTTTCTCCCTAAATTTGACATTTTATTTGGTTAAAAAATTTAAAATCTGACTTTAAAATCTAAATTCAAATTACAATAAATTTGTGGTTTCATTCAATAACTATACAAGGGAGATTTTAGTATTAAAACATAAACTAATTGGTTTGTTGATAGAGGGGTAAAACTGCTATTTTACATCAGGTCAACCCCAAAACTTCAAATGGGTGGAGTGTGCTAATTTTTTAATAGCACAAGGGGGGTTTTGCTACTTAAATTACACAGGGGGTTTTCCGCCAATCAGAGATTACACAGGGGTAGTTTTTGCATTTAACTCGATTTTATTTCTTCCTCCATTCCTACAACCCATTTGTGTCTATGTTTACTCCCAAGAGCTGACTTGTAGTCCTTTGGCTCTTCTTATAGAACATTACTGGCTGCAACCAATGAATATGCCAGCAAATCTACATATCCATATCTGGTAGGTGTCCTTGTTTGCCTCCCAATTCTGTCTCTAGTGAGCATATAAGTCTCATCAGCTTGTCTATCAGCTTCCTGAATGCCTGGTGTATCATTTGACGAGTCTGAGTGCTTATCGTCATCGAAAAGCCAAGCTCCTGGTTGACGTGGTGTTTCCACAAAACCTGACACCGCCTCAAACTGGTATTTATCTGGTGACCTTTGAGTTTTGTTGCTATCTGTATCATTCTTTGAACCTTTTTTCTTAAAATCCACTTTAGACTCAATGAATACCACATCCCTGCTGATTATGCACCTCTTGTAACCATTATCAAGACACCACAACTTGTATCCTTTAACTTCTTCATGATAACTAATGTGCATTTCAGAGTTCTTGGCTCTAACTTGTCTGATTTGATGTGTGCATAAGCCAAACTTCCATATACCTCTAGTTTACTCAGATCAAGAGGATGTCTTGAGCATATCTCTTTACGTGTCCTCATATTCAATGCAGTAGATAGACATCTATTTAATAACTAACCAGCTATAACAACAGCTTCACCCCAAAACACCTTTAGTAGTACTGCACTATGAAGCATGCACCTCACTCTCTCAAGGATAGTTCTAGTTGTGGGGTTCCTGCTATTGTTCTATGCCTTGTTATGGTGTGTTCTTTGCAGAATCTATTGAACATCTTAGAACAGAACTCCAAGCCATTATAAGTTCTAAGCCTTTTAACCTTCTTAGATGTCTTGTTTTGTATCAGAGTTATCCAAGTCTTGAATGTATTAGAGTGCATAACCATATTTTTCTGTAGTAGTCTTAAACTATATAGAGAAAGCATCTTGCACAGGAGTGAGATGGAATTCTTGAGGGACCGCATAGATCACAGTGAATTTAATCCGAGGTCTCCTTGGTTCTTTGTTGTCGTGTGGAGAATTTCACCTTGCAGGGTTTTCAAAAACACATTCTCGTAGAAGCTGAGCTTCTCAAGCTTCTTTGTACCAAACAAACCCTTCTTACTCAGTTCAACCAAGCCTCTTTCACTCACATAAGCCAACCTTCTATGCCAAAGTTCCACCTCAGACTAAGTAGCATTTGATCCAACTGTTGCAGAGCCCAAAATTTACCTCTCCTTGTAGTATGTACAAGCTAGTCTTTCAAAGACCCTTTATGATCAGCATAGATCCTTTTACCACTATCAGAGTTCCCTAATTTCCCTTAAATTGAAATCCTTTCTTGTCAAGATCACCAAGGGAGATCCGGTTTCTCAGTTACTCCGGTACATATCTAACTTCAGTGAGTAATCTTGTGTGTCCATCATAGAGTTTAAATCTCACTAATCTAGTGCCAACAATGTTGCAAGGTTAATTGTTTCCTAACAACACTAAACCTCCCTCATTCTCTGTATACTTCTCAAACCACATTCTCTTGGGTGTCATGTGGAATGAGCACCCTGAATCCACACCCACTCCCTCTCTGGATCATTTCAGACACCATCTTGTGCTATTGCTGCATCAGAACCACCAAATTTCTCAGGATTCTTCCCTTTGCCTCTCAGGATAAAATCTCCTAATAGGATCAGGTTCATGGTAGTGATAACAGTTCCTTTCACTGCTATCTTCCTTCTTAGATGTCACCTCATCCTTTTTCTAATCAAACTTATTGTGTTTCTTCTGGTTCTTTCCCTTCACAATAACTCTATCACCTTTCATAGAGGTTTTACCCTCATTCCTTTCATTCAACTACTTAGAGTTAAGTGAAGCCTGCACTTCTATCAAAGATAGAGATTCTCTTCCATAGATCAGATTTTCTCTAAAATTAGTATTTAATATAGATAAAGAACTAAGCAATAACAGGGCATGATCTTCATCATCCAAAGTAACATCAATATTGTCCAGATCTAAGATCAACTTATTAAACACATCCATTTGTTCTTCAATAGGCTTATATCTTGCAGTTTGAAAGAGTAAAGAGCTTGTTTAAGGCATAAGAGATTTACCAGAGATTTTCTCACGTAGAGACTCTCCAATATGAGCCAAATCGCAACAGCATATTTCTCTTTTGAGAGTTGTCGAAGCACCTTATCTCCAAGGAACAGAATAATTGCATTGTGCACCTTTTTTAGCATCATCTTCTTTGCCTTCTCATCCATTTCTTTATTAATGGATGATTCATCTAACGCATCAAGAAGACCTTGAACTACGAATGGTTTTATTCAAAATTGGTGCCTCAACTAGGCACGATTTCAAAAGTGGTGCCTTATTGAGGCAGCCATCAAAATTGGTGCCTCAATGAGGCATTTTTGTCAATTTGGGTGCCTCGTCGCCAGAAAATTCAAAAAGTGGACGGAATCGCTTACATGGACGTGACCTGGCCCCAAATTTGGGGATTTTCACCATACTCAATGCCACGTGTTCAAATTGCGCCACGTCTTCCGCCACCTATACTGCCATGTAAGCAAAATTGTTTAAAAAAAAAAAAGAACGGGTTTTTTAAAATCGCACAACACATAAATTAAAAAACCCACATCTTAATACTTCAATTATTGTCAACAATCAGACAAACACATTAGGCCAAACCCACAGCTGAAAAACCCCCAAATTGAAGAAATTTTGAAAACCCTAGATCTTAAAAAACCCCCAAATCGTCGAAGAATCACTGAACACGCTCACAATTTTTCGATTAAACACTCAAACTCACCTGTCCCGTCCTATCTTGGGTTGGTATTTGAAGAATTGAAGAATTCGGCCTTCATAAAAAATACACGATCCCCTGCCAAACTACGGTATATCCACATATTTGATTAAAATTTGTATAGTGTGTTGTTCTAAGCTTTTATTTCATAATTTTAGTACCCTAATTTGATGCCTGTTAATTAATTTCATAATTTTAATGTGCATTCAGGAGCTTCGAAGCTCCTACTGACTGTGAAACTTTATTACGGAGGAACATTAGTCTACCAACCAAGCCTAAGATACGTAGATGGGAGTTTGTGTGTCGTGGATTATGTCAGCCCACTCCATGTAAGTATTGAGGGCATTTTAAATTTATGTGAGGATGTGAGGTTGATTATAGTGAAGGGTCTATACATTTTGCGAGAGGGTGTTGGATTCAATTTTGTGGCAAATGATGACGAGATAAAGATAGAGTTTTTGTCTAAAATGTCAAGCAACTGTGAAAGGATCATTGATGTCCGTGTTAACTGTGTTGATAAAATAGATACCTTTCAAGAGGTATATGATAGTGAAAGTGAGAATGAAAAAGATGATGAAGGTGATGCAGATGCAGATGCAGAGGATGATGATATTGATGATGTACTAGAACATTTTCCTGAAAGTGATGAGGATTTGAAAAGTGACACTGAGAAAGGGAAGGCTGTTAGTAAAAAAACTGTGGATGATATGGTTCAAGCTTGTTTGAAAGATCTAATTGCTGGTGATGAAAATAACACTTGAGCAGGGGATGGTGTGGATGATACAGGTCCAGAGAGAAATAATGGACTTGATAGCTCAGATTATGACATAGAGAGTGACTCAGGAGATGAAAATGTGGTGCATAGCCGTGATGAGTTGATTAGGGGGGGCTGATTCTGAAGGTGAAGCTGTGAGGTTTCCTGTATTTAGAGAGGCTGATATTTGGGATCCTAAATTCCAGTTGGGCATGAAGTTCTGTTCCAAAAGTCTATCTAGGGAAGCTATTAATTCTCATGCAATTAAGACCATGAGACATATCAAGGTCATTAAGAATGATAAAAGAAGGTTCTATGCCAAGTGCATGGGTATAAAGTGTAAATGGAGGATTAATGCTGTTAATGTACCAGAAGAAGAGGGAGCTTTTAGAATTTGTTATTATCAAATTAAGCACAGGTGTTAGTTAGGGTTAAAAATTTGAAGTTGAAGTGGATTGCTAGGACGTACATACACTAGTTCAAGAATGATCCTAGGAGAGATGTTAGGGGATTCATGAAAGATGTGAAGCATGACCTGTGTGTGGAGGTCTCTGTGCAGCATGCTTATAGGGAAAAGGTTCCTGCATTGAGAATCTTAAACGAAGACTCTAAAGAACAATATGCTGCACTATAGGATTTTAGTGAATAAGTGAAGAGGACCAACCCTAATTCAACTGTGATACTGGGAGTGAATAGGGACTTTGGTAAGTCTGTTTTTTAGAGGTTTTACATTTGTTTAGGGGCTTTGAAGATGGGATTCAAATCTGGCTGTAGACCAATAATAGGGGTGGATGGGGCTCACTTGAAAGGCCCTCACAAAGGAGTCTTGGGCTGTTGTGGGAGTTGATCCCAACAACAACATTTATCCAGTTGCTTGGGCTGTTGTTGATGTGGAGAATGGTGATAACTAGGCTTGGTTCTTGTCATTAATAAAGATGGATCTGGATATAAAGACAAATGCATCATGGACATTCACGTCTGACAAACGGAAAGGGTTACTTCAGGCATTTGAGCAGATATTCCCAGGAGCAGATCACAATTTTTGTGTGCATCACTTGCCTGGAAATTTTAAAAGGGCCGGTTTTTTTCTGCTGTCAATTTGAACAAACAACTAAGAAGAGGAAATGCAGAGGCAAGCCTCTGATGGTGTCAACTGTAAATCCCAAGAGAGTGAAAAGAACTCAAAAAACTGTCAAGTGTGGATACTGTGGTATTCAAGGCCACAATGCTAACGGATGTGCAAAGAAGAAGGCTGAATTGGCTGGTGGAACCAGTGATACCAACACTTCTGCAATGCATGTTGAAACTGATCAGGGGACACAACAGACTCAGATGGAGTTTAACACTCCATATCCAACTGCAAACAGTCAATCTACTCAGACCACCATCAAGACAAGGGTTAGCACTCAACCTAAATATTCTGTTTTTTTTTAAATGTGGATTATACTATAAACGCAGCCACTAATTAATCTTTATGCCAAAACAAAGAGGAGCCAATCCCACTCCTAGTGGGGTTAGCATCAATGATAGGAGTGCTACTACTCCCACCCATGAAGTCCCCAGCAACAAATGCAACCAACCAAAAAGGTAAAGTTTTTGATTGTAAGAGAGTATACTTTTGATGATTTGTATATCAGTTGATTTTTTTTATCTATTTGTTGTTAAAAATTCTTCATACAGGGAAGGGTTGCTGCTCCATCTACTCCAGAAGTTCTGACACAGCAAAGCCAATCAACCAAGAAGGTACACTTGTTTTGAGGTTGAAAAAACTAAAATTATTGTTTATTTTGGTCATCAAACATTTTCACTTATAACCTTAATCACAGACTGGAAAGCAGAAAAGACCCATCAAGGGGGGGGGGGGGGGGGGGGGGGTAAAAAAGAAAAAAAAGGACTACTGCCCCATCCACTCCACAAGTACTTAGTGAGAGCACCCAAGTTAACATAAATGAAAAAAGGTCTGATGCCCCTGCTACTCCTGAAGTTATTACTCAAGGCAGTCAAATAATCAGCAAGGTATATATGACAATGGTTTAAGTGTGATACTCTTTCAATTATTTAATTTTAGATCACATATACTAATTCAGTCCTAACTCATAGAAGGGACATCATAACCGTGCCATCATGTGAACACCTCCATCACCGTGCCAAAGACAACACAAAATTCCTCTGTCTCAATTCAGATGAAGATTAAAACAGAGGTTCACAAAAACACCTTTCTATATTGCTTTATGAAATTCAATTATGTATACATATGTTACCTTTCTATATTGTTTTACAGAAAGTGATAGCTCATAACAAAGATGTGGGTGCCTCATATTGCCTGAATTGTACCCTAGACAGCTCAGCTCCTTCATAGTTTCAGGTAGGTTATTTTAAAACCATTATGTCCTGTGCTAACCATTAGGTTTTGTGGTTCAGTTTGTATTGATTCTCATACACATTCTTATCCTATTTAGAGGGGCAACTCTACTACAGCCCTTCGTGGGGAGATGCAAGGCCAGAGTGAACCTAAAAAGGGATCAAAAGTTGGGTCATCAGATAGGCTATCATACTCTATTGGTGGGAGATACAAGGTAAATAATTCCCTCCATATGTTTTCTGGTGTTTCAAATGTACACTATTAGTGTGATTCTTTTAATTAATTAACATTTTCTCAGAACTTTTCACCAAGAACTGTTGTGTCAGCAAGTCAGTATACCCCTCCAAGCATGCCATCTGAGGTACCTATGCAGGGTTGTCTAATAACACAACAAATCCAAAATGCTAGTGGTGGGGATCACTCAACGTACATGCAGGAGATTAATGAGTGTTACAATGCTAATCTGAAGTATGTAGGGCATTTGGTCAAGTCAACCAATCCATTACTGAACCCAAATGTTGTATTGAAACTTGGTCCATCCATGGGCCAACAAATCCAGGATGCTAGTGGTCTTAAGTGTTCAAAGGTGGTTTAGAAAATCGTCAATGTAGGGAACACAATGCTACTGAGGGTTGGGGAGATGAAGAAAAAGTCTCAGAATAGTGGTTCTAAAGGTAAAGATGTATCCAAGAATTTTAGTCATCAGGGATGAGGGAGAACCATATTTTAAGGACATGTTTTGAGATGTTAGTTTTTGGTTAAACTATGTTAGTGTTTTGGTTTGTTCAACAATTTGTGTTATCTTGGCTACTCTGCCCTAATGTTGGACTATGGTATTGTTGTGTAAGATTCTGGAATTGTTTCGTTATGTTCAGAACTTGTACTTAATTGTCGAATTTGGTTATTGTGTTGCATGCATTTGTCTTTAGTGGTTTTAATGGATTTACCATTATTTGCTAACATATAGCTAAGTTATGTGGTTCAGTTTGGCATTTTAATCAATTTTGGGGTTCAATAGACAAAATTCCCAAATTTGGATCAATATCCCCGAAATCGAATAAAAAACCCTAATTTTGTGGTTCAATTTGGCATTTTATTTAATTTTGTGGTTAAAAATTCAAAATTCCCAAATTTCGATCAAAATCCCCAAAATCGATTTGTTACTATCAACCCTAATGTTTTTGTTCATTTTGGCATTTTAATTAATTTTGTGGTTTAAAAGACAAAATTCCCAAATTTGGGTCAAAATCCCCGAATTCGGTTCAAAAACCCCTAATTTTATGGTTAGATTAGGCATTTTACTCAATTTCGTGGGGCATTAGACGAAATTACATAATTTGGATCAGAATCCCCAAATTGAGAATGAAAAAACCGTAAATTGGTTTTTAATTTTGTTATTTTACACAATTTTGAGGTTTAAAACGAAAAAAACCCAAAATTCCCTCCCACATATTTGGTGCCTTAAGTTGGCACTTCACACAATTTGGGTGCCCTAATTTGCCATCAAAATATAATGGTGCCACAACTTGGTCCACAAAGGACACTGTTTTTTTAAATATATCTGTACGACGTCGTTTTGGCTTAAATCAGCCAAACAGCGCTTTAAACGTCGCGTTTTAATTTTCGAAGAATACCGACGAATCCATTTTATCAAAGCCATTTAAACGACGCGCTTCACAAATCGGGAATTTCAATTTCTATAATCGATTCAAATTTTATTTAAAAGCCTAACCCTAACCCTAATTTTATCCCACAAACTCGATTTAAATGAAAAAAAAGCGAAGTCCTGCAAAACCGAGCACGATTGTTGGAGCAGAGGCCAGTTAACGGATAAGCAATGGACCCAAATCCTCCTCCTCAGCCTGCTGGATCACATAACGAAAGCGTCGGCAGCAATCCAATTTGTTCTTTTATTTTTATTTTTTTTTGATTGTTGGGGGTTAAAACTAAGATGTTGTTTTTTTGGGATATATGGGTCTTATTGTTTAAAATCCTTTGAATGCTAACGTGATATTTAATTATTTGAGTTTACGTGCTTGAGTATCGATGCATTGAGATGAATTATAAATTTAGCACTTTATTTGGTTATGGAGGTTTAGTTGGTATAGTTTGTGAAATGAAACTATGCATTATTAAATACACTGTGTTGCTTTTGACTCAAATGCTTTGAGAACCGTCAGAGATGTTTGTTGTTTAGATTGTTGCCTCTCATTTTGTTCAGTTATTGTAAATTGTTGAGAAATTTTGTGATTTGATTTTGGTTAGTTGTTTAGCATGGTTTAACACGAAAGTTATAGCCAATGAGAAGATATGATTACTTGTTTAGATTACTTGTTCAATCTTATAGAGGACCAAGGCTGAATTGGATGCATTCTTCGTGTACAGTTATGAATAGGGTCCTGGAGAAGATGCATGGTTGATCAGAGAACTAGATATGGTAGCCAAGAGCATTGATGTTCTCACTGATGAATTCATGGAATATCTCCCTATATGTTGGCGTTGAAGAGGAAGGATGAAGACCCTCCTACAGAAGAACAATGCAAGCGTATACGTGCCCGTATTATAACACTGCGCAAGAGACTGAGCACCTTCCACCTTTATCTCAATGAGCCCGGGATTCTGTTCAATCATCGTGAACATCAAATTTGGACGAAGCACGTTTACTGGATGAGGCCCAAACCTGTGAGTTTGCACTACATTACAACCTTAAATTTCCTTTTTCACCTTGATTTCGTTATATATTAATATATTCTTTGAATTTATTCACAGGAAACTGTAGTGGAAAAACACTTTTGGGCATGTGGACTGTATGGCTATGAAAGCATGGTTAACTTCTTCTTGAAGAAACATCCTCCATTTTACCACCCTGATGAGACATATTTGATTGGGAGAAACAAGATCGATCCTTGATAGAGGCGATGCTTTTGATGGGGTTTGTTTTCTGAATGGAGGTTGTTTATGGGTAGAGGTTAAGGGATAATAGTTTTATGTTTGTTAGATTTTGAACAACTTGAGACATTTATGTTTCCTTATGCACCTTATTATGTTTTATGTATTTGTGTCCTTGTGTCTTTGACTATATGGTTTTAAGGGTTAATGGTTTTATGTATTTGTGTCTTTGTGTATTTGACTATATGTATGAAATATGCAGTTAATGTTAATGTTGGTTTTGTTAAATTTTGAGCGATTCAACATGTGTGTGATGCACCAAATTGTTTTCAACCATACAGGATTAACCACACTTTAACTGCAATCTAAACACTTAATTGATCTTAAACATAATGTCAATTACAATAAAAGTTTACACCAAAGTCTTGACTTAAAAGAACATTACCTATTAAAACTGCATAATGATCTGATTAATTATTTAGAGCCTAGAATAAAAAAGGAACAGCAGCAGCAATGTAAGGCTAAACATAAAAAAACAGAGCAACCATGCAACAATACAATATAGCAGTGCTGCTCTTGCAACATTGATAGTCTTTAGATACTCCATCAATGGTTTGGAGGCATGGACATTCACACTTGTGTATACCATACAGGACGTCATAGTATTGCGACTGATTGCGGGCTCCTCCTCGACCAAACTAGCTGCCCTCCTATTAACTGTATGCGGTGCTCGGCTACTAGATTGGGATTGTTCTTGTGTGTTACTAGTGGAGGAAACGATCAGGTGATGAAAGTGCGAGTAAGTGTCTTCCTGCAATGAGTCGTCCCATATAAACCAGTTCGTATGATGCACTTTTGACGGGCATATGTAGTAGTATCGACCTTTAAACATGGCTCGAGGACGTGCCTTCAAGTAAAGCATCACACCTCGTCCACATGAACATGGCAGCTAGTAAGGATGCATCCTCTGCATTAATTTTGAAATCAACATTAGCAATAACAATAACAATAACAATAACATTAACATTTAACATTTAACATTTAACATTAACATTATCATTAACATTGACATCAACATTAAGATTAAGATGAAGATTAAAATCAACATTAACAACACATTAACATTGAAATCACATTTACAGTGGCATTAACATTAATATTATCATTCATTATCTATATCATTAAAACACATTATAAAACACAACATTCATTATATAATATTAACTATTCTTAAATTAAACTTAATTATCTTACATTAACCTTATTTTTCAAACATAAACAGTAATTGTCTTACATTAACCTTAACCTTAACATCCCTAAAGATGGCAGCAGTCCCATGATTTTACAAAAAGCTCAAAATCTTGCTGGTAAACTCTAATTAACAACTTTTTTGAAATCTAAATCACAACAACCAATAAACAAAACCTTAAACCCGAAATAAAGATTCTCAAATAACTTACCAAATCGTGGCGGGGGATGTCGTAAATCGCCGTATTAAAGTCGTCCTAGTAGAGTTCTTAGTCCAGAAACCTAGGTGGTTGATTTCGAACGATGCCCCAATTTAAAAAATTAGGGTTTCGTCGCGAGCTGTGAGTTTTTTCATAATTTGAAGGTGGGATGTGGGATTAATTTGGTCTGAAGTGTTAAGCCGTGGGTTTTTTAATTTATGTGTTGTGTGATTTTAAAAAACGCGTTGGTTTTTTTTATTTTTAACAATTTTTCTTACGTGACATTATATGTGGCGGAAGACGTGGTGCAATTTGAACACGTGGCGTTGACTATGGTCAAAATCGCCAAATTTGGGGCCAGGTCACGTCAACGTAAGCGATTCCGGCCACTATTTGAATTTTCCGGCGACGAGGCACCCAAATTGACAAAAATGCCTCATTGAGGCACCAATTTTGATGGCTGCTTCAATAAGGCACCACTTTTGAAATCGTGCCTTGTTGAGGCACCAATTTTGAATAAAACCCAACTAAGAATGCTCTCATCTTTACACGCCATAATCCAAAATCGTTTCAACCTATAAACTTCTCCACATCAAATTTTACAAACGCCAGGGTATGAACTCCACATTCACCACACCAATTTGTTGTGAACTAACCAATCTCAAACAAAATTGAAGTTGAATCTTCTCAATCAAATGAACTCACACTATCAGATGATATGCTCTCAACCTCACTAGAGAACAATGAATCAAAACATAGAAAGAACGAACAGGTTTTGCTTGGTTCGAATTGAAGATCAATTCGATCTTCAACCTACATCCAAGGGAGAACAGAGAGGGTTTTATTAAGTTTTAAGTGTTTACAAAATTGATGAATCTGGTGTATGATTATGTGCAATCAAACTGAAGTTTAGCTGCTTATATACGCACAAAACGAGGCTCAAATTCATACACACGGAGTTAGGTATAACCGCCTAAATAGCCTAGCACAAAGTGGTTTTCCCGCCTAACTTTTAAGCTACAAAATCTCTGCCTATTGTAGCATTTTGGCTGATGAAATAACGCTTCTTTAAGAGTGTTGAACTACATTCAACAATCATATAAACTAGTGGATATACCACGTTTTATTCTTTTTGATAAGTTAGAGGGTAACCTCATGACGTTGTAAACGTTGAACAATTTCATTCAACTTCAAAATACACTACAAGAATTTGCCCATATAGAAAGTCTCTAGTCCCTTTCTATAGGCTAAAAATCCGTTTTTGTAGAGCAATAGAAAGGCAATATTTTGTTTCCAAAATCCCTTTCAGTAGGTGTGGTTGCTAAGAAAATTCAGAAAGGGGAGAAAGTTCCCTTTCTAGCCTAGAAAGAGAACTGTCCCTTTCTCCCATAGAAAGGGACTAGGTACTTTCTTTGGACAGAAACAACTACGTCCCTTGCTAGGTGAAATAAATGGGCGGGAAACCCTAAATTTTGAAAAGCTGGAAAGGGAGCAATCCGTTTCTCCCATATTTTTTCAAGAAAAAAAGAAAAATTGTAATGTATTATAGATCTACACCTTAAATTATTAACTTCCACTTTTTATTATAATTAGATTTTGAATAATATAAAATTAAGTATTTTAACTTGTAACTATGTGTTGTATAATATATATATATATATATATATATATATATATATATATATATATATATATATATATATATATATGTATATTCTAACATAATAAACTATATATCTACACTACTTACAATATTATAACTAGTAGGGTAATTAATTAAAACTACATCATATTTTTACTATTTTACATGAAATAGAAAAACAATATTAATATACATTATTAATTACGAATGAAACATAAAAAATTCATGGATGAAACAATATTATATGTTATGGGTGAAACTACAATATAAAGCATTAATTACATAAAAGTACCAAAAACTATAAACAATTAAGCATAAAAAATAAAAATAAAAGTGATGAAGAAGATGGAGAGAATTGTTGTATTGGAGCCTTAGGAGAATATGAGATGGAGGAATTGTGAGAGCTTGAGGAAGAAAATTATGGAGGGTTTTTATAGAATTCTAGCCAAAGTTGAAGAAAGAGATATTTCCCTTTCTACACTCACGCGGATCATGCCCTACGCATGATCCGCGTGACCCTAGAAAGGGATATATCCATTTCTGCCATAGAAAGGGACATTTCCCTTTCTGCCATAGAAAGGAAATATTCCCTTTCTGCTCTCTTTATGGGCAGAAATGCCAATTTCCGTTTCTATCCATTTTCTTGATTATATTATTATATTTTAATATCAATAGAAAATGATTAGGCCGTTTCTTACGGTAGAAACCTCAAATTCCCTTTCTACCATTATTCTTTTAATTTCAATTTAATTTTCACTAATTTAGAAAGGCCTTCAATTCCCTTTCTATATTTCCCTTTTTATATAGACAAATTCTTGTAGTGATAATAAAGCAGATCTCTAAAGAAAACAATAATAATTGGAAAAAGCATGAAAGATACAGTATGGTAATCAATGGTAAAACCGCTGTCTTGACAAGAATAAAAAATAAAAGGTGAAAATCATTGGTATATTCCTTCTTCACAAGAGACGATCACTTAATTCTTCATAGTTAGAGACGTAGAAGAATTCTAATGCGCACCAATGACTCCTGGATTGGGCTATATCCTATATATAGAAAACATTTGAGATAGCTTGCATGGTGTATGAATTTTTTATTTAGTAATAACGTGGGATAACTCTCTTTATCGGACCTTATCACTCATTTGGTTGAAGAGAGTATTTTTGGGCAGTTTTTGTATCTGCCCAAAATTTTGAAATTTGACCGTGATCTTAAAGATAAATAATTCACATACCATATTAAGTTATCTCACATTTTGTGCATAGTCTCCTCCTGGGTTCTTCCTTATTTCCCCCCATTTTCATCGTGTGAAAAGGAAAATGAGACTCTCCCCCTGATTCGTTCTCATCCTCACCACGATGTTCTCTCCTCAAAGTCACGATCTTCTCTATACTAAAATCATCAAATATTTTGGAAATTATTTAAAGCACATCACACGAAAATCAACAGCCGTTTTGTGATTTTAGAGTTCTTTTTTCCTTTATTTTTAACTGATTCTTGTGTTGAATATTTTTCTAATTCATGTTGTTATATCGTTGTGGGAGGGGTGATTGAGATAACTTGTAATTTACATATAATTAGTTTTAGTTTCTTTGATTTTATAACAACAAAATAGAAAATATCAAATTTCCTATTTTCGACAACTTTTCAAACACCCGTTCGAATAGTTGGCGCGCGCTCTTTCTTAATCTGGAAACTTCACTAATGTCACTGCTATATATACCTCA
Source organism: Misopates orontium (assembly GCA_946800315.1). Classification (NCBI taxonomy): domain Eukaryota; kingdom Viridiplantae; phylum Streptophyta; class Magnoliopsida; order Lamiales; family Plantaginaceae; genus Misopates; species Misopates orontium. The sequence continues at coordinate 15,640,278 of OX326949.1, read as the reverse complement.
CACAATCACACACTTACACATTAAGTTTCAGCATTATTTTCAGATGAGAAAAACGCTCTCAACACTTTCAATCGTTCGGTTCATCGATCACACTGGTGTATCTCAATCATTCGGTTTGTATATCAATAATTCGATTAATACAATTCATTGATGTTGTTTATTATCATGTTTGATTGTTGATTACTTGTTGATTTGATCGTTGAATTGTGAAAGTTAATATGGTATCATTTGAGTTTTAGGTTTTCGATTCACTTTTCCACTGCATCTGCAATTAATCTTTGATTTCTTCGGTTCAATTGATTCTATACTGCAATTGATCTCATTTGATCGGTTGATTTTTCCTGCGATTGATTGTTTAGCAGTTAATCAATTCTATTTCGTCAGATTTTCTCTGTTTTATACCATTTGTTGTTATCTTGATCTCATATCATGTCTACTGCTCCTAATAACTCTTCACAATCATCATCTGTATTGCCTCTTAAGAATCCAATTGAGGATTTGACCTCTATATACTTTCTTGGTACACATGATCATACTGGATCGTCTATTGTGGGTGATATATTCAATGGAAAGAACTGTATATCTTTGTGTAAAGGTGTTGAAATGGCACTTGAAATTAAGAACAAGAGCAGGTTTATTGATGGTACTTTGCCATGTCCCCCTGAATCTGAGGCTATTTTACACACTTGTTGGACTAGGGCAAACTTTCTGGCACTTTCTTTGCTATTAAACTCAATATCAAAAGAGTTACGCCAAAGTCTTTTGTATTTTACGTCTGCTTATGAGCTTTGGATTGAGTTAAAGACAAGATATGACCGCACTGATGGGTCTAGAGTTTATCAGCTTTAGAAATATTTATCTACCATACAAGGGTCATTATGTATGACAGAATACTACAATAATTTTCGTTCGTTATGGGATGAATACACTAGTCAAAGGCCTGTTGTAGCATGCTCCTGTGGTCTCTGTACATGTGGAGTGAATGGGAATATCATGGCTCTTCAACAATATGACTATGTGTTAAAGTTTTAGATTGGACAAAATGAGTCATACTCTGCTGTGAGGAGTCAGATTCTAGTGTCGTATTCTCTTCCTAACCTTTCTAAAGTGTATTCAATGTTACTCCAAGAAGAAAATCAGAGAGAGATTTGTGCTCTCATGCCCACTGAAGTGTCTGTTATGTTCACAAGGAACAAGAATAATCAAGATCAGCCACATAAGCCTTCTTTTAACACTCGGGGTGCTGCATCAAAGTTTTCTACAAACCTTTGTCAAAACAAGAAAATGAGAAGCCTAGATACACTCATTGTGGCTATAATGGTCACACTATAGACAAATGCTTCCAATTGATTGGATATCCCCCAGGGTGGGATGGTCCAACAGGTAAAAGGTTCAACAACAATCATTCTGCTAACTCTGTTGCTGTGAATGAAGTTTCTCAGGCTGCTGGTTCTCAGGAGAATCCACCACTTGCTGCTCCTCTTACTCAGCAAGAGCTTTTCCAAAGGTTTATGGATTATTCTCAAGCACAAGATATATTCCTACAGCAACTTCTTCAGATTCTTCTCTAAAGGATACTGTTAAACTGTACCCTGGTATTATGTCCCACAATGTGTTATATGTTCCTTCCTTTACTCATAACCTAGTTTCTGTATCCAAGTTGTTAGCTTCAACTAAGCTTTCTCTTTACTTCTCTGCTTCTATGTGTGTTTTGCAGGACCAAGTCACACAGAAGATGATTGGTTCTGTTAGCTTACACCATAGCCTTTATATTTTGACTATTGAACAGACTTTTACTTGTAATTCTCATTGTAATGTTGTTCATACATCTGATTCTGTATGGCATCTAAGATTAGGCCATCCTTCATTTCCGAAACTTTCTGCAATTTCCGATTTACATGTTGCAAATTGTAATAAAGAACTTCAGTGTGACACTTTCCATTCATCCAAGCAAAAGAAGTTGCCTTTTCCAACTAGTATTACACCAACTAATTCTATCTTTGAGATTTCGCATGCTGTTTGGGGTCCCTTTTCTACCCCTTCTTATAATGGTTGTCGTTTCTTTCTTACTCTTGTTGATGACTACAGCAGGTGTACTTGGGTGTTCATGATGAAACACAAGTCAGAAGTTAAAACTCATATGCAGAAATTCTATCAATTTGTCTTAACTC